>JAYEPQ010000001.1:4255000-4910000 GCA_036321105.1 Dracaena cambodiana | reverse complement strand
TGACATAGTTTTTCATGTTTCATATATATATATATATATATATATATATATATATATATATATATATATATGGATTACTGTAGGTGAGCTGCCAGCTTAGGAAAAGTTACGTGAGCTAGTGACAAAATTATAATGATCCAATGTTTTTTCTTCAATTTTTTTTTTTTACAATTACAATCTCTACCTTCTTAACTACTTTCGGATTAAATTTTATAAGTTTTAGAGTTCATTTACCCTTTCATCAGTGCATACAAAATGTTTTATTCATTGAAAACCGTTAATTTTGTATTAATTTGATGGAGGTCCAAATCAAAATTAAAATATAAGAAATTTGGTATGAGTGAACCCTAGGAGGTCGAGATCATAATCCAAAAGAAATTTTTTAAAAAAGATTATTAGAGATAGTGGAAATGAACTGCAGCTCAGATAACTTGCGTGAGCTGTCAGCTCATTTCCATTTTTCTCATATATATATATATATATATATATATATATATATATATATATATGGAAAACGGGAGGAGAACTGGCAGTTCAGGAATTTTCTTGAGCTACTGCCACATGGCGGCTTCTCATTTGTCAGGCCACAAATTTTAAGTAGCTGGTAGTTTAAATATGAGTAGGATAAAACTGAAATACAATAAATCTGAGGGCTTTAGTTGTAAAACGTTCTCCCTTCAAAACAAAACTCGTGATATCTTTGCTCCCATCATAGAGAACATCGTAATCTCTCTTCTACCTTAAAATAAAATTTCACGATCTCTCTCTCTCTCTCTCAAAAATCTCTCTCTGTTTTCCCCTCAAAATCTGCATACATATTTGAATGCACTTGTCTTATGCGGGTACAAGCGGCCACATTCAAGAAGGCGTTGGATATAAAACAGCCGGCCAAAAGTATTTTAGCATAATCACTATGTTACCTTGTGGCCATGCAGTTCTTTAGGCTTCTAGTGATGGTAATGCAATTGTGGGACTGTCAAAGATGTCATATCATTTGTTTAGTGGTGTTTTCTTGTTGTGTGGGCATGAAATTTTTCTGATGCCATGAAGGAGTTTGTGGTGTTTCTTACTCCTTGGCTCGGTAGTGGCATTAACACTATGGGTAGATGATATTGCAGTCGCGAAGGTGGTTGATACTGGCAATTTCCACAATGAACTTTCAAAGTCCTTGCTTCGATCCATCGGGTGATTCTCTTGAAGGCAATCTCCGATTTGGATGCGAAGAGAGTGTCTTTGAAGACCTTGCCAAACCCACACCGAGGACTTTACTGTACTAAAAAAAACGTTTACAGTTTGACAAAATCTTGACATTGGTTTCTACCAATTAAGCATCTAAACATTGAATTGAAAATTTTACAAAAATTATCATAGAATAAATTGAGTTGTTTAATTCAATGAAATAATTCACATGGGCATTTATACAAACATCTTGTGAGATACAACCAATTTAGCATTTCCCAGAACAAACAAAAGAAAATTCCAGAAACTTGCAAGCAATTTGAGATTCATTGAGTTGATCATCTTCAGCTCAAGCTCCATAGGCATGGGGCTATTGAGCCTTCATTTATCATCGACGATGAAACTCTGATGACCAATCGATGCTCCCCATCTCTGGGTGACGAAGGCAACGTTTAAATTGGGAGGTTTGGAGAGAGATAACGTTGGTTTCCATGATGACGTTGAGAGGAAAAGAGGAGATGAATGTTGTAGAAGAAATAAGAGGTTGAGAAATTTGGCTGCTCCATTTATCTTAAAGCTTCATGTTTTGCAAATAAAACCCTCAGATTTGCTGTATTTCAGTTTTATCTTACTCAGATTCAAACTACCGGCTACTTAATTTTTGTGGCCCGACAAATGAAAAGCCGTCATGTGGGAGCGGCTCAGGAAAATTCCTGAGCTGTCAGCTCTCCTCCCGTTTTCCTACATATATATGTGTATGTATATATATATATATATATATATATATATATATATATATATATATGTATATATATATATATATATATATATATGTATATATATATATATATATATATATGTATATATATATATATATATATATATATATATATATATATATATATATATATATAGAGAGAGAGAGAGAGAGAGAGAGAAATGGAAATGAGCTGACAGCTAACGCAAGTTACCTGAGCTGCAGTTCATTATCACTATCTCCAATAATTTTTTTAAAAAAATTTCTTTTGGATTATGATCTCGAACCCCTAGGGTTCACTCATACCCAACTTTTTGGGTTTTAGTTTTGATTTGGTCATCCATCAAGCTAACACAAAATTAACGGTTTTCAATGAATAAAATTTTTTGTATGCACTTGATGAAAGGATGAAAGGGTAAACGAAATTTAAAATTTATGAAATTTAATCCGAAATAAGTTAAAGAGGTAGAGATAGTGATTGCTAAAAAAAATTGAAGAAAAACCATTGGATCATTACAGTTTTGCCGCTAGCTCACGTAACTTTTTCTGAGCTGGCAGCTCACCTACAGTAATCCCATATATATATATATATATATATATATATATATATATATATATATATATATATATATATATATATATATATATATATATATTGCTTGCTAGCTTCCATAGAGAGAAACGAGAAATATAAGAAGCCGAAAGAGAGAGGATTATATCTTATCGTTCATCACCTTGACATGCATAGAGTTAACGAACCCCCTCTGCTTATTATTTGTGCTTTGAGCGGTGGTCTCTGCACCATCTAATAGCTTAATGGCAAAATCAGATTTTATAGCATGGATATTTCTATACGAAATTGTATCATACATATTTAGTCTGCATATCAGACATATGCAATATGTTTTTTTTTTTTTTTTTTTTTTTTGGAACACTTTCACATATGAACATTTTGTCATTATCTCGGCGTTGCCATTTGTATTCGATTCAATATTGTTGTATCTATGCAACGCAAATGGCCAAAGCCCATATCGTATTCATTTTAGTATTGTTTTGTGCGACATAAATGGCAACAATGTGGATCCAAAGCCAACCTTCTTGAGACTGCCTACAGAATATGTGCATAGCCGTCAATATCTGTTGCGCAACGTGTCCTCAGGGAGTCGTATAGCATGACGGATGGCAGAACCATGGATGAAACTACTAAAGCCTATCTAGTTTGGATAAAAGTGGTACTGAAAACACTGATTTCACTCAAGTTTAAAACACTGAAGTTTGTATATGTACAAACTCTAGCTTCTAAAGCGATAGAGAAATCAATTTAGGCTGTGCTTCTTATGGCTTTGATCTCCTAATCACATGTTCATCAAACATGTTGGGCCTTGTGGACTATTAAACTCTCATTACTTGTGGAGTAGGTAGTCCCCTAGCTGTCAAAAGAAAGAGCCAATCAACATTTACTGGTTCAAGAACCCACTCCCAGCTTGCCTTATTCAAAACTTTAAATTAAATTTCTATTTTTTCTAATTCAAATTTTTAAATAAAACAGAGCATCCATCTATTCTCATCCCCATCGACATTCATAAAATATTTCTACATCAGATCAACTAGCAAAAATAAAAAATAAAAAATAAAAATTAAGAAATAAAGATAATTAAAATATTCAGATACTTGTCACAACAATTGAATATTGAACATTATATGGTTACAGTTTACATAGATGGGCAAACAAACAAAGTCCAGTGACAAGAAATATGTCCAACAAGACCATGATGGTTACACTTGGCATATGTTAAAAAGGCAAACGAGAGCACAACATTACTAAATATTGATTTGGTGAAATAAAAAAAAAAAAAAAATCATAAACTCCACTTATAATTTCAACCGTAATATAGTAATAATCAGGTTTCATTCCAACCATGCAGCTGTAACTTTAATATGGACTCGAGAACCAAGAGCTAAAGATAACCAACTTACGAATCACCAAAAGATTTTACAACCCACACTAGACTACAGAAGATACATGTAAATGGGACAATTGATACAATGGGAACAAAATGAAAAAGAAATGGGTCTACTGAACGCTTCAGCGACCCTATACACAAAGGCGACAAGATATGGTACAAAATTTCAAGTTTGAAAACTATTGGCTAATGTGTAAGCTAGAACCACCTTGGCCTCCAACAGCACCAAAAAGACTAGCCTAGATTATGTTGAACTGGAGACTAACTGATCCCACAACCTAGATTATAATCAGAGATCGCTACCTGGGGTCAAATCACAGCCCCATCATCTCAGACTGAACTATCGTCAAAACTTCCATTCTCGAGTCATTTTGCAAACCTCTAAAGGCAAATCTTAGTAGCCTCCCATTGGGGGCATGCCGTAAGGAGGCATTGGTGGCATTCCCATGCCAGCCATGGGTGGTGGTGGGGCTGAGAAAGACGGTCCACTGAATCCAGGTCCTCCCATGCCAGGGGGCGCAGGCAATGCAGGAAGCAATGTAGCGTACATATTCTGCAGGTAAGATAACAGCCCCATTTTAACACTGTGTAGCTAGAAACATGCATTGAGTAGATTGAGTTACAATACATACATGCTGAGCAACAACTTCCTTTTCCTCCTGTTCTTTAGTTTTTGCTTCGTTTAGTCTTTCAATCTTATCTTTCATGAGCTCATCTACTTTGCCCGTGTACTCTCGGATGAACTGCATAGACATTAGATTCTTGTTATTATGAGAGGCTGCAAATTAAATTTGCAAATGTATGCATGCATATGAGAAGAATAATCACCTGTAAGAGATAAGGGAAGGCAAAGTCGAGCATATTGTTCAGCCATGCCAGCTCAAGGACAACGTCTGGCCGGATCATGTCATAACAGATGAACAAGCATGAAGCAAAGCATTCTTTCTTTCCCTGCAAACACGCATATCAGGAAATTATTAATAACCTCTTATGTTCAAAATAGCGACAACAGTAACTAAATATTTGGTCTCGTTAGGTTTCAGCGCATATAGTGTAATGCACTACACGGACACCATTTGGACCCTATGAAAGTTAATAAAATAAATATACAACTATAAATAATAACTTTTATAAATTGAAAAATAAATTTACAAATTTAAAAAAAAAGACTATAAGAATATTCTAACATTCTATAACATATAAAAACATTATATTCTAGAATCTAATAGCTTTCATAATAATTTCATATTTATCTTCATAAATTATATTAAATTTGCACCAGTAATTTCAGTCACAAAAAAACAAGGTTTCAAATTTATTTATTTCAATTTCAGTCATCACTAATGCTATAATTTATATTTTGTAATGGTTAAGTATATTTTATTAGTAATTGCTCATTTACGTTCAGTTGAAAGTTCAATGGAATCAATATGAAATTCCAATAACGGAGCAAAATTAAATCAAGCAAGCAAGAAATCACAAAGTAAAGAAATCGCAACAACTAGCTAATAATTAAAGCAAATAATTGCCAAAAACTTGAAAATTACTCAGAGAAATAAAATTAAACAACATAATATAATGTAACATTATGTAAAAAAGTATAAAATAACATAAAAAATACATCATTACGGTGCACTGAGTTATCTGTGTACAAGGCCCGGGAATGAATTCACCGCCGTATGGCTGGCCGGCGATTACTAGTGATTTCGGCTTCATACAGGCGAGTTGCAGTCTGCAATCCGAACTGAGAACGGGTTTTTGGAGTTAGCTCACCCTTGCGGGATCACGACCCTTTGTCCCGTCCATTGTAGCACGTGTGTCGCTCAGGGCATAAGGGGCATGATGACTTGACGTCATCCTCATCTTCCTTCGGCTTATCACCGGCAGTTTGTTATGGTGCTGGGTTTTTGTTAGGCATCATAACGCAACATAACGGGATTCAGAACTAATGAATTTTAACATTGATCCTCTCTATAAATGATAGGAAATGTGGGATAAAAAAGTCAATATTTGTTTGTTTGTTATGTGGATACATTTGCTACATTCATATTGCACTAGTGTTAATGCATAGGATGCAATAAAAACAAATCATTTCAACATTACCATTTATACGAATTCAGTAAAAACATAAACAGCCAAATCCAGTTAAATAGTTTAACAAAAGATCATTAGCTATATGAGCTACATAAAAGGTGAATTTGCCAGCCAGATCCAGACTTGTTCTACTTCTATTTTAAGAAATCCAAGGATTTTGTTGGCCCTGCTATTGTGTGGTTATGTGTTGAAAAAAGGCCATAACATGGATTCCCACCTAGGCAACAGTGCTTAATTCTATTCCACACTTTTCACATTGAATCGCACAAAAGCTGCACGTAAGAAATATAGATACTTTGTTTAAAAAAAATTAAGCAATTATTTTTATCCATTTCATTAAGGCAATCCCATACTATGCATACAATGCTTGCAGTTTATTGCATATGTTTTTCAGAAGAGACAGCCTTTCCAGTTTCTGCACATTTAATAAAAAGTTTAATCATGAAAATACTCTCCCTAGACACTTGAAACAAACTAATGCAGTCAGCACAACTATATACATCTGAAAATAGTAAGCAGCCGAGATCCCTATCATTAATGAGCATGGCCCCCTTATAAAAATATTACATAGAACTGTTGATTGATGCAATGATTCCATTACCTGTTCAATAAAATAAATGAGCAATTGTTCAGAAAGCTCACGATCTCCAGACTGAGAGCATGTCTCCATGGCATCCTTGTATAGTTTGTCCTGCTTGGACAAGGCAACAGACTGCTTCCATCTTCCGGCTTTCTTATAAATGTAGGCAGCAATCCGTCTCATTTCAAGAAGCTCATGCTTTTCAAGCTGTTCAAACCATAATCAAAATGCTTATATGAGAACACATCACTGAAATGTATTTTCCAATGTTTAAACCATCACACTCTCATTTAAACCATTACACTCTCACCTTTTGTGCAAGGCCTATCTGATCAAAGTTGTCATGCAAATCTACTGATTCCCGGAGCCTGTTATAGTCCTCCTCCTCAACATATATTTCATTCAGAGCTTCATTTACTGCAGCTACATTATTACTTTGTACAGCAACCATATATGGCTTCACAAGGTGCAAATGGCCAGCCTGACATGAGCAACAAAGAATTTTTTTTTAAAAGAAATACCAAACACAAGTAATAAACAGCCTTGACACCAGTTTCATTGTTAAACAAAATAATAATAGAACTAAAGTTCCTAAAAACGAGCTTGAATTTGAAAATTGATAAATGCAAGCTCCACACCTTTCTCATTATGTCAACCACTCGTGTGTGATCCACACGAAGGGCAAGCACATGGAGAAGATCATTAATGAGGTCTGGATGTTCCTCCAAGTAGAAATACACTGCTTTGTAATAAAGCTCAACGTTTGCAACTTTCACTGCAACATCCTTGAACTGCATGTGATCCCATGCATCTGGAGAATGATTCATAATAGTAGTGGCAGCATTATCAAATTCATCATACTGTATGTACAAATATGTGAGCTCCTTCCAGTGATGTTGTTCGTCACAAACACGTATAAGCTTGGGGATGTTCAGGCGGGTTGAGAAAAGTTTGATGTGCTCCATAAGTTTACCCGGCCGATATCTAGCATACAAGACTCCCAACTCTGTAAAGATGCCCATGTGTGCACGCTCCAAACCAAGGCCACTCTCCATGAGATTAATTAGCTCATTGAAGTAGCCTCTATTCTGGTAATAATCACTGACCTCTTCCAAGTCATCCACCTACATTATCAACATTAATGATGAATTAATTTAAATAAAGTCTAGAGGACATCAACAGGGCTAGAAATTAGTAAGTGTGGAAACAGATATGCTTCCATTAAGGACAACAACTACCTGTACGATAATGTTCAGACCGCATATTTGTGCTAACCGGAACTCCTCAGCATCAATGCAGGCAAAACAAACCTCCTTCCAGGTCCTTGAACTACTTGCTTTACGAGCAGCATCAACTGCACCTTGAAACTGCTTAAGCTTGATAAGTGTACTAGCCAGCTTGGCCCAATTAGAAATAAATGCAAATATGATCTTAGCAGCTTCATAAAGTGCGTTATCATATAAACGATCTCCAACATTTTGGAGATTGGCAACATTGGGCATGAGAATGAATTCTTCTATGTCACCCAACCTATCAGTCTTGGCATATGCATAAATGAGCTCACTGTCCACCTTCGGTTCTTTGACCTTCTGCCTTACCATCAGTAAATACTTCACCAAGTCATGATATACATCAGCATCCTCAGAAGCATGAATGACCTCTAAGAATTGTGTTGCATCATCTGCACGAATAAATGACTCTATTGCATCACTGACTAACCCATCACGTAACTGAGCCTTAGCAACCTGGCTCCACACAGCATCTTCTTCAACACGGAAAGCAAACTCGACAGCCCGTTCAATGCTCTTGATGTTATCCAAGAGGACATTGACAGCTTGCACATTCAAGTTGAACTTTTTAAAGATCGCAAATGCTTCCTCATACAATTGTGCTTCAACAGCAACCTCCCCAACTGCAGGGCCATCAAAGTTATCCAACCTATTAATGTAATCCATGACCCTGGCAGGATCTGCTTTGATGGCTGTCAAGATCAGCAGGTTTTGCAAATTGGAATTCCCACTGAAGGCAGAGTTTTGGAGCACAATCTTCTCCAGAAGTTCAATCAGTTCATGTGGAAGATCAGCAGTCATAAAAGCTTTAACCGTGGCAGAAACTTGTTC
Source organism: Dracaena cambodiana (assembly GCA_036321105.1). NCBI lineage: Eukaryota > Viridiplantae > Streptophyta > Magnoliopsida > Asparagales > Asparagaceae > Dracaena > Dracaena cambodiana. The sequence goes on along the minus strand of JAYEPQ010000001.1, from coordinate 4,901,306 downwards.
AGGACTCTTGCTTTCAGGTAATGCAGTAGAAACAACTTGATCAATAAGCTGTCGTCTGTATTCATTGTCAGGAAGAAGAACCTTTTCCCACAGATCAGCATCCATCCTTTCAACTACATATCTGCCATAAAAATTTGACACAAGTGAATGCACCATAAAGCTAGAGAGAGAGAGTAGCAAGTTCTTTAATTTAAAAATACATACCTAGCTTGCAATTTGAATAGTGAATTTTTATTTGTGACATTTATGAGTTCATCATCACACTGTCCTCGTTGATAAGCAATCACTGCAAGGGTGGGATCCCGTTTCTCACAGTATTTACCAACAACACGGGAATCATAATATGGATTAGTAGTTAGAAAATGCTCTGGATTATTGTTGCTATCTATAATAATCTTCCCAAGAGCATTGTGAACATGCACATCTTGGCTCCCCTCACTCACAAGATGTTCCAAGAATTGAGTGAGCAACCGCAAACGATTCCTATACATCACAGAAAAATGAATGAGAATGATGCAGTGCAGAAGACAATTTGTCACAAGTCAGAAGTTACAAAACCTCTTTTCACATTCAGCTACAAGTGGCTCAATTGGAAGGAGGGATCGAACAGAAAGAATAAGTCCTTTGATGAAATCTTCAGGACACTCATCATCTAGTAGCTGCCCAACCACCAAAGGAGCATTGGCTGGATTCACCTATACACAAGTGCAAAATAAATCTTAAGTTAAGAATGTTGACCTTAGAAGAAATTCTATATGAACTTGCCTGAGATTTGATACTTCTCAGTCTCGCTTCGTTTTGTGCACATGTATATAAGTCTTCAAACAGAAGATAAAATATTCAATCAACATAAAATGTCTTACTTTCTGAACATAGCCTTCAATGTATCGCAGCATGTTGTTTGAGTACAAGTAGTGCGTCAAATCTGGAACAAAACCAAAGCGATCACAGACATTTATCAGGGGCCTTGCATCTGGTAGCTTGGCTTCCATTAGGAAATTCTTTGTCTTCTCAGGATCATAGAAGTTAGATTCACGTGTTACACGTTCAACTTCTTTAATCTGCCCCGTCTTGGCTGCAGCCTCAATATACTTGAAATGTATGGCTGGATCCTCACTGTACCAGTTACAACTAACAGTCAGTATTTCGGTGCATAAAATCAAATACTAACAAAAAAGACAAGAATTACCTGGAACTCAGATATGATCCCAAGAAGAAGTAAAGACCTTCATAAGACCTAAATTGCTCAAATAGCTTTATACATGCATCCACACCTAACTGTTCTGAATATTCTTTGGCAGTCTGCAGAAAAATGACTGGTAACTTTTAAGCGCCTCTTCAATTGGATAACAAACCCCTCAAACAACGAGAAAACATTTTACCTGTACAATTATCTGAAGGTTTCCTCTCAAATTAACTAGTAAAAGGTCTTTCATACACTCTAATGCCCACTCTCTAGAAAGGGTGCCAAAGAACTCAACAAGTGACTGGGAAGAAAGAACTGACAAATTCAGTACCAAGAAAGTTATCAGCCACTAAGACAATCACAATTAACAAACCTGTGGCTCAATGGCATGAGTGTTCACAATGACACGTTTAATATCAGGGAGCTCTGAATAATGCTGAAATGGTAACATAACTAGATTAAGTAGCTAGAAAAAAAATACAGATATTTTATGAATCAAAAACCATCTTAACCTGAAGAGCTCGCATATACAACCCAGCCTTTTCACACAATTGAGCGATCCGAGGACGATCATAGTGACTGAACATTCCATTAGCTAATATAGCATCTGCTACATTTGGATACGTCACCAAATTTATTTCCAACACCTGTATTTGGTGCAATAAGCCAGATTCATGTCAGAAGTTGGCAAGGAAATATAAAGATACGGAAACTGCTAATATGAAGTATGACCTTTGTTTGAAGGAAAGCATGTTCTGGCAGATTTGGTTTCAATACATCCAACAAGAAAGCAGTTGCCTCTCTGATCAGGTTTCTCTGAAAATTAACACAGAAGACGAATTCATGTAACATATGAAGAAAAAAGTTCTATGGAAAGTGAAATACATGTGATGAAATATTTTCGGATCTTGGTCAGTGAATATCCTGAATTCTGAACTCATATGGACACATATTGTCTTAACAATATGGAAGTTACACCCAACTGCTTGGGAAAAATTAACTGAACCTGAAGAAAGAGATCTGTAATCGTGTTGTAATCAACTGGACAGCCCCCCTCCATTTGAGACATCATTAGAGCAAAATTCACTGCTCCCTGCAAAAAGAATTTTCCTGACTTAATAGATCTACTTATATGTAAGTTATTAAGTCTGACATCAGTATACGAGATCTTAATGAACATATAAAATTAGAAATTTATTTAGAAGCTATCTTCATGATAGAAGCGGATGTCACTTGATTTGATATATCAACACTATAGACAATTAAACTCTCACCTGAGGATCTGAACGCAAAATTGTCTGCAGAAGGAAAAGATAGTCTGGAGTATATCCAACCTGCACACAGTAACAGAATTTATATTATGTTGAAATCCAGAGTAAACATGTTAGCCAGTTGGAGGGTAATCTGAGACTTTTTTGCAACTGAGAACTGGACCATTATGACAATAAAAAAAAGAACCTGTCTTTGATTGAATTGTAATGATGGATAAGCTATATATATGGGATTACCTGCTTTGAGTAGATAAGAATCTTGTCAAACTCCCTTCTCTCAGCAAATGCAGCAACCACTTTCGGTGTGGCCCTTGCTTTTATATATATTTTAAGAGCAAGATCATTGTCCACGGTCTACATCAGCAACAAAAGAATATGTCATTAACAAAACAACTCAAAACAGTTGAGAAGTTTGTTAAAACGAGATTTACAGAAGGTTCCTGAAAGTAAGCATTCCAGCAAAAGTTTTTTTTCTTTTGTAGAAAATCAATCCCACAAAAAACAACCTCACGAAAGCTGAGATCCTACCTTCACAAGATCCCCCAGTTCTTCACTGCATTCAAGTTTGTCCTCAGCCAACCAATTCTCCAAAAGATTCTTTTTATTCTGATTCACAACAAGACGCGACAACTCTAAAGACTCAAAGGCATTGAGTTTGCCTCTTGTTAACAATGTTCCAAAATACTGCAACAGTGGTGGTGTCTGTCCAGCTTGCACAGGAACACTCTGCACAGTGAAGACAACAGGGTCTGATGAGCAAAGTTTCAATGTCAAGCAAATATATGAAATAGTAATGTGAGCATGTATGTGCAAGCTTGTGTATACAATCTAAATCCTACTCGAACACATTGAAAGAAACCAATAAGATAACAAAAGCATGGGAAAAAAGTTCTAACAAGGTTTCAATTACAAGAGCAATAATAAGTGTCAGATAAACTAAATGATAGGAATAGTTGTCATAAAATACAATTATAGATTGCACGCTACAGCAAAGTGACTGGAAGGAAGCAGCAGGACGCCTGACAATAGGACCAGTTTGCACCTGAAATTTAGCAACAGTCTCTGGAGTCCTTAGGATGCCTTGTGGAGATTCTGCAGCGAGTTCTGCTGCCTCCTTATATTTTGTCAGAGAGAATAATTCTTGAAATCTCTGCACAACCTGTAAAAAAAAAAAAAAAAAAAAAATGAAGTGAGACAGACTTTAAAGCTGCAAAATGTTTGGCACAAGCAATAAATATATGTGGTTTTCGAGGAATACTGGTCATCCTCAGGCTAAACAAGGTATTTGAAAATTATCTTCATAGGTTACGATAGCAGGAACCTTCAGGCATAACCATGCAAGAGATTATTTATTAGACATAATACAATCGGCTAGACCTAAATGAAAATCATATAGCAACACAGTTTCTAGATATACCAACTCCCCCAAGACTAGAAATCTTCTTAACATTGAGCGTATCCTTCCAGCTGGGCACATATGTGACAAACAGCCAAAATTCTACTCAGAAAGTAAGTCCCCTACAACATGTGATTGCAAGAGGCATGGGCTATATAGTTTCCTGGCGTTTTACATCTTCTAAGCATGTTGTTATACTGCATTTTATATTCTAATCAATATTTTCCATTAACACGGACAAGATGAGCTCTCTGACAGCCCCAATAACCCATAATCTGAATGTCAAAAGCTCAATTTAGCATATTAAAAAACAACTTTTACTGTAAGACAGCTGGCATACTAACTGGAAAGTTTGTTGATAACTTGGAGCATATGAAAACACATCAATGTCATGGGAAATCAGTTTACTTTATACCAGAATCCTAAACCCAGATTAGGTATCGATGGTTGAGGTAAAAAGGTCATGAAATAACAGGTATAATAGCCACATCTAGACAACCTTTATGTACTAGGTGAATTAGCTACTTAGGATCCTGGGCATGTCCGGTAGCCTAGCCAGCAAATACTTTGATGAGTACTGCTTTCAAACAACCTCCAACCTCCCACCCAGCCACTCACAAGTCAAAATCTAGCTTTGTACACAAGTCCCCACCCTCAGAAGCAATTCCAAGCTGCCCACAAAGGGAAGGAAAGAAAGAAGAAAAGAACTAAAACAGGAAAAATAAAACAAGGGGAAAACAAGACAAAACAAAATAAAGAACCAAAAAATAACAAAACAAAATTACCACATCCCTAAAAAAACAAGAAAATATACATAGAAAGAAAAAAGATGAAAAGGAAACACAAACAAAAGAAGGAAATAAAACAAAAGAAAGAAACATATGCACCATGCACACACAGAAATGCATAAAAAATAAATAAATAGCAAAAGACAGAATATCAAAAAGGAGACTCTAAATCTGCTATTACAACACTTCTAAACCCTGTTCAATATAGGCTTTAAGCTTATGTAACAAGAAGCAATATACAGACTTCTACTATTTTCACAGGACTAGCCATGATGAAGCACATACACTTCTAGCCTCAAACTAATTCCATATTTGACACACTGCTTTACACTCCTCTGTAACATGTGTTTGACACTTTTCAAATGTATCCTCAATTTTATAATATGTAAACATCCTATTCCTACGCTTTCTGACACTTCTCAAAAGTTTCGCAAACACTTGCAGGTTACAGTTTCACGCTTGTTACCACTTTCTGAATACTAATTATAAATTGAGAATATTTAGTACCCTCCATATGTTAAAGTCCATGTTTTGCAAAAAGACGAGGCAAAACAGTGAAGAGTGTATTGTCAAGAAACCTGTGATTTTATTAGCTCTCATAAATTATTTTTTTTTAAGAAAAATCCAAACAAGATATTTAATTTCAGAAAGGAATCCCTTTCCGGTAAACGGTCATGTTCTTAACTGGCCCAACATACTGACAGAGAGAAACAAAGAAGAAATAGGGTGTACCAAATTCTCTGCCCCTGGAAGGTTTCCTCTTTTGGCAAGATTAACTGCAAGCTCCAGATTGTTCAACTACAAAGTTTAGCGAAGATCGATCATCAGCATACATCTATTCTGCCACAGTTGCATAATAAGAAACATCACAAAGCACAGACTGAAAATCAGAAAACATACATGGCCACTGACAAACGGTATGATAGTTGATTCATTAACAGTTGCAAGCAAAACCTGCCCTCTCCTATTGATAGCATAAAAACCACCCAACACTGATGCTTCTGCAGTCAAAAATATAGGATCTGGACTAACTCTGTTCCTGTATACTGCTGTTGCTGTCTCCAAATCATACACAAAAAGGAGGCCAAGTTTCGTGATCACATATATCAAGCCATATCGTTGTGAGATCTGTTCATCAGAAGTCATTTGATTAGAAATTTAAGCCACCATGAAAATGTCCTTAATGAAGCTAGGCTCAACAGGCTACCTGCATAGCCACAGGGAAGTCATCAGCAAAATCTGGTGGGAAGAAAAGGTCTGCTTGTTTCTTAGTAAATCCTGGCTTGCCTGTTACAAATACTTACTGCATCAACAAAACTTTGAAAAACAGAGACTAAAGACCATGAAATGCACATGTTTGGTACATGCACAGTCAGATAATGGCATAGCATTTACACATATACCCAAAATAGAGTAATCAAATATCTTGATGCAGTGAAAGCGAGTTAGACCAGCTAGTAACACTCCATGCTCCCAGGAGGATGGTTCCAGGTTGGGTTCCCACCACTGCCGATAGGGGGATTTTTCTTGGTTAATTAATCAAGTTACAACCCTATTATCAACCAAAAAAAAAAAAATCTAGATGCAGATAAAATCCTTCAGTGAATATATATAAGTTTGTGGCTAATGCAAATAACCAATAAAGTCACAATGAATACATGTAAGTTGAAAGAAAGCCATAAATGACAAGAATTTTGTATTCCTCTTTGAGTTTCCTGTGAAATACAAAACATACACTTCCACAAAACCAAATAAGTAATCTAATTAAGTTTGCAAGTGCAACCTTGTACGTTGTAACAAAATTTCAAAAAATGTTTAGCAGCTAGAAACGAAAATCCATAAAATGTCAAAAGTTACCGTTCCCTTCAGGCCTAATAAAACTCACAGCTTCCTACAGAATCTTATGAATAATACATACTGGAATTCTCAGTAGATATAAGAGGAATAATATCCAGATGAAGCATATGCACCGAATTATAGAATACCTGGCTGTGCACCAAGTTCAATAACATGCAACTTTGATGTAATTTGCCCAGCATTTGTGGTCTTTGATGCAAAAGAAATAAGAATAGACGGGCTTTCATTTCCAGCAACCTACATAAGCAAGGAGAATGACAGCAAATCAATACTAGCAGTTACATAAACAGCATAAGCAAGCAGTCTACTCACTATGCTTTAAAAAAATGCATAATTCACCTTCAATGATGCAAATGATGCAGCGTGTGCTTCAAGTGCCTGGCTACGCTGCTGATCCACAGAAAAAAGCTGCATATTTCCTTTGACCAGTTGTGGTCTCTACATTACCCCAAAAAAAAAAAAAAATGCAGGCTTAGGTGAGAGGTAAACGCCAAATTGCTTATGCTAATAAAAGAATCAACAAATTCAACCCTGCCATTTTCTAGCAAGTTGCAGAACTTCGACAAATAGTGGAAAGAAATGAGGGAAGTCGTATACTGAATGCCACAAATTGTTTTACTTTTGCATCGCTCATCATCGTTCAACAGTGAGAAAAAGATATGTGGGATACTCAGCCACAAAATATTTTTCGTCACATATCATGGTTCGGAAGTGGCTAAAATGATAAGGAAAAGATGTGTGGTCATGTTGAATTGTAGAAGTCCATATTTAAAGCGTCAGTGCCATTTTCCAGCAAGTTACAGAACTTCAGTAAAAAGAGGTAAGAATGAGGGAATTCTAATAGTGAGTGCCACAAAATGTTTTTTTGCATCACATAGCATGGTTCTGCAGTGGCTTAAATGATAGGAAGATATATGTAGTCTTATTGAATTATAAAAATCCAGTTTTTGGACTATGAAAGCAGAAAATAATAGTAAATCCAAAAATCCTCATCAGTTTGAAGCTTAAATCCTTAGTTTTGGAGTTAACATGACAAAAACAAGATTTTCTCATCTTGAAATGTATGAGAACCAAATTTATGATAGTAAAAATCAAAATCTTAAACTTAAGAAATTGTGAGTCTGAAGATCTAATACCATCTCGCAAGCTAGTACTACTTTAGCAAACATGAACACACCTACATTATTTATCAGACTAACTTAAAATCACATCTAACTTGGATAACTACCCTGACTCACATCATATTTGTCTGGAATACAAACACCCCACTACATGGAGTAAGCACACAATACCCTGGGTAGAACTCTCTTTCCATTGAAACTCTCTTTCCATTGAGAAAGCATACAACTCCAAAATGAAGTAAAGAATGTAATAAAATTTTATAAGCAGCTCCCAATTAATTCTTTAAAAGAACTTGATTACAAGAAATTAGCATGTACCTCAGCAGTACCAGGTGCAATTCCGATCAGCACTAACCACTTTTCAGTAGGGTCACACCTATAATTGATGATTTGATTATTTGTCAGATTAGCTGACCGATCAAATATCTTCACAGGCTCTGAGTCACCTGCACATGTGGAAAGTACATTTGCGTTTATTAATGATTACAACAATAGAAGTGTAGGAAAATATTCTGGGAAAAGCTTCTGACATCATGAAACAAAAGAGTTACCTTCAATAGACCAATGGTACACAGAAGTTTGCATAACCAGGCCCAACATCTTAGGGGTGATCCACTTCCAGAAAACCACCTGAAAATGAGCAGATGTAGAACATCAAAAATCCATATTCACACGAGAACTTGAGCTTTTCATAGTGGGCTAAGTATGGAGATTGCGCAAACTTTAATACTTAAGATAGAACTAAGTATCCATGCACATATTAGAAAATTACCTCAAAGACAAGTGTACATGAGAAAACAGCTTAGAGAGTAGTAAACCATCAATCTCAACTGGTAGAATATTTACCTGCTCTGGCATCTGGTATGACTTAATTTTAGTTTTTGCCTCAATATTGAATATTTGTAGGTGGTCCTGAGTAGTTCCAGGTAATTGAGCTATATATTCAGAAACATTGTCATTGTCAGTGAAGTTAGCAGTCCAACAAAATAAAGAAGAGCAGTCATGTTTAAAGTGACAGAAATTAAACCTGCAAGGAAAGATAAGCCTCGCCAAGGAGGTGTACAGTAATGCACAGATGCACACCATATTCCCCATGCATCCTCTTGATATAATTTAAGTAAATGTGAAAATGATATAAAAAGGGCAGTCCAGTGCAAGAAGTTCCCGTATTGCAGGATCTAGAGAGGGTCTCATTTATGCAGCCCTACTATCTTAGCAAAAAGGCGGCTTCTAGGGTTCGAACCCCTAGCACCCCGTGAAAATGATATTCAAGACAAATTAAAGAGATTATACAAAAAAATATAAGAAAATTGTTGTCTATCATAACTTAGAAGCCTGGATTGAAGAAGTTAATGAAAGAGACTCCATAAAAATTTGAGTGCACTCAATTGGAAAAACATGTACAATTCATTAATTAATAATTACAAACTTGGACAAAAGACATAGGGTTCTTGGCAATGGAAATATTCAGTGATATCAAATATAATGAGAACTTCAAATTAGTAAAGCATGCCATGCAGATTTGCTCTTTCACTTTCTCTCTGTTGGATGTCATTCCATATAGAAATAATATCATCTTACCTATCAATTAAAACTATTTCATTTATGGAATATGACAGATTGATTCTCAACCGCAGAACATGAAAAAACTAGATATAAGGGCCCTTTATCTGCCAACTTGTTCGTTAAGGTTCAATATATAGGCCCTGTGCATTGAACCTTTCCTGCTCATAGTCTATCTTGCCCAGGAATTTAAAGAACTCAAAGAGGGTTTACTACAACATGTTAACAGCCACTACTAGAAGCTTCTATATTTTTGCTCAAAAATTGAATCTTTCCTTCTATTGTAAAATTATTTGATTACAACGAAAAAATTGAGATTTACAAATATTGAGGAATTATAAGAACGGGAATATTGATTGATTCCCTTTTTGATGTGGGTTCGGGTGGTGGTGGAGCCTCGCTAATGCACTCCGTTGACCGTCTGACTGGGAAGGGGATGGCTCTACTCCGCTCCTCAATTTCACAAACTCGCTCCAAATCATCCAAAAAAGTCCCCCAAAAGTCCCCTTATCTGGAGTCAACTCCTATCTTTTATAAACCGAGAAATCTCGAAATTCGGCTTCAATTCTCTCTGAAAAATCGAATCACAGGATTTCCGGAACTGGACCGATCTAGGGTGAAAAGTGGAAAAAAATCAAATTGGGGGGTGCTCCCGTGGGATGGCACCCGCGGGAGCCAACCCGCGGGAGTCTCTCCCGCGGGGTTTTTCACCTGTTTGGGTTTCGACCCTTTTTTTTTTGTGTCTACATAACCCCCTCCAAGGTTTTCGAAATTCTATATTGAGCCGTACTGAATTTCGAAACACTTTGGATTTTTTTTTTGCTATGAGACATGTCAAGGATTGGATAGATATAGATAATTGTTAACATATCTTATAGAATATGAGCGGAGATATGATATTAACATGTTTATTCAATAACAAGTAGAAGTATTATTTTAATGTGCTTATTAGAGGACAAGTAAAAATATGATGTTAACGTACTCGTTGGGTGACAAGTAGAGGTATGGTGTTAACATACTTGTTAGATGATAAGCAAAGATATGATATTAACGTACTTATTTGAAGTCAAGCAGAGGTATTATGTTAACATGCTCATTAAAATCCTAACCGTTCAGTGACATCTAGTATGACGGATTAGGAAAAAACAGAGGTGACATTAAACGTGTCTCGGAGATCAACCTATTCAGAGGATCTAGTCGTGATAGGAATAAGCTGACTAAACAGAAGTGACGATTAACGTATTTAGCCTTGGAATTGGACTATCAGAGATAACTGTTAACTTGATAGGGAGATGATTTTCGTCAGAGGTAATTTTTAACTTAACGATATCAAAAATAAGTTCATCAGAAGCTGTAATATTAGACTTGATGAAGTGTGAGTTTTCTTTTCTGTCAGAGGTGAAAGCTTAACATGACAGAAGATTTAATCGGATTTTATCTCATTTGATTTTGAATTATGATGTCAGAGGTATGATTTTAACTTGACAAATATTTTGGAGTGTCGCTGGCTCTGCTGGAGAAAAATGACGAGAAAAGTTTTGTTGTCAGAGGTGAAATCTTAACGTAATAAGAGATTTATCTGATTAGGGTTTTTAGCAAACCCCCAACTATCAACGGATTTGATTAGCCTTTACCAACTACCGTTTGAGTCGGGCTAGCCATGCTATTCCCCTCAGCATGGTGAGTTGTCGAGGGTTTCGTTTGGGCTTAAATGCCAAACTTTCCCTCTTCCCTTTACTTTAGCAGTTTTGGACAGTGATGTATCCTTATATTCAGATAAGGATACTGTTGTGACAGATTCGTCATAGGATTTTTAGCAAACCCCCAACTATCAACGGATTTGATTTAGTTTTACCAACTACCGTTTGAGTTGGGCTAGCCATGCTATTCCTCTCAGCATTGTGAGTTATCGAGGGTTTCGTTTGGGCTTAAATGCCAAACTTTTTTCTCCTCTCTTTGCCTTAACGGTGTTGGACAGTCCATACTTTTACTCTCAGTATGATGGGGTTGGTATTCTCTTACCATTATCTTGATAGCGTTGAGTATTTCATACTTTTTACCCCCAGCATGGTGGGGTTGGCGAGAAATTTATTCTCTTCCCGTTGCCTTGACGGCGTTGGATAGTTCATGCTTTTTTACCCCCTAGCATGGTGGGGTTGGTGAGAAATTTATTTTCTTCCCGTTGTCTTGTCGGCGTTGGGTAATTCATACTTTTTATCCCCAGTATGATGGGATTTGCGAGAAATTTATTCTCTTCCCGTTGCCTTATCGGCATTGGGTAATTCATACTTTTTACCCCAGTATGATGGGAATGACTAGAAATTTATTCTTTTCCCGTTGCCTTAATGGCGTTGGACAGTCCATACTTTTTAACCCCATCATGGTGGGGTTGGTGAGAAATTTATTCTCTTCCCGTTACCTTGATGGCGGTGGGTAGTTCAATTTTTTTTTAAGGTCTGGATGCACCCTCACGACCCCCTGCATCTCTATTGCAAAAGAGACTAACCCTTTCTTCTGCAGATTATGGAGATCTAAATTAACCGCCCTGAACTCGTCTTTGGAATTGTTATGAGCCCAAGTGGTACATTTAAACCACCCACATTAAATATATCCGAGTTAGCTCTAATTCCTTTTTCGTTCAGCTTTGAGCTGAACTGCTCCAGTGTCAATCAACGCTTGAATTTTGTCTTTTACAATAAAACAATTTTTTGTAGGGTGACCTACAATCCGATGGTACAAGCAGTAATTCGAATCGTTAGTCTTCCTAACCTCTTCAGGCCTCTTACTCTCCGGCAACTTGAGCATCTTGCGCTTGCTGAGCAGATTAAACATAGTAGTAGTATGCTCATTCTTAAACGAATACTGCTTTTGAAACCTTGGTGATTTTGCTGTGTTGTTTATAGTTGGCCATGCTTTCTGTTTCGGTGTGCTTTCTACCGCCATTGCCATTATATCTTTCCCTTTGAAAAGGAAAAAAAGGAATGGAGGTTCATTTGTACTGCCTCCGGTTGCAGACTGCTGCTTTTCGAGGCGTCGAAGTATATTTTCGGCATGTTCACCCAGCTTAAGCAGATCTTTCCATGATTTGACTTCAACCGCGCCCATCTTATCTAGAGCGTCGGTTAACAAATTATGCCTGCAGGTTTCCACCAGAGTGTCCTGCATCATGCCATGTGGGCATCGAACAGAAAGTTCTCGGAATCACTCGATATAAACTTTGACCATCTCGCCTTCCTCTTACTTTGCTGCTAGCAAGGATAGTATAGAGACTTCAGTATCATCTGCAAAGAATCGGACTAAGAACTCACGTTCTACATCAGCCCATGATTTAATCGTTCCCTGGGGTAGCTGCATGAACCAGGTAAATGCGGGCCCCTGTAAATTGCTCGCAAATATCTTAGTCAGAATCAGATCATTCACCATGAGGTGTCCTGTCTGCGACAGAAAGTAGAAAATGTGCTGTTGCGGCGAACCTTTACCGTCGAATGACTGAAAGTTCAACGGTTTATATTTTGCAGAATAAGATACGGTCTCCCATTCTATTGGATACGGACGGACTACCCCCACCTCTTGTAGTTTTTTGCAATGAAAGAGAGCTTGTAGTTGGTTCTCCATCTTCTCTATTTTTTCTACGTGAGGGTTAATGATAACCTTCACTTTCTCTTCCTTTCTTGAATGAGGAGGAATTTCTTCATTCTCGTCCTCGCTATCTTCATTTATTTGGACAGGTCGTTTTCCTTTCTGCCGATCAGAAATGAACGACGAGAATTGGCTCTTTCTAGTTTGAGCTAACTTAATTAAAAGTTGTTTCATTTCTTTTATGGTCTCCTCTTCCTGTTCGAGACGTTTTTCTTGTCTCTCAAGCCTTCCAGAGACTTCTTCTAAACGTATGCTCTCTGGTTCGGTAGAAACTCTTTTTAACTCTGAAGTGATTTCATTATCTGAAAGGTTATTTCCCCTTTCAGACTACCTTTTTGTCTTTATTAACCATATGTGATGAGGCGGCGGGCAGATCAGTTCCAGAGCACACATTTTTCACTGTCCGTATTCTTTTGGGTTCGGTGATCCACTCAAAAACGGACCGTTTCGAGTTGCATTTGCAGTTTGATAGAATAGTTGAGATCAGCTGTTCGCATTGGTAGTGAGAAATATTTTGTAAGGAGTTCTTCTTCCAATTGAAACACTCTCTTAAATCTTGAGATACCTTCTCATCTCTATTTATATCTTGACGCCTCTTGCGTTGTAAATTCGGTTCATAATACTGGAGAGTTTGCAATATTTCAGGGCTGAGCTCTTTTCCAGCATCAGATTGTTCTCCAACCTTTCTGCGAATTCTTCTGAAGTGCACACTGGCCTGAGTAGTTGCGTGGGCCTCGCATGCCTCTGATAGAGAGATTAAAACACTTGGTGTATATTGCGTGCTCACCATAGGCGTTTGACTATGACAATGTGGCTGACACCGACGTAGAATCCCTTGCCAATCTTGATAGGCATTTAGGGACGGTCCCAGGATCGGAAACAATCCCTAGGCCACCGCAGGCGACCAGGGAATCTACACAATGGATGACAACATGGATCCCCTTGCTAGCTTCTTATATGGGGCCGAATAGGTCCATGCCGTCATCCTATGTGTGGATTTCCTAAACATACAATGTGTCTACGTAAATTATTGCTCTTTAAGAAAAATACCTTGTCTCGTATTAGCCCTTAAAAAGTATCAATAGAACAACATTTAAAATATCTGAATCATCAGTTAATGGTTGGTGGTATCAGAATCAATAATATCATATATTCATGTACGCATCCACAATATCAGAAATAATGGCAATATCATATCAATTTTAAAAGGTTTCTATCATACCAGATGACTTGAACGTCCATAACATACTTGCGATATTGCTTGATATTTAAACCTCAGTTCTTATCATACGCAAATGCATGATGGGAATGTTATAGTATCCATAGGCCATTTTTGGAAGCCTTTCACGTAACTAAGTGGCGTGCAAAGTTGTAAAAAGTGTATATTTCGGTATTAAGTAATAAGTAAGTCACCCTAATGTTTAAAGCAACTGAATAAGAAACTGCTCACAAAATAAGCATCACCACATGGCTGATTGACAGATGTTTTCATCATCGACTCAGATAGTAGTCAGAGCATGAGAGTTGGCACTCAAGTGACACATGAGATATCCTAATCACCTCACTTAAACATATTCAAACACGTTTATGCATGCACGTACTTTGACATGCATATGCATTTCTATAGAGTATTAAGACATAAGCAGAGACATAAGCTGAAGCAACATAGAAGGAATACAAACAGATGTCAACCTCAAACACTACATAGTTGAAGGCAATGAAATATTCTACTATGAATTATTTAATTTTCATAATTAATTATGTTAGATTTGTGTCTCGCATCCGTTGGGTATCCAGATGTAATTGAAGATCACAAAGAGTTTCAGTTCAGTTGAACTTGGACCAGCTGATGGTATCATAATTAGATTGCAATACCAATTAGATGATGATAGTGCTATTTTAATAGGATTAGAATATGAACACTATATATATCTCTTGTATGTAATATAAGAAAAGTGAGCAACTGAGAGAGAAAACCTTTCGTTATTATGAGAGATATGAGAGATAGAGAGATATTTGGATCACTTCTTGTAACCTTTATAAGCAATATTTCTCTTATTATTCCCATGGATGTAGTCAAACTTCTTAACCGAACCACGTTAATTCTTATATTTTTCTTATAATATATTTTTTTCGTCATATTTATGATCTCGATAGAGAATTCGATCTCCAATAAGTGGTAACAAAGCCGAAATTATGGATCCGGAATCGAGATTGCGAGATAGTGGATTTGATATCGAGTCGGCAAGAAAGCTGGCGGAGCCACAAGGACAAATAAAGTAAAAAAAAGAATGAAAAAAAAAGAACCAGCCGAGTACAACTGGCGACGTGCACGACTGCAGGCTCTGGCGGTGTACACCAAAAGGAGTGGTTGAGAGCTAAGGGATTCTGAGGTACAAATCGATGATTGTGGTTGATTGGAGCCTGATCGAGAAATCGGTGTCCAATTTAGGTGATTCAGGAGTCGAATCCCTATATTTTTCAACATTACAAATGCAGTGATAGATGCAGATTGGGAAAAACCATTATTTGGAACATATTTTGTGCAGATCAATGGTGATCGACGGTAATCAAGGGGTCGATATTGACCGAGATGATCGATGGTCAATGGTTGACTAATTGTACAATGATGAAGTTCAGTATAGTGCTCTATAGAGATGGATATGATTACTTTGGGGCATGGTATAGCATATAGTAATGTATAATTATCTATATTTATCTATGAAATTAGTCATGGTTCTTTGGATCAATGTAAAGTACGGTATAGCGATCCCTTTTGTCTTGTGCATGATATGAGAAGTGTGAGTGCTCAGGCGATCATGGTGATTTGACCGAGGTGGAGCACGGTGGAGCGATTATGAGAGCTCGGTGAAGAGCGTGGTATAATAATCGTGAGTGTTCAAGGAAGTACGATTTAGTGATCTTGAATGGTCAGAGAAGAGTATGGTTTAATGATCGTGAGTGCTCAAGTATGGAGATGACGATGATTGTACAAGTTGTTCTAGTAGGTAGAGTATGGTGCATGTACAGTGGATGTCTATAAAGTCAATGATGAGAATAACAAAATTTCTTCAAGTTGCATGGCTCATCGGATATGAATTAAGGTGGATATAAAATTTTGGATCAGATTAGTCTCGATTTTATATTTAGAGCTCATCATATTCCCGAGGAGGCCCAACATTTCTTCCCAACAACTGATATCAGAGCCTAGGTTGTGGCCCAAAGGGGAGTGAAGCTAGCATGAAGCCCGAAGTGATCGGCTTTCCGATGCCTTCCTCTTCGTTAATGATTGGCGCAATTAACTTTGGGTCTGGTTTCTCACGGTCCTCCACGCGGATAGATTTAGACCAAAGTTGAGATATCCTGCAGATGGTTGGTGCCTAGGAGGTCATGATTCCCGTAAATAATTGTGATATACTTACAATGAAAGGGAAGATATTTAGGAATTCATATATAAGTATAATCCCATATCGAATAGAACAAGAAAAAGTTTATAGATTTAAATACACAGTTGGAGCCTCTAGCTATTAACTGAAACTTTTGAGTCATATTGGTCCTCGACATGCTCCCGAAGGACCCAACGTTTCTCCCCAACAAATTACTAATGCATGCATCCCTATTTAGGGAATTGCTCTAAACTTCTAATAGTATACACATCTTTAGTCTTACTAACTTGTTATTTAGGGAATTGCTCTAAACTTCTAATAATATACACATCTTTAGCCTTACTAACTTGTTATTTGGTAAAATTGAATGCTTAAATCAAATGAATTGCCTAAAACTTCTACAAAAATCCCCCAAAAAAATATACATCACCTTTGAGAGCAAGAATCCTAGTGTTAGGATTCATGAGCGCGGAGTCCGCACTGATGGGCCTCCTCAGCGGCTGCATCGGCATACTCATGTCGATGATCACAACGCTATTCTGCGGCGAGGTCTCGCGAACGCAAATATACTTCTCCGACTCCATCGTCACGTGCGTGAACGTGATGAACTGCTGGTTAATTCCGATGCTCGGCAACTGCCCACAGTCCAATCCAACAACCCAAAAATTCACCAAATAAACCTCATCAAAACTTCGAGAAATCGAATCAACGCCACTGATCTTGCTCAGATCCGAGCAGATCATCTACTGAATCAAAAAGAGAGAGAGAGAGATTACCGTTAGCGCCTCGCGCATGGTGATCGGGGCGTTGGCAGCCGCCATGGCTGGCGAGGCTAGGGTTCCGTCAACGAAACAGCGAAGGGCCGGAACCCTTAACGAGAGTCGAAGCGGATCGCGCGAGAGAGAGAGAGAGAGAGAGAGAGAGAGACTGCGGTATTGTTGTCTCGCTGACTGTCGTCAACTAAAGAATCAGCAGAGTGTGTGCGAATTTGAGCTGGAATTTTGTATGTGAGTGTTAGGGATTTTAAATTCATTTATAGTTTGATTATTTTGCTTGGTTGCCAAGGTACTGAGGAGTTCTAACGGCCGTTTGATTGATATCGTGAAAACATTGGACGGTTGGGATTGGATTAGGATCTTATTTGCGGGGATATAGCGTGCTTCGTGCGGAGGTATTTGATATCTTACATGGATAAGTATTTGGATAACTATAAACGAGAGCTGCCAGTTTAAGAAATTATTTTCTTCATTTTTTTTATTATGAACTTCACTTTCTTCTTCTTTTTTTTGATAATTAAAAGGAAAATTATGATAGTTTCAACCATGCTCTGATACCATATGTAAAAATATTATTTTATTGAAATAGGATCTTCAAAAAATCACATACTTACCTTTTATGAAAAAAAAATAAAAGATTTAATAAAAAAATTTACCGGAATCAGTCATTATGAAATCTCCTTTTTGAAGAAAAGTTTGTAGAAATTATTTCTCTCACTTAGCCCATTTCTTTACTTCACCAGACTCAATGGGATAATCTGATCAAATTGAAAAGCGTGGATAGAGAGAGGGCAATTCTTACGTTTAATATATAACACTTATTCTACTCTCCATAACAGTAGGTAGATAAGAGTACAACTTTTTTTATTATCTCTCAACCGTGTATATCTTTTCAAATCCAATAATCATCTTATCTTGTTAAATCCAAATAATATTCATATTACCCTTTTCATGTGGGACATATTTTAACAGTTAGAACATAAAATGGACTAACTTTTGATTCCTTTTAGATGGAGAGATATAATGTGGAAATCAAAAGATTTTTTGGTTTGTGTAGTTTTAACTTGAAAAACTAAAAATAAGGAGACAGAGAAGCATTTGATATTCTATTCTGACAAAAAGGACTCAACAACGAGATGGATAGAGAATATAAGAAGGTTGAGACACTAGATTCTCCAATAAGCTAAGATAATGTGGAGAATTATAACTATGAAAATAGTATAACCGAAAAGAAAGGAGACTATAAGGAATTCAATGCACTTGAAAGATCAAGGAAAGAAATTTAGGAAATATAATAGATAGATGAAATTAAATGGCTATAAGGACCATTTATCACGTGGATGAAGGAAGGTAACAGCAAGATAACTTTTTCTTTCTTCACAAAGTTGCTAATTGTAGGCAATAGAAGAATTAGATTAAGGTATTCCACGAAGAAGATAGATCTGTAATGGATGGTGATATTCATATTATATCGGTCACTAATTATCCCTAGAAAAGGTTGTTTGAAGAGGAGGGCATATAGGTTCTCACTAAGTAGGCATTTCGGGGGACAAAAAAATCAAAATGAGAGATTGTGGTCGAGGTCTTGCAACCGTAGTTTTAAGAGGATGATAAATATGAGATCCATCAATTGAGCCAGACTCATGAGTGGATATATTTCTCTCTTCTTTTCCCATCCTTTTGGGACGTCATTGAAGATGATTTAATGGAAATTGTGGAGGCTTTTTTTGAGTGGACATTAGTGATAGGAAGACTCAATTATGTCTCGGTTATGCAACTGTCGAAAAAGTTGAGGAGCAGTCGGCTGGGAGACTTCAGACCAACAAAACTGCTTAGTGCCATGCTAAAATAATTACAAATATGGTCGAACAAACTTGGTATAGTTATGGACATACTAGTCGATAAGAATTGAACGGATTTATTAAGAATGTAATGTTTTTAATCGTGTTGCTATGGTCCTGAAGATGGTTTATATGGTATTAAGAGAAAGAGCGAATGAAACCTTCTCAAACATGATTTTGAAAAAGATGGAGACACAGTAGAATGGAGAGTTGTGTGAGAAGCACTTCAAACGGATGAGTTTCGGATAAAGACATATAAGATGAATAAAAAGATTACTTTTGTTATATGCGAGTGTACGAATTACCGGTTTAGATGGATAAAAAAGATTTATAAATCATTAGAGATTTCATATGGAAGGAGACAAGGAGGTCACATTGCGATTCCTTTTGTTAACTAGGAATGAGCATGTAGATCAAACAGTAATTTGGCAATCTGAAAATTCTGTATCTACGACAAATGAGTTTGACTTTATTATGCAAGTGATGGTGAAAAATTTATAAATCTCGATGAGAAATTTGGCAACCGTTAGTAAGATGTTGTATATGATAGAGGAAGTGGAGAATTAGGGCTCGAATTTTAAGATTTTGGTAGGACATAACAAAAACCGTAAATTATTTCATAGCAAAAATCGTGAGTTATTTTATAGAGGTGTCTTAAGGAATTTCAAGAAATAGTAAATTCATCAGTTTTTGAAACTATATTTACTGCAAGGAAGCTTCCTTAAAATTATGGTCTCCTGAAATATATGATCTCATATTGGATAATTTTGGAAAGATAATAAAAAGTAGATATGGGAGAGGTGATAAATTAGACTCCATTAGGGTGATACATGAAAATAGATATGGAGAATATGATCACTTAAACTACAGGGCCTATCAATGATAAAGTTAGAGCTGAAATGAAAACACTACAGTTAGAGCTAAACCAAATTATAAGGCCCAATCAAGGTAGGATGGATAAGATGGACATGACATTGGAAAAGAAGTAGAAAATTTCTTACCATATTGATCTATAAAATCTTGCATGGCTCAGGAATCAATTCTGTAATTGAGAATGCTATATGAAAGATAAAATCTCCCTTAAAAGTGAAGGTGTTCATATGGTTGGTATATAACCAAGTGATTCTTACAAAATTAACTTTAGTTCAACGTAACAATTAGAAGATCCATGATGTTGGATGTGTGGGGTGGATATCGAGTTAGTGCACAATCTCTTCTTGGGATGCATTCAGACTAGGGCGTTTAGGATATAGTATTGGCATCTTTTCAATATTAAATTTTGATCTAGAGGCATCTACTTTATGGGCAGAGTGGTGAGAGGCACATATGTTATGCAGGAGCATAAAATAGTTTGGGATATAGTCATATTAGCGATAGATGGAGATTATGAAATAATCATAATAATACATATTTTGTGAGCAGTGAAAGAGTACTTATATTTGACACATTCCTTATATCTCACATGATCGTTGTCGACACTTTTAAAAACTTGGACAAAAATGAAAAACCACAAACGAGATTGATGAGATACTGAGCACAACATAGACGAGAACTGACTGATATTTGGGAGCATCTCGACCTACTATGAGGGAGGTTCACACACATATTGACTTGTGTGTTTATTGACAACATATGTGGTTGAATGTATGCTTTGCTTCCAGGTTTATACTCACAGTACTGCATTTTATATTGACGTGTATCTTGTTATCTCTTTTTAAGAAAGTATTGAGTTCTTTTTCACTTTTAATTCAAAAAATATAGTTAATTAATTGTGATAACTATTTTTGTACCATTGAGAGTGTATCACTAATTCCTCATTAAGAATTTTTTCCTAGTAAACTTCTTGATAGAAGGTATAAACGTAACAAAAAACAACAATTTTTTTGTACTTATACCACGTATCATAGGGTCTCTTTGTGAATTTTTTTTTATTATGACATATTAGTAATACATTTTCTTTTTGTTAGTCAAACTTATACATGTACCCAAATTTAGTTCCTATTAGAAATCGAACTCAAAACCTTTTATAAATTGGTGAGTGGTGATACCACTTGAGCGAAGGTTCATTGGCATTAATAATACATGCACGAACAATGTTTGTAATTCATGCGAAAAAAGTTTAAAAAAAATATACAAACTTTCTTTGATTTTTAAATTATACAACGCACGGTCGTGTCACCTCCCTAACCTCAGCCAAAAAACATGGCAAGACCTGAGCTCAGGTCTCTGGCAATTTTCTCCTCATCAATCCCCGACGTGGTGCCGTCCCCTCCATCCTTGCACCGCAACCGACGTACTTAAATACGCACATCTCACTGGTTCGCTGATACCTTCCCCAGTGACCTCGATCCAAGCTTAAGCTTAAGATCATAAAACTCTTGAAGGGAATTAGTTTAAGTGAAAAAGGACGTTGACATCAGTACGTACCCATCGAGACAGCATCAGCAAAGCTTAAGAAAAAACATCGACATACGGCATCAGCCACGTGTCCCCGGCGGGACACGTGGCTAGAGCCTCGAGGCACAGCTGAAGGTTATTTAATTAATTTGGTTTCCATTATGTAATTAGTTATGAATTATGTTATGTGCTAATTAATTACAAGTTATTATATACGTACGCGTTTGGTGCAGGGGGGCGCAGCCGCGGAGGGCAGACGAGGAAGGAGCAGCTGGGGACGGAGGGGCACCGCGAGATGGGGCGGAAAGGCAGGCTGAGCACAGGGGATTAGAAGGGAGGCGAGCACACCGAGGAGGAGGAGGAGGAAGGCATCGTCATCGACGAGAGCAAGTACTAATTATCAAGATCGTCATCTCGTCGATCAGATATGGGAGCTAGTAAATATATAAAATCAGTAGTAAGCAGTACCTACGATACTATTGATCGTAGTTAATATTTGCTTTGGTTTTATTTATAGTTAAAAATTTATGTGCATGTTGTTGTTTCAGTTGTCTTAGTTAGTTAATGAAGTGATGACCATCCGCAGTTGATTAATGTCTGGGACTATTGGACTGGGCTAGAAATAGTTGGCTCGCGAGCCTTCGCTAGAACTATTGGAGAACATGATTCACAGTCTATATCGTACTCCACTTTGGTTGGAAATACCTTGGTCCAAACATCATGATTATCTTTGGACGATGTCATATATATGCGCTTCGTCATGTCTCACAGCACTCTACATCCACTAACATGAGCATACTATAATGCACAGCATCTTACTGAGACCGCTATGCTGGATATCAATTGTAAAAAAAAAAAAAAAAAAAGATCATCATCGACGTATGACCAATCTGGTCACATCCAATCATCGTCACCTTCACTAAAATGTACCAAATCTCTCTAGACAGCTTAGCTTTAGCTAATTCATCTACACTATTACATCCGATATGTTGAAAAAACATGAGAGTCGACTCTTGGATCGTCTGATCCCTCGGTTCTCGTTAAGATCAAACTCGACACTTCAGACACATCTGCTTTTTCATTGGCTAGTTCCCCTGTTTGGTGCTTGGCAACTGCCACCAAATCATGGCGGCTCTCTCTGTTGGATATCTTTTTGAAGTAAATCGATGGGCCTACCCTCTGTGCTCCATTAACGAAATTTTAATAGAATAAAATATAAGTTACAAAGTGCAGGTCAAAATATATAGACTAGAAATAAAGCTTAATATATTAAATAGTTTATATTACACTAATCAGCTACTAGAGCAAAAGTTTAGACATGTAATGAGTAGGATGCCCTCCACAATAATAGAATAGATGCTCCCATTCCGAAGGGAGTAGTGTCACCGTCTTCTGCATCTGAGCCTGCACGCTGAGTTGGAGGCGTATTTTGATGTCTACATCCATCTGATCTGTGATATGATACATTCTTCTGATAAGTAACGTACCCAAAATATGGCATCAAAATAAATATATGCAAAAGATAAGATTGAAGCGTATGTATGGTGTTGTTGATAATTGAATTATTTCTCTTCCGCCATATATTCTAGCAAATCGAGGCAACTAATAAAGGTTTTGTTTTGGAGACTGAGTTAAGTAAGCAAGCCCTCTTTCATAAGCTACCCTCTTCCCTTATGTTGGAGTTTAGGCCAAATAAGAATTGCATCTTTCTGCATCAACTATATAAAGATTCTAACCTTCAGAGGGTATCTCTCGTTCTATATTCGTTTTGCATTCAGCAACTTACACCCGCTATCAATGAAATGATTGTACGTTGATGTAACCGAGAATTCACCCCATCTTTCCCATCTCCAGACTGGCTGATCCCATTTATCTCTTACCGGAATACAATCCCGCATGACTTCTCTGATTTCGAAATTAATAGCTGTAGAGCAGGATCTGTTTGATATAATATACCATGAATCGCACATCCAACATCTTGCTACTGTTGTCTTTTTGTCTAATGCCGCTTCGTAACAGTTTGGAAATAAATATCTTAAAGTGATGTCTGTAACCCACCTATCCTCCCAAAAGCAGATAGATTCCCCATCACCTAGCGCAAACGAGATGGTAGACCAGAACATTGGCTTTGAAGGGAGCACCCCTTTCCAGAAAGCCGATAAATAGCTTTTGTTCCGTATCTTGAACCTCCAACTACTCTTTTTTTGGACCATACTTACTACATAAAATACGTTGAACGTCCCTTCAGGACGAACCATTAATGTCCACCACCACTTGATTAATAATCCCTCGTTGAAAATATCTAGATTTATTATGCCCAGTCCTCCATCATTATTTGGTCTACACACTTGAGCCCACTGGACTAAGTGATATTTTTGATTGCTCAAGCCTGGCCCTCCCCAAAGAAAATTTCTTCGTTTTCTGTTAATTCTCTCCCTAACCCATAATTGATAGATGTAAGAACCGAATTGATTAGGACCACTCTTCCACCTATCGACAATTAACTGTTTTGCCACCCGTCTAATCTCTTCTCTAATTTATCAATTAAATCCCTCCAATCATCTTTCTTTGGTTTACCTGGTTTAAGCGGCACTCCCATGTATTTAATAGAAAAGTAACTCTGCTGACATTCAAAAATGCATTTTTATCATTAAAAAAGCGAGACTTTTCTGACCCAGATTAACTATAGTGATGTTCTTAAAGTTTATTCGCAAACCTAACTTCGTCTCGAAACAGCAAAGAATCCATTTTAGTTCTTTCTTGGATATCGTCGTGCTGTTCGATGCCACTTATGGCAGCACAGCAGCCCCACTAATTAAATTGCCTTTGCAAATCCAAATAAAATTTGAATCATTCAATCCAATCATTGAACCCCAGTCTGCATGGGCTCAAATTTAAGAGCGATTAGTTGGCCCACTAGGAAACCCCAGTTGGACTCGGTCTGTGCATAAATCAACCAATCCAAGTCTTCATAAATAAACTAATCCTCGCCCACTTACACTTTGGACTCAAAGTCCAGTAGTCTCGACGAGGATCAAAGAAACAAAGCACCATTCTGCCAATTGATGTGATAGTGGAATGGGCCTTAAATGGGCCTGAGCTTGGGCTAGAACCCAACAGCATTGTACCTTAAGTGCATCATGTGAGTATCAACATGTACACATATGGGTATTCTACTAAAATGAGAAACTATTAATATTTTAGAAGATAAGAATAGACGGATACAAATATTTTTCATTGCTTAATTTTTTTTTTAATTCAAAAATTTAAATAAAATGGTAAAATACATCGGACCAGACAAATAAATAAAAAGGAAGTTAACAGATAGTACGACCATGCAACATTCCTATGCCAATTTGATCTCTCCACTATTTTAGATAGGATTTTGGGCTGATTTATTTTACATATTTATATTTCATTGATAAAATATAATAAAACATAAGTACATGTACCGTCTGTATCAAGTCTCTGCTTTCATTATTTATTTTGCCTATTGAGCCTAGAACTTTCTTAACTCTTATATTAAGATTAAAAAGTAAGAAAACAAAATATATTGTTACCCTCTATTATTATTCATTATGAATGAATTTTGAGACATATCATTAGTATTCTTAATTTGTTGTGTTTTCATGTATGAGACACAACAGTTCATGAATTTCAGCTAAATATCAAATCTTTCTATTTAGATTTCCAAATCTAAACGGCTACAATATTCAATTAAAAATTTTAGAAACAAATAAAACATTATAGTGGTATCTAATTTCTTATTCTATTATAAATCTGTAAGAAAAAGAATTGAAAAGAAATTTCAATATGCGAACTTGCAGCGAAAATTAACCAAAAAAATCAAATATCATGTCCCAAATTATAAGATTTGGCTATAAATTAATAAAAAGCAAGTAACCAATATACAAAATAGAACGTCATTAGGATTTTATTTGGAGTAATCTTTTCGAAAACAAGATTCAGAGAAAAGATTTGCGCTAGAAGGGCTCCAACTAAATAATAAATAAAACCCTAAACTTGTTTGTGATCGAACTCTAAACTCGTCAAAAATCAAATAGATTCATCAGAAATCAAATTCGGATATCAAACTCAAATGCTATATGTTTTTATCTTATTTCGGAGGGGTCAGTTGTTAATTAAAAAACGTTAGGGAAAAATTTGTAAAAACAATACTATGATTTTATCGGGAGTTTCCAAAGGAGCTCACCATTTTTTTTTGGTAAGCCTACTTAATAACAGTCCGGATTTTGAGCCCAAACAAAAAATATATTGAAAGGTGGGCTCACTAGAAAAATTGGAATGCTCCTTTAGAAACTCCTCATTTTATCATTGCTCAAGGGAGCAACTGCCCCTCTAAACACCATGTAGATCCGCCCATGCTTGCTACAACTTTAGTTGGTGATCCGTTGAACATTTTTATATTATAAGAACATAAGGGCGGACCTACATAGTTGGTGATCCATTGAACATAATCGCGTCTCTCTAATGGTAAATGAGAGAGACGCAATTAATGAGAGAGAACCAGTTGAGATGGTTTATATGTGCTATCAAGTCCATTGTTAGGAAGGGTGATCGGACGTACGATAATCTAAAAGGACATGGATTAATTATTTAGTCAGAGGTCCTTCCATAAAATTGAATAGAGAAAATAATAGCTAACTCCAAAAATTTTAAAGTCAACTTACAATATAAGCTAGCTATACTTAAGCAGCACATGCATGATATTATTTAAGATATATTGCCATATTCTATTTGTTTTCATTTCTTTGACAAAACACACACATGCTCATGCTAGCTAGGCAACGTATTGCCCGTGCATACAACTTCCTCGGCAAAATTCTACAGATTTTGTAGGTTGGCATGCTTGACGAAGTCGTACAAACTGTGGCAAGTTGTGCTTGTCATTGTTTAGTATGATATACTTGTTTAATGAAATTCTCTATAGAATTTTCTTTATCTAATACTTGTGGCATAAGAGTGCATGGCTTATTTAGTAAATGCTGTAGGTGATCTTCCAAGGGTTCTTGGGTTCGTGCCTCATATTCATTGAGTATCTAGATATGATTATGGTTCACAATTAAAGAGTACTAATTAAACTTGATTCAGAAAACCAGTATTCTAATTGGTTTGAAACACTAATTAGATAATGAGGGTACTATTCTAATTGGAATTGAATATAAATACTAGATATATCTATTGTATGTGATATGAGAGATGTTGTGAGCAGTTGATTGAGATGACTTTTTGTTAGTATGAGAGTGTGAGAGATAGAGAGATAATTGGATATTTTATTGTAACTCTACTTTTTTCTCATTGTGGATATTTCTCTTATTGTTTCTGTGAACACGTGTTGGATTTGGTTGGCTGAACTACATAATTCTCTTGTGCTTATTGTATGTGTCACGCACCGCTCCCGATATACGGTATACGAGTACGTGTAGCAGGTACCGGCAATATATTCAGTTTGAATATGCTAAAGTCTCAATAAATTTTCCACAATAATACTTAGTAATTACGATAGAAAAATTCAACAAAAGTTTAACTTTTCATTTATTGGAACGAACTTTAGATACAATTGAAACAAAATTAAATAAAAGTAAACAAAAGAAAGCGGGGAATCTCTAATACGTTATTGAGCTTCAATCTGATCTTTAAACTACACCAGATCCTGCTTAAGTTTTGGTATGTCCATCGATAAATCTGAGCATGCACACCAAGATCATCAGATTGCGAACAAAATAAAATACGCAGAAAAAATATGAAATATAATGGTTGTCCAAACATAATAATAATACAAGTTTTAGAAAATATGTAATAAAATGTCTGTAATAATGATGTCAATTAATTTAGATTATCTTAATGTCATTTTAGTAAAGTCAATTATATAAAAGGAGTATTTTTGTCTAAGATGTCATGTAATTGGAAAAGCTAACTGATGGGATACAACTGTTTCGATTGTTTCCTGTACAGACCCAGGAAATGATCACAGGATTGTCCGGTGCTGAATCGGACCTGCCGTCAGGCAAGCAGGAATTATAATCAGGTATGATCCAGCAAATCATCACGCACCCATGGTGTGCGAAATATTCAGTTGTACAACGTAACAAGTTTACAGCCGAAACAGAGTATATTTCCATCATTCAGTTTCTCCCCCAACCCAGTGTCATTTAGGTATAGTACAGTATATTGATTATATCATATACAATATTTCAATTGGATTTTTCTTAATTTGTTAACAATATGATTTATAGAGTCTGTTCAGTTTATACTTTATTCAATAAATCACAATTAACTATATTTAAGAGTCACTGATTTGAGACATCATAAAGATATCGGCCAGGCAAGTGTATGGATGCTGGGAGGTTTTCCGTGCAACGCACGTTCCTTAATTAGAGACCAGTATACAAGACAACTTTTCTAGACACCGATACAAAATGATATCACAAACATTATTTTTTCGTGATTATAACTTTTATGTGATTTATCAAATATTGTATATATGATATTATAAAATCTAACTATACTATGTAATTTAAATTTAACGACAATTGACAATAGATTTTTTATAACAAGAAATATAATAAGTAATTGATAAATTCCTACAAACTAACAAATCAATTTACACAAAATAAATAACATGATTGAAACAACATGTATATAAAATAGCATGATTAGTGAGTCCGAAAATGAACTCACCTGAATTTTGTTTCCCGATGTCGCTCAATGGACTAATCTACACATTAAAAATATTCTAAGAATATTAAAAACAAATTAATATAAATTTAGATGATTTTTAGGGATTTTTCTAATATTTATAACATACTCAAAATTGATTTTAGTATTAAGCAGGTCTGAAATTAGGAAATAAGTTTGGCTTCATTTTATTGGGTTTATAAGATAATTGATATTCTTTTTAGGTTATTAAAATTATTGAGTAGTAGAAGAACTAACCTATGATTCATTTAAAATAATATAATTCAAGAAGAAAAAGAAAGAAATATCTAACCTCTTGTCAAAACGTGAGAAGCTAAAATGTGGAAAGAGATGGAAGGAGATACTCTTCTCCGGTGAAGTGGTGGCAGCTCTGGCGGTGGCTCCTGCGGTGGTTTTGAAGGTGGCTCGGACGAGATGAGAGAGAGATTAGAATGTTAGAGAATGATTTTTAGAATAAGTGAAATGTGTTTTGAGTTAGGAGTTTATATAGGATTGGATTTAGGAGTTACAGAATGTGAAGGGTTTAGGGAGTTATAGAATTCAAAGGGTTTGAGGTGTTATGAAATTTTTAAGAGTTTGAGGGGTTATGGAATTTGAAAAGTTTTAGATTAATTTGGAGGGTTTAGGATATGAAAGGTTTTAGTTTAATTAGGAAGTTTAATTTTGAGAATTAAAAATGGGAGTTTCATTTTTGAAATAATGGAGAAGATGAAGAGTTTGGAGGTTGGAGAAGATAAAAGGTTTAGGAGGTTAAACGAAATGAAAGGTGTAAGGGTTAAAAAAAATAAAATATTATATTTATTATTTGTTTATTTTTTATTTATGTCTAATGAGAATTAAGGGTTATTACATTCTACCCCCCTTAGAAAAATAATTTCGTCCTCGAAATTAAATAAGACAAAAAAATACTTTTGTTTGCTTTGGACTTATAGTAA
Organism: Dracaena cambodiana; assembly: GCA_036321105.1. Classification (NCBI taxonomy): domain Eukaryota; kingdom Viridiplantae; phylum Streptophyta; class Magnoliopsida; order Asparagales; family Asparagaceae; genus Dracaena; species Dracaena cambodiana. The sequence goes on along the minus strand of JAYEPQ010000001.1, from coordinate 4,872,430 downwards.
AAGTTTTTTTTTTACTCACAATCAGTCACTTGTGCTCGAGCTTGATCTACATAATATGAGAATCATCTTCTTAAGAAAGAAATATAAATGAAACTAATGGAGGATTATAGAAAAAAAAAATTCTAGAATAAGAATATATAGTTAAAGGATAAATATTTAATTTTTATCTCAGATAGAAATCTTCAGTCTCTAAAGAAGTCGAATATGGATCAAAATAAGTGGATCACTTATTAGGAACAAAATAAGAGATGATCGAAAAGTCAAATGAATGGGTTTAAATATTTCAAAGAGTATTATTATATATACGTGGCAAAATTTAATATCAGGATCCAAATCAATTCAAGTCACATGAACTGATTTGAGAAACCTGGACTGTGATACCACTAAAATACTTGTCACGCCCCGCTCCCGATATATGGTATACGAGCATGTGTAATATGTATTAGCAACATATTCAATTTGAATATGCTAAAGCCTCAATAAATTTGCCATAATAATACTCAGTAATTACGATAGAAAAATTCAACAAAAGTTTGACTTTTCATTTATTGGAATGAAGTTTAGATACAATTGAATAAACAAAAGAAAGCAGGGAATTTCTAATCCGTTATGGAGTTTCAATTTGATGTTTAAAGTACATAAGATCCTGTGTCAGTTTTGGCGTGTCCATCGGTAAATCTTGGCATGCACACCCAGGTCGTCAGATTGTGACCAAAATAAAATACGCAGAAAAAAATGTGAAATATAACGGTTATGTCCAAACATAATAATAATACAAATTTTAGATAATATGTAATAAAATGTCTGTAATAATGATGTCAATTGACTTAGGTTATCTTAATGTTATTTTAGTAAAGTCAATTCTATAACAGGGGTATTTTTGTCTAACATGTCATGTAATTGGAAAAACTAACTGATGTGATACAACTGTTTCTATTGTTTTCTGTACAGACTCAGGAAATGGTCACAGGATTGTCCAGTGCTGAATCGGACCTGCCGTCAGGCAAACAGGAATTATAGTCAGGTATGATCCAGCAAATCATCACGCACCCATGGTGTGCGAAATATTCAGTTGTACAACGTAACAAGTTTACAGCCGAAACAGAGTATATTTCCATCATTCAGTTTCTCCCCCAACCCAGTGTCATTTAGGTATAGTACAATATATTGATTATATCATATACAATATTTCAATTGGATTTTTCTTAATTTGTTAACAATATGATTTATAGAGTCTGTTCAGTTTATACTTTATTCAATAAATCACAATTAACTATATTTAAGAGTCACTGATTTGAGACATCATAAAGATATCGGCCAGGCAAGTGTATGGATGCTGGGAGGTTTTCCGTGCAACGCACGTTCCTTAATTAGAGACCAGTATACAAGACAACTTTTCTAGACACCGATACAAAATGATATCACAAACATTATTTTTTCGTGATTATAACTTTTATGTGATTTATCAAATATTGTATATATGATATTATAAAATCTAACTATACTATGTAATTTAAATTTAACGACAATTGACAATAGATTTTTGATGACAAGAAACATAATAAGTAATTGAGAAATTCCTATAAAATAACAAATCAATTTACACAAAATAAATAACATGATTGAAATAACAGGTATATAAAATAGCATGATTAGTGAGTCCGAAAATGAACTCACCTGGATTTTGTTTCCCGATGTCACTCAATGGACTAATCTACACATTAAAAATATTCTAAGAATATTAAAAACAGATTAATATAAATTTAGATAATTTTTAGGGATTTTTCTAATATTTATAACATACTCAAAATTGATTTTAATATTAAGCGAGTCTGAAATTAGGAAATATATTTGGCTTCATTTTATTGGGTTTATAAGATAATGGATGTTCTTTTTAGGTTATTAGGATTATTGAGTAGTAGAGGAACTAACCTATGATTCATTTAAATAATTTAATCCAAGAAGAAAAAAAAGATAATATCTAATCTCTTGTCAAAACGTGAGAACCTAAAATGTGGAAAGAGATGGAAGGAGATTCCCTTCTCCGGTGAAGTGGTGGCAGCTCTGGCGGTGGCTCCTGCGGTGGTTTTGAAGGTGGCTCGGGCGAGAGGAGAGAGAGATTAGAATGTTAGAGGGGTTTATATAGGATTGGATTTAGGAGTTATAGAATGTGAAGGGTTTTGGGAGTTATAGAATTCAAAAGCTTTGAGGTGTTATAGAATTTTCAAGAGTTTGAGGGGTTATGGAATTTGAAAAGTTTTAGATTAATTTGGAGAGTTTAGGATATGGAAGGTTTTAGTTTAATTAGGGAGTTTAATTTTGAGAATTAAAGATGAGAGTTTCATTTTTGAAATAATGGAATTAAGGGTTATTACAGTATGTTTCTATCTCGATGATCTGGTGATCTCGTAGTGATTTGTAAGATTTTATTTGGCGCTTGAACGCCACCAAATTGTTTATTTTTCAATAGTTAAGCCTTTCAAATTGCATAAAATTATGGCTTAGCTTGCAGATGTTCGCAGCAGAAATTTGCTTCCCTTCCATTGAATACAACTTGGATTACAACGAAAGTGAACAAGAAAAGATCAAACGAGAGGATTTATAATCTATCGCTCTCTTTTACAATGAATCGTGGGATCTATGTGGCGATGGGATCTATCGAAGTAGTTTCTTTGGACGATCTGACGACGATGGTCTTCTTGCTCTTGATGAAGAAGATGCCGACCGACTTTGGATGATCTTCTCTGGTTTTGATTCATTCAAGACTCTCACGCGTAACTCGAACTTCACAAAAACTTCCAAAAGATCCCCCAAGGCTTTCTCAAGAGGGTATTTATAGCCTTGGTCCATATGTGAGTTTCTATCTAAATAGAATTTGTGTTCATCAAGGATTCCAATCAAATATTTTAGCTTTGATTTAAATTTCTTATTTTAGAATTCTGATTGGACTTAATTTGGGTATTGGATAAGCCCAAATGTTAATCTTGATCAATTTAAAATTCTGGTTATCTGCTCACGCGGAGCTAATCACATCAAAACGAGGAGTTATGGATTAGCTCGGCATTTTGCATAAACGCGAGGCTAAAATAGCCAAACGCGGAGCTACAGAGTTAGCTCCGCGTTCTGTTGTGGAAAACCCCATTTTACTTGAAAATTTTTACTGCCAACAGAACCCCTCCAAAGTTTTCAAAATGGCTTAGATTTTAGCAAATTTTGAAATACTTTGGATCTTAAATCTGAAACGCGGAGTTAAAACACCAAGTTATCTTTGCGTTTTGTTTACTTGCGCGGAGCTAATAGCTTCGCGTTTCAATAGGTAACTGCTCAGTAATTGCTCCGATTCTCGCACCGAATACCAAGGGGCGGGTTTTCTCATTTAAATAGAGTGTTCTCTTTTTCTTCCTCACTCTTTCGAGAACTCGAGAAATCAAGAACTCCGGCGATCTAAATCCTAGCACCCGACTGGATTTTCACCCATTTTCGTCGATTTCTTCCAAGATCTCGAACCCAATGGCACCCAAGAAGATCGCGACCTCTTCTCGCGCTTCCTCATCATCGGTGGCCGGCGCTAGCAGCGGCGGCAGTGGCCGAGGCAGCGGCCATAACGACGACACAGTCTTCGCCGCACCTATTGGAGGTAAAAATCTCAACTTTTTGGACTTTTTAGAACGTTCTTGGGGTGATTTGGCTTCTTTATCGGCGAGATCGCCGTTTTTCGGCCGTACGGCTTGGAGAAGAAGAAAGGCCTCTGGCCTTCTTCTACGCGAAGCTATCGCGTTATTCTCGCGTTTGAAATGCGGGGCTATTTTGACTATCTGTCGCGTTTTCTCGCGAAGATATGGATTTTAGCTTCGCGTTCGTGAACACGAGGCTATCTCGTTAACTTTGCGCGGAGTTACTTTTAGCTTTGCACGGTTTAATTTTTAGCTTCGCGCCGTCTAATCTTTAGCTTCGCATGGAGTTTTTTTTATACTTAGAAGATTTTTTTCTGAATTTCTCGAATCTTTTTCTAACTCTTGATTCTTCTTTTGCATTGGCGTATTCGGTGGACGCTCTCCTGCATAGGCACTACTTTGGATTTGCTGGGGGTGCGGATCTGACGGCCCAATTTCGTTTCACCACGGTTTTGGCTGCATACAAGCCGGGCTTGAGGGAGCGCAGGGAGAAGTTAATCAGGTATCACCCTGCTACTGCACGGGAGATCATTACCGATGCAGTTTTCGAGGCTACAAACCGAGAAGTGTTGGAGAAGCCCGCATTTCTCTTTGGAGATGCGATGGGGCATTCAGACCAGATCCTCTTTGAAGAGGAGTGCATGTGGCTCTACCAGTCTAGCCATGCACCGTGAATTAGAGTGGGGCCTGAGCCAGGAGTATGATTGCGTCCCTGCGGGCAAGTTGGGCTCACATGGGGCTTACCAAGATGGCACCACAAGATGCATCACTGGGTTGCTTCCGGGAAGAATCACCAAGGAGCACCCAATAGGAGAGGTCCCAATCCGCGCGCGAACTTTTCTAAGTGAGTTTATGGCACAGGGAGGCCAATACCCAGCCACCGACTTTAGGATGCCTGGCTGGGTTTATTCTTCTGCCAATATGTGGTGGGCCCACCTCCTTCAATACATGATAGACTCCCATGAACCAGTTCTGAAGGAGATTGGTTTATACAAAACCATCAGAAATGTTCAATTTGGTATTCCCCAGAGCTCCTACCATTTCTTCAGTCTCTTGGAGATGTATAACCCCGAGACTAGCACTTTCTTTATACCAGTGGGTGAGCTGGGACTTGCTCTCCACGAGATGTTTGAGGTGTCCGGGTTATCCATGGGCGAAGTCCCCTATGAAGAATACATCCCTACCGCTGAAGAGCTAAATATGCTGAAGGCGAGGGATGAGCACATCTATACCACTTACTAGGAGATGATGTGCCATTACCGTATCTGCGCCGACATGGCAGGTGTGCGTAATCAGGGTATTAGTCATAAGAAGTGGGCTGATTACCTTTTTGCAAAGCTGAACTCCAAAGAAAATTCAGCAATAGTTCACGGATATGCTCCCATTGACGTCAAGGAGATCGATCGCTGCGTCGCCAAGACTCGTGCCGTATTTTATACTACCGAATCCAACGAAGGTGGATTCAACCCTGGCACCATCTTCAAGAGTTTCCACTACCAAGCTCAGTTCCCAGTATCCAATAGAGGTCTTATCGCTGGGTTCCTGATACTGTGGTTAAAAAGATGCGTCGTGTCGTCATTGCCAAAAGAGGCGATTGCAATGAACGTGGTATACCCAGCAGTTCTATTTGCATACAGCCAACCTTTTGGACTCCTTCTCGCCATGGTGTGCAACCTACAGAGCGGACTACGAGCGCTCTGTAATAGTTTTATTCCCGTCAACAAGGGAAAAGAGAAAGGAAAATGCAAGTCTAAAGAGACTGCTAAGGCGACGACTCCAAACCCCAGCGTGGAGATGCCTTATACCTATTTAATGGTGTGGGTTGTCATGCATTGCCCCTCTTTGATGAGTGCGGCTGAACATCGCTTAGGTGACAAGCCCTTCCTTGTGGAGTTATACGAGCGCTCCTCATGGAAGAGTCATTATATGTCTCAAATCCGGAAGACACTCCGCCAACACCAGAATTATGAAATCTTCCGGTGCTTCCCCGACTTCCCCGGTGGAGAATACGGGTCAAAATTCAAGGATATCTCGGGAGCAAACAACTTCACCGTCTTATCCTCAGGGGCATTCTGGTGGCTCCTCAATATTCGACCCGGACACTTAGTGTATCGTCAAGACACCATGTGTTATATCGAATTATACACCCCGAGCCGCTTCGCTCGTCAGTTTGGGTACTCTCAACTCTATGTGGGTAACCCAAACAATAAGCTGGCCTATGAGGGGAACTTATATGAGGGCGCCCGCGGCTGGTTCCACTTTGTAGCTGGTGGAACCGGGACTGAATTCGTCTTGTCTCAGAAGTCGCCGGAACTGAGTATGACGCTGAGCTTCTGCACGTGGTACAGTGTTGCCAATACTGACGTGCCCACCTTCTCCATCAACCGGAGTTGTTGTAAAGAAATATAAGCCTTTTACTCTAGCCGTAAGGGTGCTAAAAGAGTAAGGGTAAAAGGAATGGACGAATTCCTTGGTGCGGCGGCCGATCCATCAGATGTTGACGACTCTGATGATGATGACGATGATGGTGATGATGATGACGCTGATGTTGGAGGTGCTCCCCAACCCGTAGTCACTCGTTCTCGGAGTCCGACCGTCAAACCGCGGAGCCTTGAGAGAAGGGCCTACCAAGAAGAAGAAGAAGAAGGCCCCCGAAATTCTGGTAGTCCCTCAAGAGGCAGCTGTCCAGTTTGCCACGGGCCTGCTGGCCTCAACTCTGCCGTCTGGGTCGGCAGAGGAGAATATGCCCAGTGAAGCCCCTAACGCTCCTGATGCTCCGGCTCATCTATCAACTGAAGATACTGGTGAGCATGCTGCAACGCAACCGTTAGGTGACGAAATGGGTGTGCTCTTGGATACGACGACGGCTCCTCCTTCAAGTCTAACGACAGGACTTGTATCCCCTGGTATGGTCTCTTTCAGATTTTATACTCTATCTTCTGTTTATTTTTCTATATTTTATGTAACACTTCTTATTTGCTTTCTGAGATGCAGATAGTCAACTCCACTCTCCTATGCACTTAATTACCAGGGTGGAGTCCGAGGAGCTGGTTGACTACTCTGGCACCACCGGCTCGGTGGGTGGTTTTGGTAGTTCGGCGGAGGAGTTCGGCATGGATTATTTCACACCAGCTCCTCGCTCTATTCCTACTTCAGCTCCTTTGATCGACGAACTCGGGAGTGATGATAGAATAGAGGTCGTCGTTGCGGCCACAGCAAGAGAGGCTCCCCTATCTCCAAGTCTGCCATCTCCAACACCAATGGTCTGCTCCGAAGAAACCTTTCCAGTGTTTGTTGGTGTGCCCTCTGCTCCTCAGCCAGCAATATTGACATCATCAACGATAATGGCTGTTGAGACACCGGTGACTCCTCCCGCTCCAAGTCTTCTGCCAACGGGAGACGAAGAAAATTTGAAGTTTTCATTCGAAACCACTTCTGCCATAGGAGGAGCTTTAGGCAAAGACACTCCATCATTTACCCCTACTGGTGGTGCTGCTCGAATGACCTGTACTAATGATATTTCTCCTCGGGTTTCCAGTTCTGTAAAGTCCATATTGGTTTTACTGGCCCCGCATGTTATGAATCTGGTATAGGAACGAGCTTCTTTTTCTTCAACGGAAGCCACTCCTCCCCCGACAACATCTTCCCTAATGCTGTCTGTTTTAAATTTAGACACTGCTGATCCTCTTGAGGAATTCTTCAATTGTAGTGTCAACGATTTTATGCGGCTACTAACGAGATGTATCGGGATGATCCTGGACGGAAGAGATTTGCTTAATCTTGGACGTCCAATATTGTCCAGTTATCTGGACAATATTGAAAGGATCGGGGGTCGCGACCAAGCAGCTCCTTACCGAGCCCGCCTTGAAGCTTTAGAAGAGCAGGTGAACACGCTAAACACAGTTCGTCAAACGGATGTGGAAGCGATCACTGAGATAGAATTGGCGCGGCTATGGGCAGAGTTAACAGCTCGTCAAAAGGAGTTGAGACGACAAGAGGAAGGATGGTCGCGGGAGTTAACGGAGCTACAGGCCGGCCAGGAGTCAATTCTTAGGAGGCTGGAGATGGTGGACTTTGAGATTGAGGGGAATCAGGCCGCCATCCTAAGAGCCCGAGAGACTATCGCTAAGGCCCAAGCTATTTTAGAAGCCAGCGAGTCTCGACTAGGAGAATTCATCAGGAGACGGGAAGAGTTGATCCTTCAACAAGGACAGCTCGAACATGAGGGCATAATAAGAGGCCGTGCTATTGAAGAATCTTGTCAGCGGTTGACCCAGCAACTCACAATAAATGACGATGATTTGCGCCGGCAAGCTCAACACTCCGTGGAGGAGACTCGTCGTCGAGTAATTGATGAGACGACAAATAAATTGAAGTTTTTGGGAGAGTCATAACTCCCTTTTATTCTTTATTCTTTTGTAATAAAAGGAACTCAATAATTCTTTTGAATTATTTCATTCTTTTGTAACTTTATTTTTTTTGATTTATGAATAAAGATAATTCTTTCGATTCTTTTATCTGTTGGCTACAAATTTTCCTTGTGCAACAAAAAAGTTCATAGTTTTGGTAAGAGAATCTAAGACTCATTTGCGTAACTTAGATTAATACCAAAATAACCGGATCAAAATTATTGAACACGGTAAATCTCTCCACTAGAGCAAAGTGATAGTTTGGTGAAAGTGTTTAGCTACTTACACCAGGGTGATCGGGTCAGGATCATTAACTTAGACAGAGACGCTTAATTGCACATGCCTTAGTTTGATGGAGTCAGTTCAAAGCTCTTATGGGTAACTTGAACTGCTCATGTCAAAATAATCAGGTGATGATTCCAAGTGCTTATATGCATAACTTGAACAAGTGGATGGTTATACTTCTAGGGATTATGAACCAGATGTGATAGCAAATCTTTTTTTTTTAGGCATAATACTTCTTCAAAAATTTGTCGTTAATAGGCATCATCATCCTATCTCTATCTTGGTTCATTAAGCGATAAGCTCCACTAGAGTATACCGTCTCCACGATGAACGGTCCTTCCCACTTGGGCTCAAATTTTTTCTTAGTCTTGTGGGTTAGAATCATTGGCCTTTTAATAGCCAGAACCAAGTCTCCTTAGTTAAAGGTCCTTGGTTTAACATTCTTATTGAACGCTTGTGAGATTCGGGCTTGATACAACTCAATTTGTTGTTGAGCCCGGAGATGTTTTTCATTCAACACCTCTAATTCTCACAATCTTTGTTGATGGCGTTCTTCTTTCGTCATTTTAGTGGTTAGGGCCACTCTTAATGATGGTATCTGGACTTTAAGAGGTAGGACAACCTCACTTCCATAGACCAAGGAGAACGGGGTAGATTTTGTTGGGGTGCGAACGGTGGTGCGATAAGCCCACAAACACTCTTCTAACTTTTCATCCCAGTCTCGTTTGCTGGAGGAGACAAACTTCTAAAGGAGTTTAATAATCGTCTTGTTGAAAGTTTCGGCCAATCCATTTGCCACAGGGTTTTATGGCGTTGAAGCATATCTTTGATTCCGAACTTATCACAGAATCTTGAGAACTCTTGGCTGATGAATTGCGGTCCATTATCATGAATGATTCTTCGAGGGATGCTAAAACGGTAAATGACGTGATGCTTAATGAACTTAATCACATCCATCGTTTTCACCTCTCTCATGGGCACGGCTTCGGCCCATCTTGAAAAATAATCAGTTATTGCGAGGATAAACCGATGTCCTCTTGATGACGGGGGAGTTATCAGCCCCACAATATCCATTCCCCATGCCTCAAATGGCCAGCTAGCAACAGTACTGTGCAGATATTCTGGGGGTTGATGGATAAAGTTAGCATGTACCTGACATACATGACATTGTTTAGCGTACGCCATTGCATCGGTAATCATCTTTGGCCAGTAGTATCCTAACCTTCTTATGCGGTCCCCAAGTTTTGGACTAGACTGATGAGCTCCACACACTCCATCATGCGTTTCTCTCAGCACTTCATCAGCTTCCGCTTTTGATATGCAGCGTAGCAGGAGACCATCACTTGACTTTCTATATAAAGTTTGAAGTGTATGATCATAGTAAAATCTCGGGGCCTTCCTCTTTATCGAGGCGGCTTCCTTTGGATTCTCTGGCAGTATCACATATAAGGCATAATCTATAAATGAAAATCGCCAATCACGAGGTTTCAGAGTTAAGCCTGTCTGGTACACCTCTTTGGTTTGGAATATCGTGTCTGTATGGAGGAGTTCTCTGCTACCAATAGTGATGCTTTTAGCTTCACCCGGCGGGATTGCCAATATTGCAGCTAGTGCGGCAAGAGCATCTGCATAAACATTCTCATTCTGAGATATATGATAGATATAAAACTGTTCAAAATATCCTGCTAGCTCGATGGCTAGCTGATGATAGGGGATGAGGGCTTCATATCTGACTTCATACTCACCTGTCATCTAGTTGACAATGAGCTTAGAGTCTCCATATGCCTCTAGATGGTTCACCCCCAGTTGCAGATCTATTTTTAAAAAAATAATGAGTGCGTTGTATTCCGCCACATTGTTCGTGCACGGCTCTGTTAATGAGTAACCGTTAGGCAGTATGTGTTTATGTAGGGATATTAGCACAACCCCCACTCCAGCAGCAGATCGTCTGGCAGCACCGTCGAAAAACATCTGCCATGGTTATTCTTTGCCAGTTGTGTTAACCTCTGACGTCTGTTTAGAGTTGGACCAAATTTGATGGTCTGCTAAGAAATCGGCGATCGCTTGTCCCTTCATGGCTTTTTGAGGAACAAAGTGTATATCATATGGTCACAGCAATAATGCCCATTTTGCCAATCGGCCGTTTAAGGATCCCGATTTTGTCATCAGGATTTTCAAGGGATTAACCCGTGAGATAGTATCGTTTGCCCTGAAAGATAGTGTCGCATTTTCTGAACAGCGAACACTAGGGCTAAACATTCTTTTTCAATCAGGATATACCGACGCTCGGCCCGATCATTGTCCTGCTTAAGTAATAAAGGGCGTGTTCATGGTCGTGCTCATTATACTGAGCAAGTAATGCTCTTAATGCATTATCCATGGCCCTTACATATATGAGGAACGGTTGCCCAGGGACCGGTGCCATAAGAACATGATGTTTGGTAAGGTATTCTTTGAGATCGTCAAATGTCTGTTGACATGCCTCATTCCATACAAAAGAAACCCCCTTTTTCATGAGTCTGGAGAACGGCTGGTATCGCCCTAATAGGTTAGAGATAAAGCGCCGGATATAGGCCAGTTTTCCTTGTAACCCCCTTAACTCTTTAAGATTGCCGGGAGGCAGCATCTCGTTGATCGCTTTTACTATTTCAGGATCAAGAAAAATTCCTTCAGAGGTAACTATGAACCCAAGGAATTTCCCGCTGCACACCCCCATGAAAGACTTGGTCGGGTTCATCTTCAAGTGATGTTTTCACATAAGATCGAAAACTGTTCTTAAGTCATGAAAATGATTTTCTTTGTTCTTGCTTTTAACCGCCAAATCATCCACGTAACACTCTACCATTTTGTGCAGATATTTTTTAAATATAACGCTCATTGCACGTTGGTAGGCGGTACCAACGTTTTTTAGTCCAAAAGGCATTACTGTATAACAGTACAACCCCAGCGGCGTTCTGAAAGCCGTGTGCTTTTCATCGTCCGGGTGCACTTTAATCTGGTTATAGCCTGAGAAGCCATCCATAAAGGACATTCTCTTGTAACCGCAGGTGTTATCAATCATCACGTCGGTAATCGGGAGTGGGAATTCATCCTTAGGGCATGTAATATTTAGATCTCGAAAATCAATGCATATCCGGATCTTGTCGTTCTTCTTACGAACCGGCACTATATTAGCCACCCAATCAGGATGTTGCTCTTCTCGGATAAATTCCGATTGTATGAGCTTATTAACTTCAGCGACTATTGCCTCCATTAACTCCAGCCGAAAACGCTTCTGTTGTTGCTTAACTGGTTTGACATCTTCTTTGATATTTAGCCTGTGTGTGGCAATCTGAGGATCAAGACCAGGCATGTCTTCATAGCTCCATGCGAACACATCTATATACTCCTTGATAAGGGATATAAGTTCCTTCTTTTCCAAGGGAGTCAGTATGTCGCTTATAAAAATGGGTTTCGGGTTCTCTTCCGTTCCCATATTAACTTGTAATAGTTTATCCTCCATAGACGGGTCACGCTGTTCAAAGCGAACATCCCAAAGAGTGTCCATGTGTTTAGCCCAGGAATCATCTTGAACATCAATTAGTTTCTCGTCGCTTTCTGGTGCGGCTGAAACCATATTTACTGTAAGAGATTGAAACCACGCCGGTACTTAGATCCGAATCGTGGTCGAGTGGGTGTAAATCTTCATCTGCCAAAGAATCCTCTTCGTATTTGTACGGTGATGAGGGAGGAGTATATACATAGCCCAACCCTCTTGTAGTTTTCTGATAATAGTCTGTGCTCTTCCCTCTTGGTTTAAACGAGGGTATGAGATTTCGTCGCCTTTCCCAAAGTTCAATCCCGGTTTCTGGATAAAATTATAACCCATCTTTTCCATCATTTGTCGGGATTTCTGTTCATATAAGTGAAATTGAGGTGATATTTATTCATCACTTTCACTACTTTATTTTTGGTTAGGCGATGTGATCACTTTGCCGAAGATAATCGGTTCATGCGACACATGTCGCGGCGGTACTTCGAAGAAATGATCTCGTCCTTTCGTTATTTTAGACCGAGAGATGAGAGACGATCTTATTGGCAAGTGATATGCCATCAAAACTTCAAGTTAGGATAGGCCATCTGCCTCGGTGGATGTACAAGAAGGCTCAGACTCTGTAGCTACAGTAGGCTCGTAGACTAATTTTATATTTTCATTAATAATCCATTCATCCTCTGTTACATTGGCTACATTATTATCAAAATTCATTTGAAGGTTTATGCAAGGGTTAATTTTATGATCACCCCCGTTATCCTCTTCCGGAGATTCGTACTCAGTATCGGTCTCGTTGCAGCTATCTTCGGGTTCTTGAGGCTTTTTGCAGTTATTGTTGGGGACTTCGTGGGCTGGCTTATAAAGCATAGCATTCGTGAAGTAGTTCTCTAATCCTTTGAATGGCTGCCTATCTGCAACTAATGTCCGGACTTCTCCTTAATCATCGCAGTATTTCATGCACTGGTGGAGAGTCGACGGGACTATTATATAGGCATGTATCCATGGTCGCCCCAGTAAAATGTTATAAGACATATTTGCGTCTATAACATAACATGTAACTTCTGTCCTCAAATCTCCAATTTGACACCGAAGTCGGATTTTGCCAAGAGGACAACTGTCATTAGTGTTAAATCCGTATATAGTAGTATTTGTCGGCGTCAAATAATGGGGAGATATTCCCAATAGTTGCATCAGTCTTCTGGGAATAATGCTTAATGCAGACCCCGGATCGATTTGAATACGGTCCACCTTTGTAGACCCGACATATCCGGTGAAATATAAAGGCCTATTATGCTTTATATTGCTTACTTGCATATCCTCTGGAGAGAAAGTAATCTGCAGGACCTGCTGTTCGCCGCAAAAGTTTCTTTGGTTCCTTCCATCGAATACAACTTAGATTACAACGGAAGTGAACAAGATGAAAATAGAACAAACAAGAGGATTTTATATTTCAATCTTTCTCTTTTACAATATGTGTGGGATCTGTGGCGATGGGATCTGTCGAGCAGCTCCTTTGGACGATCGAACGTCAAGCTCTTCTCTCTTGAAGATATCGGCCGGCTGTAGATGATATTCTCTGGTTTTTCCGAACTCAAGGCTCTGTGCGTAACTTGAATTCTCTATAATGCCGAGAAGATGATTAACAAAGGCTTCAAGGCTCTCTCGCGTACTTGAATTGCCAAAGGATCAAAAAGAAGACCTCTGATGCCCAAAAAGAAGACCCCTAGGGTTTTACCAAGAGGTATTTATAGCCCCAGGAAGATTTGAGAGTTTCTATCTAAATAGAATTTGCTCTCATCAAGGATTCTAATCAAATATCTTAGTTTTGATTTAAATCTCTTAATTTAGAATTCTGATTGGACTTGATTTAGGTATTTGGATAAACCCAAATCATAATCTCAATCAATTTGAGATTCCGGTTATCTGCTCACGCAAAGCTTTAATCGCATCAAAACGCGGCGTCAAATAACCAGAATGCGGAGCTAACGCGGAGCTATTGATCATCTCCACGTTTTACTCAAACGCGAGGCTAAAAATAGTCAAATGCGGAGTTATAGATTAGCTCTGCGTTCTGTTGTGGAAAATCCTTTTTACTTAGAAATTTTCACTGCCAACAGAACCCCCTCCAAAGTTTTCAAAGTGGCTTAGAACTTAGCAAATTTTGAAATACTTTGGATACTTAAACTGAAACGCGGAGTTAGAATACCAAGTTTACCTCGCGTTATGCTCGCATACGCGGAGCTAATTAGCTTCACTTTTTCAGTGAAATGAGTAATTGCTTCATTAATTACTCTTGAATTTCTACGCCGAATACCAAGCAGCGGATCATCTCGTTTAAATAGAGTCTTTGACTCATCTTCTTCTTCATTTGAAGAGCTTGAAGAATCCGGAGCTCCGGCAATCGAGTGACTCATGTCGACGAACAATCTTCGACTGATCTTCTCTCAATTCTCCGTTTAGGATGTTGCTCTAGAAGAGTACGGCTTCATGCACGTTGGCCAGCGTTAGTGGCGATGGCAGCGGCCGTGGAAGCAGACACAACGGCGAACCAGTTCATGCTTTGTCTTTTGAAGGTAAAAAGCTTAATTTTTGATCTTTTTAGAACCATTTTGGGGGGGTTTTGGCTCAATTTTAACCGGCCAATTGCTTACTTCACCGGTGAGATTGCCATTCTCCGGCCTTAAGGCTTTGATGGAGAAGGAGAAGTCAGAGAGGAACTTTGATATTTCTCTACGCGTAGTTATCGCGTCATCCTCGCGCTTGAAACGCGGGGCTATTTCGATTAGCAGTCGCGTTTTAACGCGAGGCTATTTCTTCAGCTGCACGCGGAGTTGACTTAGCTCCGCGTTCTTATACTTTAGAAAATTTTCCAAATTTTGTCGAACTGCTGATTCTTCTTTTGCAGTAAACCAGATTTAATCTGATGACTTGCTGATATCTCTAGCCAGCGTGGAGTGTAGCTTTTCCCTGATATATCTTCAAAGACTAGCCATGCACCGATCTTTATCAGCAAAAGTAACTCTAAGAAAATCAGAAGCAAAAGTTTTACAACATAGTTGCAGGTTTTCAAGCTCTGGCTCCTTTTGAAGGAGTTACAAGAACTCTGCGGCAGCCCATTAAGTTTTCTTGAGGATCATTTCTGTTAGATGACAATCTCTGTTACTTTTCAAAGTGATAGAGATGATCATCTAAGGGCTTGCAGCGCTTTAAATTCAACTTGTGCTTCATTTCAGATGACAGATCATAGTTGACATTTACAGAGGAGATCTCTTGTATTTGAATCCTGGGATTGAACTTCAACACCCCGCGGAGGAATCTCGCTGTTAGGTTATTGATGAGCCAATGAATATGTAGAAGCTTTTGGGAGAGCTATAACTCCTTCTTCTTTGTAATCTTTTCTTTTATGAATAAAGGCAAATTATTTTCCTCTTTATCTGTCGGCTTCAAGAATCTTGCTTGCTTAACAAATAGATGGTTCATAATTTTGGTAAAATAATCTAAGGCTCACTTGCGTAACTTAGATCATTAATACCTGAAATGATCGGATAATGACCATCTCAACTTAGCCAAAAATCCAAGTTCTTCATGAGAACGCGAAGCTAAAATACCAAGCTAGCCCCGCACTTTTGCAGAGTTGCGCAGAGTTAATAACTTCGCGTTTTCTATCGCCACGCGAGGCTAATAGCTTCACGTTTCTGGAGAGTAACTGATCAGTCATTTTCTCTGAAATTCGTGCCGAACTCCAAGAGGCGGTTTCCCTCATTTAAATGAAGTCTCTATTTCTTTTCTTCTCACTTCACTTGAGAATTTTCCAGAAACCCTAGAGATTCAGGCGATCAGAGCTCAGGCGACCCGAGCGTTTTCCGACCGAGTTTCTCCCAATTTCTCGTCGATTTTCCTCAAGTTTCGAGCAATGGCACCCAAAACCTGTGCTACTTCTCGCGCAGCTCCATCATCGGCGACTGGCGCAAGCAGTGGTGGCAGCAGCCATGGCAGCGACGCGCCAGCCCATATTTCGCCTATTGGGGGTGAGAATCTCTCTTTCGAGACTCTTTAGAACATTTTTAGAGTGATTTGGCTTGATTCTAACCGATCGATCACTTCTTTTATCGGCGAGATCGCCGTACTCCGACCGTAAGGCTTGGAGAAGAAGAAAAGCCTCTGGCTTTCTTCTTACGTGAATCTATCGCGTCATCCTCGCGTTTTGAATTGCAGGGCTATTTTGAGTAGCAGTCGCGTTGAAACGCGAGGCTCTTTTTGACTTCTACGCGTTCTAATTATTAGCTTCGCACGGCGTTACTTTTAGCTTCGCGCGGTCTAATTTTTTAGCTTTACGCGTCCATACTTAGAAAAATTTTCTGTTTTATAGAAACTTCTCTAACTCTGGTGCTTTTCTTTTTGCAGTAGGGTATTCAGCGGAAGCTCTTCCCCATAAGAACTATTTTGGCTTTGCTGGTGGTTCTGATCCAGCAGCTCAATTTCGCTTCACCACCATTCTGGCTGCATATAACCCTAACTTGAGAGACCGTTGGGAGAAATTGATCAAATATCATCCTACTACTGCATGCGAGATTATCACTGACGCAGCCTTTGAAGATGTGAACAGAGATGCACTAGAGAAGCCCGCATTTCTCTTTGGGGACCAGATGGGGCAATCAGACGAGATCCTATTTGAAGAGGACTGCATGTGGCTATATAACTCTAGCGAAGCTTTAATGTTTTTGCCTGGAATGGATCGTAGCTATCCCCTGATCTATCTTCAGAGATTAGCGATGCCTCGGGAGTTAAAGTGGGGACTAACTCAAGAACAAGATGGCATCCCAACGGGCAAATTTGGTGCACAAGGGGTTTATCAAGATGGCACTCCCAGATGCATTACTGGTTTGCTTCCAGGCGGTTTTGGTAAGGAGCTCCCAGTAGGAGAAGTTCCCATTCGCGCAAGAACTTTCTTAAGTGAGTTCCTAGCGAAAGAAGACCAATACACTGCTAGCGACTTTAGGATGCCTAGCTGGGTTTACTCTTCTGGCAACATGTGGTGGGCCCGCCTTGTTCAATACATGTTAGATTCTCATGAACCCATTTTGAAGGAGATTGGTCTGTACAAGGCCATTAGAAATGTCCAATTCGGGTTCTCTCAGAGTGCATATCATTTCTTCTGCTTTCTTGAGATGTACAATCCCGAGACCTGCACTCGTTTTACGCCAGTGGGTGAGCTAGGGTTTGCTCTCCACGAGATGTTTGAAGTTTCTGGGCTCTCAATGGGCGAAGTCCCCTACAAGGAGTACATCCCCACTACCGAGGAGTTGAACATGCTATTGGCAAAGGACGAGTGCATCTATGCCACATACTGGGAGATGATGTGCCACTACCGCATCTGTGCTGACTTAGCAGGTGTGCGTAATCAAGGTATCGGCCACAAGAAATGGGCTGATTACCTCTTCGCCAATTTAAATTCTAAGGATAGTTCAACGACTGTCCATGGCCATACTCCTGTCTACATCACAGAGATTGAGCGCCGCATCACCAAGACCCGGCTATCGTTTTATACCACTGATTCCAATGAAGGTGGATTTGGTCCTGGTATCTCTTTCAAGAGTTACCACTATCAGGCTCAGTCCCTGGTGTCCAACAGAGGCCTTATTGCTGGATTCTTGATACTGTGGCTGAAGAGATGCGTTGTGCCGTCACTGCCAAAAGAAGCAATTGTAATGACTGTGGTATATCCAGCAGTCCTCCTCGCATACGGCCGACCTTTCGGACTTCTTCCCGCCATGGTGTGCAATCTACAGCATGGATTGCGAACACTCTGCAATGACTTCATCCCTGCCGATAAGGGCAAAGGAAAAGGGAAAGGCAAGTCGAAGGAGATCGCTCAAGTGAAGACTCCGAACCCTAGGGTAGAGCTTCCTTACACTTATCTGATGGCATGGCTCGTAATGCACTGCCCTTCTCTGATGAGTGCTGCTTCACGCCGCTCAGGTGACAAGTGTTACCTTGTGGAGTTATACGAGCGTTCCTCATGGAAGCAATACTATATGTCCTAAATCCGTAAGACTCTCCGATAATACCAGAACTATGAGATTTTCAGGTGCTTCCTCGACTTTTTTGGTGGAGGATACGGATTGAAATTGAAGGATATTGCAGGAGCAAATAATTTTACTGCCTTATCCTCAGGAGCGTTCTGGTGACTTCTCAATATCCGGCCCGGGCATCTGGTGTATCGTCAAGACAACAAATGTCTTATCGAACCGTACATCCCGAGTCGCTTTGCTCGCCAATTTGGATATTCCCAACTCTATGTGGGTAATCCAAATAGGAGTTTTTCCTATGAGGGGAATTTGTACGAGGGTGCCCGCGGCTGGTTCCATTTCACAGCTGGCGGGACCGGAGCTGAATTCTTCCTGCCCCAGAAGTTGCCAGAACTGGCCACGACTCTCAGTTTTTGCACATGGTATAGCGTTACAAATGCTGACGTGCATCACTTCTCCATCAACCGAAGCTGTTGTAAGGAGATTGAGGCTCTCTACATTAGCCGCAAGGGTGCTTCAAGAGTAAGAATAAAAAAAATAGAGGAATTCCTTGGCACAGCGGTCGAACCATCAGACGTCAGCGAGTCTGGCGATGATGATGATAATAATAATGATGACAATTCTGATGTTGGAGGTGCTCCCCAACCTGTCGTTATTCGCCCCTGGAGCCCAACTCTCAAACGCCACGGTACCCTAAAGAAAAGGCCTGCCTAGAAGCAGATGTTGGCTCTGGAAACTTTAATAGCCCCCAAGAAGTGGCTATCAAGCTTGCTTCGGATCTGCTGGCTTCAACTCTACCTCCAGCGCCGGCAGGGGAGAGTGGACCTGTTGGAGCTCCAAGCGTTCCCGAGGTTCCTGCTCCTCCAACCGTAGAACCTATTGTACATCTTGCGGGGCAACCGGTGGGTAGTGAGACGGGTACGCTCCTCTCGCCAATGCAACGGCTCCCCCTTCAAGCCCAACAACTGGACTTGTATCTCCAGATATGACTTTTAATATTCTGTCTTTTGTCTATTATTTTACTGTAACACCACTTTTCTTATCTCCTGAAATGCAGGTGGTCAGCTCCTCTCGCCAATGCATTCAACTACCCAGGTGGAGTCTGATGACAGGGTGGACTATTCGGGCGCTACCGGCTCAGTGGGTGGCTTGGGTAGCTCTGCAAGTGAACCTGATGCTGATTATTTCACGCCAACTACATGCCCAGTTCCCTCATCAATTCCTCCCATAGACGAGCTAAGGAGTGATGAGAGAACGGAAGTTGTCATTGTGATTGCCGCAAAAGAGGCCACACCGTCTCCAAGTATGCCGTCTCCAACACCACCGGTCTGCTCTACAGAGACTTTTCCAGTGGTCTCTGGTGCACCTTCTGCTCCTCAGTCAGCGGTTTTAATATTATCTATCATTGTGGCTGCTGAGACATCTGCTACTCCTCTAGCTCCAAGTCTTCCAGCAGGGGATGAGAAAAATCTGAGGTTCTCATTTGAAGCTACTTCTACCACCGGAGGAGCTTCTGGTGGAAACACTCCCCCATCTTCTCCTGTCGGTGGCGCTTCCCGAGTGATCCGTACTAGCGACACTTACCCCCAGGTCCCCAGCTCTGCCAGATCTGCGTTGGCCTTACTGGCCCCGCATGTTATGAACCTGGTGCAGGGACAGGCTTCCTCTTCTTCAATTCCAGTGAGTATTGCTCCTCCTCCAGCGATATTTTCTTTAGCGCTGCCTGTTTTAAATACAGGCACCGTGGATCCTTTTGAGGAGCTCTTCAAGTATAGCATTAATGATTTTATGCGGTTGCTCAAAAGATGCGTCGAGATGATCTCTGGCGGCATGAATTTCTTCAGTCTTGGTTGTCCGATGTTATCCAGCTATCTGGATAATATCGAAAGAATCGGGGGACAGGACCGAGCAGCTCCCTACCGAGCCCGCTTTAATGCCTTAGAAGAGCAGGTGAACACGCTAAACACAGTTCGTCAAGCGGACGTGGAAGCGATCACCGCAATAGAGGTAGCGCGGCTTCGGGTGGAATTATCAGTGCGTCGAGAAAAACTAGTACGACAGGAAGAAGCATCGTCTCGGGAGTTGGCAGAGCTTCAAGCTAGTCAGGAGTCCATTCTTAAGAGCTTGGAGACCGTGGACTCTGAAATTGGGGGAAGTCAGGCCGAAATCCTTAGAGCCTAGGAGACCATCGCTAAAGCTCGGGCGGTCATAGTAGCCAACGAACTTAAATTAGGGGAATCCGTTAAAAAGCAGGAGGCGCTAATTCTTCAATGGGGGCAGGTCGAGCAGGAGGAGGCAATAAGAAGCCGTGCTATAGAAGACTCTCGTCAACGTCTGACTCAGCAACTGGCAATGGATGACGATGTCTTACTCCGGCAGGCTCAACACTCCATAGAAGCAACTCGTCGTCAGGTGATTGACGAGGCGATGAATAAGTTGAAGCATCTAGGAGATTCATAGTTTTCTTCTATTCTTTTATTCTTCATTCTTTTCTGTAATAAGAACTTGTAATAAAAGAGAGAAATTCTTTGTATCTTTATTCTTTTGTTGACAAAATAAAGATAATCATTTGATTCTTTTACCTGTTGGCTACAAAATTTGCTTGCACAACAGATAACTTGTCATTAAAATGATTTAGTTGTTTAGGTACAGTTTTCCGAATCATACTGTCAGAGGTAAGAGTTTAACATGATAGGGTTTATGAGATTTTTAGCAAACCCCCAGCTATCAACGGATTTGATTAGCCTTTACCAACTACCGTTTGAGTTGGGCTAGCCATATTATTCTCCTCAACATGGTGAGTTATCTAGAATTTTGTTTGGGCTTAAATGCCAAACTTTTCCTCTTCCCTTTGCCTTATCGGCATTGGGTAATTTATACTTCTTACCCCCAGCATGAAGGGGTTGGCGAGAAACTAGTTCTCTTCCCATTGCCTAGTCGGCGTTAGGTAATTCCTTAGATTTTAGGTCAGAGGCGCTCAACTGCGCATGCCTAAGAATCAAACGGGAGGCGGTTCGTAACTTGAGAACTGGGCACACCAGGTTTAGGTCAGAGGCACTCGCGCATGCCTAAGAAGAAAACTGGAGGCGGTTCAAACTTGAGAACTGGGCAAACCAGGTTTAGGTCAGAGGCGCTCAATTGCGCAGGCCTAAGAAGAAGATTTGGAGGCGGTTCAAGGCTCTCTCGCGTAACTTGAATTGGGCACACCAAATTTAGGTCAGAGGCGCTCAATTGCGCATGTCTAAGAAGAAGACTGGAGGCGGTTCAAACTTGAGAACTGGGCACACCAGGTTTAGGTCAGAGGCGCTCAATTGCGCATGCCTAAGAAGAAGACTGGAGGCGGTTCAAACTTGAGAACTGGGCACACCAGGATTAGGTCAGAGGCGCTCAATTGCGCATGCCTAAGAAGAAGACTGGAGGCGGTTCAAAGTTGAGAACTGGGCACACCAGGTTTAGGTCAGAGGCGCTCAATTGCGCATGCCTAAGAAGAAGACTGGAGGCGATTCGTAACTTGAGAACCAGGCACACCAGGTTTAGGTCAGAGGCGCTCAATTGCGCATGCCTAAGAAGAAAACTGGAGGCGGTTCAAACTTGAGAACTTAGCGCACCAGGTTTAGGTCAGAGGCGCTCAATTACGCATGCCTAAAAAGAAGACTGGAGGCGGTTCAAACTTGAGAACTGGGCACACCAGGTTTAGGTCAGAGGCGCTCAATTGCGCATGCCTAAGAAGAAGACTGGAGGCGGTTCAAACTTGAGAACTGGGCACACCAGCTTTAGGTCAGAGGCGCTCAATTGCGCATGCCTAAGAAGAAGACTGGAGGCGGTTCAAACTTGAGAACTGGGCACACCAGGTTTAGGTCAGAGGCACTCAATTGCACATGCCTAAGAAAAGGAGTTGGAGGCGGCTCAAGGCTCTCTCGCGTAACTTGAACTGGGCACACCAAATTTAGGTCAGAGGCGCTCAATTGCACATGCCTAAGAAGAAGACTGGAGGCGGCTCAAACTTGAGAACTGGGCACACCAGGTTTAGGTCAGAGGAGCTCAATTGCGCATGCCTAAGAAGAAGACTGGAGGCGGTTCAAACTTGAGAACTGGGCACACCAGGTTTAGGTCAGAGGCGCTCAATTGCGCATGCCTAAGAAGAAGACTAAAGGCGGTTCAAATTTGAGAACTGGGCACACCAGGTTTAGGTCAGAGGCGCTCAATTGCGCATGCCTAAGAAGAAGAGTGGAGGCGGTTCAAACTTGAGAACTGGGCACACCAGGTTTAGGTCAGAGGCACTCAATTGCACATGCCTAAGAAAAGGAGTTGGAGGCGGTTCAAGGCTCTCTCGCGTAACTTGAACTTGGCACACCAAATTTAGGTCAGAGGCGCTCTAGGTCAGAGGCGCTCAATTGCACATGCCTAAGAAGAAGACTGGAGGCGGCTCAAACTTGAGAACTGGGCACACCAGGTTTAGGTCAGAGAAGCTCAATTGCGCATGCCTAAGAAGAAGACTGGAGGCGGTTCAAACTTGAGAACTGGGCACACCAGTTTTAGGTCAGAGGCGCTCAATTGCGCATGCCTAAGAAGAAGACTGGAGGCGGTTCAAACTTGAGAACTGGGCACACCAGGTTTAGGTCAGAGGCGCTCAATTGCGCATGCCTAAGAAGAGACTGGAGGCGGTTCGTAACTTGAGAACCGGGCACACCAGGTTTAGGTCAGAGGCGCTCAATTGCGCATGCCTAAGAAGAAGGAGACGCATACCTCCAGTGATATTAAGAATAGTATTTCTTCAGAAATTTGCCATTGATCGGCATCATCATCCTGTCGCCATTTTGATTCATTAAGCGACAGGCTCCACTGGAGTATACTGTCTCCACAACAAACGGTTCTTTCCACTTGAGTTCAAATTTACCCTTAGTCTTGTGGGTTAGCACCATTGGCCTTTTAACAGTCAGAACCAAGTCTCCTTGTTTAAAGGTCCTTGGTTTAACTTTCTTATTGAACGTTTGTGAGATTCGGACTTGATACAACTCAATTTGTTGTTGAGCCCTGAGACGCTTTTCATTCAACGCCTCTAATTCTTTCAATCTTTGTTGATGGCGCTCTTCTGTCGTCATCTTTGTGGCTAAAGCCACTCTTAATGAAGGTATCTGGATTTCGAGAGGCAAGACGACCTCACTTCCATAGACCAAAGAGAATGGGGTAGCTTTTGTAGGGGTGCGAACAGTGGTGCGATAAGCCTACAGGCACTCTCCTAGCTTCTCATCCCGTTTATTGGAAGAGACGAACTTCCGAAGAAGTTTAATAATCGTCTTGTTGAAGGCTTCGGCGAACCCATTAGCTGTGGGATTATATGGCATTGAGGCAATATGTTTGATTCTGAACTTATTGCAGAATCTGGAAAATCCCTAACTGATGAATTGCGGACCATTATCATGAATGATCCGTCGAGGAACGCCAAATCGGTAAATGACATGTTGCTTGATGAACTTGATCACATATGTCATTTTCACCTCTTTCATGGGCACGACTTCGACCCATTTTGAAAAATAATCGGTTATTGTAAGAATAAACCGATGTCCTCTGGATGACGGGAGAGTTATAGGCCCCACAATGTCCATTCCCCATGCCTCAAATGGCCAACTAGCAACAGTACTGTGCAAGTATTCCGGGGGCTGATGAATAAAGTTGGCATGTATTTGGCATGCATGGCACCGTTTAGCGTATGCCATTGCTTCCGTAATCATGTTCGGCCAGTAGTATCCTAGCCTTCTTATGCGGTCTCCAAGTTTTGGACCGGGCTGATGAGCTCCACATACTCCATCGTGTGTTTCTCTCAGCACTTATTCTGCTTCTGCTTTTGATATGCAGCGTAGCAGCAGACCATCTCTCGACTTTCTATATAAAGTCTGAAGTTTATGGTCATAATAAAATCTCTGGGCCTTCCTCTTTATTGAGGTGGCTTCCTTTGGATCTTCTGGTAATATCCCATGTAAAGCATAATCCACAAATGAAAATCGCTAATCACGGGGTTCCAAAATTAAGCCTGCTTGGCATACTTCTTTATTTTGAAAAACAATATCTGGATGGAGGTGCTCTCTGCTTCCAATGGTGATGCTTTTAGCCTCACCTGGCGGAATCGCCAATGTTGCAGCTAATGCGGCAAGGGCATCTGCATATACATTTTCATTCCGAAATATATGATAAATGAAAAATTGTTCAAAATACCCTGCTAGTTCAATGGCTAGCTGATGATAGGGGATGAGAGCCTCAAGTCTGACTTCATATTCGCCCGTCATCTGATTGACGATGAGTTTAGAGTCTCCATATGCCTCTAAATAATTCACCCCTAGTTGCAGAGCCACTTTTAGGCCGATAATTAGTGCGTTGTATTCTGCCATATTATTCGTGCACGGTTCCGTTAATGAGTAACCGTTAGGTAATATATGTTTGTGTGGGGAGATCAGTACAACCCCCACTCCAGCAGCAGATCGTCTGACAGCACCATCAAAGAACATTTGCCATGCTTGTTCCTTGCTAACTGTGTTAACCCCTGACGTCTGTTTGGAATTAGACCAGATTGGATGGTCTGCTAAGAAATCGGCAATTGCCTGTCTCTTCATTACCTTTTGAGGAACAAAGTGTATGTCATAGGGCGACAATAGCAGAGCCCATTTTGCTAACCGGCCATTTAAAGATCCCGGTTTTGTCATCAGAATCTTCAGGGGATTAACCCGTGATATGACGTGAATTGTTTGCCCAGAAAGATAGTGTCACATTTTCTGAACAGCGAACACTAGGGCTAAACACTCCTTTTCAATCGGGGTATACAGCTGTTCGGCCCCGATCATTGTCCTGCTTAAATAAAAGAGGGCATGTTCATGGCCGTGCTCATTATATTGAGCAAGTAATGCTCCTAAGGCATTATCCATGGCCCTTATATATATAAGGAAGGGCTGCCCAGGGACCGGTGCCATAAGAACGGGAGGTTTGGTGAGGTACTCCTTGAGGTCATCAAATGCCTGTTGACATGCCTTATCCCATACAAAAGAAACCCCCTTCTTCATAAGTCGAGAGAACGGCTGGTATCGTCCCGATAAGTTGGAAATGAAGCACCGAATTTAGGCGAGCTTTCCTTGTAACCCCCTCAATTTTTTAAGATGGCGGGGAGGCGGCATCTCGCTAATTGCTTTTACCTTTTCAGGGTCGAGGAAAATTGCTTTTGAAGTTATTACGAACCCAAGGAATTTCCCACTCGACACCCCCATAAATGATTTAGTGGGATTCATCTTTAAATGATGTTTCCTCATGAGGTCGAAGACCGTTTTTAAGTCCTGAAGGTGGTCCTCTTTATTTTTACTCTTGACTGTCAAGTCATCCACATAACACTCTACTATTTTCTGTAGGTGTTCTTTGAATATAGTGCTCATCGCACGTTGGTAGGTAGCGCCGGCGTTCTTCAATCCGAACGGCATCACCGTGTAACAATATACCCCCAGCGGTGTTCTGAAAGCTGTATGCTTTTCATCATCTGGGTGCATCTTGATCTGGTTATATCCTGAGAAGCCATCCATAAAGGACATCCTCTCATAACCACAAGTATTGTCAATCATCACGTCGGTGATGGGAAGTGGAAATTCATCCTTAGGACATGCGGCGTTCAGATCCCGAAAATCGATGCATATCCGGATTTTGCCATTCTTTTTACGAACCGGCACTATGTTGGCCACCCAATCAGGATGCTGTTCCTCATGGATAAATCCCGATTTTATAAGTTTGTTGACCTCAGCAACTATTGCCTCCATCAATTCCGGTCGAAAACGCCTTTGCTGTTGTTTAACAGGTTTGGCATCTTATTTTATATTTAACCGGTGTGTGGCAATTTGTGGGTCAAGCCCAGGCATGTCTTCATAATTCCATGCGAACACGTCTATATACTTTTTGATAAGAGATATAAGTTCCTCCTTTTCCAATGGGGTTAACGTGTCGCTTATGAAGATAGGTTTCGGGTTTTCTTCCGTTCCTATGTTAACTTGAACTAATTTGTCTTTAGTGGGCGGATCACGCTGCTCAAAGCGGACGTCCCAGAGAGTGTCCATATGCTTAGCCCAAGAATCATCCTGAACATCAATTGGTTCCTTGTCGCTTTCTGGTGCGGCTGAAACCATATTGGCCATCAAGGATTGAAACCAGGCGCCGGTACTTAAATCTGAGTCATGATTGGGTGAAGATGTATCTTCCTTGGCCGAAGAACTCTCTTCTTGTCCGGAGGGTGATGAGGGCGGAGTAGATACATAGCCCAACCCCCTGCGAGTCTTCTGATAATAATCAGGGCTCTTTCCTCTCGGTCTGAACGAGGGTATAAGATTCCGTCGTCCTTTCCCAAAGTTTAATCCCGATTTTTAGGTAAAATTATAACCCATCTTCTCCATCATCTGGCGGAAATTTTGTTCTTGCAGGTGAAATTGGGGTAATGTTTGTTCATCACTTTCACTGCTTTGTTTTCGCCGGGGTGACGTAATTACCCTGCCGAACATAATCGGCCTTTGGGATCCTTGCCGAGGAGGCACTTCGAAGTAGTGACTTTTTTCCTCAGCTATTCTTGATTGAGAGAGGAGGGATGACCGAGGGGCAAATGGTATACCGCCAGAACTTCAAGTTCAGACAGGCCATCCACTTCAGTGGAAGTACAAGAGGGTTCAGACTCAGTAGCTACAGCATGCTCGTAGACTAACTTTATATCTTCATTAATAACCCATTCACTCTCTATTATATCCACTATATTATCAAGACTCAAACTAAAATCTAAGTGAGGGTTAATTTCATAGTCACCCCCATCGTCTTCTCCAGGAAGCTCGTACTCAGTATCTGTTTCATTGCCACTGTCATCGGGCTCTTGAAACTTGCTGCAATCATCATTGCCACTGTAATTCTCCAACCCTTTGAATGGTTGCTTATCGGCAATTAGTGTCCGGACTTCTCCTTCCTCATCGCAATATTTCATGCATTGGTGAAGAGTCGACGGGACTATCATGTGAGCGTGGATCCAAGGCCGCCCCAATAAAATATTGTATGAGGTATCTGCATCAATAACATAGCATGTAGCCTTCGTCCTCAAATCTCCGATCTGATATCGGAGTCAGATTTTTCCGAGGGGACGACTATTATTGGCATTAAACCCGTATATCACTATATTGGTTGGTGTCAAACGATGGAAGAAAATCCCTAACAACTGCATCAACCTTCTGGGTACGACACTTAGCGCAGAACCCAGATCAATCTGAATTCGGTCCACTTTCGTGGATCCGACATATCCGGTGAAATATAAAGGCCTGTTATGTTTTATATTCCTCACCTGCATATCTTCTGTAGAGAAGATAATTTGTAGGACTTGCCTCCTCACTTGGTGACAGCGGGGGTAAGAGCCCTGTTCTTCATTGGCCGGCTTGACTATCTGAGCTAAGAATGACTCAGAGTCTACCAAGGCTTCTCTTAACGCTTCACATGTTGATTTTGATAATCTCAACAATTCATAAATCGTTACTCATGCTGGAATGTTGGCCAGCTGAGCAATTATGTCAAATTTGAAGGTAGACTCCTTGTCTCCTTCATCTCTAATAGGATTCTTCTGGAAACAAAGTTCTTTCTGCTTCGCGGGTTTTGCAAGTTTCGCATAGATGTCTTTCGGATCTACTCTAGTGTAGTTCTTAAGATATGTCTTCCCAGATCGAGTACCGGAAGGGCCTGCCCCATCTTGATGAGTGGCCATAGTTTTGGGTTCTTCTTCAGAATCTGTGAAGGCTCCCGAAACTATATATTCTTCCTTTATTTCCGCGGAAATAGCATTAACCGTCCGCTTTTTCCCTTGACCTGCTGTGGTAGTCCACTGCTCATCTTCTAGTAAGTCAGGGTGCACCCACATAACTTCTCCCTTTTGGGTTGTTACAGGGACAAGTCCTTCTTGGGCTTTGTTGTGAGAATCAAGATTCTTTGTGACCATCTTACCCTTTGGGATTGGGGTCACTCCTGCGGAGAACTCATGGGTTCCAACCACTATAGTTGCCATATTGGCAGTGACCTTCTTCTGCTCTTCCTTAAGCGTCAGAACTCCAGCTTCGATGAGTGCTTGGATATTGTTCTTAAGGGGGTAATAATCCCTAGTAGGGTGCCCCACATTCCGGTGATAGAGACAATAACTGGGGTTTTTGGTCTTGCCAGCGTCTTCTGGCTTCTTATTCTCCGGAAGTTTTAGCATTCCCTTCTTCTGGAGCAGGTGAAAGAGGATAGGCGTCTGTTCCGCCTTGAAAGTATAATTTTTCTCCTGCTGAGGTCTGTTTTGCCTTGAGCCCTGCTGATTTTGGGGTTTCGGCTTTGGTGGAGGATTTGACTTTTGAGGAGCAGTTTCTGATGCCATCACCGCTTTTCCTTTATTCTTATTGCTGCTATTCTGGGTATATGGCTTATTACCCCCAGTACTTCTTGATCCACGAGATTCTTCAACTCGACGAATCAAGTCCTCAGCTTGCTCTCCCTGTTTGAGCAAATCCCTCCATGTCTTAGACTCTACGACCCCCATTTTTAGGAGCACATTGGTCTTAAGATTGTGTCGACAAGTCTCGACAAGAGTTTCCTGGACCATTCCGTGTTTATAATGCACGGATTTCTCCCGGAACCTTTCTATAAATTCTTTTACCGTTTCCTGTTCCCCTTGTCTAGTTGCAAGGAGGGAATGAACCGTAATCTCGGTATCATCCTCAAAGAAACGTGAGAGAAATAGTTTCTCTACATCTAACCAAGTATTAATAGTACCTGGGGGCAACTGCATGAACCAAGTAAAGGCAGGCTCTCGCAAAGTACTTGCAAATACTTTGGTCATGATTGGGTCATTACCCAACAAATGTTCCGCTTGGAACAAGAAGTAATATATATGCTGACTGGGCGATCCCTTCCCATCATACGGCTCTAACTTGAGCGGCTTATACTTCTGTGGGTAAGGTACCATATCCCATTCTGGTGGATATGGTCTTGAGACCCCTGACTCTTTCAACTCCTTCTTACGCATCAGTGCTTCGAGTTGACTTTGTAATTTTTCTCTTTTCTCTCCATGTGGATCATAAAAAGAGAATTTATCCTCGTCCTCGTGCATCGAGTGGGCTTTCTCCTCCTGTTCTTCTTCATTCGGAGTTTCTTTGCCCTTTTTGGCATTATCCTCAACAAATCTCGATAGCATGACTTTAAGAACTTCAATCGTCTTTTGTTGCTCGCAAATCATTCTTTCTTGAGCTTCAAATCTCTGATTGATGTCGTCAGACTTATCCACCATGTGCAATACTGACTTCTGTAATCGGATGATGTAGAGGATGGAGGCGAAGCTATAGCTGAATTATCACTGTCATCGTCATAAGAACCCCTTGCAAGCCTCTTATAATTTCGAGGCGGGACGGTTCCTGATTTAAGCCGAGTGATATGAGGAGGTTCTTCATCACTCGATTCCATATCATCATCCGTCTCTACAATCTTCTTCTCTTTCCCCACCATATTGGAGGTCACAGCTCACCATTCTTTTAGAGAAGTGGTTCTTGTCTTCTTAGCAGGGTTCTTGTCCGACTCAGATAACCGGTCAAACACTGATACCCTGTTCTTGCTGCAGCCACAGTTGTCCATTACAGCGGATACTGCCGTCATAAACTGCTGGCAATGACAGACAGGTTCAGCTTGAAGATGTTCTATGCCCCTCTTCTTGGACATATACTCCCTGAGATCAGTGCCTTTAGCCATGGAGTCATGAAGTCCATCCGACTTTTGAGAGGGTCTAGGAACCCACTGTAACTTCTTAGGACTAATGGAGCCCAGTTCTGATCTACCGATGCGAGGATCAACTCTGATTCCGTAGTCGCGAAGTTCAGAAATAGCTCCGCATTTTGTATTGCGGGGCTGAAGAGTAGCTCCACGTTTAGTATCGCGAGCCTGAAGAGTAGCTCCGCATTTATCTACGCTAGCCTCGCGTTTTACACTGGCTTGGCGTGTTTTCAGAAGTTTCTCTTCTGTAATCTTAGCCTCGCGTGGAATAAAATTCCTATACGCTGGCTTACTCTTGTGGTTATCACGAGTCATAATTTCGCGTCTCGTGCGATTTCTACGACTGACAACAATTTGCCAATCATCTTCGCATTCCTCGCGAGTATTAGATATCTTGCGTTTCTCGCAAGTATTACTGGCCTAGCATTTCTTGCTTAGCTCAGTATCAGCCTCGCGCAGAGAATCATACGCTGGCCTTAAAGAATTTTTATACTCGCGTTTCTCGCGAGTGTCAGAAATCTTGCGTTTCTCGCAAGTAGCCTCGCGCTTCTCGCTTGGCTTAGTATCAGCCTCGCGTGGAGAATCATACGCTGGCTTTAAAGAATTTTTATACTTGCGTCTCTCGCGAGTGTCAGATATTTTGCGACTAGCGCAAATTTCGCTGGCTTCGCATCTCTCGCTAAGTTCAGTAGTAGTCTCGCGCAGAATATCACACGCTGGTTTTTCCTTACTTTTAAGGCAAGCTGTAACTTCGCGTTTAACGCGATAGTGACCGGTCTCGCGATTAGCCCGAACCAGTTTGCGAGGGACCATAGCCTCGCGTCCTCTGGTGTTAGCTCCGCATCTAAGGCGGGCTTTTAGGGCTTTACGTCTCGATCTCCGATTCCTGTTTCGGAGTTGGGTTCTGGTCAATCCAGTCTCCAGATCTTCTTCGGCAGTCGGAAGCTCATCATCTGCTAGGATTTCTTGTGCGAACTCCGGCCCTATAGCCGCAGTCTCCAAGGATCCCCGTCTCTCGGTGGATACCTTTCTACCCGTTGCTCGGGTACTGGAGTACATGCGACGATAGTGTTGTGTATCGTCCAAGTCACCTGATCTAGAGGAGAGGAACTCCTCGTACTTCTGCTGGTCGATTTCAACGACCAGCGTGTCTACTTCGGATCCGATCATGTCGACGTCCGATTGCGCCACAATCTCTTCATCAGTGAAAGAGATGGCTCCCACTGTGGTCGCCAGTTTGTTCGCCGCAAAAGTTTCTTTGCTTCCTTCCATCGAATACAACTTAGATTACAACGGAAGTGAACAAGATGAAAAGAGAACAAACGAGAGGATTTTATATTTCAATCTCTCTCTTTTACAATATGTGTGGGATCTGTGGCGATGGGATCTGTCGAGCAGCTCCTTTGGACGATCGAACGTTAAGCTCTTCTCTCTTGAAGATATCGGCCGGCTATAGACGATCTTCTCTGGTCTTTTCCGAACTCAAGGCTCTGTGCGTAACTTGAATTCTCTATGATGCCGAGAAGATGATTAACAAAGGCTTCAAGGCTCTCTCGCGTACTTGGATTGCCAAAGGATCAAAAAGAAGACCTCCGATGCCCAAAAAGAAGACCCCTAGGGTTTCACCAAGAAGGTATTTATAGCCCCAGGAAGATTTGAGAGTTTCTATCTAAATAGAATTTGCTCTCATCAAGGATTCCATCAAATATCTTAGTTTTGATTTAAATCTCTTAATTTAGAATTCTGATTGGACTTGATTTAGGTATTTGGATGAACCCAAATCATAATCTCAATCAATTTGAGATTCCGGTTATCTGCTCACGCAGAGCTTTAATCGCATCAAAACGCGGCGCCAAATAACCAGAATGCGGAGCTAATGCGGAGCTATTGATCATCCCCGCGTTTTACTCAAATGCGAGGCTAAAAATAGCCAAACGCGGAGTTATAGATTAGCTCCGCGTTCTGTTGTGGAAAATCCTTTTTACTTAGAAATTTTCACTGCCAACACCTGCCTCCTCACTTGATGACAGCGGGGAAAGAGTCCTGTTCTTGATCAGCTGGCTCGACAATCTGAGCTAGGAATGCCTCAGAGTCTGCCAAGGCCTCTCTTAATGCCTCGCGAGTTGATTTCGACAATCGTAACAACTCATAAAGCGTGACTCGAGCTGGAATATTTACCAGCTGAGCTATTATATCAAACTTAAATGCAGTCTCCTTGGCTTCTTCGTCTCTTACAGATTCTTCTGGAAACGAAGTCCCTTTTGTTTTGCAGGCTTCGCGAGTTCCCCGTATATAATTTTCGGGTCTACTCTAGTGTAGTCCTTGAGATATATTTTACCAGATCGAGTGCTGGAAGGGCCCACCCCATCCCGATGAGTGGCCATAGTTTCGGGCTCTTCTTCAGAGTCTGTAAATGCCCCTGCAATTATGTTTTTATCTTTTATTTTCGCGAAAATAGTATTGCTAGTCCACTTTTTCTTTTGACCCCCTGCGGTAGTCCACTGTTCATCCTCTAGTAAATCAGGGTGGACCCACATGACTTTTCCCCTTTGAGTTGTTACGGGAACAAGTCCTTTCTGGGCTTTTTTATGTGGATCATGATTTTTCATAACCAGCTTTCCCTCTGGTATTGGGGTCACCCTGCGGGGAACTCATAGGTTCCAACCACTAGGGTTGCCATATTGGCAGTGACCTTCTTTTGCTCCTCTTTTAGCGTCAAGATTCCAGCTTCTATTAATGCTTGGATCCTGTTCTTCAGAGGATAACAATCCTTAGTAGGGTACCCGACATTCCTGTGGTAGAGACAATAGTTGGGGTCGTTAGTTTTACCAGCGTCCTCCGGTTTCCTATTTTCTGGAAGTTTCAGCATTCCTTTCCTAAGGAGCAGATGAAAGAGTGTAGGCGTTTGTTCTGCCTTAAAGGTATATGTCAATTCTTGCTGGGGCCTATTTTGTCTCGTGTCATTTTGATTTTGAGACTTTGGGCTCGGAGGATTTGTCTTCTTTGGAGCGGCCTCTAACGCCATTGCCGCTTTACCTTTATTCTTATTATTGTTTTGCATATACGGTCTATTATTTCCAGTATTTCTTGATCCACGAGACTCTTCAATTCTGCGGATCAAGTCTTCAGGTTGCTCTCCTTATTTGAGCAAATCCTTCCAAGTCCTAGACTCTACGACCCCCATTTTTAAGTGCACACGTCCACCAGAGTTTCCTGGAGCATTCCGTGTTTGCAATACACGGACTTCTCCCGGAACCTTTCTATAAAATCTTTTAACGTTTCTTGTTCTCCTTGTTTAGTCGCAAGGAGGGAATGAACCAAAATTTTGGTATCATCCTCAAAGAAACATGCGAGAAACTGCTTCTCAACATCAAACCAGGTATTAATAGTACCTGGGGGCAACTGCATAAACCAAATGAAGATAGGTCCTCGCAAGGTACTTGCGAATACCTTGCTCATTACTGGGTCATTGCCCATTAAATGCCCAGCTTGAGACAAAAAGTAATAAATATGTTGACTGGGAGATCCTTTTCCGTCATATGACTCCAATTTGAGCGCTTTGTATTTCTCAGGGTATGGTGCCAAATCCCATTCAGGCGGGTATGGTCTTGAGACCCCTGATTCTTTCAACTCCTTCTTGTACATTAGTGCTTCGAGTTGGCTTTGTAACTTCTTGATTTTCTCTTCATGAGGGTCATGAAAAGAATATTTATTATCGTCCTCATGTGTCGAATGGGCTTTTTCTTCTTTATCTTCCTCGTTCATTTTGCTGAACGGAGTTTCTTTTCCCTTCTTGGCGTTATCCTCGACAATTTTTTAAGTGTTTTCGATCACTTTTGAGAGCAACATCTTAAGATCCTCAATTGTCTTTTGTTGCTCCCGAATCATTTGTTCTTGCGCCTCAAATCTTTGGTCGATATTGTCAGATCTATCCAGCATATGTGATACTGACTTCTGCAATTTAGACGATGCCGAAGAATAAGGAGAAGCTATGGCCGAATTGTTACTATCGTCGTCATAAGAACCTTTCACAAGTTTTTTATAGTTTCGGGCTGGGATAGCGTCTGACTTAAGTCGGGTAAAATGATAAAGTTTTTCATCGCTTGATTCTGCATTACCATTCTTTTTATGATTTTCTTACCCTTTCCGACCATATTAGAAGTTGCAATTCTCCACTCTTTTCTTCGGGGAGTAATCTTCGTCTTCTTGGCAGGGTTTTCGTCTGACTCAGTCAACCGGTCGAACACTGATATCCTGTTCTTACTGCAGCAACAACTGTCCACTACAGCGAATACTGCTGTCATAAGCTGCTGGCAATGACAAGTAGGTTCATACTGAACTTGATTTATACTCCTTTTCTTGATTAAGTATACTCTAAGATCAGTGGCCTTAGATATGGAGTTATGGGGTCCACTCATCCTTTGAGAGGGTCCAGGGGCCCACTTGAGCTTCCTGGAATCATTGGAGTCAAGTTATGGTCCAACAATGCAATGATCAATTCTGATCTTATATTCAGATTGATTTACGCGGAGCTGAGCAGTAGCTTCGCGTTTTGATACGCGGAGCTGAGAAGTAGTTTCGCATTTTGATACGCGGGGCTGAGAAATAGCCTTGCGTTTGGATACGCTAGCCTCGCGTTTTACGCTGGCTTGACGTCCTTGCAGAAGTTTATCTTCTGGAATATTAACTCCGCGTGGAAGGGAGTTCTTACACGCTGGCTTATTCTTGCAATTAACGCAAGTCATATCTTCGCATTTAGCGCGATTTTTGTGATTAATGCAAATTTGCCAATCATCTTCGTGATTTACGCGGAGCTGAGGAGTCTTGCGTTTATCGCAAGTATTACTGGCTTCGTGTTTATCGCTAGGCTCAGTAGTAGCCTTGCGTGGAGAATCACACGCTGGCTCTAAGGAAATTTTATCCTTGCGATTAACGCGAGTGTTAGAAATCTTGCGATTATCGCAAGTTTTAGCTTTGCGTTTATCGCGATCTTGCCTGGTCTTGCGATTAATGCGAGCCAGTTTGCAAGGGACTATAGCCTCGCATTTTGTGAAGTTAGCCTCGCGTTCAATACGGGCTTTGAGGGCCTTTCGCCTAGCTCTCCGATTTCTATTTCGGAGTTGGGTTCTTGTCAATTCAGTTCCCAAGCTTTCTTCAGCAGTAAAGAGGCCATCCTCTGCTAGGGTTTCTTGCCGAAACGAAGGCTCTTTGGCTGCGGTCTCCAAGGGTCCCCGTTTATCGGTGGATTCCCGATTACCCGATGCTCGGGTATTGGAGCGCACGTGACGATAGCGTCGCGTTTCGGTCAGGTTACCTGACTCAGAGGAGAGATACTCCTCGTACTTCTGCTGGTCGATCTATACGACTAGCATGTTCACATCGGATCCGATCCTCTCGACGTCAAATTGCGCCACGATCTCTTCTTTGGTGAAAGAGATGTCTCCCATTGTGGTCGCCAGTTTGTTTGCAGTAGAAATTTGCTTTCCTTCCATTGAATACAATTTGGATTATAACGAAAGTGAATAAGAAAAGAACAAACGAGAGGATTTATAATTTATAGCTCTCTTTTACAATGAATCATGGGATCTATGTGGCGATGGGATCTATCGAAGTAGTTCCTTTGGACGATCTGACGACGATGGTTTTCTTGCTCTTGATGAAGAAGATGCCGGCCGATTTTGAATGATCTTCTCTGGTCTTGATTCGTTCAAAGCTCTCACGCGTAATTCGAACTTCACAAAAACTTTCAAAAGATCCCCCAATGCTTTCTCAAGAGGGTATTTATAGCCTTAGGTCCATATGAGAGTTTCTATCTAAATAGAATTTGTATTCATCAAGAATTCTAATCAAATATCTTAGTTTTGATTAAAATATCTTGATTTAGAATTCTGATTAGACTTAATTTGGGTATTGGATAAGCCCAAATTTTAATCTTAATCAATTTAAAATTCTGGTTATCTGCTCATGCGGAACTAATCGCATCAAAACACGGAGTTATGGAACCAGAATGCGGAGTTATGGATTAGCTTCGCGTATTGCATAAACGCGAGGCTAAAATAGCCAAACGCGGAGCTACAGAGTTAGCTCCGCATTCTGTTACGGAAATCCCTATTTTACTTGGAAATTTTCACTGCCAGCAGTAAATGTGGACCGTAACATAAGAGAAGATAAGTCATAAGAGCTCAGTTCATGAGACACAATGATAGTGATGGAGGCTGAGCCCATGCAAGGAGTGCCATAACTCACAGACGAGTATGGTAGCTTAGTTGTAACAAAGCCCCCCATGAAATCGTATTGAAAATTTACTTGTTCTATAGAGTGTAGTTCAATGCTAAACGACTACCTCACTATAACAATTATTTTAAAGTATATATGGAATAACAATATAGACAACAATAAGGATTTCTATTACGTTTCCATACTGTCATGTCCGGTATCATGACAACCATGACGAGTATCATGTTCTGGAATTACTCATAGTTGTTTTAGCACTTATTCTTAGGCACTCTTATAGATTTTGTTTTATTGTACTGTCTACTCATGAGTGAGAGATAATATGTATGTAATTATATGTATTTTTTTTGTTAACACCTGAGCAATAGAATACACTAGAATTACGCACCGTTTGTGCTTTTTATTCTTTGAATGCGGCAGAATCTGCCACTGTCATGCTTCTCATTCTTTGAACTTTCTCTTCTCATTTTACAAATTAAAAAAAAAAAAAGTATACAATTCACAGCAACGCATGTTGCTAACATGGAGGGTAGCAGGTAGAGCGGAGAACCTAACCCCCCACCTCCTGCACCACCCAAAAAAGAAGGAAAAAAAAAAAAAAAAATCATCAGTCAAAACAAATGTGTAGGAATCAAAGAATAAAGCCGGTCAACTCTAGCATAAACCAATGATGCAGACAAAAAGCCAACGCTAGCGCCACGGCCGCGACACGATCCGAGCATACAGCAGCTCGTTCCATGTATCGGGCAGTCCTGGCAAGCACCAATGTATGCAGTCGGCATATACTTTAGGATTGGCCTTCTGCTCCGGCGTCAGTAGCTGGCCTTGCCGGACAGTGTGGATCGACGTGTGAGCATCCTTTCGGTACTCTGACAGTGTCGTGATGTCGATGAAGTCGACTGTCACCCTGGTAATCGATCTGGTTACGTTACTGGCGACGGTGTGCATTCTCCTGTCCGTTCCAACGGAGAGGGGCTTTATTGCGTTCGGATTAATTGGGAGCGTTTCCTTCGCACACTTGATCCCGCCTGGGTTGCCCCAGTCAGTGCTCCTGTATAGAATAGCGTCGGTTGGTTGAAGAAATTTGTTTATTGATCGGATTGGTTTGGTTCGGTTTTATTATGTTGTCGTTGTTAGTGGTGGGGATTGAAATATCTGTCATTGACAGCGATTGTGGGAGTGATTTGTCAGCTGAAGAGGATATTATTGTCGTCTGAAATAATTCCAAGGAAGCTTTTTTTTTTTTTTTTTTCCTTCCCTAAGTAGGACCACTTTTCTAGTTTATTGTTATTATAAATTTGACATTTTAAATTTCGGACTAACTTATGCTCTTCTTCTCAGTTATATTCTATTCCTGTTTAATCCAACCTATTAATCTTAATATGTAAACATTTCTATTTTCTCATCTCTGTTTTAACCTTAACTATCATACTAAAAAAGTTGTATCATTTATATTCTTAATAAATACAATTTTTATCGGAATTTAGAAGAGTGCCGAAAAATTTTGAAAAGATTTAAAGAGGGAGAAGATAGAGAGATAAAAAGAATGAGGGCAAATTGAAAAGTTTGGCTGGTGTACTTGGTAAAAGCCCATGTTGTTAAATTTTACTATGAGCGTACTTAAAAGGTGGGGGCAATTAGAAAAAAGGTGGGCTTTTTTAGAATTCTCTGTAGAAGAAATCCTACAAACTATCATATTTTTTTCTAGAAACTCTATACACTATTTTATGTTATGTAAATTCTCACTGAATTTTAAATTTTATGGAAATCCATAAATAATGTTAGCAAAAAGATTAATACCTACTTTTCAACCTTTTTAAATTTTCACTTTATGATTTAGTATATTTTACTGAAAAAATGTATATCTGATTTTTTCTGGAGTAGATATTTATTATGTTTTTAAATGGACCAATTAATCTTGAAGTTTCTGTGAAATTTGAAGCTTTTTAAAAGTTTATATAATACAAAAAAATTTATGGGGATATCCGAAAAAGCTTTGGTTTTTGTGGAGGTTTCTTCTACGTTATCCTAGAGCAATTGAATTGAATAGCGTGGCATCAAAGTTCTTGTTTCATTATTGGCTGCTAGAAATTTTGATTCACAAAAAACTTTGATTTGGTCCATTTGAAAAGGATTGCTAGCTATTGCCATTCATTTTCACAACAGTTTATTGCTTTCCACATCACAATAAGACGGGGACCAATTAGGCTTAATTTCCAGCTAGCTAGCCCACACAACTTGAACATTTTTAAAATTTTCTCCTTGTTTTATTTTGTTTGTATGCATTCATACAATCTTAAAAAATATTTTTTACTATATATAACATGCTTCATTGTTTATGCTTGTTACGTGTGAGCTTAGCTAAGCCAACCTAATTAATTAACATGCTCATTATCATTACACATCATTTTAATCTTTCTTGCTAATCTTCATGTTCAATCAAAGCCTAGATTATTCTCTTCCCTGCAGAAAGAATCAATTTTTATTTTTCATTTTGGTCAACCAATCCCTAATTTTTTTTTTTCCTCTCATTAATTAATAATCCTTAATTAAGTGGTTAATTAGCTAGAAAAGAAAGTTTAAGGAGAAATAATATTTACTTGATATGGAGAGGGGACATGCTGTTGAAGAACACGTAAGTCTTTTTGGGATCCACATTCTCTTCTACCCATCGAGCCCACGTCCTCAGCACTCTATCGTACGCAATCGGCCTCTCGATCTCATCGTACTCCGTCGATCCCTCATCCAACGATCCTCGCCTGTCAACCAAACATATTAATACTAAACATTTCTAAACCATCTAAGCTACGTACATCACCAACAAATTAATACGAGACGGAATACGTACAGGACTTTCATTTTTGGTGTGTTCATCCACCAGATGTAGGTGTTGAACACCAAATAGTCGGCCTCCATCCAATACTGCCCGTGCTTCGCGATCGAGTCGGCCATTATGATGCGGTCCAGGATGCTGTGCATGTCCGGATCGTCGGAGTTCGACTCCACCAGGAACGGCGCCCAGTAGAACTCCACCGTCGCGTTGTACTCCTACACCATGATAAGAGAATATTAACATAAATGAATACAACAGTAAGATTTCGAGCCCAATTTTAATTACCTCGGCTCGAAAAATATTGAGGGAACCGTCCTGAGCCTTAGACTTCTTCCCTGTCGCGATCGCAGACTGAACCAGACACACCATGGACTCCCACTGGTTCCTGTTCAGCGAGTCCCCGACGAACATCAGCCTCTTCCCTCTGAGCCTCTCCAGCAGCATCCTCGCGTCGAACCTTTTGCCAGAAACTAACATTCAAAAGACTGCACTGTACACAACCAAATCATGAAAGTTTTCGACTAGTTTACGTCTGCAAACCTCGGCAACGAGCAGTCTCTCGGCTGCCATCTCCATTTCTGATACGTGCCGTCCTCCCTCCCGTTCTTCATGCACGTCACCTGCTCCGTCAAGAACTCGCACTCCTCCTCCTTGTATAGAGGGCGAGTGAGGTTGTCCAGCACCCAATCGCCGTTGAAGAGGTCGCATGTCTCCGGTATGCTCACCACCTTTCTCTCGTACTCGCTTGCTCTTGATGGGCTCTTTCTCTTATCCTGCTTGATGACGGATATTGGTGAGTTTTCCGAGGAGGAGGAGGAGGAGGGGGAGGAGAAGGCGGTGAGGGAGCGGATGTCCTCGCCATAGATGTAGATGGCGAAGAGGAGGATGGAGAGGACGAGGACGGAGACGGAGATGCTGCTCGCCTTCCGGCTGCTCTGCTTCATTGTGTATGATGAGAGGAAGGGCGAGACGAGGGAGGGTTTTCGGCGAAGAGAGAGCATATTTGGAGGAGGAAGAAGAAGAAGAAGAAGAGGAGGGAGATTAGGTGAGTTTGGTGAAGGGGAGCTTTCACAAGGGAGGTTCCTTGTGGAGGGAGTTTTTCAATGGAGGAGTATTGTATTGTTTGGTGTAGAATTGATTTTGTAGATGGTTTAGGTTTATTTGAGTTGGTTTTTTCTTCTAAAGGTTTGGTTAAGACCCTAAGGAAAAAGGGAAGAAACTATGTAACAAGGTGGTGGGGTTGATTAAGACAAAGCGTTTTAAGATTGTATAAATTTGTGTAATTGGCAATGGAGATGGATATATTCTTAAAAAAACAATTGTTTTATTAGTGTCTTGGTATTCTTTAAAAAAATGAATACTAATTCTTGTTTATGCTTATTTGTAATTTAAGTACTAATCATTTTGGTTATACACATAACTAACAACGAATACTATTTAGAAGTAGTAAAAAACACTATTTCTTAACAATCCACACCAATAAATTTTACTTTAATTAATTTGTTTGTATAAAAGTAGAAACGAACACTACTGCTCCGTAATTTCTTGAATATAAGAGCACTAAGTCTTATTTATATTAAATTAACACCATGTCCCATTTACATTATTAAATTAACACCGACCAAAAATTCTAATTTACTTTACCAAAACTTCTTATTTGTTTTACTTTATTAAATTAATTTTATTTCGTATTTCTACCTAAACCTCTCTCAAAGTTCTAATAGGGTATACTTAGAAAGAAACCATATTTTCCAATTTCGTAGGAGTATATTTAGAAAGGGGTACAAGGAATTTTGGAGAGTGCATTTAGCATTTTCCTAAAGAAGACATCCCTTAAAAAAACATGCAAAAATTGGAGAAACGCAATAGTGATATCCAAAAAAAAAAATAGCAGACATTATCTTCCAAAAGAAGGAAAGACAATATAACTTGCCAACTATCAAAAACTTCAAATTGTTTCCTCACATCTTTATAGTGTACTGATTTTCACCACCATTCAATTTTAACAGAGATTATGGCTTCATTATACAAATTATAATTCACAGAGTAATTCTCCTCAAAGTTAATTTTTTTTTATTTATAAAAGTTAATATCTTATGAAAGCAAGGTTCTTGGAGATTTGCATGTAATAAGCTCTAATTGTTTTTCTTAAGACCAAAAAGCCCACAT
Organism: Dracaena cambodiana; assembly: GCA_036321105.1. Classification (NCBI taxonomy): domain Eukaryota; kingdom Viridiplantae; phylum Streptophyta; class Magnoliopsida; order Asparagales; family Asparagaceae; genus Dracaena; species Dracaena cambodiana. Next base: position 4,831,481 of record JAYEPQ010000001.1, on the reverse strand, counting down.
ATAATAATATTGGTAAGTAGAGAGTGTCAAAGCACGATGCCATTGTTTTATTTTATTTATCTTGTCTCATCCGTGACAAATATAAAAAATATGCAATTGAAAATGGCCCAGCTGGAAGTTTCTAAGTTCTATATATTTCTAAACTCCATCCAAATATAAAGAGATTGATGGAGTTTGTGCAAATCTTTTTATATTACTAAATGAAGAGGAGAGAGAAAACTTTCAATTTAGAAAAAAAAAAAAAAAAAAAAGATAAAATTAGGATGTGGCTTCCTTAATTTTAGATTTTTTTTAAAATTTATACAAAATATAAATTTCAAAATATACAATGTGCTTAACAACTAACCTTAAAAAAAATTATAATAAAAAAATATCTAACTACCACCTAGAAAATAGGAAACTACTTATTTTTCAAAAGAAATAAATAATTTTTCTCAACTGCTCACTTCTTTATCTCAATAATAAAAATAAAATAAAATAAATTTAATGCTATTCAAATTATTGCAATGAAATTTAATAATATAATTATAAAATTACAACTATCTCTGATACCAAATTTGCAGCATACATGCAAGAAATGAAAAAAGAGATGCCTTATTGCTACACCTCTACCATCTTTGCCAAAGTGATTCAAATATCACAACTTCAAAAAAAGAGTGCAAATAGAATTCATCTCTTTTTTAACTTTCTCTCTTCAGCACTTTTGAATATAAAAAATTTATTTTAGTTATGAACATTTAAAAAAAATTCTGATTGGTTAGGTTTTGAATTCAAGAGATATATAGGAGTTGAGCACAGTAAATTTGCATCATGGAAATCGATGCCCAAATGTTACCAAAGGAAATAGAAAGAGATAATAAGAACTCCATATTTTCCATAATAAATACATCTAAATATTACCAAGTATTGCGCGGATTTTCTACTTGTAGATATCTAAGCATTTTTAGCTTGATTGAATCAGCCCAGGGGTTTTTAATTTGTGTAGTTTTTGTCAGGCATTAGATTATCACCCAGATGGCTGATTAGAATCTGGTTGATTAGTACATTATCTTACCTAGATTTGAGTTGGAATTTGGAACCTTCCTACTATATAGAATATAAACTTATCATCTCTTATGATAACTTGAAGATTTGGTATAGAAAAAAGAAACTTTATGAAGGTATCAGAGGAATTAATGCGGTTAAACAGTTATTGGTTATATATTTAATCGTAAATTAAAATTATTAATCTTTACATTTGTGGTTTTTCTCAATCATAACTATTAAAAAGTTATTTAACTATTAAAAAAATATTTAATCACAATTTGATTGCATCAAGGATCTGCATTGAGTCCATTTTTATTTGCTATATTGATGAATGAGCCTAGTATAGCTATTTAGGATGAATATCTTGGCGTATACAATTTGCTGATGATAATATCTTAGTTGATGAGACGAGAGCAGAGATGAATGCCAAGTTGGAGTTATGAAAGAAGACATTAGAATTTAGATGTTTTAGATTGAATATGTCCAAAATAAAGTATATAAAGTGTAAATTTAGTAACCGAAGGATACAAATTAATAATTAGTTTAGGCACTTGGATTCTATTATTCAAAATAATAGAGAGATTGAAAGTGATGTCAATTATAAAATCCAAGCTAGCTTGTTGAAATAGAGGAGCACAATGGATGTTTTATGCAATTTTAACATCTCATTAAATCTGAAGGAAAAATTTTATAGGACTGCTATTAGACCAGTTTTATTATATGGCATGGAATGGGGGCTATAAAGAAATATCATTCATAGAAAATAAGTGTAGGAGAGATATGCATGCTTTATTGGATGTGCAACAATACTAGAAGAGATAAAGTGAGAAATGAGGATATTTTGTGCTAAGGTAGGCGTGGCCCCTATCGAAGAGAAGATGCAAGAAAAATCACTTATAATGTTTTGGTCATATGCAACGAAAACCTACAAATGTACCAGTTCAACGAAGAGAGTTTATTAATATATGATAAGTTAAAAGAGCGAATAGAGAATCGGAAAAAATATGGATAAAGGTGATACAAAAAGATATGGACGCTAGGTTTAAATGAGGACATATTGTTGGATAGGAATGAGCGGAGAAGAATCATCCATGTGATCAACCTAGCGTGATTCTCCTTTGATTCATGTAGTCTACTCCAAATACATGGGATAAAAAGGCTTAGTTGTTGTTGTATTTAATTAATATATAAGTGGTTGTTATTCGCTATGAATTATGAATACGAGGATCACTATCTTTTTTTTTTTAAATCAAGACGGTGAGCTATTGTCTCATGTGTTCTATTAAAACGATTTTAATAGAACCTATATAAGTGCTCATAGACCCATACAAAAGCAAAAGTGGGTTACAACACAGATCACCACAAATTATAAATTACATAATACTCAATATCTAAAATATTCCGCGACTGCAATCATAGATACAGGCGGGGGACATCCTACCAATATACTCGTCCTCCCGAGTTGCACGAACTAATTCACCTGCATCAACATCTGGAATCGGTGTTGATTGCGGAATATTTGCGATAGTAAATTTAAGGGGAATGTCATGAGAGATCGAACCTGATTCTCCAAAAGTTTTATTGAGATTGATATGCCGAGCTTTCCTCTTTGAAGCAAGAGAGGCAACTTGTTCGGATTGGTAGTCCTGTCCCTCTTTTTTCTCACTCAATCTTTTGTTGCGTCTAATCAGTGTACCTGTCGGAGGTGGGTCTGGGATGTCTGCAATTTCCTCGAAGTCTGAGATTGGTCCCTCTTGTGCTGCTGGGATCCTCTCCTCGTCATCCCCTATTGGCTCCATCCCTTCTGGCCTTTCTGGGATCTTCTCCCTCTCTTCAGTAAGAGTCACTGTTGTCTCCATCAGGACTTCCACGTCCGCAAGTTTTGACCCTATATTAGGCCTTATTTTTAGTCTCTTTGGTCGTCTAGATGGCTGACGATGCTGTTTAGAGGAGTTACACTCTCCTCTAATCAAATTTTCAAGTGTCATAGCCATCGCTTCCTTCAAAATCTCCCCGTCAAGACCATGGAATGGAGATAGGAGAGATAACCGTTGAGTATCACTATCTTTTTCCAAAGTTATATTTGTATTCTTTTTGTGATTGATAAAATGTGTTGTCTATCTCTTAACCATAATACCGAAAATCTAATTTATATAAATAGTATGAATAGAGAAGCGATACACATGTATTGCGAACAGACAATCACAGGTTCAAGTATAATGTCAACTTTTTAAGTTTTCCATTAAATATTGATGGCAGTTAGAATCTAAAAATTCTTTGGACAAAAAGATACATTCTAAAAATCTATTGACTCCCAATATTCAATCCAATAATTTCAAAACCAAAACTCTTTGCCAAGTCAGCATCCTCCCCCAGTGAAATTCTAATGTGATCATATGGGGGCCCATTGTAACTAATCTATTTTAATCACCACAATTACTCCAACTAATCATGATTAGTTTACACGCGTTGGACAGTTCCAACTCAATTAATTTGTATATAATATTAATAACTCTTGCTCCCCTATCATTTCATGTACTTTCCTTCTCCCAAACAAAGTCAGCTTCACACCAAACATTCTCTCTCTCTCTCTCTCTCTCTCTCTCTTTAGATTCACCAAACACATTACATACATATGAGAGTAGATGGATTGCTAGAGATAATGGCAAAGTGGTGGAAACTTTGTATTTGAGACAAGTGAAGCCTAAGCAAACTTTTTGTGCATCTAACATCTAAAAATAGTATAATGTAACATGCATACATTAATATAATTAAATAATATTTATCTGGTGCGCGCATTATGCATGGGCTAGACCCACTATTATATCCACAATTGGGTCCAACAGTTTGGAAAGTGGGATGGGTTTCTTTCTCTTCAAGTGAGTGCAATGCCAAGTTGAGTTACAAGGGTCCTCCTGTTGTTTGGATAGAACCATCGATGTCTGGTTTTTCTAAGGTGTTAAAGATCCTTCCACTTAGGACTGAGTAGAAACATGAAAAAACCGATCCGAGAAACCAACCGAGCTGAAACCAAAATTTTGGCTTCTATTTGGGTTTTCAATTCCAAAATAAATGAAAAGAGGAATAACTTCCTGCGGAACGCGGAGCTAACTCTGTAGCTCCGCGTCTGGCCATGAAACTAGCTCTGTGTCGAGTAAAATGCGGAGCTAAAACCATAGCTTCACGTCGAATAAAACGCGGAACTAAATCCATAACTCCGCGTTCAGAGGACTTAACTCCGCGTGAGCAGATTCTCAGAATTCTAAATTGATTGAGATTTGGACTTATCCAGTACCCGAATTGAGTCCAATCAAAATTCAAAATCAAGAGATTTAAATCAAGACTAAGATATTTGATTAGAATTCTTGATAAATACAAATACTTTCCAATTCTATTTCTATAAAAACTCTTATACCAAGCCAAGGCCTATAAATACCCTCTTAAGGTAGTCTTTGGGGAGATCTTTTTCTTTGGATCGGTTTTAGGAGTTCAAGTTACGCGTAAGACTTTTGAATCCATTAAGATCAGAGAGAGAAGTTAGGGTCGGTCATCATCTTCTTCAAGTAGAAGATTTTCACATCGGATCGTCAAAAGGAACTACTTGATAGATCTCATCGCCATACAGAACCCACTTTTCATTGTAAAAGAGAGCGATAGAATATAAATTCTCTCGTTTGTTTTTCTTTTGTTCATCTTTCATTGTAATTACTGTATTCAATGGAAGAAATAAAGATTTTTGCAGAGAACACTCGTATATATTTTTCTTTATAGTTATACTTATAAAAGCAATGGTATATTGGTTGCACATAAATTTATGGTATCAATTTTCTAACTATCGAAGGTCCATATCAAGAACTCAATGGGCTAGTATATAAAAAATTAACATTTAGAATGTTCTTTGTCGAGTTGATGGATTATCAACCACCAACCATGATAGATGCAGGAAACATGCTTTCATTCTTTCCTTCTCTAGTCTCCTCCTTAGACGAGAAGGACATTTTTTTTTTTTTTGTTACTCCAAGATGGAAATATATGGAATATGACACTTGATTTTTGAAGAGGCCACTCTTTTTCCCTCACGGAGAATTTTTAGAAGTTCGGCATCACCATCCGCACTCAGACTTTTTAAAAGGCCTAGCATCAAGAAAATGATGGGCACACTTATTTTATAGCTTGCTTTAGCTAAGTCAAGTGAAATTTTAACTACCTCACTTGCCAACTCTTAATGCATCCAAAAGAATAGTTATAAGTTTAATTTTGAGTAATATTGATTAGAAATTTTAACTTGAGTAATTAATCTGCTTACTGCCTTTACTTTAACTACGAGGGAAAAAAAAAAGGCCAACCTAGTTATGGGCCACCAAATCCTTTTGCAATGTGCTATGATTTTGCCCATTTGTGGTCTTGTAAGATCTCATTATTGCAAGGGTACCTCAAAGCTTAATTTGTGGTCTTCTAAGATATCACGTATTACGTTCTTGTTTGTGTTTATGTAACAAATTATATTGTATTTTAAAGTTTGTTCTTGTTTGTGTTTATGTAACAAATTATGTTGTATTTTAAAGTTTGTTTGTATCTGTGGAGCTTTCATGTAGGGATCTTATGTAACTTGTTCTATCAAGATTTTTTAATGGAACACAGAGGTTCCGTGCCCTCTGTTTGCATCAAAATTTTTTAAAGCAGAGTAATTAAATACAATATGACACTAATTATTCTTTTGACGGCTTCGAGACATACGAGTGTCCCTCAAATCAATCTAGTTAGGTTCCAATCTAATGATTAATATGTTTACATTACCAACATATTGTCTCTCTAATGATTAGATAGTTATAGAGTTAGAGATCAGATGATCAGAGATTAGCTTATGCCTTATGGCACTATAGTAAGGGACGAGAGTAGCCCACGTGTCTCCTCCGATGTACCCTATCGTTGTACTTTCTTTTTTTATTTCTGCATCTTCATTTTTGTGGTTTTCTGTATCGTACTTGAAACCATAAATGTTATCGCATATGTTACGTTATCTCTAATATTAGTGAAGGTGAAAGGCATTAGCTTGCTGTTTAAGTCTAAAAAAACCATTAATTGAAGTTATGAGATTCACCATTCATTTAGAAGAGACTTTTTCCAAACATCACTTAAAATTTTTAGACTAATGCAATAGTAATAACTTTGCTATTTCTTCTAAAAAGAGGAAAAGAAAACAGAAAAAAAATGTAATTAGCTTGGAATGTAACAAATATAATGAAGAAATATTTGTTAAGCAATGAAATTGGATAATGGAGGTAGAACTCCTCCGCTTATAACCTATAGTAATAAAAAAAATGTGAACATTTTGCATATAGTAAATGGAAATATTAATTGAATAGATCATATGTTTGGTTTTTTGATCTAACATTGACAAGTTAAGTCTGATTAACTTTGATATTGTTCGCAGCAGAAGTTTGCTTTCCTTCCATTGAATACAGTTTAGATTACAACTGTTCGCAACATAAATTTGTTGCTTTCTTTCCATTGAATTCAACTTGGATTACAACGAAAGAGAACAAAAGAAAAAGAACAAACGATAGGATTTATATGATATCGCTCTCTTTTATAATAATCGTGGGATCTGTGTGGCGATGAGATCTATCGAAGTAGCTCCTTTGGACGATCTGACGAAAATGGTCTCCTTACTCTTGATGAAGAAGAAGCCGGCCGACTGTAGAGTTGATCTTCTCTGCTCTTCACGAATTCAAGGCTCTATGCGTAACTCGAATTCTCTAAGATGCTTGAAAAATATTTTCAGAAAAAGATCCCTAGGGCTTTTTCAAAGGGGGTATTTATAGCCTTAGAATGATATGAGAGTTTCTATCTAAATAAAATTTGTACTCATCAATGATTCCAATCAAATATCTTAGTTTTGATTTAAATCTCTTGATTTAAAGTTCTGATCGGACTTAATTCGGGTATTTAGATAAGCCCAAATCATAATCTCAATCAATTTGAGATTCTGGTTATCTGCTCATGCGGAGCTAATCGCATCAAAACGCGGAGCTAAGAAACCAGAACGCGGAGCTATTGATTAGCTCCGCGTTTTGCTCAGACGCGAGGCTAAAATAGCTAAACGCGGAGCTATGGAGTTAGTTCCGCGTTCTGTTGTGGAAAACTCTATTTACTTAGAAATTTTTACTGCCAACAGAACCCCCTCCAAAGTTTTCAAAATGGCTTAGAATTTAACAAATTTTGAAATACTTTGGATTTTCAAACTAAAAATGCAGAGTTAAAATACCAAGCTTATCTTCGCGTTTTGTTCATTTGCGCGGAGCTAATAGCTTCACGTTTCAGTGAGCAACTGCACCGAATCTCGCGCCGAATACCAAGGGACGGGTTTTCTCATTTAAATAGAGTTTCTTCGTCTTCTTCCTCACCTCATTCGAAGAATTCAAGAATCCAGAGAGTTCAGGCGATCCAGGCGACTCAGGCGACTTAGGCGACAGGATTTCCCTTCGATTTCCTTCAAGATTTCCCAAGCAATGGCACCCAAGACTCGTGCTTCTTCACGCGCACCCTCGCCATCGGCGACCGGCGCAAGCAGCGGCGGCAGCGGCTGCAGAAGTGGCCGCAGTGGCGAGCCAGTCCACGCCGCGCCTATCGGCGGTAAGAATCCTCTTTTTGGACTTTTTAGAACAATTTTGGAGTGATTTGGCTTGGTTTTAACCGGCTAATCATCTCTTTTACCGGCGAGATCGCTGTTTTCCGGCCGTAAGGCTTGGAGAAGAAGGAGAAGACCTCTGGTTTTCTTCTACGCGAAACTATAGCGTTATCTTTACGTTTCTAAACGCGAAGTTATTTTTGCTAACTGTCACGTTTTTACGCGCGAAGTTATCATCCTCGCGTTTTGTCAAAACGCGAGGCTATTTCCTTAATTTCGCGCGGAGTTATATTTAACTATGCGTCTCCATACTTAGAAAATTTTCTGATCTTGTAATAACTTTTCTAACTCTTGATTCTTCTTTTGCAGTGGGGTATTCGGACCAGATCCGTTTTGAAGAGGAGTGCATGTGGCTCTACCAATCTGGCGACCTGCTGATGTTCCTACCCAGAATGGAGCGCAGCTATCCTCTGGTCTATCTTCAAAGGCTCGCCATGCACCAATCTTCATCAGCAAAAGTAACTCTAAGTAAACCAGAAGCATATGCGTTACATCATGTTGCAAGTTTCAAGCTCTGGCTCCAAAAGGTAAAATTTAGGAGTTACAAGAACTCTGCGGCAGCTTATTAAGTTTTCTTGAGGACCATTTCCATTAGATGACAATCTCTGTCGGTTTTCAAAGCGATAGAAATGAAGTATAAGGGCTTGTAGCATGTCAAATTCAACTTATGCATCTTCATTAGGATTCTTGTAGCAGTATTTTCAGAAGATCCACTAAGAACTTTAAACAGATCATAGTTGACATTTTCAGAGGAGATCTTTTGCATGTGAACCAGGGAATTGAGTTTTGAAGAGTCTCATCAGCGGTTGACCCAGCAATTCGCATTAAATGACGATGACTTGCGTCGGCAAGCTCAACACTCCGTGGAGGAGACTCGTCGTCGGGTTATTGGTGAGTTGATGAATAGGTTAAAGATTTTGGGAAAGCTATAACTCTCTACTTTTGTAACTTTTTGCGTTATAAATAAAGACAATTCTTTCTCTTTTTATCTGTTAGCTACAAAATTTGCTTGCACAATAAATAAATAGTTCATCGTTTTGGTAAAACAATCCAAGGCTCATCTGCGTAACTTAGACTGTTAATATCGACCAGGTTTCAATTATTAACCTCGGTAAAGCCCTTTGAACAGAGCTAAATGATAGTTTGGTGAAAGTGTTTTACTACTTACACCGGGATTTAACTTAGACATGGGCGCCTAATTGCACATGCCTTAATTTGATGGAGGCAGTTCAATACTCTTATGCGTAACTTAAACTGCACATGCCAAAATAATCGAGTGATGATTATCATATTTCGACAGAGAAGCATAATTGCACATGCCTTAATTTGATAAAATAAGCTTAAGTGCTCATTTGCGTAAACTTGAACTGTCAACTCCAAGATGATCAAATTAGGATCATTAACTTAGACAGAGGAGCCTAATTGCACATGCCTTAGCTTAATAAAAGAAGTTCAAGTGCTCATATGCATAACTTGAACAAGTGGATGGTTATACTTCTAGGGATTATGAACCGGATGTGACAGTCACTCTGTCACCGTTCTGGTTCATTAAGCATAGTATTTTTTTAGAAATTTGCCGTTGATCGACATCATCATCCTATCGCCATTCTGATTCATTAAGCGATAGGCTCCACTAGAGTATACCGTTTCCACAATAAACGGTCCTTCCTACTTGGGTTCAAACTTACCCTTAGTCTTGTGGGTTAGAATCATTGGCCTTTTAATAGGCAAAACCAAGTCTCCTTGTTTAAAGGTCCTTGTCTTAACGCTCTTATTGAATGTTTGCGAGATCCGGGCTTGATACAACTCAATTTGTTGTTGAGCCCTGAAACGTTTTTCATCTAACACCTCTAATTCTTACAATCTTTGTTGATGACGCTCTTCTGTCGTCATCTTTGTGGCTAAGGCCACTCTTAATGATAGTATCTAGATTTTAAGAGGCAGGACGACCTCACTTCCATAAACTAAGGAGAACGGGGTAGCTTTTGTTGGGGTGCGAACGGTGGTGCGATAAGCCTACAAACACTCTCCTAACTTTTCATCCCAGTCTAGTTTGTTGGAAGAAACGAACTTCCGAAGGAGTTTAATGATCGTCTTGTTGAAAACTTCGGCCAATCCATTTGCCGCGGGGTTATATGGCGTTGAAGCAATATTTTTTATTCTGAACTTATCACAGAATCTTGAGAACTCCTGGCTGATGAATTGCGGTCCATTATCATGAATGATCCTTCGGGGGATGCCAAAATGGTAAATGACATGATGTTTAATGAACTTAATCACATCTGTTGTTTTCACCTCTCTCATGGGCACGGCTTCGGCCCATTTTGAAAAATAATCGGTTATTGTAAGAATAAACCGATGTCCTCTGGATGACGGGAGAGTTATTGGCCCCACAATATCCATTCCTCATGCCTCAAATGGCCAACTAGCAACAGTATTGTGCAAGTATTCTTGGGGTTGATGAATAAAATTGGCATGTACTTGACATTCATGGCACCGTTTAGCGTATGTCATTGCCTCTGTAATCATCTTCGGCCAGTAGTATCCCAGCCTTCTTATGCGGTCTCTGAGTTTTGGACTGGGCTGATGAGCTCCACACACTCCATCATGTGTTTCTCTCAGCACTTCATCTGCTTCTGCTTTTGATATGCAGCGTAGTAGAAGACCATCACTTGATTTTCTGTATAAAGTATGAAGTGTATGATCATAGTAAAATCTTGGGGCCTTCCTTTTTATTGAGGCGACTTCCTTTGGATCTTCGGGTAGCATTCCATATAAGGCATAATCTATAAATGGAAATCGCCAATCACGGAGTTCCAGAGTTAAGCATGTTTGGCACACTTCTTTGGTTTGGACTACCGTGTCGGGATGGAGGAGTTCTCTGCTACCAATAGTGATGCTTTTAGCCTCACCCGGCGGGATTGCCAATGTTGCAGCTAGTGCGCAAGAGCATCTGTATATACGTTCTCATTCCGAGATATATGATAGATGTAAAACTGTTCAAAATATTCTGCTAGCTAGATGGCTAGCTGATGATAGGGGATGAGGGCTTCATGTCTGACTTCATACTCTCCTGTCATCTGGTTGACAATGAGTTTAGAGTCTCCATATGCCTCTAAAGAGTTCACCCCCAGCTGCAGAGCCATCTTTAAGCCGATAATGAGCGCATTGTATTCTGCCACATTATTCGTGCATGGTTCTGTTAATGAGTAACCGTTAGGCAGTATGTGTTTATGTGGAGATATCAGCACAACCCCCACTTCAACAGCAGATCGTCTGGTAGCACCATCAAAGAATATCTTCCATGGTTGTTTTTTTACTAGTTGTATTCACCTCTAACGTCTGTTTAGAATTAGACCAAATTGGATGGTCTGCAAGGAAATCGGCGAGCGCTTGTCCCTTCATTGCCTTCTGAGGAACGAAGTGTATATCATATGGCGATAGCAATAATGCCCATTTCGCCAATCGGCCGTTTAAGGATCCCGATTTTGTCATCAGGATTTTTAAGGAATTAACCCGTGATATGACATGAATCGTTTTCTCTAAAAGATAGTGTCGCATTTTCTGAATAGCGAACACTAGGGCTAAACATTCTTTTTCAATCGGGGTATACCGACGCTCGGTTCCGATCATTGTCCGGCTTAAGTAATAAAGGGCGTGTTCATGGCCGTGCTCATTATATTGAGCAAGTAATGCTCCTAAAGAATCATCCATGGCCCTTACATATAAAAGGAATGGCCGCCCAGGGACCGGTGCCATAAGAACAGGAGGTTTGGTGAGATATTCTTTGAGATCGTCAAATGCCTGTTGACATGCCTCATCCCATACGAAAGAAACCCCCTTTTTCATGAGTCTAGAGAACGGTTGGCATCGCCTTGATAGGTTAGAGATAAAGCGCCGGATATAGGCGAGCTTTCCTTATAACCCCCTTAACTCTTTAAGATTGCGGGGAGGCGGCATCTCGTTGATCGCTTTTACTTTCTCGAAATCAAGGAAAATTCCCTTTGAGGTGACTACGAATCCAAGGAATTTTCCGCTGGACACCCCCATGAAAGACTTAGCGGTCTTCATCTTCAAGTGATGTTTCCATATAAGATCGAAGACTGTCCTTAAGTCATGCAGATGATCTTCTTTGTTCTTGCTTTGGACCGCTAAGTCATCCACATAGCACTCCACCGTTTTGCACAGGTGTTCTTTGAATATGATACTCATCGCATGTTGGTAAGTGGCACCGGCTTTCTTTAATCCAAAAGGCATTACCGTATAACAGTATACCCCCAGCGGCGTTCTGAAAGCTGTATGCTTTTCATCATCCGGGTGCATTTTAATCTGATTGTAGCCTGAGAAACCATCCATAAAGGACATCCTCTCGTATCCGCAAGTGTTGTCGATCATGACATCAGTAATCGGGAGTGGGAATTCGTCCTTAGGGCATGCAACATTCAGATCCTGAAAATCGATGCATATCCGGATCTTGCCGTTCTTCTTAAGAACTGGCACTATGTTAGCCACCCAATCAGGATGTTGCTCTTCTCGGATAAATCCCGATTTTATGAGTTTATTGACCTCAGCTCTATTGCCTCCGTCAACTCCGGTCGAAAACGTCTTTGCTGTTGTTTAACTGGTTTGGCGTCTTCCTTAATATTTAACCGGTGTGTGGCAATCTTAGGATCAAGACCGGGCATATCTTCATAGCTCCATGCAAACACATCTATATACTCCTTGATAAGAGATATAAGTTCCTCTTTTTCTACGGGAGTTAGCGTGTCGTTTATGAAGATGTGTTTCGGGTTCTCTTCCGTTCCCATATTAACTTGTACCAATTTATCCTCTGTGGGCGGGTCATGCTGTTCAAAGTGGACATCCCAAAGAGTGTCAATGTGTTTAGCCCAGGAATCATCTTGAATATCAATTGGTTCCTCGTCGTTTTCCGGTGCGGCTGAAACCATATTTACCGTTAAAGATTGAAACCAAGCACCGGTACTTTGATCCGAATCATGGTTAAGTGGATGTAAGTCCTCATCGGCCGAAGAGCTTTCTTCGTAATTGTGTGGTGATGAGGGAGGAGTAGATACATAGCCCAACCCCTGCTAGTCTTTTGATAATAGTCTGGGCTCTTTCCTCTTGGTCTAAACGAAGGTTTGAGATTTCGTCGCCCTTTTCCAAAGTTTAATCCCGGTTTCTGGGTAAAATTATAATCCATCTTTTCCATCATTTGTCGGGATTTCTGTTCATATAAGTGAAATTGAGGTGATGTTTGTTCATCACTTTCACTGCTTTGTCTTTGTTGAGGTGATGTAATTACTTTGCCGAACATGATCGGCTTTTGGGACCCCTGTCGAGGAGGCACTTCAAAGAAGTAACCTTATCCCTTAGTTATTTTTGATTGAGAGTGGAGGGATGACTTGAGTGGCAAATGGTATGCCGCCAGAACTTCAAGTTCGGATAGGCCATCCACTTCGGTGGAAGTACAAGAAGGTTCAGACTCTATAGTTACAGCAGGCTCGTAGACTAACTTTATACTTTCATTGATAATCCACTCATCTTCTACTACATCAACTACATTATTATCAAAATTCAAATTAAAATCTATGTGAGAATTGATTTCAAAATCACCCCATCGTTATCTTCGGGAGGCTCGTACTCAGTATCCGCCTTGTTGCCGCTTTCGTCAAACTTTTGAGGCTTACTGAGCTTGTCGTTGGAGACTTCGTGGGCTAGCTTGTAGAGAATAACATCTGTGAAGTAGTTTTCCAGCCCTTTAAATGGTTGCCTATCTGCAACTAAAATCCGGACTTCTCCTTATTCATCGCAGTATTTAATACACTAATGGAGAGTCGACGGGACTATCATATAGGCGTGGATCCAAGGTCGTCCCAGTAAAATGTTGTAGGAAGTGTCTGCGTCAATGACGTAGCATGTGACCTTTGTCCTCAAATCCCCGATTTGACATCAGAGTCAGATCTTTCAAAGGGGACAACTATCATTGGCATTAAACCCATATATTGTAGTATTAGTTGGTGTCAAGCGATGGGGAGAAATTTCCAATAGCTGCATCAACCTTCTGGGAATGACGCTTAGTGCAGACCCTAGATCAATCTGGATGCGATCCATCTTTGTGGATCCGACATATCTGGTGAAATATAAAGGCCTGTTGTGATTTATATTTCTTATCTGCATATCCTCTGGAGAGAATGTAATCCATGGGACCTGCTTCCTCAGTTGATGACAACGGGGGCAAGAGTCCTGTTCTTGGTCAGCTGGCTCGACAATCTGAGCTAGGAATGACTCAGAGTCTGCCAAGGCCTCTCTCAACGCCTCGCGAGTTGATTTCGATAATCGTAACAACTCGTAAAGCGTGACTCGAGCTGAAATATTTGCCAACTGAGCTATTATGTCAAATTTGAAGGTAACGTCCTTGACTCCTTCATCTTTTCCAGGATTTTTCTGGAAACGAAGCCCTTTCTGCTTTGCAGGCTTTGCGAGTTCTCCGTATATACCTTTCAGGTCTACTCTGGTGTAGTTCTTAAGATATATTTTACCCGATTGAGTGCTAGAAGGGCCTGCCCCATCCTGATGAGTGGCCATGATTTCGAGCTCTTCTTTAGAGTCTGTAAATACCCCTGCAATTATGTATTCATCTTTTATTTTTGCGGAAATAGTATTGCTAGTTCGCTTTTTCTTTTGACCCCCTGCGGTAGTCCACTGTTCATCCTATAGTAAATCAGGGTGGACCCACATGATTTCCCCCCTTGGAGTTGTTACGAGGACAAGTCATTCTTGTGACTTTTTATGCGGGTCATGGTTTTTCGTAACCAACTTCCCTTTTGGTATTGGGGTCACCCCTGCGGGGAACTCATGGGTTCCAACCTCTAGGGTTGCCATATTGGCAGTGACTTTCTTTTGTTCCTCTTTAAGCATCAGAACTCCAGCTTCTATTAGTGCTTGGATTCTGTTCTCAGAGGTGTTGGCAGTGAAAATTTCTAAGTTAAAAGGATTTTCCACAACAGAACGTGGAGCTAATTCAATAGCCCCGCGTTTGGTTATATTAACCCTGCGTTTGAATAAAACGTGGAGATGTTTAATAGCTCCGCGTTGATTCCGCAGTTTGGCTTGTATTAGCCTCACGTTTGAGTAAAACGCGGAGATGATCAATAGCTCCGCGTTTTGGTTATTTAGCGTCGCGTTTTGATGCGATTAAAGCTCCGCGTAAGCAGATAACCAGAATCTCAAATTGATTGAGATTATGATTTTGGGCTTATCCAAACACCCGAATCAAGTCTAATCAGAATTCCATCAAAACTAAGATATTTGATTGGAATCCTTGATGAATGCGAGTTCTATTTAGATAGAAACTCTTGCATTAACCTGGGGATATAAATACCTTCCTGGTGAAACCCTAGGGGGTCTTCTTTTTGGTCTTCTTTTTGGCATCGGAAGTTTCCTATCGATCCTTTGGCAATTCAAGTACGCGAGAGAGCCTTGAAGTCTTTGCTGATCATCTTCTGAAATCTTGGAGAATTCAAGTTACGCATAGAGCCTTGAGTTTGTGAAGATCAGAGAAAATCACCGTCTTCTTTCTGGAGTTCTTGAAAAGTTCGAGTTACGCGAGAGAGCCTTGAACAAATCAAAACCAGAGAAGATCGTCTATATTCGGCCGATATCTTTAAAAGAGAAGATTTCAACGTACCGATCGTCCAAAGGAGCTGCTTGACAGATCCCATCCCCACAGATCCCACAAACTATTGTAAAAGAGAGAGATTGAACTATAAAATCCTCTCGTTTGTTCTTTTATTATCTTGTTCACTTCTATTGTAATCTAAGATTTATTCAATGGAAGGAAGCGAAGACTTTTGCGACGAACAAACTGGCGACTACAGTGGGAGCCATCTCTTTCACTGATGAAGAGATTGTGGTGCAATCGGACGTTGACTTGATCAGATCCGAAGTAGACACGCTGGTCGTTGAAATCGACCAGCAGAAGTACGAGGAGTTCCTCTCCTCCGGATCAGGTGACTTGGATGAGACACGGCACTATCACCGTATGTACTCCAATGCCCGAGTGACGGGTAGAAAGGTATCCACCGAGAGACGGGGATCCTTGGAGACTACGGTTATAGCGCCGGAGTTCACACAAGAAATCCTAACCGAGGAAGAGCTTCCGATTGCCGAAGAAGACATGAGAACTGGACTGACCAGGACCCAACTCCGGAACAGGAACCGGAGGGCGAGGCGTAGAGCCCTCAAAGCCCGCCTTGGACGCGGAGCTAACCCTAGAGGATGCGAGGCTATGGTCCCTCGCAAATTGGCTCGCGCTACCCGCGAGACCAATCTCTACCGCGTTAAACATGAAGATACAACTTGCCTTAAAAGCAAGGAAAGGCCAGCGTGTGATTTTCCACGCGAGGCTAGTAATACTGGCGAGTTACGCAAAATTCCTGACACTCGCGAGTTACGCGAGTATAAAGATTATTCAAAGCCAGCGTGTGATTATCTACGCGAGGCTATTACTGTGCCTAGCGAGAGACGCGAAGCCAGTAAGGGTTGCGCTAGTCGCAGAATACCCAACACTCGCGAGTTACGCGAGTATAAAAATTATTCAAAGCCAGCGTGTGATTCTCCACGCGAGGCTATTACTGTGCCTAGCGAGAGACGCGAAGCCAGTGATACTTGCAATAAACGCAAGACTTCTGACACCCACAAGGAACGTGAGGATGATTGGCAGATAGTTGTCAGTCGTAAAAACCGCGCTAAGCGCGAAGCTATGATCTGCGTTAATCGCAAAGATAAGCCAGAGTGCAAGAACTTCCCTTCACGCGGGGCTATTATTCCATAAGCTAAACTTCCAAGGACACACCAAGCCAGCGAGAAACGCGAGGCTAGTGTGGATAAGCGCGGAGCTATTCTTCATGTGCGCAATGTGAAACGCGAGGCTATTCCTAAGCCACGCGAGGATCGGTCCGACCCTAGAGTCAGGGTTGATCAATCAAAGAAGCTTCAGTGGATTCCTAAACACTCTCAAGAGTTGAATGGACCTCTTGATTCCATGGCTAGAGGCACTGACCTCAGGGAGCATCTCTCTAAGAAGAGAGACATAGACCAACTTCAAGTTGAACATAGTTGCCATTGCCAGCAACTTGTGACAGCGGTATCAGCCGTGATGGATAACTGTGACTGCAGCAAGAACAGGATATCTGTGTTCGACCGATTAAACGAGTCAAACCAGAATCCTGCTAAGAAGACAAGAACCACTTCCCTGAAATAAGGGAGAGCTGTAACTTCCAACATGGTAGGAAAAGGGAGGAAAATTGCAGAGATGGATGATGATTCAGAATCGAGCGATGATGAACTTCATCGTATTACTCGACTAAGATCAGGAGCCATCCCGGCTCGAAATTATAAGAAGCTCGCAGGGGGTTCTTACGACGAGAACAACGATAATTCCGCTATAGCCTCGCCCCCATCCTCTATATCGTCTCGGCTACAGAAGTCAGCATCGCACATGGCAGATAAATCTGGTGATATCAATCAGAGATTTGAGGCTCAAGAAAGAATGATTCGAGAGCAACAGAAAACGATTGAAGACCTTAAGATGCTACTTTTAAAAGTTGTTGAAGATAATGCTAAACAGGGCAAGAAGACTCCAAATGAAGAAGAACAGGAGGAGAAAGCCCACTCGATGCATGAGGAAGAAGATAGATTTTCTTTCCATGATCCGCATGAAGAAAAGCTTGAAAAGTTACAGAATCAACTCGAAGCCTTGATGTGTAAAAAAGAGTTGAAGGAGTCAGGAGTCTCTAGACCATATCCAGCAGAATGGGATGTGGTACCCTATCCTCCAAAGTATAAGCCGCTCAAGTTGGAGCCCTATGACGGGAAGGGATCGCCCAGTCAGCACATCTATTATTTCTTGTCCCAAGCAGGACACTTAATGGGTAATGATCCCATCATGACCAAAGTATTTGCAAGTATTTTGCGAGGGCCTGCCTTTACTTGGTTCATGCAGCTGCCCCCAGGTACTATTAATACCTGGTTAGATGTTGAGAAATTATTTCTCTCACATTTCTTCGAGGATGACACCGAGATTACGGTTCATTCCCTCCTTGCAACTAGGCAAGGAGAACAAGAAGCGGTTAAAGATTTTATAGAAAGGTTCCGGGAGAAGTCCGTACATTGTAAACACGGAATGATCCATGAAACTCTAGTCAAAACCTGTCGACAAAACCTTAAGACCAATGTGCTCCTCAAAATGGGGGCCGTAGAGTCTAAGACGTGGAGGGACCTGCTCAAACAAGGAGAGCAAGCTGAAGACTTGATTCGCTGAGTTGAAGAGTCCCGCGGGCCAAGAAGTGCTGGGGATAGTAAATCATATACCCAAAACAACAGCAATAAGAATAAAGGGAAAGCAGTAATGTCATCAAAAACTGCTCCTAAGAAAACCAGTCCTCCGCCAGAGCCGAAATCTCAAGGTCAGCGAGGGTCAAGGCAAATTAGACCACAACAAGAAAGGAATTACACTTTTAAAGCTGAACAGACACCAGTCCTCTTTCACCTGCACCAAAAGAAGGGAATGCTAAAACTTCTGGAGAATAAGAAGCCAGAAAACGTTGGTAAGACAAAAGATCCCAACTACTGTCTCTATCACCGGAATGTTGGACACCCCACCCGGGATTGTTTTCCCCTTAAGAACAGGATCCAAGCACTAATAGAAGCTGGGGTTCTGACGCTTAAGGAAGAGCAGAAGAAGGTCACTACCAATATGGCAACCATAGTGGTTGGAACCCACGAGTTCCCCGCAGGAGTGACCATAATCCCAAAGAGTGAGGCAGTTACAAAGAATCTTGATCCGCACAACAAAGCCCAAGAGGGACTTGTCCCCGTAACAACCCAAAAGGGGGAAGTTATGTGGGTTCACCCCGACTTGTTGGAAGATGAACAATGGACTGCTTCAAAAGGTCTAGAGAAGAAGCGGGCCATCAATGCCATTTCTGCGGATATAAAGGGAGAATATATAGCTTCGGGGGCCTTCACAGATTCTGAAGAAGAACCCGAAACTATGGCCACCCATCAAGATGGGACAGGCCCTTCCAGTACTCGATCTGGAAAGACATATCTTAAGGACTACACTAGAGTGGATCCAAAAGATATCTATGCAGAACTCGCAAAGCCTGCGAAGCAGAAAGGACTTCGTTTCCAGAAGAATCCTACCAGAGATGAAGGAGCCAAAGAAACTCCCTTTGAATTTGACATAATTGCGCAGTTGGCTAACATCCCAGCGCGAGTAACGCTTTATGAATTATTGAGATTATCAAAATCAACACGTGAAGCTCTAAGAGAGGCCTTGGCAGACTCTGAGTTGTTCCTAGCTCAGATTGTCGAGCCGGCCATCGAAGAGCGGGACTCTTGCCCCCACTGTCATCAAGTGAGGAGACAAGTCCCACAAATCATCTTCTCTCCAGAAGACATGCAGGTGAGGAATATAAAGCATAATAGGCTTTTATATTATGTCGGGTCCACAAAAGTGGACCGAATTCAGATTGATCCAGGTTCTGCACTTAGCGTCGTGCCCAGTAGATTGATGCAGCTGTTGGGGATTTTCCTTCATCGCTTGACACCTACACACACTACCATCTATGGATTCAACGCTAATAATAGCCATCCTCTTGGTAAGATCCGATTGCGGTGTCAAATTGGAGACTTGAAAATGGAGGTTACATGCTACGTAATTGATGCTGATACCTCCTACAATATTTTATTGGGCCGACCTTGGATCCACGCTCATATGATAGTTCCGTCGACTCTTCACCAGTGCATGAAATATTGCGATGAGGAAGGAGAGGTCCGGACACTAATTGCTGACAAGCAGCCATTCAAAGGGTTGGAAAATTACTTCACAGATGCTGCACTCTACAAGCCAGCACATGAAGCTTCCAATGACAGTCTTAGCAAGTCTCCAAAGCCCGACGACAGTGGCAATGAAGCCGACACTGAGTACGAGCTCCTTGGAGAAGATGATGGGGGTGATTACGAAATCAACCCTCACCTAGATCTTAGCTTAGGTCTTGATAATATAGTGGATGTAATAGAAAGTGAATGGGTTATTAATAAAAATGTAAAGTTAGTCTATGAGCATGCTGTAGCTACTGAGTCTGAGCCCTCTTGTACCTCCACCGAAGCGGATGGCCTGACCGAACTTGAAGTTCTGGCGGCATACCATTTGCCCCTCAGGTCTTCCCTACTCTCTCAATTAAAAATAACCGAGGATCAAGGGCACTACTTTGAAGTGCCTCCCCGACAGAAGTCCCAAAGGCCGATCATGTTCGGCAAAGTGGCCACGTCGCCTCGACAGAGACAAAGTAGTGAAAGTGATGAACAAACATCACCTCAATTTCACTTATATGAGCAAAGGTCCCGACAAATGATGGAGAAAATGAGATATAATTTTACCCAGAAGCCGGGATTAAACTTTGGAAAAGGGCGGCGGAATCTCATACCCTCGTTTAGACCGAGAGGAAAGAGTCCTGATTATTATCAGAAGACCCGCAGGGGGTTGGGCTATGTATCTACTCCACCCTCATCGCCATCCAAGGATGAAGAGAGTTCTTCGGATAAAGAAGAAACATCTTCACCAGATCATGATTCGGATATAAGCACCGGTGCTTAGTTTCAGTCTTTGACAGCAAATATGGTTTCAGCTGCGCCAGAAAGCGACGAGGAACCAATTGACATTCAAGATGATGCTTGGGCCAAGCACATGGATACTCTCTTGGATGTCCGCTTTGAACAGCGTGACCCACCTACAGAAGACAAATTAATACAGGTTAACATGGGAACGGAAGAAAATCCGAAACCCATTTTCATAAGCGACACACTAACTCCTTTAGAAAAAGAGGAACTTATATCCCTTATCAAAGAGTATATAGATGTGTTCGCATGGAGTTATGAAGATATGCCTGGGCTTGTCCCTCAAATTGCTACACACCGGTTAAATATAAAAGAATATGTCAAACCTGTTAAACAGCAACAGAGGCGTTTTCGACCGGAATTGATGGAGACAATAGTTGCTGAGGTCAACAAGCTTATACAATCCGGGTTCATCCGTGAAGAACAACACCCAGACTGGGTAGCAAACATAGTGCCAGTTCGCAAAAAGAATGGCAAAATCCGGATATGCATTGACTTTCGAGATCTGAACGCTGCATGTCCCAAGGATGAATTTCCACTCCCCATCACCGACGTGATGATCGATAATACTTGCGGTTATGAGAGGATGTCCTTTATGGATGGCTTCTCAGGTTATAACCAAATCAAGATGCACCCGGATGATGAAAAGCATACAGCTTTCAGAACGCCACAGGGGGTATACTGTTATACGGTGATGCCATTCGGATTAAAGAATGCAGGTGCCACTTACCAATGCGCAATGAGCGCCATATTCAAAGAATACCTACGCAGAACAGTGGAGTGCTATGTGGATGACTTAGCAGTTAAAAGCAAAGACAAAGAAGATCATCTTCACGATTTAAGAGTGGTCTTCGATCTTATGCGGAAACATCACTTGAAGATGAATCCTACCAAGTCGTTTATGGGGGTATCCAGCGGGAAGTTTCTAGGGTTCGTAATAACTTCAAAAGGAATTTTCCTCGACTCGGAAAAGGTAAAAGCGATTATCAAAATGCCGCCTCCCCGCAATCTTAAGGAACTAAGGGGATTACAAGGAAAACTCGCTTATATTCGGCGCTTCATATCCAACTTATCTGGACGATGCCAACCATTCTCCAAACTTATGAAGAAGGGAGTGTCTTTTATATGGGGGAGTGTCTTTTATATGGGATGAGGCATGTCAGCAGGCATTTGATGATCTCAAGGAGTACCTTACTAAGCCTCCTGTACTAATGGCACCAGCCCCTGGGCAGCCCTTCCTTATATATGTAAGGGCCATGGATAATGCTTTAGGAGCATTACTTGCTCAATATAATGAGCACGGCCATGAACATGCCCTCTACTATTTAAGTAGAACAATGATTGGGGTCGAACAACGATATACCCCAATTGAAAAGGAATACCCCAATTGAAAAGGAATGTTTAGCCCTAGTGTTTGCTGTTCAGAAAATGCGACACTACCTTTCAGGGCAAACAATTCATGTTATATCACGGGTTAACCCCTGGAAGATTCTAATGACCAAGCCGGGATCCTTAAATGGCCGATTGGCAAAATGGGCGCTCTTACTATCGCCCTATGACATACATTTTGTCCCTCAAAAGGCCATGAAGGGACAGACAATCGCTGATTTCCTTGCAGACTATTCAATTTGGTCCCAATTAAAGCAGATATCGGAATTCAACACAGTTACCAAAGAGCAACCTTGGCAAATATTCTTTGATGGTGCCGCAAGACGATTTGCTGCTGGAGTGGGGGTTGTGCTAATATCCCCACATAAACATATATTGCCTAACGGTTACTCATTAACAGAACCATGCACTAATAATGTGGCGGAGTACAATGTGCTTATTATCGGCTTAAAAATAGCTCTGCAACTGGGGGTGAACCATTTAGAGGCATATGGAGATTCTAAGCTCATTGTCAATCAGATGACAAGTGAGTATGAAGTCAGACATGAAGCCCTCATCTCCTATCATCAGCTAGCTATTGAACTAGTAGGATATTTTGAACAATTCTACATATATCACGTATCTCGAAACGAGAACATTTATGCAGATGCTCTTGCCGCATTAGCCGCAACGCTGGCAATCCCGCCAGGTGAAACTAAAAGTATCACCATTGGTAGTAGAGAACTCCTCCACCCAGATGTGGTATCTCAAGCCGAAGAGGTATGCCAGATTGGCTTAAAGTTAGAGCCCCGTGATTGGCGATTTCCGTTTGTGGATTATGCTTTGCATGGGATATTACCAGAAGATCCAAAGGAAGCCACCTCAATAAAGAGGAAGGCCCAGAGATTTTATTACGACCAGAAACTTCAGACTTTGTATAGAAAGTCAAGAGATGGTCTACTGCTACGCTGCGTATCGAAAGCAGAAGCAGAACAAGTGCTGAAAGAAACACATGATGGAGTATGTGGAGCTCATCAGCCCGGTCCTAAACTTGGAGACCGTATAAGAAGGCTAGGGTACTACTGGCCGAGCATGATTACGGAAGCAATGGCATATGCTAAACGATGTCATGCATGCCAAATAAATGCCAATTTTATTCATCAACCCCAAGAATACTTGCACAATACCGTCGCAAGCTGGCCATTTGAAGCCTGGGGAATAGATATTGTGGGGCCAATAACTCCCCCGTCATCCAGAGGACATCGGTTTATTCTTGCAATAACCGATTATTTTTCAAAGTGGGCTGAAGCCGTGCCCATGAAAGAAGTGAAGACGACAGATGTGATCAAGTTCGTCAAGCATCATATCATTTACCGATTTGGCGTCCCTCGACGGATCATTCATGATAATGGTCCGCAATTCATCAGTCAGGGATTCTCCAGATTCTGCAATAAATTCAGAATCAAAGATATTGCTTCTACACCATATAACCCTACGGCTAATGGGTTAGCTGAAGCCTTTAACAAGACGATCATCAAACTCCTTCGGAAATTCGTCTCTTCCAATAAACGAGATTGGGATGAAAAGCTAGGAGAATGCCTGTGGGCTTATCGCACCACCGTTCGCACCCCGACTAAAGCTGTCCCATTCTCTTTGGTTTATGGAAGTGAGGTTGTTCTGCCTCTTGAAATCCATATACCATCATTAAGAGTGGCTTTAGCCACAAAGATGATGACAGAAGAACGCCATCAGCAAAGATTGCAAGAACTAGAGGCGTTAGATGAAAAACGTCTCAGGGCTCAACAACAAATTGAGTTGTATCAGGCCCGAATATCTCAAACGTTCAATAAGAATGTTAAACCAAGGACCTTTAAATAAGGAGACTTGGTTCTGGCTGTTAAGAGGCCAATGGTGCTAACCCACAAGACTAAGGGTAAGTTTGAACCCAAGTGGGAAGGACCGTTTGTTGTGGAGACAGTATACTCCAGTGGAGCCTATCGCTTAATGAATCAAGACGGCGACAGGATGATGATGCCAATCAATGTCAAATTTCTAAAGAAATGCTATTCTTAGTACCCCTGAAGATACGCGTCTTCTCTTTTTATTAGGCATGCGCAGTTTGGTGCCTCTGACCTAAACTTGGTGAGTTTGGTTCTCAAGTTTGAACCACCTCCAGTCCTTTTATTAGGAATGCGCAGTTTGGCGCCTCTGACCTAAACCTGGTGAGTTTGGTTCTCAAGTTTGAACCACCTCCAGTTTTTTTATTAGGCATGCGCATTGTGCGCCTCTGACCTAAAACTGGTGAGTTTGGTCCTCAAGTTTGAACCACCTCCAGTCTTTTTATTAGGCATGCGCAATTTGGCGCCTCTGACCTAAACCTGGGGAGTTTGGTTCTCAAGTTTGAACCACCTCCAGTCTTTTTATTAGGCATGTGTAATTAGCGCCTCTGACCTAAACCTGGTCAGTTTGGTTCTCAAGTTTGAACAGCCCCCAATCTTCTTTTAGGCATGTGTAATTAAGCACCTCTGACCGAAAAGTATGAATTGCCCAAACGCCAACTAGACAATGGGAAGAGAACTAGTTTCTCGCCAACCCATCATACTGGGGTAAAAGTATGAATTGCCCAACGCCGACTAGGCAATGGGAAGAGAACAAATTTCTCGCCAACCCATCATACTGGGGTAAAAGTATGAATTGCCCAACGCCGACGAGGCAATGGGAATAGAACAAGTTTCTCGCCAACCCATCATACTGGGGTAAAAGTATGAATTGCCCAACGCCGACTAGGCAATGGGAAGAGAACTAGTTTCTCGCCAACCCATCATGCTGGGGTAAAAGTATGAATTGCCCAACGCCGAGTAGGCAATGGGAAGAGAACAAGTTTCTCGCCAACCCATCATACTGGGGTAAAAGTATGAATTGCCCAACGCCAACTAGGCAATGGGAAGAGAACAAGTTTCTCGCCAACCCATCATACTGGGGTAAAAGTATGAATTGCCCAACGCCGACTAGGCAATGGGAAGAGAACAAGTTTCTCGCCAACCCATCATACTGGGGTAAAAGTATGAATTGCCCAATGCCGACTAGGCAATGGGAAGAGAACAAGTTTCTCGCCAAGCCATCATACTGGGGTAAAAGTATGAATTGCCCAACGCCGACTAGGCAATGGGAAGAGAACTAGTTTCTCGCAACCCATCATGCTGGGGTAAAAGTATGAATTGCCCAACGCCGACTAGGCAATGGGAAGAGAACAAGTTTCTCGCCAACCTATCATACACAGGTAAAAGATGAATTGCCCAACGACGACTAGGCAATGGGAAGAGAACAAGTTTCTCACCAACCCATCATACTGGGGTAAAAGTATGAATTGCCCAACGCCAACTAGGTAATGGGAAGAGAATAAGTTTCTCGCCAACCCATCATACTGGGGTAAAAGTATGAATTGCCCAACGCCGACTAGGCAATGGGAAGAGAACAAGTTTCTCGCCAACTCATCATACTGGGGTAAAAGTATGAATTGCCCAATGCCGACTAGGCAATGGGAAGAGAACTAGTTTCTCGCCAACCCATCATACTGAGGTAAAAGTATGAATTGCCCAACGCCGACTAGGCAACGGGAAGAGAACAAGTTTCTCGCCAACCCATCATACTCGGGTAAAAGTATGAATTGCCCAATGCCGACTAGGCAACGGGAAGAGAACTAGTTTCTCGCCAACCCATCATGCTAGGGTAAAGTATGAATTGCCCAACGCCAACTAGGCAATGGGAAGAGAACAAGTTTCGCGCCAACCCATCATACTGGGGTAAAAGTATGAATTGCCCAACGCCGACTAGGCAATGGGAAGAGAACTAGTTTCTCGCCAACCCATCATACTGGGGTAAAAGTATGAATTGCCCAATGCCGACTAGGCAATGGGAAGAGAACTACTTTCTCGCCAACCCATCATGCTGGGGTAAATGTATGAATTGTCCAATGCCAACTAGGCAATGGGAAGAGAACTAGTTTCTCGCCAACCCATCATACTGGGGTAAAAGTATGAATTGCCCAACGCCAACTAGGCAATGGGAAGAGAACAAGTTTCTCGTCAACCCATCATACTGGGGTACAAGTATGAATTGCCAAACGCCGACTAGGCAATGGGAAGAGAACTAGTTTCTCGCCAACCCATCATACTGGGGTAAAAGTATGAATTGCCCAACGCCAACTAGGCAATGGGAAGAGAATAAGTTTCTCGCCAACTCATCATACTGGGGTAAAAGTATGAATTGCCCAACGCCGACTAGGCAATGGGAAGAGAACAAGTTTCTCGCCAACCCATCATACTGGGGTAAAAGTATGAATTGCCCAACGCCGACTAGGCAATGGGAAGTGCCATCATACTGGGGTAAAAGTATGAATTGCCCAACGCCGACTAGGCAATGGGAAGAGAACTAGTTTCTCGCCAACTCATCATGCTGGGGTAAAAGTATGAATTGCCCAACGCCGACTAGGCAATGGGAAGAGAACAAGTTTCTCGCCAACCCATCATACTGGGGTAAAAGTATGAATTGCCCAACGCCGACTAGGCAACGGGAAGAGAACTAGTTTCTCGCCAACCCATCATGCTGGGGTAAAAGTATGAATTGCCCAACGCCGACTAGGCAATGGGAAGAGAACAAGTTTCTCGCCAACCCATCATGCTGGGGTAAAAGTATGAATTGCCTAACGCCAACTAGGCAATGGGAAGAGAACTAGTTTCTCGCCAACCCATCATACTGAGGTAAAAGTATGAATTGCCCAACGCCGACTAGGCAATGGGAAGAGAACTAGTTTCTCGCCAACCCATCATGCTGGGTTAAAAGTATGAATTGCCCAACGCCAACTAGGCAATGGGAAGAGAACAAGTTTCTCGCCAACCCAGCCAACCCATCATACTGGGGTAAAAGTATGAATTGCCCAACGCCGACTAGGCAATGGGAAGAGAACAAGTTTCTCGCCAACCCATCATACTGGGGTAAAAGTATGAATTGCCCAACGCCAACTAGGCAACGGGAAGAGAACTAGTTTCTCGCCAACCCATCATGCTGGGGTAAAAGTATGAATTGCCCAACGCCGACTAGGCAATGGGAAGAGAACTAGTTTCTCGCCAACCCATCATGCTGGGGTAAAAGTATGAATCGCCCAATACCGGTATAGTAAAGGGAAGAGGAAAAGTTTAGCATTTAAGCCCAAACGTACTCGTCGACAACTCACCATGTTGAGGGGAATAACATGGCTAGCCCAACTCAAACGGTAGTTGGTAAAGGCTAATCAAATCCGTTAATAGCTGGGGGTTTGCTAAAAATCCCATATTAAACTTTAATTTTTACTTCGGCTCGAGAAATTGAGAATAAACGGTACCGAGATAAATCGTTTTGACGACAGGTTATTTGTTGGGCAAGCAAATCTGTTTTGAAGCCGGCAAATAAAAGAGTCAAAAGAATCATCTTTATTAAAAAGGTGAAGATACAAAAAGAATTTCAAAGAAACATCGTAAGGTTATCTCTCTCCTGTTTACGAAGTTCTTATTACAAAGAAGATAAAAGCGTAAAGAGAGATGAAATTATTGGCCTCCCAGGAGTCTCAAATGGTTTATTGTCTCGTCCAAATTTCTACGATGAGAAGCCTCCACGGTTTGCTGAGCTTGCCTACGCAACTCATCATCACTTATTGTAAGTTGTTGCTGACGAGATTCTTCTATGGCACGATTCCTGGCCATCTCTTCCTGCTGAATCTGCTCCTGCTGGACAAGCAACATCTCCCGTTTCTTGACAGATTCTCCTAATCGGAGTTCATTTTTTATCAAGGTGGCCCGAGCTCTCGCAATCGTCTCCTGGGCTTTAGAGATGGCCGCCTGACTTTCCTCAATTCCGAAGTTTACCCTCTGCAGGTCGCCAAGAACGGATTTCCGACTGGCCTGGAGCTCTGTCAGCTCCTGAGACCATCTCTCCTCCTGCTGCCTTAAAATATTTCTTCGAGATAAGGATTCTGCCCGAAGCCGCGCCAGTTCTATCTCAGTGATCGCCTCCACATCCTCCTGACGGAGTGTGTGTAGCGTGGTCACCTGCTCTTCTAAGGCTGTAAGGCGGGCCCGATATGGAGCTGCTCGATCTTGTCCACCGAATTCTTCGATATTTCCTAAATAGCGGAGTAACAGTGGACATGCGAAGTTGAAGAAATCGTGGCCAGCAAGAACCATCTCGACACATCTTCTTAACAAATGCATAAAATCCTCGACGGTGAAGCCGAAAAGTTTTTCAAGAGGATTTGCAGTGTCGGTAGGCAAAGTAGGTAATGCCAAAAGAGGTGTCGTGAGCAAGGGAGCAGTAGTGGCTGGGATTGGAGAAGAAGAAGCCCGTCCCTGCATTAAATTCATGATCTAAGGGACCAATAGAGCTAGTGCAGATCTGAAAGAACTGGAGACCCCAGATGAAGTACCGACAGTACAAATCACTTGGGTACTCCCACCAACAGGAAGAGAAGATGGGATCACTTCGCCTGAAGCTCCTCCGGTGGGAGAAGCATCTTCGAACGAGAATTTCAAATTATTCTCCTCCCCTGCTGGAAGGCTTGGAGTCGGAAGAGTTGCAGGTATCTCAGCAGCCATGATAACAGACGACGTTAAAATCGCTGACTGAGAAGGCACGCCAACGACCGTGGGAAATGTTTCAGTAGAGCAAACGGGTGTTGGAGACGGCATGCTAGGAGAAGGTGTAGCCTCATTAGCAGCAGCTGCGATAATGACTTCTGTTCTCTCATCGCTCCCCAATTCGTCAATTGGGGGAATTGAAGAGGAAACAGAGGCAGGAGCCGGTGTGGAATAATCAGCCACAAACTCGCTAGCAGAGCTACCCACACCACCAACAGAGCCGGAATGGTCCATTCTATCATCAGACTCTACTTGGGTGTCGAGTGCATTGGCGAAAGAAGTTGATCACCTGCATTTCAGAAGACCAGAAAAGCAGTGTTACGTTAAAATAATAACAGGCGAAAGATAAAATGCTAAAGGCCATACCGGGCGATACAAGTCCAGTTGTCGGACTTGAAGGGGGAGCCATTGTTGTTTCCAGCAGTGTACCCGTCTCGCTACCCGTTAGTTGCGCCCCAGGTTCTGCCACAGGCTCTACGGCCGAAGGAGCTGAAATCTCAGCAACACTTGGAGCTTTGGCAGGTTCATCCTCCCTTGCCAACGCTGGGGGTACAGCTGAAGCCAACAAGTCGGAAGCAAGTTTGATAGCCACTTCTTGGGGGACTATCAAGGTTTCCTGTGCCAGTTTTTGCTTCTTACCCGGCCTTTTCTTTAAAGTACCGCGGCGTTTGAGAGTTGGACTCAGGGAACGACTGACAACAGGTTGAGGAACTCCACCAGCACCAGTATTGTCGTCATCATCACCGGCATCATCGTCTGATTCGCTGACATCCGAAGGCTCAGCCGCAGCGCCAAGAAATTCTTCCATTCCTTTTATCCTTACCCTAGAAGCACCCTGGCGGCTAATATAAAGGGCTTCAATATCTTTGCAACAACTACGATTGAGAGAGAAGCCGGGCACGTCAGCATTCGCAATATTGAACCAATTGCAGGAACTGAGGGTCATGGCCAATTCTGGCACCTTCTGGGGCAAGGAGAATTCAGCCTCGGTCCCGCCCGCTGCAAAATGGAACCAACCACGAGCGCCTTCGTATAAGTTTCCCTCGTGAGCGATATCTTTATTTGGATTGCCCACATAGAGTTGAGAATATCCAAATTGACGAGCAAAGCGACTCGGAGTATATGGCTCGATCTGACACCTGAGATCTTGACGATACACTAAGTGTCCGGGGCGGATGTTGAGAAGCCACTAAAACGCTCCTGCAGATAAAGTAGTGAACTTATCTGCTCCCACGGCATCCTTCAGCCTCGTCCCATATCCTCCGCCGGGAAAGTCAGGAAAACACCGGAAGATCTCGTAATTCTGAAAGCTACGAAGAGTCTTCCGAATCTGGGACATATAATTCTACCTCCAAGAAGAACGTTCATATAGTTCTACAAGAAAGTACTTTTCACCCGAACGACGCTCTGGTGCACTCATTAAGGAGGGACAGTGCAAGACAAGCCATGCCATCAAATAGGTGTAGGGCATCTCCACCCTAGGGTTTGGAGTTTTCGGCTGGGCAGTCTCCTTCGACTTGCCCTTTCCTTTCCCCTTGACTTTAATAATAGGGAGGAAATCACGACAGAGCACCCTCAGTCTATATTGCAAATTGCATACCATGGCGGGAAGGAGTCCAAGGGGTCGGCCGTATGCAAGAAGAACCGCTGGATATACCACGGTCACTGCAATCGCTTCCTTGGGCAATGACGGCACGACGCATCTTTTGAGCCACAACATCAAAAACCCGGCAATGAGACCTCTGTTGGAGATCGGAAATTGGGCTTGATAGTGATAGCTCTTAAATGAAGTACCGGGACCGTATCCATTCTCATTGGATTCAGTGGTATAATATAATAGATGGCGGCCCTTAGCAATACGGTGATCAATCTCTGAGCCATAGATGGGTGGATGACCATGGATAATGGCCGAGCTATCCTTAGAATTTAAGTTGGCAAAGAGATATTCGGCCCACTTCTTGTGGCCAATACCGTGGTTACGCGCACCCGTCAAGTCAGCGCAAATATGATAATGGCACATCATCTCCCAGTATGTGGCATGGATGCGCTCATCCCTCGCCAATAGCATGTTCAACTCATCGGTGGTAGGGACTCGTAAGGGACTTCGCCCATCGAGAGCCCAGAAACCTCAAACATCTCGTGGAGAGCGAACCCTAGCTCACCCACTGGAGTAAAGAAAGTACAGGTTTCAGGGTTATACATCTCCAAGAGGCAGTAAAAGTGATAAGCACTCTGGGGAAACCCGAATTGGATATTCCTGATGGCTTTATACAAGCCAATATCCTTTAAAATGGGCTCGTGAGAGTCCAGCATGTACTGAACAAGGCGTGCCCACCACATATTGTTAGAAGAATGAACCCAGCCAGGCATCCTGAAGTCGCTAGCCGGGTACTGACCATCCTTCGCCAAGAACTCACTTAAGAAAGTTCGGGCACGAGATGGGACTTCTCCCACTGGAAGCTCCTTGCCAAATCGGCCTGGAAGCAAGCCAGTAATGCATCTGGGGGAACCATCTTGATAAACCCCTTTTGCACTAAATTTGCCCGTTGGGATGCCATCTTGCTCTTGAGTCAGTCCCCACTTTAATTCCCGAGGCATTGCCATCCTCTGAACATAGATCAGAGGATAGCTACGATCCATTCTAGGCAAAAACATCAACATTTCGCCTGAGTTATATAGCCAAACACGTTCCCCTTCAGAAAGGATCTCATCTGATTGATCCATCTGGTCTCTGAAGAGGAAGACGGGTTTCTCCATCGCCTCTCTATTCACAGTTTCGAAAACTGCGTCAGTTATGATTTCTCGCGCAGTGGTGGGATGATATTTGATCAACTTCTCCTTGCGATCCTTCGGGTCTGGTTTGTACGAGGGCAGAATAGTAGTGAAACGGAATTGGCCTGAGGGATCAGAACCCCCAGCAAAGCCGAAGTAATTCTTGTGGGGAAGAGATTCCATCGAATACCCTACTGCACAAAGAAACACCAGAGTGAGAGAAGTTTCCATAAGACAGAAAAAATTCTCTAAGTATGGACGCGCGAAGCTAAAAATTAGAACGCGCGAAGCTAAGAATAGCGCCGCGCGAAGCTAAAAACTAGACCGCGCAGAACTCAAAAGAGCCTCGCATTTTTAGCGCGACTGCTACTTAAAATAGCCTCGCGTTTTTAGCGCGACTGCTACTTAAAATAGCCTCGCGTTTTTAGCGCGACTGCTACTTAAAATAGCCTCGCGTTTTCAGTGCGACTGCTACTTAAAATAGCCTTGCGTTTTTAGCGCGACTGCTACTTAAAATAGCCTCGCATTTTCAGCGCGATTGCTACTTAAAATAGCCTCGCGTTTTCAGCGCGACTGCTACTTAAAATAGCATCGCGTTTTCAGCACGACTGCTACTTAAAATGGCCTCGCGTTTTCAGCGCGATTGCTACTTAAAATAGCCTCGCGCTTTAAACGCGAGGATGACGCGATAACTTCGCGTAAGAACATCAGTTAGAGACTTTTCTTCTTCTCCAAGCCTTACGGCAGGAGTACGGCGATCTCACCGGTAAAAGAGTTGATTGATCAGTTAAATTTAAGCCAAATCACTCTAGAAATGTTCTAAAGAGTCTCGATGGAGAGATTCTTACCCCCGATAGGCGAAATGTGAGCTGGCGCGTCGCTGCCTTGGCCGCCGCCACCACTGCTTGCGCCAGTCGCCGATGATGGAGCCGCTCGAGAAGTAGCACGAGTCTTGGGTGCCATTGTTGAGAAAAATCGACTGAAAATCGGAAGAAGATCAGGTCGCCTGAGCTCTGATCGCCTGAATCTCTAAGGTTTCTGGAAAATTCTCAAGAAAAATGAGAAGAAAAGGAATAGAGATTTTATTTAAAAGAGGGTAACCGCCTCTTGGAGTTCGACGCGGATTTCGAAGAAAATGACTGGCCGCTTAAGACACGGAGCAGATAATCCCACGTGGTGATATTGAAAAAGCGAAGTCACTTAGCTTCGCGCAATTCTGTGCAACCACTCAGAGCGCGAAGTTATTTAACTCCGCGAAACGCCAGGATAACTTGGTATCTTAACCTCGCGTTCTCATAAAGAACTTGGATTTTTGGCCAAATTAAAATGATCATTATCCGATCGTTTGGGTATTATCAGTCTAAGTTAAGCAGAAGTGCCTTAGACTATTTTACCAAAGTTATTGATCATCTATTTGTTGAGCAAGCAAGTTTATTGAAGCTGACAGATAGAGAGAAAAATAATTTGCTCTTTATTCATAAAAGAAGAGATTACATAGAAGGAGTTATAGCTCTCCCAAAAGCTTTTACATGATCAACTTGTCAATAACCAAACAGTAAGACTTCTCTACGGGGTGTTAAAACTCAGTTCCCTGGTTCACATGTAAAAGAACTCAAGATTTCTCTACGGGGTGTTGAAGCTCAGTTCCCTGGTTCACATGCAAAAGATCTCCTCTGCAAATGTCAATTAGGATCTGTCATCCGAAATGAAGCACGAGAGGAAAGAAAATGTTGCACTGAAGCGCAATTCTGAACTCCAAGTGCTGCAATTCTGCACTGCAAGTGCTGCAGCTCCTTATTTACAACCCCTTCAGGAGTTTATCTCTCGGAGCCAGAGCTTGAAACCTGCAACTATGTTGTAAAGCATATGCTTCTGACTTCCTTAGAGTTACTTTTGCTGATGAAGATCGATGGACCCACATACATTCCTCTTCAGAAAGGATTGGACTTACTGCAAGAGGAACAGAGTTTCCAAAAGAGTGAAAACGCGGAGCTAAGCTAACTCCGCGCACAGTTGAAGAAATAGTCTCGCGCCTTAAACGCAGAGGATGATGCGATAACTTCGCGTAAAGGGGGACAAGATTTCTTTCTGCTCTTTCCTTCTCTTTCAAATTCATCGCGACTGCTAATCAAGGATAGCCTCGCAATTCATAGCGACTGCTAATCAAAGATAGCCTCGCAATTCATAGCGACTGCTAATCAAGGCTAGCCTCGCAATTCATAGCGACTGCTAATCAAAGATAGCCTCGCAATTCATAGCGACTGCTAATCAAGGATAGCCTCGCAATTCATAGCGACTGCTAATCAAAGATCGCCTCGCAATTCATAGCGACTGCTAATCAAAGATAGTCTCGCAATTCATAGCGACTGCTAATCAAAGATAGCCTCGCAATTCATCGCGACTGCTAATCAAAGATTGCCTCGCAGATTCATTGAGACTACTAGTAAAACCCCGCGTTTCAAGCACAGGGACGACACAATAAAACGACGATCTCGCCGACAAGATAAGCAATCGTCCAGAATAAACCAAGCCAAAATATCTCAGAATGGTTCTTAGAAAACCAAGAGATGAGGTTTTTACCTTCGGAAGACGCTGCATAGACTGGTTCGTCGCGTCTACAGCCATCAACGCCGGCTAACTTGCGAAAAGCCAAACTCCTCTGGAGAGACATCCTAATGATGAAAATCTATGGAGAATTGAACGAAGATCAGTTGAAGATCATTCGTGAGTCACTCGAGTTCTCAGAAATTCTTGGGATGAGGTGAAGAAGAAGATGAGCCGGGAGCTCTATTTAAACAGAATTTCCGTCGCTTGGTATTCGGCGTGGAAACTCGGGGTAATTAATGACGTAATTACTCATTTCACTGAAAACGAAGTGAAGCTGATTAGCTCCGCGTAAGTGAGCATAACGCGAGATAGATTTGGTATTCTAACTCCGCGTTTCAGCTTGAAGATCCAAAGTATTTCAAAATCTGCTGAAGTCTAAGCCATTTTGAAAACTTTGGAGGGGGTTCTGTTGGCAGTAAAAATTTCTAAGTTAAAAGGATTTTCCACAACAGAACGCGGAGCTAATAGCCCCGCGTTTGGTTATATTAACCCTGCGTTTGAATAAAACGCGGAGATGTTTAATAGCTCCGCGTTGATTCCGCAGTTTGGCTTGTATTAGCCTCGCGTTTGAGTAAAACGCGGAGATGATCAATAGCTCCGCGTTAGCTCCGCGTTTTGGTTATTTAGCGTCGCGTTTTGATGCGATTAAAGCTCCGCGTAAGCAGATAACCAGAATCTCAAATTGATTGAGATTATGATTTTGGGCTTATCCAAACACCTGAATCAAGTCTAATCAGAATTCCATCAAAACTAAGATATTTGATTGGAATCCTTGATGAATGCGAGTTCTATTTAGATAGAAACTCTTGCATTAACCTGGGGATATAAATACCTTCCTGGTGAAACCCTAGGGGGTTCTTTTTGGTCTTCTTTTTGGCATCGGAAGTTTCCTATCGATCCTTTGGCAATTCAAGTACGCGAGAGAGCCTTGAAGCCTTAGCTGATCATCTTCTGAAATCTTGGAGAATTCAAGTTACGCATAGAGCCTTGAGTTCGTGAAGATTAGAGAAAATCACCGTCTTCTTTCTGGAGTTCTTGAAAAGTTCGAGTTACGCGAGAGAGCCTTGAACAAATCAAAACCAGAGAAGATCGTCTATATTCGGCCGATATCTTTAAAAGAGAAGATTTCAACGTACCAATCGTCCAAAGGAGCTGCTTGACAGATCCCATCGCCACAGATCCCACAAACTATTGTAAAAGAGAGAGATTTAACTATAAAATCCTCTCGTTTGTTCTTTTATTATCTTGTTCACTTCTATTGTAATCTAAGATGTATTCAATGGAAGGAAGCGAAGAAACTTTTGCGAAGAACAAGAGGGTAACAATCCTTGGTAGGGTGTCCAACATTCCTATGGTAAAGACAATAGTTGGGGTCGTTGGTTTTACCAGCGTCCTTCGGTTTTCTATTCTCCGAGAGTTTCAACATTCCCTTCCGAAGGAGTAGATGAAAAATTGTAGGCGTTTGCTATGCCTTGAAGGTATAGGTCCTCTCTTGCTGGGGCCTATTTTGTCTCGCGTCCTTTTGATTTTGGGGATTTGGGTTCGGAGGATTTGTCTTCTATGGAGCTGTCTCTGACGCCATCGCCGCTTTCCTTTTATTCTTATTATTATTTTGGGTATACAGCCTATTATTTTCAGTATTTCTTGATCCACGAGACTCCTCAACTCGACGGATCAAGTCCCCGGCTTGCTCTCCTTATTTGAGCAAATCCCTCCATGTCTTGACTGTACGGCCCCCATTTTTAGGAGCACGTTACTCTTAAGATTATATCGACATGTCTCTACCAGAGTTTCCTGGACCATTCCGTATTTGCAATGCACGGACTTCTCCCGGAACCTTTCTATAAAGTCTTTTACTGTTTCTTGTTCACCTTGTTTAGTTGCAAGGAGGGAATGAACCGTAATTTCGGTATCATCCTCAAAGAAACGTGCGAGAAATAGTTTCTCAATATCAAACCAGGTATTAATAGTATCTGGGGGCAGCTGCATAAACCAAGTGAAGGCAGGCCCTCGCAAGGAACTTGAGAATAGCTTGGTCATTACTGGGTCATTGCCAATTAAATGCCCTGCTTGGGACAAGAAGTAGTAAATATGTTGACTGGGAGATCCTTTCCCGTCATACGGCTCCAATTTGAGCGGTTTGTATTTTTCAGGGTATGGTGCCAAATCCCATTAAGGCGGATATGGTCTTGAGACCCCTGATTCTTTCAACTCCTTCTTGTGCATTAATACTTCTAATTGACTTTGTAACTTCTCTATTTTTTTCTTTATGTGGATCATGAAAAAAATACTTATCCTCGTCCTCATGCGTCGAGTGGGCTTTTTCTTCTTTATCTTCTTCGTTCATTTTATTGAACGGAGTTTCTTTTCCCTTTTTGATGTTATCCTCGACGATTTTTTGGGTATTCTTGACCACTTTTGAGAGCATCATTTTAAGATCCTCGATTGTCTTTTGTTGCTCTCGAATCATTTGTTCTTGAGTTTCAAATCTCTGGTCGATATCGTCAGATCTATTCATCATATATGATGCTGGCTTCAATTTAGATGATGCTGAAGAACGAGGAGAGGCTATGGCTGAATTATCACTATAATCATCATAAGAACCCTTCACAAGTTTCTTATAATTTCGGGCCGGAATGGTGCCTGACTTAAGCCGGGTAAAATGATTAGGTTCTTCATCATTTGATTCCGAATCACCATTCTTTTCTATGATTTTCTTACCCTTGCCGACCATGTTGGAAGTTACAACTCTCCATTCTTCTCGGGGAGCAGCCTTTGTTTTCTTAGCAGGATTTTTGTCCGACTTATTTAATCGATCGAACACCAATACCTTGTTCTTGCTGCAGCAACAACTATCGATTACAGCGGATACCGCTATCATAAGCTGCTGGCAGTGACAAGTCGGTTCATATTGAACTTATTCTATACTTCTCTTCTTAATTAAGTACTCCCTGAGGTCAGTGACTTTAGACATGGAATTGTTGGACCCATTCAAATGTTGAGAGGGTCCAGAAGCCCACTGAAACTTCTTGAGATTACTGGAATCCAGCTCTGGTCTATTAGTGCGACGATCAGCCCTGATTTGGTATTCGGGTTGATTTACGCGGAGCTGAGAGATAGCTTCGCGTTTTGGAACGCGGAGCTGAGAATTAGCTTCACGTTTTGTGTCGCGGGGCTGAGAAATAGCTTCGCGTTTTGTGTCGCGGGGTTGAGAAATAGCTCCGCGTTTTGCTACGCTAGCCTCGCGTTTTACGCTGGCTTGGCGTTCCTTCAGAAGTTTATCTTCTGTAACCTTAGCCCCGCATGGAAGAAAATTCTTGCACGCTGGCTTACTCTTGCAATTAACGCAAGTCACAACTTCGCGTCTAGCGCGATTTTTACGATTAACGACAATTTGTCAATTATCTTCGCGATTTACTCGGAGCTGAGGAATCTTACGTTTATCGCAAGTACTACTGGCTTTGCGTTTATCGCTAAGCTCAGTATTAGCCTCGCGTGGAGAATCGCACGCTGCCTTAAGGAAATTTTATCCTCGCGTTTATCGCGAGTGTCAAAAATCTTGCGTTTATCGCAAATAGTACTGGCTTCGCGTTTATCGCTAAGTCCAGTAATAGCCTCGTGTGGAGAGTCACACGCTGGTTTTAGGGAAGTTTTATCCTCGTGTTTATCGCGAGTGTCAAAAATCTTGCGTTTATCGCAAGTTGAACTGGTTTCGCGTTTATCGCTAAGTCCAGTAATAGCTTCGCGTAGAGAATCACACGCTAGCTTGTTCTTACGAATAATGCAAATTGCAGCTTCGTGTTTAACGCAATACTGACTGGTCTTGCGATTAACGCGAGTCAGTTTGCAAGGGACCATAACCTCACGTTTTATGAAGTTAGCCTTGCGTTCAAGGCAGGCTTTGAGGGCCTTTCGCCTAGCTCTCCGATTTCTATTTCGGAGTTGGGGGTCAATCCAGTTTCCATGCCTTTTTCGACAGTAGAGAGGCCATCCTCTGCTAGGATTTCCTGTCCAAACAACGACTCTATGGCCGCAGTCTCCAAGGATCCCCGTTCATCGGTGGATACCTTTTTACCCGTTCCTCTGGTATTGGAGCGCATGCGACGATAGTGTCGCGTTTCGTTCAGGTTACCTGATTCAGAGGAGAGATACTCCTCATACTTCTGCTGGTCGATTTCCACGACCAGCATATCTGCGTCGGATCCGATCCTATCGATGTCAGATTACGCCACGATCTCTTCTTTGGTGAAAGAGATTTCTCCCACTGTGGTCACCAGTTTGTTCGCAGCTGAAATTTGTTGCTTTCCTTCCATTGAATTCAACTTGGATTACAACGAAAGAGAACAAAAGAAAAAGAACAAACGGGAGGCTTTATATGATATCGCTCTCTTTTACAATAATCGTGGGATCTGTGTGGCGATGGGATCTATTGAAGTAGCTCCTTTAGACGATCTGACGAAGATGGTCTCCTTGCTCTTGATGAAGAAGAAGCCGGCCGACTGTAGAGTTGATCTTCTCTGCTCTTCACGAATTCAAGGCTCTATGCGTAACTCGAATTCTCTAAGATGCTCGAAAAAGATTATCAGAAAAAGATCCCTAGGGCTTGCTCAAAGGGGTATTTATAGCCTTAAAATGATATGAGAGTTTCTATCTAAATAGAATTTGTACTCATCAAGGATTCCAATCAAATATCTTAGTTTTAATTTAAATCTCTTGATTTAGAGTTCTGATCGGACTTAATTCGGGTATTTGGATAAGTCTAAATCATAATCTCAATCAATTTGAGATTCTGGTTATCTGCTCACGCGGAGCTAATCGCATCAAAACGCGGAGCTAAGAAACCAGAACGCGGAGCTATTGATTAGCTCCGCGTTTTGCTCAAACGCGAGGCTAAAATAGCTAAACGCGGAGCTATGGAGTTAGCTCCGCGTTCTGTTATGGAAAACTCTATTTACTTAGAAATTTTCACTGCCAACAACAACGAAAGTGAACAAGAAAAGAACAAATGAGAAGATTTATAATCTATCGATATCTTTTACAATAAAACGTGGGATCTTGTAGCGATGGGATCTAACTAGTAGTTCCTTTGGACGATCTGACGACAATGATTTTCTCTCTTGAAGATGACGACGGCCGACTTGGATCTTCTCTGCTGATCTTCATGAATTCAAGACTCTCACGCGTAACTCGAATTCCCCAAGATGCAAAAAAGATCTCTTAAAGATTGAAGATCTGATGATCTATTAAAGATTCATGATCCTTAAAGTCTCCTCAAAGAGGCTATTTATAGATTTTAGTGGTTATGAGAGTTTCCATAGGAATAGGAATAAAGATTTCCATATGAATAGGAATAAAGATTTCCATAGGAATAAGAAATAATGTTTTTGTATTCATCAAGGATTCTAATCAAATATTTAATATTGATTTAAATCTCTTGATTTGGAATTCTGATTAGACTCAATTTGGGTATTGGAAAAGCCCAAATCTCAATCACAATCAATTTAGGATTCTGATCGGACTCAATTTGGATATTGGATAAGTCCAAATCTCAATCACAATCAGTTTAGGATTCTTAAGAATCTGCTCACGCGGAGTTAAATACTCTAAACGCGGAACTAAATTCATCAGAACGCAGAGCTATGGATTAGCTTCGAGTTTTGCTCAAACACGAGGCTAAAATAGCCAAACGCGGAGCTACAGAGTTAGTTTCACGTTCTGTGTGGAAAATTCCTTTTTACTTAGAAATTTTCACTACCAACAGAACCCCCTCCAAAGTTTTAAAAATGGCTTAAATCTTAGAAAATTTTGAAATACTTTGGATATTCAATTTTATGATATGGTTAAGATTAAGAAATTCGGCAGAGGTGCCTAATCGCACATGCTTGAAACTTTGATGGAGGCGGTTCAAGGCTCTCATGTGTAGCTTGAACTGCACACGCCAATATGATCAGGTCATGATCATCATATTTCGGCAGAGGCGCCTAATTGCACATGCCTAGTCCAAGTGCTCTCACACGTAACTTGAACGGAGATGGAAATAATTCAAATCATACTATCAGA
The DNA here is from genome assembly GCA_036321105.1 of Dracaena cambodiana. Taxonomy (NCBI): domain Eukaryota; kingdom Viridiplantae; phylum Streptophyta; class Magnoliopsida; order Asparagales; family Asparagaceae; genus Dracaena; species Dracaena cambodiana. The sequence goes on along the minus strand of JAYEPQ010000001.1, from coordinate 4,791,605 downwards.
GGTAAGAGCTTAACATGACAGGTCCACGGAATTTTTAGTAAACCCCCAGCTATAAACGGATTTGGTGTGTCTTTACCAATCGCCATTTGCGTTGAGCTAGCCATGCTATTCCCCTCAGCATGGTGAGTTGTCTAGGAATTGATTTCCACTCCCATTTGCCTTTAACCATATTGGGTAGTTGATCATACTTTTACCCCCAGTATGATAGGGCTGGCGAGAAATTTGATCTCCTCTTCCCGCCGCTTTAACAGCATTGGCCAATTTTTTTTTTATCTATAATACTCAATTAGCCATTCCAATAGCTAGCAAACATAGCAGAAACATGATATTTATCATCGTCAATATTTTTGGCACCCCCAGTCCAATCCGGCTGCTAGCTAATAAGGACGACTCGATTGCAGCTGTGGTTCGGAGCGTACCCAAGGGGTCAGCTTGCAAGTGCGGGCTGGCCGTGCTTGGTGTCGATATTGGCTTCCCTAGTGGTACAAGGGTCGCTCTGGTAGGGAACTCATTGGTTCCTACCAAAGTTGCCATATTTACAGAAATTTTCTACTGTTCCTCCTTAAGTGTGAGAATCCCGGCTTCTATCAATGCCTGAATTCGGTTCTTAAGAGGATGCAATCCTTAGTTGGGTGCCCAACGTTCCGATGGTACAGGCAATAATTAGGGTCATTGGTTTTACCAGCATCTTCCGGTTTTTAATTCTCCGGAAGCTTCAACATGTCCTTTTTAAGGAGAAGATGGAATAAAGTACCTGTCTGTTCCATCTTGAATGTATAAGTTCTATCTTGGCAGGGCCTATTCTGACCTGAACCTCTCGGATTCTGAAGTTTTGGTTTCAAATCTGCAACTTACGCCATCACAACTCTCTCTTTAATTTTAAGATTCTATGAATATGGCCTGTTATTCATAGAGTTTCTCGTGCCACGAGATTCCTCAATCCGGCGAATTATATCTTCCGCCTGCTCTCCCTGCTTTAACAGGTCTTTCCAATTCTTAGACTCTACAGCTCCCATTCTTATCAGTACGCCAGTCCTGAAGTTATGCTTACAGGTTTCCACTAGGATTTTCTGGGTCATACCATGTCGACAATACATTGATTTTTCCCTGAAGCGTTCAATGAAGTTTTTGACTGTTTCTTCTTCTCCTTGTTTCGTCGTAAGGAGGGAATGAACCGATGTTTCGGTATCATCCTCAAAGAAACGTGCCAAGAACTGTTTCTCGACATCATACCAAGTGTTTATGGTTCCCGGGGGGGCAGCTGCATAAACCATGTAAAGGCAGGCCCTCGCAGGGTGCTCACAAATATCTTAGTCATTATGGGGTCATTTCCCATCAAATGACCGGCTTATGATAAGAAGTAGTATATGTGCTGACTTGGGGACCCCTTCCCGTCATATGGCTCCAACTTGAGTGGTTTGTATTTTTCAGGATACGGTGCCAAATCCCACTCAGGCGGGTATGGTCTCAAAACCCCCGATTCTTTCAGTTCCTTCTTGTGCATCAAGGCATCAAGTTGGCTTCGTAACTTCTCAATTTTCTCTTCATGACGGTCATGGAAAAAATATTTATCCTCGTCCTCATGTGCCGAGTAAGCATTTTCTTTTTTATCTTCTTCATTTATTTTGAACGGAATTTCTTTTTCTTTCTTTCGTGGTGATTCTGTAGAAGTCTTAGATTTATCCGCGACCATTTTTTGAGTGTTCTCGACCACCTTCAAGAGCATCATTTTAAGATCCTCGATCATTTTTTACTGCTCTCGGATCATTTACTCTTGGGCTTCAAATCTCTGATTGATATCGTCAGATTTATCTGCCATATGCGAAGTCGATTTCTGCAATTTGGATGACGCCGAAGAACGAGGAGAAGTTATGGCTGAATTGTAGTTATCACCGTCGTAAGAACCTTTTACAAGTTTTTTATAATTTCGAGGTGAGACAGCTCCTGATTTAAGTTGAGTAAGATGATGAGGCTCTTCCTTGCTTGATTCCGAGTCATCATCCCTTTCTACGACTTTCTTCCCCTTTCCGACCATATTAGAAGTTATAATTCTCCATCCTTTTTCTCGAGGAGCGGTTTTGTCTTCATAGCAGGGTTTTTGTCCGACTCAGTTATCGGTCGAACACCGACACCCTATTCTTGCTGCAGCAATAATTATTCATTACAGCAGATACTGCTGTTATAAGCTGCTCGCAATGACACGTAGTCTCCTACTGAACTTGATTTATAATTTTCTTGGTTAAGTATTTTTTGAGGTCAGTGGCCTTGAATACAGAATTGTGAGGCCCACTCATCTGTTGAGAGGGTCCAGGGGCCCACTGGAGCTTCTTGGAATCATTAGTGTCAAGTTCTAGTCTAACAGTGCGATTATCAACCTTGATTTTATTTTCAGATTGATTTACGCAAAGCTGAGAAGTAGCTTCTCATTTTGATACGCGGAGCTGAGAAGTAGCTTCGCGTTTTGATACGCGAAACTGAGAAATAGCTTCGCGTTTTACGCTAGTCTCGCATTTTACGCTGGCTTGGCGTTTCTGCAGAAGTTTAACTTCTGAAATATTAGCCTCGCGTGGAGAATTACTATCACACGGTTTATTCTTGAGATTTACGCAAGTCATAACTTTGAGTTTAACGCGATTCTTGCGATTAACGGAAGTCTAAAAATCATCTTCGCGATTTACGTGAAGGTAAGGAGTTTTGCGATTAACGCAAGTTTCACCGTCTTAGCGATTTACGCTAAGTTCGGTTTGAGCCTCGCGTGGAGAATCACTATCACACATTGGCTTTAATTGAATTTTATCCTCGCAATTTATGCGAGTGTCAAGTATCTTGCGATTGATGCAAGTCTTACTGGCTTCTCGCTTAACGCTGAGCTCAGTTTTAACCTTGCATGGAGAATTACCATCACACGCTGGCTTTAAGAAAAATTTATCCTCGCGAACTTCTCTGGTTTTAAGTCCAGATAAAACAGCCTCGCAAGTCTGATAATTATCTTCACGATTTACGCGAAGGTAAGGAGTCTTGCGATTCACGCAAGTTTTACTGGCTTCGCGTTTATCGCTAAGCTCAGTTTTAGCCTCGCGTGGAGAATCTTCACACGCTGGCTTTATGAAAAGTTTATCCTCGTGATTTATGCGAGTGTCAAGAATCTTGTGATTAATACAAGTTTTACTGGCTTTGCGTTTATCGCTAAGCTCAGTCTTAGCCTCGCATGGAGAATCAACACCACATGCTGGCTTTAAAGAAAGTTTATCCTCGCGATTAACGCGAGTGTCAGGAATCTTGCGATTAACGCAAGTCTTACTGGCTTTGCATTTATCGCTAAGCTCAGTCTTAGCCTCGCGTGGAGAATCACCATCACACGCTGGCTTTAAAGAAAGTTTATCCTTGCGATTAATGCGAGTGTCAGGAATCTTGCGATTAACGCAAGTCTTACTGGCTTCGCATTTATCGCTAAGCTCAGTCTTAGCCTCGCGTGGAGAATCACCATCACACGCTGGCTTTAAAGAAAGTTTATCCTCGTGATTAACACGAACTTCTCTGGTTTTAAGCCCAGATAAAATAGCCTCGTATGGAGAATCACACGCTGGTTTGTCCTTGCGATTCATGCAAGTTGCAGCTTCGCGTTTAATGCGATATTGACTGGTCTTGCGATTAACGCAAACCAGTTTGCGAGGTAAGCTCGTAGCCTCGCGTTTTGCTGCCTGATTAGCCTCGCATTTAATGTGGGCTTTGAGGGCCTTTCGCCTAGCTCTTCGATTTCGGTTGCAGAGTTGGGCTCTGGTCAAACCAATTTTCAAGCCTTCTTTGGCAGTAGAGAGATCACCTCCTGCTAGGATTTTCTATCCAAACGACGGTTCTATGGCCGTGATCTCTAAGGGTCACCGTTTATCGGTGGATCCCTGATTACCCGATTTACGGATATTGGAGCGCACGCGACGATAGCGCCGTGTTTCGGTCAGGTTACGACTCAGAGGAGAGATACTCCTCGTACTTTTGCTGATCGATCTCCACGACTAGCATGTTAACGTCGGATCTGATCCTCTCGACATCAGATTGTGCCACGATCTCTTTTTCGATGAAAGAGACTTCTCCCACTGTAGTCGCCAGTTTGTTCGCAGCAGAAATTTGCTTTCCTTCCATTGAATACAGCTTAGATTACAACGAAAGTGAACAAGAAAATAATAAACGAGAGGATTTATAATCTATCGCTCTCTTTTACAATAAAACGTGGGATCTCGTAGCGATGAGATCTAACTAGTAGTTCCTTTGAACGATCTGACGACGATGATATTCTCTCTTGAAGATGACGGCGGCCGACTTTGATCTTCTCTGCTGATCTTCACGAATTCAAGGCTCTCACGTGTAACTCGAATTCTCCAAGATGCGAAAAAGATCTATTAAAGATTGAAGATCTGATGATCTATTAAAGATTCATGATCCCTAAAGTCTCCTCAAAGAGACTATTTATAGATTTTAGTGGTTATGAGAGTTTCCATAGGAATAGAAATAAAGATTTCCATATGAATAGGAATAAAGATTTCCATAGGAATAGGAAATAAGGTTTTTGTATTCATCAAGGATTCTAATCAAATATTTAATATTGATTTAAATCTTTTGATTTGGAATTCTGATTGGACTCAATTTGGGTATTGAATAAGCCCAAATCTCAATCACAATCAATTTAGGATTCTGATTGGACTCAATTTGGATATTGGATAAGTCCAAATATCAATTACAATCAGTTTAGGATTCTTAAGTGTTCGCAGCAGAAATTTGTTGCATTACTTCCATTGAATACAACTTAGATTACAACGAAAGAGAACAAAAGAAAAAGAACAAACGAGAGGATTTACAACTTATCTCTCTCTTTTACAATAATATCGTGGGATCTATGTGGCGATGGGATCTAACTAGTAGCTCCTTTGGACGATCTGACGACGATGGTCTTTTTTGCTCTTGATGAAGAAGATGCCGGCCGACTTCGGATGATCTTTTCTGGTCTTGATTCGTTCAAGACTCTCACGCGTAACTCGAACTTCATGAAAACTTCCAAAAGATCCCCTAGGTCTTGCTCAAGAGGGTATTTATAGCCTTAGGATAATATGAGAGTTTCTATCTAAATAGAATTTGTATTTATCAAGAATTCCAATCAAATATCGTAGTTTTGATTTAAATTTTTTGATTTAGAGTTCTGATCGGACTTAATTTGGGTATTTGGATAAGCCCAAATCTTAATCTCTATCAATTTAAGATTCTGATTATCCGCTCACGCGGAGCTAATCGCATCAAAACGCGAAGCTAAGAGACCAGAACGCGGAGCTATTGATTAGCTCCGCGTTTTACTCATACGCAAGGCTAAAATAGCCAGGAGCGGAGCTAATGAGTTAGCTCCGCGTTCTGTTGTGGAAAACTTCATTTTGCTTAGAAATTTTCACTGCCAACAGAACCCCCTCCAAAGTTTTCAAAATGGTTTAGAACTTAGCAAATTTTAAAATACTTTGGATTTTCAAACTGAAACGCGGAGTTAAAATACCAAGTTATCTTCGTGTTTTGTTCACTTGTGGGGAACTAATAGCTTCGCGTTTCAATGAGTAACTGCTCAGTAATTTGCACCAAATCTCGCGCCGAATACCAAGGGGCAGGTTTTCTCATTTAAATAGAGTTCTAACTCTTCTTCTTCCTCACTTCATTCGAAATTTCAAGAACTCTAAGAGCTCAGGCGATCCAGACGACCCTGACGACCCGATCGATCGATTTTCCTTCGATTTCACCAAGATTCCTCGAAGACCAATGGCGCCCAAGAAGATCGTGACCTCGCGCGCCTCCTCATAATTGGCAGCCAGTGCTAGCAGTGGCGGCAGCGGCCGAGGGAGTGGCCACAGCGGTGAGCCAGTCCATGCCGTGCCTATTGGAGGTAAGCACCTCTGAATTTGGACACTTTATGACAATTTTGGAGTGATTTGGCTCGGTTTTGACTGGCCAATCACCTTTCTAACTGGCGAAATCGCCGTACTCCGGCCGAATAGCTTGGAGAAGAAGGAGAAGACCTCTGGTCTTCCTCCATGCGAAGCTATCGCGTTATCTTCGCGTTTCTAAATGCGAAGTTATTTTTGCTAACTGTCGCGTTTTTAAGCGAGATTACAATTTTAGCTTCGCGTTTAAACGCGAAGTTATCAACCTTAGCTTCGCGTGTGTAAATGCGAAGCTATTTTTCTTAACTTCGCGCGGAGTTATATTTAACTCCGCGTCTCCATACTTAGAAAATTTTCTGATCTTGTAATAACTTTTCTAACTCTTGATTCTTCTTTTGCAGTTGACTACTCAGCGGATCTACTCTCCCAAGGGCATCCCTTCGGCTTCGCTGGGGGTACGGATCTGACAGCCCAATTCCGTTTCACCACTGTTCTAGCTGCATACAAGCCGGGCCTGAGAGAGCGCAGGGAGAAATTAATCAGGTACCACCATGCTACTGCATGGGAGATTATCACCGATGTAGTTTTCGAGGCCACCAACCGAGAAGTGTTGGAGAAGTCTGCTTTTCTCTTTGGAGATGCAATGGGGCATTCAGACCAGATCCTCTTTGAAGAGGAGTGCATGTGGCTCTACCAATCTGGCGACCTGCTGATATTTCTACCCAGCATGGAGCGTAGCTATCCCCTGATCTATCTTCAAAGGCTAGCCATGCACCAATCTTCCTCAGCAAAAGTAACTCTAACGAAGCCAGAAGCATATCATAGTTGCTAGTTTCAAGCTCTGGCTCCAAAAAATAAACTTTTGAAGGAGTTATAAGAACTCTGCGGCAGCTCATTAAGTTTTCTTGAGGACCATTTATGTTAGATGACAATCTCTATCGCTTTCCAAAGCGATAGAAATGAAGTATAAGGGCTTGTAGCATATCGAATTCAACTTGTGCATCTTCATTAGGATTCTTATAGCAGTATCTTCAGATGATCCACTAAGAACTTTAAACAGATCATAGTTGACATTTGCAGAGGAGATTTTTTGCATGTGAACCAGGGCATTGAGCTGGAAAAGCACATCGTATGGCACAGTACAATCAACAGGATAGTTTAAAATAGAAGGGCATAATAAGGAGCCACGCTTTTGAAAAATCTCATCAGCGGTTGACCCAGCAATTCATATTAAATGATGATGACTTGCGCCGGCAAGTTCAACACTCGGTGGAGGAGACTCGTCGTCGAGTTATTGATGAGTCGACGAATAGGTTGAAACTTTTGGGAGAGCTATAACTCCCTCTACTTTTGTAATCTTTTGTTTTATGAATAAAGATAATTCTTTTTTCTTTTTATCTGTTGGCTACAACATTTGCTTGCACAGCAAATAACTTATCATCAAAATAGTTCATCGTTTTTGGTAAAACAATCCAAGGCTCATTTGCGTAACTTAGATTGTTAATATCGACCGGGTTACAATTATTAACCTCAGTAAAGCCCTTTGAACAGAGCTAAATGATAGTTTGGTCAAAGCGTTTTACTACTTACACCAGGATGATCGGGTCAGGATCATTTAACTTAGACAGAGGCGCCTAATTGCACATACCTTAGTTTGATGGAGGCAGTTCAAGACTCTTATGCATAACTTGAACTGCACATGCCAAAATGATAGGGTCATGATCATCGGATTTCGGCAGAGGCGCCTAATAGCACATGCCTAGTCCAAGTGCTCTCACGCGTAACTTGAACGGAGATGGGAATAATCCAAATCATACTGTCAGATATAAGAGCTTAACATGACAGGTCCACGGGATTTTTAGCAAACCCCCAGCTATAAACAGATTTGGTGAGGAACTTGATCTCCTCTTCCCGCCGCTTTAACGGGTAGTTAATTTCATACTTTTACCCCCAGTATGATAGGGTTAGTGAGGAATTTGATCTCTTCTTCCCGCCGCTTTAACAGGTAGTTAATTTCATACTTTTACCCTCAGTATGATAGGGTTAGCAAGGAACTTGATCTCCTCTTCCCGCCGCTTTAACAGGTAGTTAATTTCATATTTTTACCCCCAGTATGATAGGGTTAGCGAGGAACTTGATCTCCTTTTCCCGTGGCTTTAACAGCATTGGGCAAATTTTTTTTTATAGCACTCAATTAGCCATTCTAATGGCTAGTAAAAGTAGTGGAAGCAACATGATATTTATCATCGTCAATATTTTTGGCACCCCTAGCCAAATCCGATTGCTAGCCAATGATTTTGTCACAGCTGTGGTTCAGAGCGTACCCAAGAGGCTAGCTTGCAAGTGCGGGCTACCCGTGCTTGGTGTTGATATTGGCTTCCCTACTGGTACAAGGATCGCTCTGGCAGGGAACTCATTGGTTCCTACTACTAAAATTGTCATATTTGCAGAAACTTTCTTCTGTTCCTCTTTAAGTGTGAGAATCCCAGCTTCTATCAATGCCTGAATTCGGTTCTTAAGAGGATAGAAATTCTTAGTTGGGTGCCCGACATTCCGATGGTACAGGCAATAGTTGGGGTCGTTGGTTTTACCAGCGTCTTCCGGTTTTCTATTTTCCGGAAGCTTCAACATGCCCCTTTTAAGGAGGAGATGGAATAGAGTACATGTCTGCTCCGTCTTGAATGTATAAGTTCTATCTTGTCGGGGCCTATTTTGACCTGCACCTCTCGGATTCTAAGGTCTTGGCTTTGGATCTGCAACTGACATCATCACAGCCTTCCTTTTATTTTTAGGATTCTGTGGATATTGCCTATTATTCATAGAGTTTCTCGTGCTACGAGATTCCTCAATCCGGCGAATTATATCTTCCACCTGCTCTCCCTGCTTCAGCAGATCTTTCCAAGTTTTGGACTTTACAGCTCCCATTCTTATCAGCATGCCAGTCCTGAAGTTATGCTTGCAGGTTTCTACTAAGGTTTCCTGGGTCATACCGTATCGACAATATACGGATTTTTCCCTAAAGCGTTCAATGAAACTTTTGACCGTTTCTTCTTCTCCTTGTTTCGTCACAAGGAGGGAATGAATCGATATCTCGGTATCATTCTCAAAAAAACGTACCAAGAACTGTTTCTCGATATCATACCAAGCGTTTATGGTTCCCGGGGGCAACTGCATAAACCATGTAAAGGCAGGCCCTCGCAGGGTGCTCATAAATACTTTGGTCATTACGGGATCATTTCCCATAAGATGACCTGTCTGCGATAAAAAGTAATATAAGTGCTGGTTTGGAAACCCCTTCCCGTCATATGACTCCAATTTGAGGGGTTTATATTTTTCTGGATAAGGGGCGAAGTCCCACTCAAGCGGATATGGCCTTGAAACCCCTGATTCCTTTAGTTCCTTCTTTTGCATTAACGCATCTAGTTGCTTCTGCAGTTTTTCCATCTTCTCTTCATGAAGATCATGGAAAGAATATTTATCTTCATCCTCATGTGCCGAATAAGCCTTTTCTTCTTTATCTTCTTTATCTGTCTTAGGTGGCGGTTCCGAAGAAGTTTTAGCCTTATCGTCGGCTATCTTTTGGGTATTTTCGACCACTTTTAGAAGCACTAGTTTGAGGTCATCACTGGCCTTTTGCTGACATTGAATCATCTGCTCTTGGGCTTCTATCCTCTGGTCAGTGTCATCAGACCTGTCCACTGCGTGCAACGCTAATTTTAGTGGTCGAGAAGATGCACAAAATTGTGGGGAAGCTATAGCTGAATTATCGTTGTCATCATCACAGAAACCTTTTAAAAGTTTCTTGTAATTCCGAGGAGCGACAACGCCTGATTTGAGCCGGGTAAAATGATGAGGTTCTTCATTGTCTGCATCTGACTTATATTCTTTCTCCATAATCTTTTTGACCTTGCCGACCATATTTGAGGTAACTGTGTTTAATTCTTTTTCTTTAATTTTATATCTTAGATCATTCTTTCTCCTCTTCGGAGTATCTTGACGAGACTCAGTTATTCTGTTAAATACAGATGCTTTCTTCTTGGTACAACAACAATTATCCAATACAGCAGATATGGCTGTTATGAGTTGCTCATAATGACATGTTGAGTGTGGCTGAGCTTGAGTCATATTTCTCATTTTCGTCAAGTAATTTCTGAGATTGGTGACCTCGAATGACGAAGAATCGTGGGGGTCACCTGGTTGTTGAGAGGGTCCAGGAGCCCACTGAACCTTCTTGGAATCATTAGAGTCAAGTCCTGATCCAATAGTGTGATTATCAAACCTGATTCTATATTCAGGTTGATTTACGCGGAGCTGAGAATTAGCTTCGCGTTTTGATACGCGGGGCTGAATAATAGCTTCGCATTTTTGCACGCTAGTCTCGAGTTTCACGCTGGCTTGGCGTCTCTGCAGAAGTTTATTTTCTGGAATATTAGCCTCGCGTGGAGAAAAATTCATGCATGCTGGCTTACTTTTGCGATTTACGCAGGTGATAATTTCCCGTTTAGCGCGATTTTTGCGATTAACGCAAATTTGCCACTCATCTTCACAATTTACGTGAAGGTGAGGAGTCTCGTGATTAACGCAAGTGTTACTGGCTTCGCGTTTATCGCTAGGCTCAGTTTTAGCCTCGCATGGAGAATCACACGTTGGCTCTAGGAAAATTTTATCCTCACTGTTTACGCGAGTGTCAGAAATCCTGCGATTTACGCAAGTCTTACTGGCTTCGCATTTATCGCTAGGCTCAGTATTAGTCTTGCGTGGAGAATTACACGCTGGCTCTAGGGAAAGTTTATCCTCGCGTTTAACGCGAGTTTCAGAAATCTTGCGATTAAAACAAGTCTTACTAGTTTCACGTTTCTCGCTAAGCTCAGTCTTACCTCGTGTGGAGAATCACCATTACACGCTGGCTCTAGGGTAAATTTATCCTCGCGATTTACGCGAGTCTTAGCCTCGCGTGTAGAATCACACGTTGGTTTTAAAGAAAGTTTATTCTCGCGATTAACGCGAGCTTATCTGGTTTTAAGCCCAGATAAAATAGCCTCACGTGGATAATCACACGCTGACTTGTCCTTACTATTAACGCAAGTTACAGCTTCGCATTTAACGCGATATTGACAGGCCTTGCGATTAACGCAAGCCAGTTCACGAGGTACAGTAGCCTCGCGTTCTGCTGCCTGAATAGCCTCGCGTTTATAGCGGGCTTTGAGGGCCTTTCGCCTAGCTCTCTGATTTCGGTTGCGAAGTTGGGCTCTGGTCAAACCAGTTTTCAAGCCTTCTTCGGCAGTAGAGAGATTACCCCCTGCTAGGGTTTCCTGCCCAAACGACGGCTCTATGGCCGCGATCTCCAAGGATCCCCGTTTATCAGTGGATCCCCGATTACCCGATTTATGGATATTGGAGCGCACGCGACGATAGCGCCGCGTTTCGGTCAGGTTACCTGACTCAGAGGAGAGATACTCCTTGTACTTCTGCTGATCGATCTCCATGACTAGCATGTTAATGTCGGATTCGATCCTCTCGACGTCAGATTGCGCCACGATATCTTTTTCGATGTAAGAGACTTCTCCCACTGTGGTCGCCAGTTTGTTCGCAGTAGAAATTTGTTGCTTTCCTTCCATTGAATGCAACTTATATTACAACGAAAGAGAACAAAAGAAAAAGAAAAACGAGAGGATTTACAACTTATCTCTCTCTTTTACGATAATATCGTGGGATCTATGTGGCGATGGGATCTAACTAGTAGCTCCTTTGGACGATCTGACGACGATGGTCTTCTTGCTCTTGATGAAGAAGACGCCGGCCGACTTTAGATGATCTTTTCTGATCTTGATTCGTTCAAGGCTCTCATGCGTAACTCGAACTTCACAAAAACTTCCAAAAGATCCCATAGGGCTTCCTCAAGAGGGTATTTATAGTTTTAGGTCAATATGAGAGTTTCTATCTTAATAGAATTTGTACTCATCAAGGATTCCAATCAAATATCTTAGTTTTGATTTAAATATCTTGATTTAGAGTTCTGATTGGACTTAATTTGGGTATTAGATAAGCCCAAATCTCAATCTCAATCAATTTACGATTCTGATTATCTGTTCAAGCGGAGCTAATCGCATCAAAATGCGGAGCTAAGAAACCAAAACGCGAAGTTATTGATTAGCTCCGCTTTTTACTCAAACGCGAGGCTAAAATAGCCAAACGCGGAGCTAATGAGTTAGCTCCGCGTTCTGATGTGGAAAACTCCATTTTACTTGGAAATTTTCACTGCCAACATTAAGAATCTGCTTACGCGGAGTTAAATACTCTAAACGCGGAACTAAATTCATCAGAACGCGGAGCTATGGATTAGCTCCGCGTTTTGCTCAAACGCGAAGCTAAAATAGCCAAAAGCAGAGCTGCAGAGTTAGCTCCGTGTTCTGTGTGGAAAATTCCTTTTTACTTACAAAACTCGCTCCACTCTCCTAGCATACTCTCGGTAGGAATACCAAATAATATTTTCTCTCATTCTATATAGAGAAAATAAAAGGTTGAGAAAATTTTGAGCCATACTTTCTCCTACTTTCCTTTCTTTTTTGTTTCTTTTAAATTTTTTCTCAAGCCAAATAATAAAAAAATACTTTCTCTCTCATTTTCTATTTTTTGACCCTTCATTTTCCTTCAAACCGAACAGAGCCTACATGACAACAATTTTCCTTATGGTGAAACCATGTCTCAAATTTGTATTTGATGCTTGGGGTTGAAGTGACATTAAAAGATTTGTGCTCATTTATGTGCTCAAATAAGAATAATGTCTGACAATGAGCCTTGTGTATAGTGGTATCACTCTCTTTCAGTTTGTAAGATATTTCAAGTTTGACTATCGATAGAGATTCAATTTGAATAAGGATTAATCACAGACCCCCTATACTATTGGGGGTATAACTTATTATCTTTAAACTTCGAAACTCGCACTAAACCCCTTGGAAAAACTAAGAGAGTTTGGTGGGTGTCTGGGGTTGGATCATGTGATGCACATGTGTAGTGAATTATCTTTTTTGCTCTCAACCGAAGTGAGAGGAGAAAAAGGGAGAATCGGAACTGTTAAGCTTATTCCCTACCTCCACCTACGACCCCCACCCTCTCCTCTCGCACCCTCCTCACCCACAAAGCTCGCTTCAAGAAACTCTCTGCCTCCCTCGCCTTCAAGAAGTGATCTCAATCCCTCTCTCGAATCTTCAACACCCTCCAATCCCTCCACCTCCTCTCCAACTCCTCCCACGTCCTCCTCGTCTCCGGCTCCCTGTAGTATGGAGCGCATGAGTGTGTGGATTTGACTAGAAAAAGAATAAGACTAGTGTCTTTTACTCTGTCATTCCATTTTAATATAAACGTGGGAAAACAATAGTACATTATGGGCTTCTTATAAATCTTCCTTTTGACAAGGACATGCTTGTCACAAGACTTTGATTCTGTTCACAATGCAAGCTGCATACATACGACTATCATACAAACAATCCAGCAACCGATTATGTTGGTAGATAGTTATGATGTTTTTCAAATTAACACACAATTCTTCTGTGATATAATGTGCTTTATACTAAAAAAATTGTGAACTCTCCACCAACTTAATAAGAGATTGAAATTGCGCATAGTATGATATATAGTATCACTCTCTTCAAAGGTAATTATGCTCGGAACTGTAGTTTGCATATTTTGCTTATCCAACTTTGGTGAAACTTATTGTGTTATAACAAAGATTTACACATTTAAATTTCTATATGCTTTGGTTTTTTTTTTTTTTTTTTTTTTTTTTTTTTTTTTATTTATTTTTTATACATATACTTCTTTTCTCTAATTTTTGTGATTCGGTTGGATGGGGACAAAAAGATCTCACCCTCTCGGAGCTCAAATGGACATTGACTCAAATGGTGGACAATCATTTTAGTCTTAAAAAAAAATGACAAATAGTACAAATTGGCTCCATACTTAGTAGTGAATAGTTACGTCAAGGAGGTATCTTACTAAGTTGAAATTGAACAAATAAAAAGTTCGCGTATAAAAATGGCTCTCCATGCAATATATGATAGCTAAATTGAATCCACAAAGAAATTTTACTTTAGTTATTTGAGCATTATTGACCTATGAGGTATTAATTTATCTAATTAATAAATCGAAACAACAAAAACTCAGGTTGGAAATAAAAAAGATAAAAGAGTCTCACACAGTCCCAAACAATTCGATAGATCAATGAATAATAATCAACCTAATCGCACAACAAAAGAGCATTAAATAACTCAAATAATCAAAGAGAGAGACTAAGAGATTTAACTGGAAAATGCCAATTATGTGAAAAACCACACAAGAAACTGTATTATAATAATAAAAAAAAATCAACTATAACAATTTGATCCACAATTACCGCACAATCACGACTAAACAATATCTTAGAATCCAATTCTTCTGTTAGACCACCATAGACAGGGCTTTGACACTCAAACTATTTCAAACATATTAAAAATTAACCTCTTACAATGGTAGATTGATAACTGAAGAAATGTAAAATACAAGAGAGTATAACTTACCAAATTAGTAGCTTGAATCCTTTTTTGTAAATTGGAGATGTTGAACAACGTTGATATAAAAAATCAAGAACAACAACTTGATGAAGAAACTCCTACTTTCTTCAATCTTTCGATCTCGTTTGTTTCGTCATTGATCTCTGAATCATGAATTTCAGAGTACCCTTTTCAAATGAACTCTTAATCCTTTTATTCATAACATTCTGTTAGCAAAAGATAACGGAATAATACTAATGCAACAACCAGCGGAATCAAATAGTTAACCGAAGAGAAAAATAGCAGAGACAAGAACACGCAGATTTAACGTGGTTTGGCAATATGCCTACGTCCACGGAGACATGATCGAAAAACTTCCACTAAATCAAAAGAGGATTACAACTTTCTAGTTCTCAACCACAAGAGAAATCACAAAGAAATCACACAAGATTTTGAGATCAAACCCTAATCTCTTGTTGCAGTAATTTTCCTCTTTGTTTCAGCCACTGAAGAAGAACCCCGAAAGAAGCTCCCGCCTTCTTTTCTTCTTCTTCTTTACTTTCGGCCAAAACAACAAAAAAACCAGCCGCCAAAGCAAAACCTTTGCTTCACCTTTTCTCTGGCCAAAAGACAAAACAACAGCAGCACAGTGAATTATTTCACCAAAAATAATTTGAGCACACCGCACCGCCTCAAAAATAAACCACGGCAATCTCCTTTTGTTTCAGCCGCCCTATTTTCTTTTTGTTGATTTTCGGCTTAATCAAAATCCTAGCACACAACTCCATATTTATATTATATCATAACGGGTTTGGGCCGGTTTTAGATCCGTTTCGGTAGACCGAAACCCGCTGCGACAATGGACTCTATTAGCAACAATCTCTCACTTGGAGACTTATTGCAAAAATTGTAATCTCTATACATGATAATCCTAGTGTCCAAAACTTTTATCTCGATCATTCAAAGTCCCAATTTCAACATTCAGTACAAATGCACCAAAGTTGAGCAATAGCTCAACTTTTTCTCATCAACAGGTTTTGTCAACATATCTGCAGGATTCTTACTTCCTTCAATCTTCTCCAACTACAATTGGTCATCCTCCAATAAGGATCTAATGAAGTGATATCTCAAGTGAATATGTTTAGTCCGTGAATGATACGCCGAGTTCTTAACAAGATGAATTGCACTCTGACTGTCACTGAATAACCTGCAATCCACTCCATCAAAACCTAACTCACTCATCAATCACTGCAACCAAATAAACTCTTTACTTGCTTCTGCAGCTGCAACATACTCAGCTTCTGTCGAAAATAAAGCAACAATTGATTGTAGTCTTGAAACCCAGCTTACCGCTGTCCCTCCTACAGTAAAAACATAACCTGTGGTGCTCCTGCCATTTTCTCTATCTCTCGCATGGTCCGAATCCACAAAATCTTGCACATCAATGTTATCACCCCCAAAACACAAACAATACTTTGAAGTACCTTTCAAATACCTTAAAATCCACTGCACCACTTGCCAATGTTCCTTTTCAGGGTTCTTCATGAATCTACTCACTACTCCCAATGCATGTGCAATATCTATTCTTGTACTCACCATTGCATATATGAGACTCCCAACGGCTGATGAATAAGGCACATTCTCCATATGTCTCGTCTCCTCATCTGTCTTAGCACCTTACTCTTTTGACAGTTTGAACTGACCACCAAGAGCTGTAGTTACCGGTTTTGCATTCTCCATGTTGAATCTCTCCAACACCTTCTTGATGTACCCCTCATGAGATAACCACAATTTTTTGCTTTTCTTATCTCGAGTAATTTGCATTCCAAGAAGTTGTTTAGCCTCACCCATGTCCTTCATAGAGAATCTCCCTGCCAATTTCCTTTTCAGATCATTGATTTTCTTCATGCATGTACCTGCCACAAGCATATCATCTACATATAAAGCAAGTATAATAAAGTTACCATCCTTAAACTTTTGTAGATATACACAATGATCTGAATTGCTTATGGCAAAACCCCAATCCAATATAAACTTGTCGAACTTCAAGTACCATTGCCTCGACGCTTGTTTCAACTCATGCAAGCTTCCTTTTAGTCGACATACCGAATTCTCCTTTCCTTTAACTTCATATCCCTTCTGCTGTTCCATGTATATTTCCTCCTCCAAATCACCATGAAGGAAAGCAGTCTTTACATCGAACTGCTCTAAATATAATCCTTTCACAGCCACAATACTTAGTATAGCTCTGATAGAAGTCATCTTGACAACAGATGCAAATATTTTATTGAAGTCAATACCTTTTCTCTGACCGTATCCCTTCACCACAAGTCTAGCCTTGAACTTTTGTGTCCCTCCTACCTCATGTTTTACCCTGTATGCCCACTTGTTATGCAATACTTTCATATTTTCCGGTCGCTTCACCAATTTTCATGTGTGATTCTCCTCCAAAGAAGACATCTCATCACGCATGGCTTGCTCCCACTTAAAACGAAATTTATCCTGCACAGCCTCTTGGTAACTCTCTGGTTCACCTGCATCAGTATACAAAACATGATATAATGGAAGACAAAGTTTTTGGGTTGGTTTCCTTATCTTCGTGCTCCTCCTCAAAGTGGGAACACTCTCTGATGAAGTACTAGAACCATCTACTTTAGTTAATGCCTCTCTTTCCTGTTCGGTCTCATCTGAAACTTGTGTATTCTCAGGTGTAGTCATTTCTTCCCCTTCAAATGTAGGTATTTCATCCTTTCTTTTATCCATGGGATCCATCCCATCTTGTGGCTCATCCAGTTCCAAGTGCTCTTTCTCAACTATTTTCTCACTCTTACTCTCTATTCGGTCTTTATACATACAGCCCTCATTGAATACTATATCTCTGCTACGAATTACCTTGTTATGCTCATAATCCCATAAGCGATAACCATATTCGTCGCCACCGTATCCAATGAATGCACACTTCTGAGATTTAGAATTAAGCTTCTTTCTTATCTCATAATTTACATGTGCATATGCTATACAACCGAATACCTTTAAGAATGAATAATTTACAGTCTTACCAGACCACACCTCCTCTGGAATTCCTCCATCTAAAACACTAGCTGGACTCCTGTTGATCAGATAGACTGCCGTATCTACAGCGGCTTCCCAAAGTTGCAAAAACAAACCTGCATGTAGTCTCGTACTCCGAGCTCGCTCCAAAATGGTTCTATTCATCCTCTCAGCCTCGCCATTCAGCTACGGTGTCCTCGGTACAGTATTTACTCTCCTGATCCCGTGGGTAGAGCAATAGTCATCGAATTCTCTATTGCAAAATTCCCCACCATTGTCTGACAACAGATATTTCACCTTCAAACCTGATTCATTCTCAACAAGAGCTTTCCATACCTTGAAGATCTTGAAGACATCGGATTTCTGCTTAAGTACAAACACCCATGTTTTTCTGCTTGCATCATCTACGAAAGTGATAAAATAAGAATTACCTCCAAGAGACTTCGCCGAAAAAGGCCCTCATACATCTGTATATACCAACTCCAATCTCTCGATTTTCATCTCCTTGCCATCCTTCATAAAACTAACTCTTTTCTACTTTCCAAACACACAGTTCTCACAGAAATCAAAATTAGTATCTTTCATATCTGTCAACATACTTCTGGATTGCAATACCCTCATGCCACTTTCGCTCAAGTGACCAAGCCTCTGATGCCATAAGGTAGCCTTCTCATTCTTCACGGTGGCCAAAGAAACAACATGATCCACTGAGCTTGAGAGTAAATATAGAGTTCCCACTTTCTCACCCTTGACCACTACCATTGCTCCTTTACTGATCTTCCACTGTTTCCTCTCAAATGAGATTTGATAATTTTCGCCATCCAGCTTACTAACAGATATCAAATTCTTCTTCAAATCTGGTATGAGCCTGAGCTCTTGTAAAAGTAACTTTCCACCATTGTGTAACTTTACCTGAATTGTTCCCTTACCGACAATCTTGCATTCCTGCCCATTACCAACAATCACATGCCCAAAATCACCTTGGACATAATTCTCAAACCATTCTCTGCGAGCAATGCAATGGAACGAAGCCCCTGAATCCACAAACCACAGATCTGACCTCGATTCTGTATGAGCAGACAAACACAAGTCATCATACTCTTCACTTGGATTCACCACATTCGCTCTTTTCTTATCTTTGTTTGGACAATCCTTCTTCATATGACTCTCTGTCTTATATTTCCAACACACTAATTTTTTCTTAAACTTCTCCTTAGATTTTAATCTCCGTCTTTGCTTCGACTCCCTACTTAAATTTCTACCTCTTTCCTTCTTTCTGTCATTATCAACAGACAGAGCAGTACTTGTAGAAACTGTGCTCTCACCCATGCTCTTTTTCATCAATTCACCATTCATGATTGTACTCATAACATCATTAAATTTAAGAGCAGTATTGGAAGAATTGCTGATGACCATAACAACATTACTCCAACTATCCGGTAACGAACACATAAATATCAAAGTTTTAATGTCATCAGTAAAGACAAAATCTAAGGACTCAAGTTGTGCCCATAATGTGTTAAATTCGTTCAAATGATTAACAACTGAACTATCAGAAGATATTCTCAAGTTGAACAACTTTTTCATTAGAAACAGTCTATTTGAAGCAGACGGTTTCTCATAAAATTTAGCCAACATCAAAGCTGAAGTGGTTTTCTCCTTGGAGACGTTGAACACAACCTGTTTTGTCAGGTACAATCGAATCTGCGCCAAAGCCCTCCTGTCCAACAATTCCCACTCCTCATCTGTCATCTTTTCTGGCTTTTTCAAACAGTGGTTGATGTAAATTGTTTTGATATAAATAATCTTCCATCTACAACTTCCACCATTGAAAATCTATCCCATCAAAATTTTCAATCTTTCCCTTCCTATCTTCCGCCATAACTCCCACTCAAAATCAACACCGATCTGAGTGAAATCTGACCCGAACCAGGGCTCTGATACCAATTGTTAGCAAAAAATAGTAGAATAATACTAATGCAACAACCAGCGTAGCAGAGATAAGAACACGCAGATTTAACGTGGTTCGGCAATATGTCTACGTCCACGGGGACACGATCGAAAAACTTCCACTATATCAAAAGAGAATTACAACTTTCTAGTTCTCAACCACAAGAGAAATCACAAAGAAATCACACAAGATTTTGAGATCAAACGCTAACCTCTTATTGCAGTAATTTTCCTCTTTACTTCGGCCACCGAAGAAGAACCCCAAAAGAAGCCTCCGCCTTCTTTTCTTCTTCTTCTTTGCTTTCGGCCAAAACAACAAAAAAACCAGCCGCCAAAGCAAAACCTTTGCTTCACCTTTTCTCTGGCCAAAAAACAATACAACAGCAGCACAGTGAATTATTTCACCAAAAATAATTTGAGCACACCGCACCGCCTCAAAAATAAACCACGGCAATCTCCTTTTGTTTCAGCAGCCCTATTTTCTTTTTGTTGATTTTTGGCTTAATCAAAACCCTAGCACACAACCCTATATTTATATTATATCATAATAGGTTTTGGCCGATTTTAGACCCTTTTCGGTAAATCTAAACCCGCTGCGGCAATGTGCTCCATTAGCAACACATCCATCCACCTTTAATCCCATGGATCAAATTTAATCCAATCCAAATATCTAAATTTGAGTCAAAGATTACTTTAGAAAATCGTATCTACATGTCAGTCAACGGGCTATTGGGTACCAAAGGCTTACAGGTAACCCTGATGTTTTCGGGTTGGCAATTAAAAATCACCTACCGATAATCACATAACAGTAGGTACTTGAATTGTTACTTCAGCACTTCCTAACTACCATTAGAGGTATCGATGGCTCAATGCACATGCATCTTATATAAGGCACATGCATAGAAGTTTCCCTCTAGTTTCTCCTTCTTACTTTAGCACGTTTCGCCACACATACATGATCATCGTAAATCTTACTCTCTATAGGCTTTCTGATTGGGAATTAAAAATAACATTTTACTTAATATATTATAATAGTGATTTCTGCAGAATTTCTTTAAATAGCTTAGACGGTAGCTAGGCAATCCCTCAACTTTTTTAGTTAGATTTTAACAAAATAAGTTAATTATTTATATAAGTCCCTCTCTAGCGAATATATGGATAATACACTTTCTACCAATTTCTCTTGATAATTTTTGTAGAACATGAGAGTTTCGTGCAAAAACATTAGCAGTGGTGGGTTCTTCCCCACAATATGAACGTTAATTGAAATGGTTTTCTTAAATGTAAATTAATTAAAATAGTTGCTGTTAGAGTTGATGTCTAATAATTAACATCAACTACAAAATGCTAATCTAATATGATACGTACTTTTTAAAAGAAAGACTAACCTAATGTGAAAACAACACTAATGACAGGAATAAGGTCTAAAATGGTGAATTGGAAATTGTTAAGCTAAAATGAGAAGACTGCAACTTTCCCCTGTCTTTTTCTTAATTTTTTTAATTTTTAATTTTGTGCGTGTGTGTGTGTTTAAATTAAAAAAGGTCAACCGAGCCATTACTCAGTAGGCAATGAAACTAATTTACATGCCTTGTGGCATCGTTCAAAGGCCATTCAACCATCAAAAGTTCATCAGTTCACATCCTCTACTTGAACTATATTTATCTGAAGTCTCTCTGCACTTTTAATATTAATTTTAGTTGCCAATTGTAAGGCTAACGTATTCGTATTCGTATTTGTATTCATATTCATATTCTTTTTCTTTTTCTGATACTTAACTAAGTTCTTGTTGAATTCATTCACTAATTTGAACATTTTGTTAAGCCAATTCACTAGTTCAAATTAAATGAATTAAGTGAATTGAAATTGGCTTCAAAAGTTGAGTACATAGCAAAAGAACAAAAAAAGGAAGATGAAAAGATAGTCCCACATGGGATAGGGGAATGTAAGGATGTGGGTTTAAATATGATAGTTTGCTCCTTTACTTTGCTTATGTAAGAAGAGGAAAACCTTGAGCACCACGGGTGGCGCGTGCGCGTGCGCATGCGCGTGCGCGAATGGGCGCTTCAGAGACGCAACGTCGCGAGGAGCTGAGGAGCCTCCCCACCAGTCTTTAGTCGTTGAAGTCCAACGGTCGGCGGTCCAACAGTCACCGGCCGCTGTCAACGGTTGCCGTTAAACGGTCACAACTGTTGCGACTGTTGAAATCTCAACCGTTGCGACTGTTGAAAACCTATAAATAGGGTCTGAGTCAGTATTTCAAACTACACGTTTTCTTTTCTCTTCTATTTCTTCTTCTGCAGACAGAAGTTCCAGAATTTCTGTCTACAGAAGAACTCTGCTCATCAGTTTCAATAAAGTCCAGTCCTGCATGACATAAACCAGAGAGAACCTTTATCAGATTCGCCAGAGCAGAGGGATTGCGGCTTCCTTCCCTCTACAGATCGATCGTTGTATCCTGGGAGATCGACGTCCAAGAAATCCATAAGCGAACAGTGGAGGACGAATCGATTTTAAGGAGATAGTGTTCAACACTAGCCTCGATTTTCATCCAATCTACTTCCTGTCAGTAAAGTCTTCTTCCAGTCTTCCTGCAACCAGGTTTTTCATAATCCAGTTTCTTCTTTATTCACTTTAGGTTAAGTAAACTAGTTAAAGAAGAATAGTTTAATTCTATGTTAGGTAATAAGATAACAGAATACTGAAACCCAAGTACAGGATAATTTCCTATAAGATAACAGTAGCAATTCTGTGTAGTAAATCTGTTAACTACAAATCTGTCATTTTATGTTAATCTGTCAAGCACTAGTAATCTTAATTGCTTTTAGAGAAGACTAGTTAATTTCTGTTTTGTGATTTGGAGTGTTGTTTTATTAGAAAGTTAAAATTTATTACAAGACATTAAGATAGATAAATTTTAATATTTGTAGATGGCTACTACATCTGATATGTCCACTGTGATAACTCCTGTCATGGTTACTCCAACTGTGCCTTCAAGCCAGTACGAGAAACCAGAAAAGTTCAGTGGCTCAGATTTTAAGAGATAGCAACAGAAAATATTGTTCTATCTCACTACAATGAATCTGGCCAAGTACTTGAAGGAGACTGTGTCTACTCTTGTTGAAGATGATCAACAATCAGTGAAGGCGGTTGAAGCATGGAAACATGCGGACTTCTTGAGTAAGAACTATATCCTCAATGGTTTGGACAATATACTGTATAATGTATATAGTTAAGTTGTTACTGCTAAGGAATTATGGGAGTCCTTAGACAAGAAATATAATACAGAAGATGCCGGCTCTAAAAAATATGTAGTCGGTAAGTTTCTGGATTATAAAATGGTTGATTCTAAAAATGTAATCAACCAAGTACAGGATCTTCAAGTGATCATTCATGAAATTCATGCTGAAGGTATGACTATCAGTGAATCTTTTCAAGTGGCTGCAATAATTGAAAAATTGCCACCATCTTGGAAAGAATTTAGATATTACCTAAAGTATAAACGAAAAGAAATGACACTTGAAGATCTAATTGTACGATTGAGGATTGAAGAAGATAACTGCCTTTCTGAAAAGAAAATTGGAAATCCATACAATGTTTCTAAAGCTAATTTTATGGAAAATTCCAATAAGTCTAATGACAGGAAGAGAAAGCACAATGGTGAAGACTTTAAGAGTGGTAACTCGAAGAGATTCAATGGCAAGTGCTACAACTGTGACAAGCCTGGACATCGTGCAAAGGACTGCCGTGTGCGAAAGGCACCAGATTCTTCGAAGAAGAAGAAGAAGCATCCTAATGCATATTTGGCCGAAGAAGAAAATCTTTGTACAAATGTAGATTGTACATCTGTTGTCTCAGAGGTTAACCTAGTTGGTGGCAACTCTAAAGAATGGTGGTTGGACACTGGAGCCACTCGCCACATCTGCGCCAACAAGTGGATGTTCTCCACATATGAATCTGTGGAAGGAGAACTACTCTATATGGGTAACTCTGCAACCTCCAAGGTTGAAGGACGAGGCAATATTGTACTGAAGATGACTTCGGAAAAAGAACTTACTCTTACTGATGTACTTCATGTACCAGATGTCCGCAAAAATCTGGTCTCTGGTTCAGTCTTGAGTAAGAAAGGCTTTAGGCTTGTGTTTGAGTCTGATAAGTTTATACTCACAAAGAATGGTGTATATGTAGGTAAGGGGTATATGACCAATGGTCTGTTCAAAATAAATGTAATGACCATTGCCCCTCAGGTTATCAATAAAATTGATTCTTCTGTTTATATGACTGAGTCACCTTTTATTTGACATGGTAGATTAGGACATGTTAATTATTATACTTTACAAACATTAATAAATTTGAATATGTTGCCTAATTTCAATATAAACTTTGAAAATAAATGTGAAATATGTGTTGAATCAAAAATGACTAAGCTTCCATTTCACTCTATAGAACGTAGTAGTGAACCTTTAGAATTAATTCATACAGATGTGTGTGATTTAAAATCTATTCAAACTAGAGGTGGAAAGAAGTACTTTATTACGTTTATAGATGATTGTACTAGATATTGTTATGTATATCTACTTAGAACAAAAGATGAGGCAATTGAAATGTTTATACAATACAAAAATGAAGTTGAGAATCAACTTAGCAAAAAGATAAAAATGCTAAGAAGTGATAGAGGTGGTGAATATGAGTCACCATTTGCACAAATTTGTGCAGAACATGATATTATACATCAAACAATTGCTCCTTACACCCCACAGCAAAATGGAATTGCTGAGCGTAAGAACAGAACTTTAAAAGAAATGATGAATACCATGTTAATAAGTTCTGGTTTACCCCAGAACATTTGGGGGGAAGCTCTGCTTTCTGCCAATTATATTCTCAACAAAATACCCCAAAAGAAACTTGAGAAAACACCTTATGAATTATGGACAGGTCGAGCACCTAGTTATAAATTCTTAAGAGTGTGGGGGTGTCTAGCTAAGGTTGCAATTCCTACTCCTAAAAGGACTAAAATTGGACCTAGAACTATTGATTGTATATTCATTGGATATGCGCATAATAGCAGTGCTTATCGTTTCTTTGTCTTTAACTCTGATCATCCAGAGATACATAAGTATTCTATTATTGAATTTAGGAATGCTGTATTTTTTGAGAATGTATTTCCTAGTAAAGAACATGAATCAAGTTCCTCTAAAAGGACTTGTGATGATATAATAAGAGAAACAGAGTCTGATTCTGGAAATAAAACCAATGAGGATGAATGTAGACGGAGCAAAAGGGCCAGGATTAATAAATCGTTTGGTCCGGATTTTCTAACATATATATTAGAAAAAGAACCTCAAACTTATAAAGAGGCTATGTCTACTCCTGAAGCTCCTTTTTGGAAAGAAGCTGTAAATAGTGAAATTGAATCAATTATTCAAAATCACACCTGGGAACTTGTGGATCTTCCTCCAGGAAGTAAACCATTAGGATATAAATAGATCTTTAAAAAAAAGATAAAACCTGATGGGTCTATAGATAAATACAAAGCTAGACTTGTAATAAAAGGCTATAGACAAAAGGAAGGTATTGACTATTTTGATACATATTCACCTGTAACAAGAATAACATCCATAAGATTAATAATTGCTTTTGCTGCATTATATAATCTTTAACTTCATCAAATGGATGTAAAAACAGCATTTTTAAATGGTGAATTAGATGAAGAAATCTACATGGAACAACCTGAAGGGTTTGTAGTTCCAGGTAAAGAAAAGAAGGTGTATAGACTTGTTAAGTCTCTTTATGGACTTAAACAAGCACCTAAACAATGGCATGAGAAGTTTGACCAAGTTATGTTGTCAAATGGATTTCGCTACAATGAATGCGATAAATGTGTATATGTAAAAGGGGATATGCACAACTATGTCATTGTATGTTTATATGTGGATGACATGATTATCACCGGTAGCACGGTGACTCTAATTAAGGAAGTAAAAATCATGTTAACACGGAAATTTGATATGAAAGACTTAGGTATTGCAGATATTATTCTTGGTGTTAAAATCTCCAAGACATCTGATGGATATACCTTATCCCAGTCACATTATATCGAGAAGATACTCGAAAAATTTGACAAGAGAAATACTGATATAGCTAAGACACCTGTAGATATGAGTCTACATCTTACAAAGAATATAGGTGCTAGTATATCACAGTTAGAATATTCTCAGATCATTGGCAGTTTTATGTATTTAATGAACTGCACAAGATCTGATATTGCATACTCAGTAAGCAAACTGAGTAAGTTTACAAGTAATCCAGGGGAGAACCACTGGAAAGCAATAGTTAGAGTACTCAAATATTTGAGGTACACTACTAACTATGGGTTGCACTATACTAGATATTCAGCAGTGATTGAAGAATACACTGATACTAACTGGATTACCGATTCAAAAGATATCAAATCCACAAGTGGATATATCTTTACTACTGGAGGAGCAGCCATCTCTTGGAAATCTTTTAAACAAACGTGTATAGCCAGATCCACTATGGAATCTGAGTTTATAGCTTTAGATAAAGCTGGAGAAGAAGCAGAATGACTTCGAAACTTTTTAGAAGATATTCCAATGTGGCCTAAACCTGTGTCAGCAATATGCATCCATTGCGATAATCAATCAGCAATTGGAAGGTTACAAAATGTATTATATAATGGAAAGTCACGACATATACGTCGTAGACATGAAACTGTAAGACAGCTGCTTACAAACGGAATAATATCTCTTGATTATATAAAATCAAAAGATAATATTGCAGATCCATTAACAAAAGGCTTGACTAGAGATCAAGTATATAAGTTGTCGAGGGGAATGAGATTACAGCCTACTAAAGAGTAACTCCATAATGACAACCCAACCTAGCTGACTGGAGATCCCAAGATCTAGGTTCAAAGGGACAACCGAATTGTGGGGGAACTCGAAAAAATCACTGAGGAAAATATTTCCTATCTCATTTCTATGGTAAAATAGTGATTACCTGCAATGTGTTAGGATAAGCCAAACTTTTAATGATCCTTATATCTTAGAAATCTAAGTGGAGTATGGCAGGATACTCTTGATAAGAGATCACCTATGTGAGTGAGAAGGGGCCGCTTCTATGAGAATGAGAAAGGCTAAGTTCTCTAAGAGCACTCACAGAATTACCAGGTTGTCCAAGGCCAAAATGGACACAATATAGAATCTGATAAAGTTGAAAGAAATCGTGTGAATATTATTGTCTTAGTTTACATCAAAAGCTGAACAGTTCAAAAACATCGTGTTCACTGGTTAGCGAGTAAACTCGATAATATTTCACTAGGGAAGGTTCAAAGCCAAAAGCCATCTCTCCCGATGCGGTAACTTTCTATTACACTCTCTGGTTATTTGCATTAGAGTCTAAGCCATTTCATTCATGTGGGGGATTGTTGAATTCATTCACTAATTTGAACCTTTTGTTAAGCCAATTCACTAGTTCAAATTAAATGAATTAAGTGAATTGAAATTGGCTTCAAAAGTTGAGTACATAGTAAAGGAACAAAAAAAGGAAGATGAAAAGATAGTCCCACATAGGATAGGGGAATGTAAGGATGTTGGTTTAAATATGATAGCTTGCTCCTTTACTTTGCTTATGTAAGAAGAGGAAAACCTTGAGCACCACGGGTGGTGCTACGCACCGCCCGCACGCGCACGCGCACGAGCGTGTGCGAGGGCGAATGGGCGTTTAGGGCACTTTAGAGGCGCACTTTGCACTTCGCACGTACGCAACGTCGCGAGGAGCTGAGGAGCCTTTGATTTTTGGTGCTATTGGATTCGGGTTGCCTCTATTGGGTTCAGAACTGAATGAATTCGATCTGCACCCACCCCACCAGTCTTTAGTCGTTGAAGTCCAACGGTCGACGGTCCAACAGTCACCGGTCGCCGTCAACGGTTGCCGTTAAACGGTCACAACTGTTGAAACGGCCAACAGTTGCGACTGTTGAAACGGTCACAACTGTTGAAATCTCAACCGTTGCGACTGTTGAAATCTCAACCGTTGCGACTGTTGAAAACCTATAAATAGGGTCTGGGTCAGTATTTCAAACTACACGTTTTTCTTTTCTCTTCTCTTTCTTCTTCTGCAGACAGAAGTTCCAGAATTTCTGTCTACAGAAGAACTCTGCTCATCAGTTTCAATAAAGTCCAGTCCTGCATAACATAAACCAGAGAGAACCTTTATCAGATTCGCCAGAGCAGAGGGATTGCGGCTTCCTTCCCTCTACAGATCGATCGTTGTATCCTGGGAGATCGACGTCCAAGAAATCCATAAGCGAACAGTGGAGGACGAATCGATTTTAAGGAGATAGTGTCTAACACTAGCCTCGATCTTCATCCAATCTACTTCCTGTCAGTAAAGTCTTCTTCCAGTCTTCCTGCAACCAGGTTTTTCATAATCCAGTTTCTTCTTTATTCACTTTAGGTTAAGTAAACTAGTTAAAGAAGAATAGTTTAATTCTGTGTTAGGTAATAAGATAACAGAATACTGAAACCCAAATACAGGATAATTTCCTATAAGATAACAGTAGCAATTCTGTGTAGTAAATCTGTTAACTACAAATCTGTCATTTTATGTTAATCTGTCAAGCACTAGTAATCTTAATTGCTCTTAGAGAAGACTAGTTAATTTCTGTTTTGTGATTTGGAGTGTTGTTTTATTAGAAAGTTAAAATTTATTACAAGACATTAAGATAGATAAATTTTAATATTTGTAGATGGCTACTACATCTGATATGTCCACTGTGATAACTCTTGTCATGGTTACTCCAACTGTGCCTTCAAGCCAGTACGAGAAACCAGAAAAGTTCAGTGACTCAGATTTTAAGAGATGGCAACAGAAAATGTTGTTCTATCTCACTACAATGAATCTGGCCAAGTACTTGAAGGAGACTGTGCCTACTCTTGTTGAAGATGATCAACAATCAGTGAAGGCGATTGAAGCATGGAAACATGCGGACTTCTTGAGTAAGAACTATATCCTCAATGGTTTGGACAATATACTGTATAATGTATATAGTTCACTTGCTACTGCTAAGGAACTATGGGAGTCCTTAGACAAGAAATATAATACAGAAGATGCCGGCTCTAAAAAATATGTAGTCGGTAAGTTTCTGGATTATAAAATGGTTGATTCTAAAAATGTAATCAACCAAGTACAGGATCTTCAAGTGATCATTCATGAAATTCATGCTGAAGGTATGACTATCAGTGAATCTTTTCAAGTGGCTGCAATAATTGAAAAATTGCCACCATCTTGGAAAGAATTTAGATATTACCTGAAGCATAAACGAAAAGAAATGACACTTGAAGATCTAATTGTACGATTGAGGATTGAAGAAGATAACCGCCTTTCTGAAAAGAAAATTGGAAATCCATACAATGTTTCTAAAGCTAATGTTATGGAAAATTCCAATAAGTCTAATGACAGGAAGAGAAAGCACAATGGTGAAGACTCTAAGAGTGGTAACTCGAAGAGATTCAATGGCAAGTGCTACAACTGTGACAAGCCTGGACATCGTGCAAAGGACTGCCGTGTGCGAAAGGCACCAGATTCTTCGAAGAAGAAGAAGAAGCATCCTAATGTACATTTGGCCGAAGAAGAAAATCTTTGTGCAAATGTAGATTGTACATCTGTTGTCTCAGAGGTTAACCTAGTTGGTGGCAACTCTAAAGAATGGTGGGTGGACACTGGAGCCACTCGCCACATCTGCGCCAACAAGTGGATGTTCTCCACATATGAATCTGTGAAAGGAGAACTACTCTATATGGGTAACTCTGCAACCTCCAAGGTTGAAGGACGAGGCAATATTGTACTGAAGATGACTTCGGGAAAAGAACTTACTCTTACTGATGTACTTCATGTACCAGATGTCCGCAAGAATCTGGTCTCTGGTTCAGTCTTGAGTAAGAAAGGCTTTAGGCTTGTGTTTGAGTCTGATAAGTTTATACTCACAAAGAATGGTGTATATGTAGGTAAGGGGTATATGACCAATGGTCTGTTCAAAATAAATGTAATGACCATTGCCCCTGAGGTTATCAATAAAATTGATTCTTCTGTTTATATGACTGAGTCACCTTTCATTTGGCATGGTAGATTAGGACATGTTAATTATTATACTTTACAAACATTAATAAATTTGAATATGTTGCCTAATTTCAATATAAACTTTGAAAATAAATGTGAAATATGTGTTGAATCAAAAATGACTAAGCTTCCATTTCACTCTATAGAACGTAGTACTGAACCTTTAGAATTAATTCATACAGATGTGTGTGATTTAAAATCTATTCAAACTAGAGGTGGAAAGAAGTACTTTATTACGTTTATAGATGATTGTACTAAATATTGTTATGTATATCTACTTAGAACAAAAGATGAGGCAATTGAAATGTTTATACAATACAAAAATGAAGTTGAGAATCAACTTAGCAAAAAGATAAAAATGCTAAGAAGTGATAGAGGTGGTGAATATGAGTCACCATTTGCACAAATTTGTGCAGAACATTGTATTATACATCAAATAACTGCTCCTTACACTCCACAGCAAAATGGAATTGCTGAGCGTAAGAACAGAACTTTAAAAGAAATGATGAATGCCATGTTAATAAGTTCTGGTTTACCCCAGAACATGTGGGGGGAAGCTCTGCTTTCTGCCAATTATATTATCAACAAAATACCCCAAAAGAAACTTGAGAAAACACCTTATGAATTATGGACAGGTCGAGCACCTAGTTATAAATTCTTAAGAGTGTGGGGGTGTCTACCTAAGGTTGCAATTCCTACTCCTAAAAGGACTAAAATTGGACCTAGAACTATTGATTGTATATTCATTGGATATGCGCATAATAGCAGTGCTTATTGTTTCTTTGTCTTTAACTCTGATCATCCAGAGATACATAAGTATTCTATTATTGAATCTAGGAATGTTGTATTCTTTGAGAATGTATTTCCTAGTAAAGAACATGAATCAAGTTCCTCTAAAAGGACTTGTGATGATATAATAAGAGAAACAGAGTCTGATTCTGGAAATAAAACCAATGAGGATGAATGTAGTCGGAGCAAAAGGGCCAGGATTAATAAATCGTTTGGTCCGGATTTTCTAACATATATATTAGAAAAAGAACCTCAAACTTATAAAGAGGCTATGTCTACTCCTGAAGCTCCTTTTTGGAAAGAAGCTGTAAATAGTGAAATTGAATCAATTATTCAAAATCACACCTTGGAACTTGTGGATCTTCCTCCAGGAAGTAAACCATTAGGATATAAATGTATCTTTAAAAAAAAGATAAAACCTGATGGGTCTATAGAAAAATACAAAGCTAGACTTGTAATAAAAGGCTATAGACAAAAGGAAGGTATTGACTATTTTGATACATATTCACCTGTAACAAGAATAACATCCATAAGATTAATAATTGCTTTTGCTGCATTATATAATCTTGAACTTCATCAAATGGATGTAAAAACAATATTTTTAAATGGTGAATTAGATGAAGAAATCTACATGGAACAACCTGAAGGGTTTGTAGTTCCAGGTAAAGAAAAGAAGGTGTATAGACTTGTTAAGTCTCTTTATGGATTTAAACAAGCACCTAAACAATGGCATGAGAAGTTTGACCAAGTTATGTTGTCAAATGGATTTCACTATAATGAATGCGATAAATGTGTATATGTAAAAGGGGATATGCACAACTATGTCATTGTATGTTTATATGTGGATGACATGATTATCACCGGTAGCACGGTGGCTCTAATTAAGGAAGTAAAAATCATGTTAACACGGAAATTTGATATGAAAGACTTAGGTATTGCAGATATTATTCTTGGTGTTAAAATCTCCAAGACATCTGATGGATATAC
Source organism: Dracaena cambodiana (assembly GCA_036321105.1). Classification (NCBI taxonomy): domain Eukaryota; kingdom Viridiplantae; phylum Streptophyta; class Magnoliopsida; order Asparagales; family Asparagaceae; genus Dracaena; species Dracaena cambodiana. Next base: position 4,760,248 of record JAYEPQ010000001.1, on the reverse strand, counting down.
CTTATCCCAGTCACATTATATCGAGAAGATACTCGAAAAATTTGACAAGGGAAATACTGATATAGCTAAGACACCTGTAGATATGAGTCTACATCTTACAAAGAATATAGGTGCTAGTATATCACAGTTAGAATATTCTCAGATCATTGGCAGTCTTATGTATTTAATGAACTGCACAAGACCTGATATTGCATACTCAGTAAGCAAACTGAGTAGGTTTACAAGTAATCCAGGGGAGAACCACTGGAAAGCAATAGTTAGAGTACTCAAATATTTGAGGTACACTACTAACTATGGGTTGCACTATACTAGATATCCAGCAGTGATTGAAGGATACACTGATGCTAACTGGATTACCGATTCAAAAGATATCAAATCCACAAGTGGATATATCTTTACTATTGGAGGAGCAGCCATCTCTTGGAAATCTTCTAAACAAACATGTATAGCCAGATCCACTATGGAATCTGAGTTTATAGTTTTAGATAAAGCTGGAGAAGAAGCAGAATGGCTTCGAAACTTTTTAGAAGATATTCCAATGTGGCCTAAACCTGTGTCAGCAATATGCATCCATTGCGATAATCAATCAGCAATTGGAAGGGCACAAAATGTATTATATAATGGAAAGTCACGACATATACGTCGTAGGCATGAAACTGTAAGACAGCTGCTTACAAACGGAATAATATCTCTTGATTATATAAAATCAAAAGATAATATTGCAGATCCATTAACAAAAGGCTTGACTAGAGATCAAGTATATAAGTTGTCGAGGGGAATGGGATTACAGCCTACTAAAGAGTAACTCCATAATGGCAACCCAACCTAGCTGACTGGAGATCTCAAGATCTAGGTTCAAAGGGACAACCGAATTGTGGGGGAACTCGAAAGAATCACTGAGGAAAATATTTCCTATCTCATTTCTATGGTAAAATAGTGATTACCTGCAATGTGTTAGGATAAACCAAGTTTTTAATGATCCTTATATCTTAGAAATCTAAGTGGAGTATGGCAGGATACTCTTGATAAGAGATCACCTATGTGAGTGAGAAGGGGCCGCTTCTATGAGAATGAGAAAGGCTAAGTTCTCTAAGAGCACTCACAGAATTACCAGGTTGTCCAAGGCCAAAATGGACACAACATAGAATCTGATAAAGTTGAAAGAAATCGTGTGAATATTATTGTCTTAGTTTACATCAAAAGCTGAACAGTTCAAAAACATCGTGTTCACTGGTTAGCGAGTAAACTCGATAATATTTCACTAGGGAAGGTTCAAAGCCAGAAGCCACCTCTCCCGATGCGGTAACTTTCTATTACACTCTCTGGTTATTTGCATTAGAGTCTAAGCCATTTCATTCATGTGGGGGATTGTTGAATTCATTCACTAATTTGAACCTTTTGTTAAGCCAATTCACTAGTTCAAATTAAATGAATTAAGTGAATTGAAATTGACTTCAAAAGTTGAGTATATAGCAAAGGAATAAAAAAAGGAAGATGAAAAGATAGTCCCACATGGGATAGGGAAATGTAAGGTTGTGGGTTTAAATATGATAGTTTTCTCCTTTATTTTGCTTATGTAAGAAGAGGAAAACCTTGAGCACCACGGGTGGTGCTACGCACCGCCCGCACCCACACGCGCACGCTCGTGTGCGAGGGCGAATGGGCGTTTAGGGCGCTTTAGAGGCGCACTTTGCACTTCGCACGTACGCAACGTCACGAGGAGCTGAGGAGCCTTTGATTTTTGGTGCTATTGGATTCGGGTTGCCTCTATTGGGTTCAGAACTGAATGAATTCGACCTGCACCCGCCCCACCAGTCTTTAGTCGTTGAAGTCCAACGGTCGGCGGTCCAACAGTCACCGGCCGCCGTCAATGGTTGCCGTTAAACGGTCACAATTTCTGAAACGGCCAACTGTTGCGACTGTTGAAATCTCAACCGTTGCGACTGTTGAAAACCTATAAATAGGGTCTGGGTCAGTATTTCAAACTACACGTTTTTCTTTTCTCTTCTCTTTCTTCTTCTGCAAACAGAAGTTCCAGAATTTCTGTCTATAGAAGAACTCTGCTCATCAGTTTCAATAAAGTCCAGTCCTGCATAACATAAACCAGAGAGAACCTTTATCAGATTCGCCAGAGCAGAGGGATTGCGGCTTCCTTCCCTCTACAGATCGATCGTTGTATCCTGGGAGATCGACGTCCAAGAAATCCATAAGCGAACAGTGGAGGACGAATCGATTTTAAAGAGATAGTGTCCAACACTAGCCTCGATCTTCATCCAATCTACTTCCTGTCAGTAAAGTCTTCTTCCAGTCTTCCTGCAACCAGGTTTTTCATAATCCAGTTTCTTCTTTATTCACTTTAGGTTAAGTAAACTAGTTAAAGAAGAATAGTTTAATTCTGTGTTAGGTAATAAGATAACAGAATACTGAAACCCAAATACAGGATAATTTCCTATAAGATAACAGTAGCAATTCTGTATAGTAAATCTGTTAACTACAAATCTGTCATTTTATATTAATCTGTCAAGCACTAGTAATCTTAATTGCTTTTAGAGAAGACTAGTTAATTTTTGTTTTGTGATTTGGAGTGTTGTTTTATTAGAAAGTTAAAATTTATTACAAGACATTAAGATAGATAAATTTTAATATTTGTAGATAGCTACTACATCTGATATGTCCACTGTGATAACTCCTATCATGGTTACTCCAACTGTGCCTTCAAGCCAGTACGAGAAACCAGAAAAGTTCAGTGGCTCAGATTTTAAGAGATGGCAACAGAAAATGTTGTTCTATCTCACTACAATGAATCTGGCCAAGTACTTGAAGGAGACTGTGCCTACTCTTGTTGAAGATGATCAACAATCAGTGAAGGCGGTTGAAGCATGGAAACATGCGGACTTCTTGAGTAAGAACTATATCCTCAATGGTTTGGACAATATACTGTATAATGTATATAGTTCAGTTGCTACTGCTAAGGAACTATGGGAGTCCTTAGACAAGAAATATAATACAGAAAATGCCGGCTCTAAAAAATATGTAGTCGGTAAGTTTCTGAATTATAAAATGGTTGATTCTAAAAATGTAATCAACCAAGTACAGGATCTTCAAGTGATCATTCATGAAATTCATGCTGAAGGTATGACTATCAGTGAATCTTTTCAAGTGGCTGCAATAATTGAAAAATTGCCACCATCTTGGAAAGAATTTAGATATTACCTAAAGCATAAACGAAAAGAAATGACACTTGAAGATCTAATTGTACGATTGAGGATTGAAGAAGATAACCGCCTTTCTGAAAAGAAAATTGAAAATCCATACAATGTTTCTAAAACTAATGTTATGAAAAATTCCAATAAGTCTAATGACAGGAAGAGAAAGCACAATGGTGAAGACTCTAAGAGTGGTAACTCGAAGAGATTCAATGGCAAGTGCTACAACTGTGACAAGCCTGGACATCGTGCAAAGGACTGCCGTGTGCGAAAGGCACCAGATTGTTCGAAGAAGAAGAAGCATCCTAATGCACATTTGGCCGAAGAAGAAAATCTTTGTGCAAATGTAGATTGTACATCTGTTGTCTCAGATGTTAACCTAGTTGGTGGCAACTCTAAAGAATGGTGGGTGGACACTGGAGCCACTAGCCACTTCTGAGCCAACAAGTGGATGTTCTCCACATATGAATCTGTGGAAAGAGAACTACTCTATATGGGTAACTCTGCAACCTCCAAGGTTGAAGGACGAGGCAATATTGTACTGAAGATGACTTCGGGAAAAGAACTTACTCTTACTGATGTACTTCATGTACCAGATGTCCGCAAGAATCTGGTCTCTGGTTCAGTCTTGAGTAAGAAAGGCTTTAGGCTTGTGTTTGAGTCTGATAAGTTTATACTCACAAAGAATGGTGTATATGTAGGTAAGGGGTATATGACCAATGGTCTGTTCAAAATAAATGTAATGACCATTGCCCCTGAGGTTATCAATAAAATTAATTCTTCTGTTTATATGACTGAGTCACCTTTCATTTGGCATGGTAGATTAGGACATGTTAATTATTATACTTTACAAACATTAATAAATTTGAATATGTTGCCTAATTTCAATATAAACTTTGAAAATAAATGTGAAATATGTGTTGAATCAAAAATGATTAAGCTTCCATTTCACTCTATAGAACGTAGTACTGAACCTTTAGAATTAATTCATACAGATGTGTGTGATTTAAAATCTATTCAAACTAGAGGTGGAAAGAAGTACTTTATTACGTTTATAGATGATTGTACTAGATATTGTTATGTATATCTACTTAGAACAAAAGATGAGGCAATTGAAATGTTTATACAATACAAAAATGAAGTTGAGAATCAACTTAGCAAAAAGATAAAAATGCTAAGAAGTGATAGAGGTGGTGAATATGAGTCACCATTTGCACAAATTTGTGCTGAACATGGTATTATACATCAAACAACTGCTCCTTACACTCCACAGCAAAATGGAATTGCTGAGCGTAAGAACAGAACTTTAAAAGAAATGATGAATGCCATGTTAATAAGTTCTGGTTTACCCCAGAACATGTGGGGGGAAGCTCTGCTTTCTGCCAATTATATTCTCAACAAAATACCCAAAAAGAAACTTGAGAAAACACCTTATGAATTATGGACAGGTCGAGCACCTAGTTATAAATTCTTAAGAGTGTGGGGGTGTCTAGCTAAGGTTGCAATTCCTACTCCTAAAAGGACTAAAATTGGACCTAGAACTATTGATTGTATATTCATTGGATATGCGCATAATAGCAGTGCTTATCGTTTCTTTGTCTTTAACTCTGATCATCCAGAGATACATAAGTATTCTATTATTGAATTTAGGAATGCTGTATCCTTTGAGAATGTATTTCCTAGTAAAGAACATGAATCAAGTTCCTCTAAAAGGACTTGTGATGGTATAATAAGAGAAACAGAGTCTGATTCTGGAAATAAAACCAATGAGGATGAATGTAGACGGAGCAAAAGGGCCAGGATTAATAAATCGTTTGGTCCGGATTTTCTAACATATATATTAGAAAAAGAACCTCAAACTTATAAAGAGGCTATGTCTACTCCTGAAGCTCCTTTTTGGAAAGAAGCTGTAAATAGTGAAATTGAATCAACTATTCAAAATCACTCCTGCGAACTTGTGGATCTTCCTCCAGGAAGTAAACCATTAGGATATAAATGGATCTTTAAAAGAAAGATAAAACCTGATGGGTCTATAGATAAATACAAAGCTAGACTTGTAATAAAAGGCTATAGACAAAAGGAAGGTATTGACTATTTTGATACATATTCACCTGTAACAAGAATAACATCCATAAGATTAATAATTACTTTTGCTGCATTATATAATCTTGAACTTCATCAAATGGATGTAAAAACAGCATTTTTAAATGGTGAATTAGATGAAGAAATATACATGGAACAACCTGAAGGGTTTGTAGTTCCAGGTAAAGAAAAGAAGGTGTATAGACTTGTTAAGTCTCTTTATGGACTTAAACAAGCACCTAAACAATAGCATGAGAAGTTTGACCAAGTTATGTTGTCAAATGGATTTCGCTATAATGAATGCGATAAATGTGTATATGTAAAAAGGGATATGCACAACTATGTCATTGTATGTTTATATGTGGATGACATGATTATCACCGGTAGCACGGTGGCTCTAATTAAGGAAGTAAAAATCATGTTAACACGGAAATTTGATATGAAGAACTTAGGTATTGCAGATATTATTCTTGGTGTTAAAATCTCCAAGACATCTGATGGATATACCTTATCCCAGTCACATTATATCAAGAAGATACTCGAAAAATTTGACAAGGGAAATACTGATATAGCTAAGACACCTGTAGATATGAGTCTACATCTTACAAAGAATATAGGTGCTAGTATATCACAGTTAGAATATTCTCAGATCATTGGCAGTCTTATGTATTTAATGAACTGCACAAGACCTGATATTGCATACTCAGTAAGCAAACTGAGTAGGTTTACAAGTAATCCAGGGGAGAACCACTGGAAAGCAATAGTTAGAGTACTCAAATATTTGAGGTATACTACTAACTATGGGTTGCACTATACTAGATATGCAGCAGTGATTGAAGGATACACTGATACTAACTGGATTACCGATTCAAAAGATATCAAATCCACAAGTGGATATATCTTTACTATTGGAGGAGCAGCCATCTCTTGGAAATCTTCTAAACAAACATGTATAGCCAGATCCACTATGGAATCTGAGTTTATAGCTTTAGATAAAGCTGGAGAAGAAGCAGAATGGTTTCGAAACTTTTTAGAAGATATTCCAATGTGGCCTAAACCTGTGTCAGCAATATGCATCCATTGCGATAATCAATCAGCAATTGGAAGGGCACAAAATGTATTATATAATGGAAAGTCACGACATATACGTCGTAGGCATGAAACTGTAAGACAGCTGCTTACAAACGGAATAATATCTCTTGATTATATAAAATCAAAAGATAATATTGCAGATCCATTAACAAAAGGCTTGACTAGAGATCAAGTATATAAGTTGTCGAGGGGAATGGGATTACAGCCTACTAAAGAGTAACTCCATAATGGCAACCCAACCTAGCTGACTGGAGATCCCAAGATCTAGGTTCAAAGGGACAACCGAATTGTGGGGGAACTCGAAAGAATCACTGAGGAAAATATTTCCTATCTCATTTCTATGGTAAAATAGTGATTACCTGCAATGTGTTAGGATAAGCCAAGCTTTTAATGATCCTTATATCTTAGAAATCTAAGTGGAGTATGGCAGGATACTCTTGATAAGAGATCACCTATGTGAGTGAGAAGGGGCCGCTTCTATGAGAATGAGAAAGGCTAAGTTCTCTAAGAGCACTCACAGAATTACCACGTTGTCCAAGGCCAAAATGGATACAACATAGAATCTGATAAAGTTGAAAGAAATCGTGTGAATATTATTGTCTTAGTTTACATCAAAAGCTGAACAGTTCAAAAACATCGTGTTCACTGGTTAGCGAGTAAACTCGATAATATTTCACTAGGGAAGGTTCAAAGCCAAAAGCCACCTCTCCCGATGCGGTAACTTTCTATTACACTCTCTGGTTATTTGCATTAGAGTCTAAGCCATTTCATTCATGTGGGGGATTGTTGAATTCATTCACTAATTTGAACCTTTTGTTAAGCCAATTCACTAGTTCAAATTAAATGAATTAAGTGAATTGAAATTGGTTTCAAAAGTTGAGTACATAGCAAAGGAACAAAAAAAGGAAGATGAAAAGATAGTTCCACATGGGATAGGGGAATGTAAGGATGTGGGTTTAAATATGATAGCTTGCTCCTTTACTTTGCTTATGTAAGAAGAGGAAAACCTTGAGCACCACGGGTGGTGCTACGCACCGCCCGCACCCGTACGCGCACGCGCACGCGCACGCGCGTGTGCGAGGGCGAATGTGCGTTTAGGGCGCTTAGGGCGCTTTAGAGGCGCACTTTGCACTTCGCACGTACGCAACGTCGCGAGGAGCTGAGGAGCCTTTGATTTTTGGTGCTATTGGATTCGGGTTGCCGCTATTGGGTTCAGAACTGAATGAATTCGACCTGCACCCGCCCCACCAGTCTTTAGTCGTTGAAGTCCAACGGTCGGCGGTCCAACAGTCACCGGCCGCCGTCAACGGTTGCCGTTAAACGGTCACAACTGTTGAAACGGCCAACTGTTGCGACTGTTGAAATCTCAACCGTTGCGACTGTTGAAAATCTATAAATAGGGTCTGGGTCAGTATTTCAAACTACACACTTTTCTTTTCTCTTCTCTTTCTTCTTCTACAGACAGAAGTTCCAGATTTTCTGTCTACAGAAGAACTCTGCTCATCAGTTTCAATAAAGTCCAGTCCTGCATAACATAAACCAGAGAGAACCTTTATCAGATTCGCCAGAGTAGAGGGATTGCGGCTTCCTTCCCTCTACAGATCGATCGTTGTATCCTGAGAGATCGACGTCCAAGAAATCCATAAGCGAACAGTGGAGGACGAATCGATTTTAAGGAGATAGTGTCCAACACTAGCCTCGATCTTCATCCAATCTACTTCCTGTCAGTAAAGTCTTCTTCCAGTCTTCCTGCAACCAGGTTTTTCATAATCCAGTTTCTTCTTTATTCACTTTAGGTTAAGTAAACTAGTTAAAGAAGAATAGTTTAATTCTGTGTTAGGTAATAAGATAACAGAATACTGAAACCCAAGTACAGGATAATTTCCTATAAGATAACAGTAGCAATTCTGTGTAGTAAATCTGTTAACTACAAATCTGTCATTTTATGTTAATCTAAAACAATTCTGTATGCTTCAATTTGCAACCACAGAATTAGTAACCTCCACTTTACATATACTGTCATAATATATTAAAAGACATACGGTAAATTTATAACCTACAGTTCTAACTTAAAATTTAAATGTTCCTGATTTGATATGGTACGAGCTCTCTCATATTCCGTATATTCTTTACTCTCCACTAGTTAGGATGAGAATGGACAAATCCAAAGATTCGTTTTTGGTTTGTTTTATTTAAAATTTCATTTTTGGTCTGTTTTATTTAAAATTGTAAACTCAAATAAAAATTTTATTTTATTTTTAATTTAAAAATGTAAAGAGAGTGTATCAAGGATTGATTCTGGGCCTGTATATTTCTATTCTGATCGTAAGTCAAGTTTTACTCTGCATGATATCTGTTGTAAAGCAGAAGGTTGAATATCGTGAGGTTCGAAAACTCATAATCTCTTTTTCAAGAATAAAAGAGGAGGAAAAAAAAGAAAAAGAAAACAACTTTGCCGCATAAATGCATTCACTCACCTAGGTTGATTGAATGAGCAAACAAACGTGACATTGTAAAGCATGATTGAGATATGGGCAAATAGAATTGTAACCAATCATATATCTTCCATCACCTTTTCTCCATGTGGTGCAATGCCTCAAACTGATTTAAGATTTTATTGAGATTCTTCGTATACAAATATTGAGCCTCAAAAATCTCTAAAAGTTATAAAAGAAGTCTCTCTCTACAACTATAAACTCTTAGGCTGTGTTTGGATTGAGGGAAAATTTAGGAAAAGAAAAGAAAAGGAAAGGGAAAGAGAAAAGGAAAGAAAACGATATGGAAATTGGTTTCCTTTTTTATGTTTGGTTAGAAAGAAAATGAAAAAGAAAATCTCAAAGAAATTTTAGAAGAAAGCAGTTTCTTATGTTTGGTTGCTCAATAGAAAATTAAAAGGAAAATATAATTTTAATTAAACTCTAAAAAATTTTAATATTAATTTACATATTATTGATATAATTTTTAATTTTTAAATAATTAAGAATATAATAACCAAATGGTCCAAACTTCACAAAAATTAAAAATATCTTGGGACTAAAATTACAAGAAAATTTATGCAAAAATTTCTCTCTTTTTTATTTTTCTCTCAACTTTCCTTTTCTTTCATTTTCTCTTGGGGAAGAAAAGGAAAACGAAAAAAACCTAATACTCTCACTTTTTTTCCTTTTATTTTCTCTTTAATTTTCTCTCTAACCAAACAGTGGAAATCAACTTTCCATTTCCTTTTCTTGTTTTTTCCTTCATTTTCCCTCAATCCTAACACAGCCTTAAGGATTGTAAAAGAGCTATCGAAAGTCTCTCAATTCCTCGCAAATTCTCAGAAAAGCTATAATCCCATGAAAACCCTTGTTATATGATGGCGGTGGAAGAGGGGTTATTACTCTCATCGTATGTAGCAAACCTTTTACCCTCACAATAATGCGTCCTAATGAATATCTGAAAGTATAACTATCGTATTTCATGGGATAACTACCTAAAAATTAAAAAATTTCTTTATCATGAATTATAGGTCAAACACATAACACTAATAAGATGCATGTGTGATATATTTTTGAGTATTATTGAAATATCATTCTACTGCACCAAAACTCCGAAGTTGTGGTAAGAGCTGAGGAAAATTATTTTGTATTTTAATATGCTCCCGCAGGAGGAAAGGAAATTATTTTATATTTTTACACGCCCCCACAGGTTGAGGGCTCACCATTTTTGGACAGAAATCTGAATTTTATGCAGCGAATGCGATATAATTTTTTTTAAAACCTGCAATTAAAATAGGCTTTATGCAGCGAAAGCGGTATATTTTTTTTAAAATCCGCAATTAAAATGCGCGCCCGGCAGGATTCGTACCTGTATAATTTTTTTAAAAATCTGATACTATATTGAAAGACCCTTCCATTATACAAAAACTCCGAAGTTGTGATAAATAGGAGAGAGTATCGGTCGGTTCGGTTCGATTTTGGGGAAAAAAACTCCTACCGAAAACCGAACCGAACTAGTAGAACCGAAACCGACCGAACTTCCAAAAAAACCGAAATGGAATTTTCGGTTCAGTTCGTTTCGGTCGGTTTTCGGTTATTTGGGTTTGAAATTAAATATGTAATAAACACTTGTATTTTATAGGAATGATAATAATTTTTCTTTCTATTTTTTTCTTTTTCTACCTATTAAATTAACAATAACATATTTTTCATCAAAAATTTTAAAGAAAAATATATTGAAAATAAAAATAAGAATAAACTTAATTGTAAAATTTCTATTTTTTTGATTGGAGCTAAAGCCACCGAAACCCGACCCGAAATCCGAAATTAATTTCGGTTTTTAAACCAAACTGAACCGAAAACCGAATAAACCGAACCGATCAGTGCGGTTTTGCAGTTCAGTTCGGTTTTCTGCTCAGCCCTACTGATAAAGGTTGCGGAAAATTATTTTGCATTTTAACAAGTATAGTTTTAAATAGGTAGCTAGGTGTATACCTAAATGGAATAGAAAATTAAATATATTAAAAAATACAAAAAATAAAATTGTTAATGTAGTAAAAATTAAATTATGGTTTTTAAAAGACCATGCCTTGTCTCCCACTTTTTATTTGATACCTCTTTTATTTAAAGAAAAATCTCTTCTGATTTTCGTTAATGATGAACCCACTTTATTTGTTTCTTTACCGAAAATATTTCGGCCATTGTTTTTTAAAGAAAAATCAAAACCATCTAATTAATTTTTTTTTAAAAGAATCAATCTATTGTTTACTTACAAATATTATTTCCACCAACAATTTCTTGAGAAAAGTCAAACTGTCTAATTATCCTTACTGATAATTATATAGAACGGACTAAAAATTGACTCATGAATGCATCAATTACCATCCCTGGCCCTACTCACGAAACATGTTTTATAATTCCAAGCAAATTTTAATTTAAATAATATGGCATCCATCTCATAAACAACACAAGTTATCCGAAATATTTTAATCATGTATCGCATTCTCAAATAGGATGTTTTTATTTGCATGGAACTAGTGGTAAAAGTAAGACTACTTCCACTACTTCAAGTATTTATTTGGCTAAAAAATAAATAGAAAATTACTTCATATATAGTGACGTGGCCCATCGAATTAGCTTCTAACAAATAGTTTAGCAGATAAACTCCCATTTGCATTGCAAAAGTCAATGAAACCAAACATTTGGTAAAAAAGTTTTGATGTTAATAGCTTGTAAAAAATTGGCTTGTGTTACTTTCATTCGGTGATGCCTATGATTTGTAGCCGTTTTTCGAAAGAGAGAGCAAGTTTTATTTTAGTTGCGAAGGAAAATTTAGTTTGCCCCCTCGCAGACCTTTTAAATTTATATCACATATCGAGAAAATAAATACTTATATTTTGCAAGGAGCATTCTCATATAAGTTAGCTTTCTAAAATAAGGAGAAAATGGAAAAATTTTCCCCTTAAATATAACATATATATTGTTAAACATAAATACTTCCTTTAAGAAATAAAAAACATAAAATATATTTGCTTATACGCTTGGAGAAAAAAAGAAGGCTCGGTATTATAATAGTATGTATCAATTGGAAATCATTGTATTCACATACAAGTATTCTATTAAGTGTTTTTTCATGGATCGTATATATTCGTGTTTACCGAGCTAAACATAAATAAGTTTATGGAAGAAAAAAAAACCAAAATTGTTACAAAATGTTCTAATTATATATCACATGATTTACTTTTCTCCAACTTTTAAGAAATCAACTGCAAAATCAATGGGTCTCTTTCATGCAGAAAAGAGATTGTATAAATGATCGGATTTCTAACGGTAAATAAATCATATTTTGGTAACATAAGTAGTTTTCATTCAAGCAACCTTTGTAAATAGAAATGGAAATAGAAAGAATATTTCTGATCCAAGAGATTCGATGGAAGAATATTTGGAGCAAGGGGATAAGTCAAAATCAAAGCTAAAAGAGAGGGTAATATTAAATTTTGCAATAATTTTCATTTCTAACCTAAGAGGGAGAGGGAGAATGGACATACTTGCCTATAAATAGATGGCACCCGAGTCATCCAAAGAGCATATTACACTTGTTACCCCTTCCCTTATTCGTAGCTCCGCTCTCTCTCTCTCTCTCTTCCTTGTAATTTCTAAGCTTTCTCATTTCTCATCTTTTTTTTTTTCCTTCACTTTTCTCGTTTCTCCTTCATTAAGATATCAAATTCTTGACTGTTTTCTTGTGATCATGTGTGGGATATTGGCCGTGCTCGGTTGCTCCGACGACTCTCAGGCTAAACGGGTTCGCGTGCTCGAGCTCTCTCGCAGGCAAATTAACCATCTATATATCTCTTTTTCATGTCACAATTTGTTTGTTATTTTGATACAAGGAAATGAGTTTTTTTTTTTTTTTTTTGAGAATATTGACCTTCATTTTAATTGTATCCGTTGTAATTAGACATAATAATTAAATTTCTGGTTTTTTATGTAATTAAGTCGCTTGTGTTATTTCTTTTGGTAAATATTCTTTAGGACAAATTATCTTATATTAAGTAATATTTGATGAACAAAAAGTATTTTTCTCTTAGCAATTAGTTTGGATTCATTTTGTTATTATTTACTGAAATATGAAAATAATGAAGATAGCTCTTTATTATGTTCATAACTATCTAATTTTGTAGGGGAAAAAAAATCTTATTTATAGAAGGTAGATGCATTACATTACCATCTAATTCAAGGGAAAAAAAATTAATTACCAGCACCTTTAAGATAGAATATTATAATTTTTTGTTTAAATACCACTTGCATCAGCTTACAGCCTATTCTTCAAAAAAATTAATTCAAATAATAAAAATTCATTTATATGGGATGTTAATTTTCCAGCCTCAAATTAAATAATAAAAAATAAAATAAAAATAAATTTTCGGCTTGTTAGTTCTCCAATATCGAACACTGCTATATTTTTTAGAGTATACACTGTGGGTAAATAATCCTGCAGTTCATTAATAATTAAAGCTTAACAAAACTCATGCCACTTATGCCTTTATTCCCATAAAAAAGAAAGAAAAAACTTTTAAAATTTTTTTATGATGAGCTCTCTCTCTCTCTCTCTCTCTCTCTCTCTCTCTATATATATATATATATATATATATATATATATATATATATATATATATATATATATATATATATATATGAGATTACTGTAGATGAGCTGCTAGCTCAGGAAAAGTTACGTGAGCTAGAGACAAAAGTGTAATGATCCAATGATTTTTCTTCATTTTTTTTTAACAATCACTATCTCTATCTCTTTAACTTATTTCGGATTAAATTTTATAAATTTTGGATTTCATTTATCCTTTTATCAAGTGCATACAAAATATTTTATTCATTGAAAACCGTTAATTTTGTGTTAGCTTGATGGAAGACCAAATCAAAACTAAAAACTAAGAAGTTGTGTATGAGTGAACTCTAGGCGGTGGAGATCATAATCCAAAAATTTTTTTTTAAAAAAAAAAATTATTAGAGATAGTGATAATGAACTGTAACTCAGATAACTTGCGTGAGCTGTCAGATCATTTCCATTTCTTTCTCTCTCTATATATATATATATATATTCAAATAGCGAAATAAAATTAGAATGAGCAAAATTAAAAAGAAGCTGATGATATTCTTTGTGACAGGTTGAAGCATCGCGGTCCAGATTGGAGTGGGTTGCACCAGTTTGGAGACTGTTTCCTCGCCCACCAGCGGCTAGCGATCATTGATCCTACTTCCGGCGACCAGCCTCTCTACAACGAAGACCAGAGCATCGTGGTCACGGTAAATGATTTGTTCATCTATGCATATGCACCCATATTTCTCCATTTTGTTTTAGCTTGGACTAAACCACCCGAAAACGCCAAGAATCTTTTTTCAATGACGATAAAAATGGCAATAACAAAAAAAAAAATTTAATTTTACTATGGATGGAAATGACAATAAAAAGTGTTATAAATTAGTAGAATATATCACAGTTGAATGAAATATTTATTATGAATTATTTTAGTGCTTGCTTTGTCAATATTTATTTTAATTAGCTGATCAATATTTTTCCAATATTTACATGTGGATGATTTCACCTCAAGTAACACACTGTCATGTATATAAATAGTATTGCTAGCTATTTCCTCTCAATAATATATACATTGTGCCTCAGTATCTATTTTCTCTCTTGCTTTATTTTTTTTGAGAAAATTATTAATCTGCCTTTTTTTTTTAATAATATTTATTTCAAAACAGGTTAATGGAGAGATTTACAACCATGAGAAGCTTAGAAAAGAATTATCAAATCACACTTTCAGGACTGGCAGTGATTGTGAAGTGATTGCACATCTGGTAATAATTATATTACATTTGAATTTTCCCACCATTTTGTTCATTTAAATATTTATTCTTTTATTTTTTTTAATCTCAGTATGAGGAGCATGGAGAAGATTTTGTTGATATGTTGGATGGCATATTCTCGTTCGTAGTTCTAAACACTCGCGATAACAGCTTCGTTGCTGCACGAGATGCAATAGGCGTCACGCCCCTCTACATCGGATGGGGACTTGATGGTAACCCTAACCGCCGCGCGCAGTTCCTCATTGCTAGCTAGAAATCTATTCTGATCAGAAATTTTTATGCTCTGCAGGATCGGTTTGGATATCATCGGAGATGAAAGGACTGAACGACAATTGCGAGCATTTCGAATATTTCCCTCCCGGGCATTTGTACTCCAGCAAAACTAGCGAGTTCAGAAGATGGTACAGCCCTTCTTGGTTCTCAGAGTCGATCCCTTCGGCTCCATATGACCCCCTTGTTCTCCGAAAGGCGTTTGAGGACGTACGTAAGAATCGTATAAGTTTCAAATAATATCTCTACATGAAGTACTGATCGATCTCCATTTCTCTGTTCAGGCTGTTGTCAAGAGGCTTATGACCGACGTGCCTTTTGGGGTCCTGCTATCGGGTGGCCTCGACTCCTCTCTAGTTGCATCCGTTACTGCCCGTCACGTGGCGGGAAACAAAGGTGCGAAACAATGGGGGAATCAACTCCATTCCTTCTGCGTTGGCTTGGAGGTTTGATACGATTCGATACTTACTTCACCTTCCATTTCTTGCCAAGAGTTTCATTTCGTTACAGAAAATCTCATGTGCGTATCTTTATGCAGGGCTCGCCTGATTTGGAGGCCGCCAAGGAGGTAGCCGCATATCTAGGCACCATTCACCACGAGTTTCACTTCTCAGTTCAGGTGACTTGAGATTTTTTTTTTTTTTTTTATTTCCCTTCTTCTTGAATCTATGTAGACGGCCAGTTATCATGACTTTGGATGGGTTTTGCCGAGTTTAGGATGGTATTGATGCCATTGAGGATGTTATCTACCACATCGAGACGTACGATGTCACGACGATAAGAGCAAGTACGCCGATGTTCCTCATGTCCCGTAAGATCAAGTCGTTGGGGGTGAAGATGGTGATCTCTGGTGAAGGTTCTGACGAGATTTTTGGAGGGTATTTGTACTTCCACAAGGCTCCGAACAAGGAAGAGTTCCACCGCGAAACATGTCGCAAGGTGATTTACAAGCGATATTCTATGTAAATTGATCGGAAATTAGAGAATTTTATGGTTGTGACTGCTGATATTGGCTCCGCAGATAAAAGCCCTGCACCAGTATGATTGCTTAAGAGCCAATAAAGCAACCTCGGCGTGGGGATTGGAGGCTCGTGTGCCATTCTTGGACAAGGAATTTATCGATATTGCAATGAGCATCGATCCTGAATGGAAAATGGTGAGCATAAATAATTAATGAAGGAAAATTTCTATATATATATATAGCATTTCTTTAGTCTTACGATACTCTAAACACTTCATCAGATCAAACCCGAACAAGGGAGGATGGAGAAGTGGGTACTACGAAAGGCTTTCGACGATGAGGAGAACCCCTACTTGCCGAGGGTAATAAAACTTAAAAATCTGTATGCCGATGACAATTTCTTAGTTATCCCCGATAAATCGTTTACAGCAAAATTGAGAGAGACGAATTTGGCTATGCAGCATATACTCTACAGGCAGAAGGAGCAGTTCAGCGATGGAGTCGGCTACAGTTGGATCGATGGACTGAAGGCTCACGCCGAAGAACATGTAATATATAGGGTCACCGGTCTATTTCTTCTGTTCGATGTGAAAACTTATCAATAAAATTTTGAAAATATTTGTAGGTGACCGATAAAATGATGCTAAACGCGGAGCATATTTACCCGCACAACACGCCCACCACGAAGGAGGCCTACTACTATCGAATGATATTCGAACGATATTTCCCACAGGTGATCCCCATTTTACGCTAACTTCATTCGTGTCAACATATCGAAACCATAACCATAGCACCTTATGCTGCAGAATTCTGCGAGGCTGACGGTGCTGGGGGGTCCAAGCATAGCATGCAGCACGGCAAAGGCCATCGAGTGGGATGCTCAGTGGTCGAACAACCTCGACCCCTCAGGCAGGGCTGCACTCGGAGTCCATGTATCGGCCTACGAACCGCAGCCGCCTGCAGGTACTGCAATGGGGAACGGTCCGGCCATGATCAAGAGCAAGAAGCCTAGGATCGTAGAAGTTGCTGCTGCAGGGCTCACCATCAGCAGCTGATACTGTTCTCCCCCTCACTAATTAGGAGTGCATATATTACTTGTTAGGTGTTTGTCTGTAATTATTTGAAGGAAATAGAAACTATGCTGGATTTAAATTATTACTTATTTTCATGAAAATGTATTGTTTATTTTGCTATTTGACAATAAAATGCAATCAAGCAGTTTTACAGTTTTTGTCGATTTTTTTCCTCTCGTTTTCTTTTCCATTTTGGCCTTAAATTGAAAACTATCATGAACTTTAGCAACTTTATTAAACAACCGCTATGACTTTTCAAAAATACAATAATAATAATAATAATAATAATAATAATAATAATGGAAATGAGCTGACACCTCATGCTAATTACCTGAGCTGCAGTTCATAATAATAATTTCTTTTAAAAATTTTCTCGTGGATTATGATCTCAGTTTCCTAGGCTTCACTCATATCCAATTTCTGATTTATCCTCCATCAAGTGGGCACAAAATTAACGATTTTTAATAAATAAAATATTTTGTATTCATTTAATGCAAAGATAAATGAACTCCAAAATCTATGAAATTTGATTTTAAAGGAGTTAAAAATGTAGAGATCCTAATTTTAGAAAAAATTTGAAGAAAAATCATTAGACCACTATAATTTTGCTACTAGCTCACGTAACTTTTTCTGAGCTGGCAGCTCACCCATAATAATCTCTCTTTGTGTGTGTGTGTGTGTGTGTGTATATATATATATATATATATATATATATATATATATATATATATATATATATATATATATATATATATATATATATATATATATATATGACATGATATATTTGGGGACTTTTGGTGGTTTTTTTATGAGAGGAAAGAGATATTGAGTTAGAAAGGTAGAGAGATAGTGAATATTTCTCATGCTTGCCCGTAAATGTATGTCAAAATTGGTTGGCTGAACTATTTAAGTCTTTGTATTTTTCTTGTGCTGATTTTTTTCTTTTATTGATGATTTCAATGCATTGATCTCATGGAGTTCGTCAAATCTGATTAGAATTTCGATCCCTAACACTTTTGTGACATTAATACTTTTTTCCTATGGTAGCTAACCAAACATATAATGCACCTTACTAACAAAAGGAACCTAATTTTTTCACTCATTTGAAAATTTAGAACAAGATAATTTATGGCATACTGGTTGTAACTAAAGTTTTCAAATATGATGCCCATATTTCTCATAAATATTTATCTTTTAAAATTATTATTAGGATGAAAACCGTTATGCAAGCTCAAAGAGTTAGCTAAATTATTGTTGTATATAGAGACAAATTTGTACTAAACTTGTGCAGTAAAGTGAGGAGATTCCCTATTATGAACATTGATAATTCGAAAGGGTCTTGAACGTGTAACTTTATAACATGCATTATTTGCTAATTTTAAATTTTTCTTTCATGGTTTAAAGATTATAGTAAAGAGACAATATTTACAATTTGTTTAAGAATGAAGAGTTTCTCATGGAAATAGCTTCAATTTTTATGAACGCAAGGTTATTATTTGTATTTTTCATGTTCATCCATAATGAATATATATATTTTTAGATGATAATCATGATATATGTTTCTTTACGTCGATAAAAGTCAGATACTGGAATATATGATACTTCATATTATATAGAAGTTCTATATTTTTCTGATATCAAGTGAAATAAAAAAAAAAGTAAGTTCAGACATGAAATGACGATTTATAGTATATTTGATATATAATGTAGGTTACATGGAAGAGAGTTATAACATATTAAGAAAAATTAAAAGGCAAAGACATGTCACAAGAGGTGAGAATAATTATGACCTTACTTATTTGTATTTTATTAAGCAAATAAATATTACTAAATATAATTTTTCATGATAATGGTTGAATTGTAAATCGAGTATAAAACTCCATTTGAATACTAATTGTGCATATAATGTTGTTTCAATTATAATATATTATTTATTTTTAAAATTTTAAATATTGTCATGAATTCTTTTCTACATTGCGTACGTCACAAATTTTATTACTTTCTTATGCAAAGTCTAGATTTAAATCTCTCTTATATGAAATTCTAATTTTTGGCAATGACTTCAGAGGGATTTCTAAACCAAAACATAAAGATTCTTAATTCAATTAATTTTCACTAAAATTTCTATTTCAGATGCATGAAAAGGGAAAGAAAGGAAAAGATAAATAAAAAAAAAAGTATGAGTACTTACCGCATAAATTGCAGGTTTAATATCAACTATTTTTATTTATCTTATTTTATATATTTTTGGTTCTCTATAGATTTTCAAAAGGAAAAGGAAAAATATGGAGGAGTGTGAGGGCTTAGTTTTCTATTAACTGTAACTTTGTTTGGGATTTATAGTTGATGAGTTTGTATGACTTGTTAAGGAAAATGATGTTCTCTGAATTTTATAATTTTTGCCAAACTTATAGCACAATCATTTTAATCCTAAAGTTCTAATACTTTTTTGTAGTGCGAATATGTTTTAATATAAATTTTCCATAGACCACATGATAATTATGCCTGATAATTTTTTAAAAATCCTTATTCATACGGTTTTATTTTCTTTTAAATGTTGATAAAAGCTTAGTGATTATATCTTTTGATATGGACATTGTCAGAGGCTTTACAAATATTGTTTCCGAGCAAACATTTGTCTTATAAATTTTTTCTTTCGCGGTATGTAGCTGATTTTCTTATTCGATACAACACAATCAGATTTGTAATGCTTCGAATTTTGATTGTTATTTATATATATTTTTCACTTTTTTTATTCACATATTAACTGTTTTTTCAATCATGTTTAGTGCTACTATGCTTAGAATAAAATTAAAACATAAAAAAGGCAACTTAGGATGTATATTTTTCTTTTATTATGTCATGTTCTAGAATGTATAGATCAGGGGCAAAGCCAAGCACTCAACTATAAGGACAGAATTATTGTTGAATTTAAAATTGTAGATAATATTTATTTCAAAATCGTGTTATGACTTGTGTTATACAACACAGAGTTATTTAAGGGTCGAGTTATTTAAAAATTGTGCCCAAGAAAATTATCATGCTTCTCTTCTATAACTCATGTGTAAATTTACGACATTACAATACTAAATAAATATTTGTCATACAATATGTGATTATAATAACTTAGTCTAAAATTTATATTTATTTTTAATAATTCTTAATACAATTCAAGAACAGTGTAACAAATAAATAATTTATTTTATCGCTAAATAGAAAAAAAGGTTATGTACGTTTGCATCATGCTTATAGAGTATAGATTTCCTAAGTTTTGCTATTTTTATGGAGTTAAAAATAATATAAAAGATATTTATTCAGCATATAAAACAAGGTATCATCTTCAAATAAGAATTGAGTTAGTTGTCTTTTATATTCACAATCTTCATAACCAAGAATTGAATATTTATAAGGCCGGAGTTGTAAAATTAAATATTTATAGGACTGACATTAATTTTTTTTGGGAAATAGAAAATCGTAGGTGGATTTATTTTATTTTATTTTATTAGTGTGGGTGGGGGTTTTGCCCCTTGGTTACTGTTGAATTTTGGGTGTGGCTCTTTTAGTCTCACATTGGCTGAGTGCTAAAAAGACACCACCCATGGGTCCTATAAATAGGGCTTTGTATCTTTGGTTTTGAGTATCCAAAAAAAAAATTAGTTATTAATAAAACTGTTCTGAGAAAATATGTTTTATTTTGGAAAGTTTTCAAATCTGAAAAATTCCAAGTTGTAAATTTGGATTTTTGGGTTTTGGAAAAAATTCTCCTATTCTTAGAGAACTTTCTAATTTATCAGAAATCTTTGTAATTTGAAACTTTGGTATACTTGATTGATCGTTGGGGCCCGAGGACGTATTTAACATTTACTGAATCTCGTTAAATTTTGTGTCTTCTCATATTTTGTATTAGTTCTTATATGACACTATTTTGGGTATCTATTTGTGTGGGTAAGATATCTATTTTTTGCAACAAGTGGTATCAGAGCCGAAAATTCGATCTTGGCAAATTATTGAAAAGTGGCAGAAGGTTTTTCTTTTATACTGGCTAAGATTAGTGTGACTAATGCAAAGTTTAAAGTTGAGAAGTTTGATGGCAGCAACAACTTCGGTATATGGCAGTGTGAAGTCTTGGATATTTTTTATCAGTAAGAGTTGGATTTGCTCTGGAAAACAAGAAGCCAGAGAAGATAACTGATAAAGAATGAGAAAGAATCAATCGCTAAGTATGTGGTACATTTGATCTTGTCTCACAAGGGAACATAAGTATCCTTTCATGAGAGAGACGTCTGCAAGTAAGATGTGAAATGAGTTGGAAAACAAGTTCATGAAAAAGAGTAGTGAGAATCGGCTCTATTTGAAGAAAAAATTGTTCCGCTTCCAGTATCAACGAGGTAAATCTATCAACGATCACATTGCTACTTTTAATAAATTAATAACAGATTTGTTAAATTTGGATGTGACTGTTAAAAATGAAGATCAGACTTTATTATTGTTGTCTTCTCTTCCTGATGAGTATGATCACCTTGTCACTATTCTCCTTCGTAGCAAAGATAAAGTGACTTTTGATTAGATATACAATATATTGCACAATTCTGAGATCAGAAAGAAAGATAAAAAAGAGCATGGGTATAACACAGCTGAGGCGTATACTGCCAGAGGCAGATCTCAGAGTCGTAAATCCAATCAGAGAGGCAAATCCCAATCAAGAGGTAAACCCGATAAAGATGAATGTGCTTTTTGTCATAAAAAAGGACATTGGAAGAAAAATTGTCCAAAATTGAAAAAAAAAGATAAGGGCAAAGCGGATTCTGATACATGTGTAGCCATGTGTAAAGATAACGACTCAAATTTTGCATTGGTTGGTCTATCTTTAACTTCTCATTCTGATGAGTGGATTTTAGATTCTAAATGCACCTATCATATGTGTCATCATAAGAAGTGGTTATTCAATTTTGAAGAGTTTGATGGAGGAGTTGTTTTTATGGGCAACGACAACTCTTGCAAGATAACTGGGATATGCTCAATCCATTTAAAGAATTATGATGGATCGGCAAGAGTTTTGACAGATGTTCGGTATGTACCGGATTTGAAGAAAAATCTCATCTCTTTGGGAGAGTTAGAAGCAAAAGGTTTTGATATATCTATCCAAGATGGAGTTCTCAGAGTCACTTCAAGCGCACTTGTGGTGATGAAAAGTACGAGGAAAAATAAGTTATCCTACTTTCAGGGTAGTACAGTTATTGGATCAGCAGCTGTAGTCTCTGAAGAGAATACAGATGCAGAAACAACTATATTGTGGCACATGCGACTTGGTCATGCAGGTATGTGAGTTTTGCAGAATTTAATGAAAAAAGACTTACTAAAAGGTGCAAAAACCTGTAAATTAGATTTTGTGAGCATTGTGTCATGAGAAAAAAGACAAGAATAAAATTTGGCACTGCTATCCATAATACTGAAGGAATTTTAGACTATATTTACTCTGATGTTTGGGGTCTTATTAGAACACCTTCTTTGGGAGAAATGCATTATTTTGTTACTTTTATTGATAATTACTCTAGAAGAGTTTGGGTGTATTTGATGAAAACTAAAGATGAAGTATTGGAAATTTTTCTGAAATGGAAAAAATGATTGAGACCCAGATAGGCAGAAAGATAAAGAAGTTTAGATTAGATAACAGTGGTGAGTATAAAAGTGATCCATTTTTGAAAGTTTGCTAAGATGAAGATATTGTTCGACACTTCACTAACACAGATTCACCACAGTAAAATGGAGTGGCAGAACACATGAACAGGACTTTGCTGGAGAAGCTTCGATATATGTTGTTTAATGCTGGGTTAAGTAAGGGATTTTGGGCTGAAACTGTGACTTATGCATGTCATCTAATTAATCAATTACCATCAGTTGCGATTGAAAACAAGACACCGATTGAGGTATGGTTTTGAAAACCTGCTTATGATTATGATTCCTTACATATGTTTGGTTCCACTACTTATTATCATGTAAAGGAGTCTAAATTAGATCCAAGAGCCAAGAAAGCATTGTTCATGGGAATAAGTTCGGGTGTGAAAGGATATCGTCTTTGGTGTCCAAATTCGAAGAAAATCAATTTAGCAGGGATGCTATTTTTGATGAATATGCCATGTTGAAAAGGTAACACTTAGTAATTCTGAAAAAGACAAGAAGACCAGTAATATTCAGCAACAGGTGGAGAGTGCTCCGCAACAGGTGGATTTTGAAAAGGTAGAGTTGACCCAGTTTATAACTACAGTCCAGTGACAGAAAACAATGTCGAAGAAAAAGAGAAAGAGGTTTTAATACAAGAATCTCCACAGCAACCAAGTTTCAAGAAATTGAAGGTACATAGAGAGTTTGTATTAGATCCAAGTGGTGACCAGTATCCAACACTAGATGATAAGTCCCTATGCTTTCAATTTGGACCTTCTTACGGTTTCCCACGAGGAAGAAACTTTCAGTTGGGTTTATGGTTTGGACTGTAAGGAATCCCTGCATCATATTGGAAACATGAGTAGTAGCACCAGAATCAAGCCACCAAGTATTTGAAGGAACTTCAGTTAAGTTTAGTTCGGAACATACAAAAAAGTTAGATGTATCTTTCTTTTCGAACCAACCTTTACGTTTCAGACAATCTTTCTGATAATATACTTTTTTCTTACAGAAGTGACACTTATCTGTCTTCTGGTCCTTCTTATCAGTATCAGTGGCAGCCTGTGTTACTTTAGCAGGTGCTTTCTTCTTAAATTTCTTGGATTTTGTTTTGTGAGTCTTACTAGCTCCTTGACCCACAAGGTTAACAGAATGTACTCCTTGTTTCTTTAGCCTTGTTTCCTCCTGAATTAATATATTGGACAATTCACTAACATCCACTTGTCCTTAATAGTGTTGTAGTTAATTTGAAAAGGTCCATATTCAGAAGGTAACGAGTTCATAACGAATTGCACTAAAAAGGAGTCATCAACTGCCATACCCAAGGTCTTTAATTTTGCTGCAATATTCAATATCTCGAGGACATATTGCTGCATGCTTCGCAACCCATCATACTTCATGGTCGTGAGCTCAGCCATTAGAGTACCAGCAAGAGACTTATTAGCAGAACGAAAACGTTCTTCCACAACTTTAAGGAATTCTTTAGTACTTTTAGTTTGTGGAATAGCAGTCTTAATATTGTTAGTAATAGTCATTCACATAAAATTAAGACATAATCTGTTAGACCTTTCCCATATTTTATGCTTTGATTTCTCAGCCTCACTGCTTGTGCTTGTAATAGCAGCAGGTTTTTCTTCTAATAATACTAAGTCAATATCCAAAACACCTAAATGGAAATTGACTTGTTCGCACCATTCAGAGAAATTCAAACCATTAAACACAATAACAGAAGAAGCTTGCGAATGAAGAGTAATAGTTGCAAATACATAAATACTCAATAAGTTATCGGATTCAAAACATTAAACATTTAAAATATATTCCAGGTTTCCTTTGGGTAAACTCAGAGAATATTTTCATAAAGTTTATGCCATGCAAACTTTATTAGATAGTCAAATAAGACTCATCAAATAAAAAGTATCTTTGGACACATGAACATATTTGACAAGCAAATTGATTATCATCCATAATGTTTATTAGTTATAGAATATTAATTTACCTTTGGGTAAATTCTAAAATTCTATCAACTAATAAACCTCACTTATTCATATAATTACAATAATAGGCATTAACATACTATGAATAAATGACTATAATTTACTACATGACAAAATTTTAATTAATTAGTTTGGCCACTTTGGTGACTATCAAACTAATCCTTTATATTAATATCATGTGTAAGTCTAACAAGTCATGGGAATCATAATATTAATATTCCCAAAATCATAATTAGACAATAAAAATTTTAATTAATTAGGTTTTTTTAATTCGGCCAATTGTGTTCAGAATAATGCCATAATCATGTTCATGGGACCCACCTTTTCACAATCAAGGTCCAATTGTGGACCATCATTTTATACCCATGATTGAAGTACTTCACGCATGCAGACAATTGAATCAAAATTAATCAATTTTCATATGCATACATCAACTTTATACCGTTCGTTCAAGCATAGCCATACGGCTTTCATATTCATAATATTTAATGGAATAACTTAAAATCCATGTGTAAAAGCCGTTCGGTCAAGCCATGTGAGAATTTTCAGGATTACCTAATATAACTTAAAATTCAAGGCCACGATAAAGAAGGATCTAAACTCCCTCCCAAACATAATTGATAACTTAATAGATAAAATTAATGGATAAATTATTTATTCATAAACACGTTTCTCTGATACTACATGTGAGAGAACTTAATTCTTCATGATAAATACATAAATCAGAATCTTCGAATAAATAACTCATCACAAATAATTAGATTGAAAGGATAGTGTACCTGATGTGGAAGACATAATTTTTGATGAAAAGATTGAGAAATACCAACACTTTTCTCCTAAAAATTGGTTTCTCTCTCTTAACCCCTTCTTTTCTGTCACAGAAGGTTTGATGGGAATTTTTCTATAACTTTAGGAGGTAGAGAGAGGACCAATTTATATATTCTTAATTTTAATCTGATACGTTCATCAAGTACCCAAATAAACGGTTGAGATTTGTTCCATTATTAAATATGAAGTATGAGCCAATTAGGAAACTATAATTATATTAATATAATTATTAATATATATTTATTAAGCCCAACAATTCGGGCCACATTCTAACACATGGGCCATATCGGCTCGGGCCAACAAGCCCGAAGGGTATGGCTCGGCCATGGCTCGAGCCATGCACGCATGCTGAGCCTGGCCCAGCACGGGTCTAGGAGTCGTGCTGACAGGCAACTCAGTCCAATAGCCACCACTAACATTGACCAACCATTCTACTTGTATACTCCTTCAATTACAAACCAGTCAGTAAAACAAATCTAAATTATTTAATCTTATTGCTTTGTGACTGACTTTTTGTTTAAACTTTGAAACTTCTCAATTCCTTAGAAAATCACTTTTGAAAGGCTAATTGGTCGAGCTATATATATTATACATCCTTCTTCTACTTCATTTTTTTTTAAAAGTTATTATTGAATATGCACAAAAAGACTTCTTGAAAACAAGTCCTTACCTATCAGAGAAACCGAAATACTATGTTAATCTTTAAAACTCCTAATGGATCATCAACTCTAGACATTCACTTATTATTTGAGTAATTCTATGTGTCACATCTAATTTTGATTCTCCATTAGGATGAGAAAATTATCACCAAAACAACGATAACTAGCAATCAAATATTTGACCAAATTAAAAATTAAAAAGATGTTATCGGTTTCAAGAAAGATGTGTAATCACTATTCTAAAAGGACGTATATATATCCAATAGTGGTATAATGTCACTCTAGCGTATTAAGATGATTCAAATTCAAAACTTAAAATATGAAGATAACCATTCAGCTGGAGCAATCCCACATTCTCAACAAAATAATTTGCAGTTATAATTGCTTAACTATTTTTTTATTAATTTATTTCTTTGAATTTTTATTCAATAAATACATACAACCTTCAAGATTGAAGCTGTAGCGAGATTTTCGAACGTCATTATTCAATTTCTTTATTATTCTTCAGCACTTCTTTATTTTTCCTCTCAACCCACGAGTTTCCATAGAGTGATCATAAGTTATTAGTTAAACATATTGATGCAAAATGGAAGTCAAATTAGGATTAGTTAGCAATTTAGGGAAGAACAAAAAAAATAAAATTTTTGTAGAAATTTAGGACAAAAAATAAAAATAAAAAATGATTTGGGAATCCACCCAGGTGATCTCTCACCTACTCTCAATGTATTCACAATGAGAGATTTAAATATTATTTTAGGAATCCACCCAGGCGAATCCACGTCTACTCTCAGCAAATACACAAAGAGAGATTTTAACATGCAAATCTACGCATAGTTTTCACAAATTTTTTCATTTTTCATTCTCTCATTCAATTGTTGATTACAAGGCTTATTTATAAGAAATTTCTAATAATAATGATAAAAATAAAATCCTATCAAAATCAAATAAAATTCTATCTGATCTGATTTTCAAAATCAAACAAAATCATATCAGATTTTATTAAAATGCTAATAATAAAAATAAGAATCCTATCGAATCTTATCTGATATGATCTGATTTCCATCACATATTTACTATCTTTACCTAAACAAAAAAAAATAACCTGTGTTTCAAATATTTAAAACGCAGGGTTGGTTTCAGCTCATATTTAGAGTTAGATGTAACTAAAATGCGAACCACAGAGGGTCACGTTTTTACTCCAAAACTTCAGGAGGTAAACATTATTTTTATTGACACCTAAACACGGGTCTAAGCATGATACACAAACTACAAAGAGCTAAAATGCGGATTTAAGACTGAGATCCGCGTTTCAATTACTAATCCGAAGGATTCATAATTTCAGTTACAAATCAAATTGATTAAAATCAGGAAATTAATTCTCAATTAAAGAGGCTATTAATTGGATAGTTACAATAATTCAAAAGTCTCTAAATCTCTATAAATAGCTAAGTTTTGAGCTAAAGAAGGAGTTGGATTATCTCCACTTTGAGTATTTGTGCTAAAGAACTATAGTCCTTCTCGTTCAATAGCTTTGTGAAAGCTACCAACTCAAGAGTTCACGCTCGGATCGTCCAGAGAGCAGGATTATCCTCCACGATTACAAGAGAACTCTGGGCTTAAATAAAGTGGAATCATTTTCTCATCTTCTGTAAACGGAAAACCGTTTTTATTGTGACTTTCTTTCAAGTCAATAAAATTCAATTTTATGGCAAACAGTACCCTTAGTTATTCGGTGGGTGCCCTTAGAAACACTCCTATTTAATTTTTTTTATATTGGTATTGTTTTAATGGGTATGGATGTAAATATGTCCAAATTCAAAGTCAATATGCTTGCTGGTGAAATTTTTAAGTTCAAACCTTACCAAAAATCTATAATGGATATGAAATTAGAATCGAGACCTAAAAATTAGGGTTGCATACGGGTCGGATAATGGATTACGGGCATCCATTGGCATTACTATCTAAATGGATTGCAATAGCCACTTAATGACCTCCACAAGTATGGGTGTTTCTAAAGGAGCACATCATTTTTCTTAGTGAGCTTACTAGATAGTTCATTTTTTGTCTGAATTTAGAGTTCGGACTGTTGGAAAGTGGGTTCACCAGGAAAAATAGTATGCTCCTTTGGAAACTCCCCACAAGTATCCGTGCAATATAAGTACATATTGGGTTCGGGTTGAAACCTGCACGGAAGCCTGACCCAAAATCCGACTTATTATTATTATTAACTCACAAGTCAACAAGCTTAGCGTGTGATTCAAAGACGGCTCATTTTCGAGGAGTTAGTACAAGGACTAGGACTCAGTTAAATGACTCAGAACAAGATTTGAGCAGAATTTAGAAGCTCTGGTTCTATTAAGATTTCGAATAGTTAATTGGTTATAAAATAACCTGATATTGTTCTCTTTTTTGCAATGCAATGTTATTTCATTTATATGTATTAGAATGAACCTGATAGGCCCGGGCACAGCCCAGTTGCCTTGGGGGCTAGCCTACTAAGGCCTGGTGGCCTGCCTCGTCAAATCTGGGCCGGCTTGGGCATAATCTGATGGCCTTGTAGGCTAGCCGGAATAAGGTCTGATGGCCCGCCACGACTGACCCGTGCTGGCGTACTAATTTAAAAATAATTTTTTAATATTAAAATAATATTTAAAAATTACCAACAACTCTTTGTAATTAGGCTATTCAGCATTAAAAATTCTAAAAAACTTCTATAAGAAATTAATCTTAAAATTTTGAGAACTTTTTTTTTTAAATTTAAATTTGAAAATAAGGTGAAATTGATTCAATTTAGACTATTTAACATTATAAATTTGATAAATTTTATTAATTAACAAATTAAATATTAAATAAATAAATTTTATTTCTTGTTAAATTTTAGGAATAATATAATTTGACTTTAAATGTACTTATTGGAATATCTCATAAAATCCGAAAAGAAAAGAAAGGACCTAACTGTCACACTAAATTTGTTCTCAATATTAATTTTTAGAGTGGGTGAGATACGCAAAAATAAGAAAACATAGTTTATTGTAACCTCTCCATTTATAGACTAAAGTTTTCAATCTTCAATAATTATCTAGGGAATTTTCTATGTCAGGATCCATCTATTCAGCTTGCCTTCTATCGTGATTATTAAGCCAGTCCTTCAGACAGATGATAACGTCTCCAGCGTGCTTGTCGCGATTGAGCTGCTCCACATTATGAGGACTCAACAACATGCACTAAAAATATATTCCGATGCTATTGTAGACATTGATGGTGTTAGTATACCAAATGTTATGATATAAAGTATGAAATAAGTTTTTTATGTTATTTCCATCTTGATAAAATGTCAAAATTCATATTCTCTTGTTCATTTATAAAAGCTCCAGTACGATCGATAAAAATAGTGAAGCTCATTAAATGATATGTAAAAGATTTTAGTTTTTGTGCTGACAATAAATCAGAAAATAATTTATTTTTCATGGTTATTTCTCCAAATAAAGCAGGTTGAGATGCTGAAGTTGGAGTTTTTTTTTTCTATATAGATGTTCATATATAGAGTTGACATTAGAAACTAAAACTAATTTTTTTTTTATCACAATACATATTTTTGTAAAAAATTTTGAATTAAAAATTTCATTTTCTTTTAAACAAATATGTAAGAATCTGAAAATATCACCTAAAATTGTACCTATAGATATTAGAGCAAGATGAAATTCTACATATAAAATGTTAAATATAGCTATTCAGTATAAAAATTTAATAAATACTTCTAATGAAATGGACTTACTAATGTATAGTTTAGATAATAATGAATGACACCATTTGAATTGCATTTCTAAGTTTTTAAGCAAATTAAAATTGCAACTATAGCACTATCAGGCACTTATTACCCAACTACACATATTGCACTATATTATCTAACCAAAATTAGTTCGATTTTTAATGAATGTAGAAATCACACAATACTTGAAAATATTGTTCAACCTATAGAAACTAAATTTAATAAATATTTTAAAAATTTTTCATACTTATTATATTTTACAACTGTTGTGGATCCCCGTTGCAAATTAGATAAACTTGAAATTTTAATATTATTTTATAAAAATATGTCTTATGAAAATAATGTAAGGGATTTAGTTAATGATATTAAAATTTGTTTAGATATTATGTATAAAATATATGAAAATATGTATGGTGTGCCAACACAATCTACAAAAAAACCATCTATTAGGAAAATCCGTAATCTAATAATATCATCTGTATTTCACTGAAAAAAGACAAAGCAAACTAGTACATATTTTAATGAATTACATTATTATTTAGAAAGAGCTAATTATGAAGATGACACATTCCCTGAAAATTATGAAAATTTTGATATTTTGGCCTGGTGGAAATCACAGGAAAAAATAGATGAATAGACCTCACCAGAAGAATTGGTACGACGCAGAAGAAAGGGAATAAGAATTGGCTAATGAAATAGTAGTAGAGATCTCATCAGAAGAAGATGAATCATGATTAAAAGTATCTACATTTGTTGGGATTTTCATATATTTTCTAAATTTATTTGTAATTTTTAACTCTTAAATCTTTTAGAAAAAATACTAAGAACAAGTTGAGAGTGACGGCCAGGGTCCTCTCCCTTCTCTTTGGACTTTGTATAACTTTTAAAGAGATTTATAGACCAATTATATCAATGTAATGAGATTAAATATAATAAAAAAAATTACTGTTGTTACCTCTTATTAAATCCAATTAAATGAAGTTAAGTAATCTCCTAAACTTACTTAATAATT
This sequence comes from Dracaena cambodiana, assembly GCA_036321105.1. NCBI lineage: Eukaryota > Viridiplantae > Streptophyta > Magnoliopsida > Asparagales > Asparagaceae > Dracaena > Dracaena cambodiana. The sequence continues at coordinate 4,729,272 of JAYEPQ010000001.1, read as the reverse complement.
ATTTTTTTTAATGAAACAAGCCGGCATAGGACGGCACGGACACGGCACGTGCCCAGCGTGCTGTACCGGCAGGCCGAAGCCCGAGCAAGCGTGCCGTGCCAGGCACGGGCCATGCTCGGGCCGTGCGGCACGACCCACTAGCCAGCACTGCCAGCACTACACTATTGTAAACCTCTATCAGCGTCCTCTCATAGTGGAATGAGCATCATCCACGAGTTGTAGTAGTCTCTTTCTGATGTGGCCTCAAGACATGATTGCATGATGAGCATGCAATAGTATGCTTCTATATATGAATTTTAAAACCACTCCCACGGTAAAAGACTGCATAATTTTATGAATATTTCATATGATTAAGTTATTTATTGTCAGGTTGTGTTAGAGTTAACCCGACCCCAACTAGATACACATATTGATTTTTCAAAACAAAAAAAAAAATCCAACCCGATTTTATTATGTTATATGCAACTAGAAACACATATTTTGTAAAAAGTTAAACAGAAGGTTTTATTTGGAAACATAATGCAAAAAAGGTTGTTGCATTATCTAAAAACACAATAAACCAAGGAGTTATATGCAAAATGGCTCATACATTTTTGCATGATTAAAGAGTTCACAAAAACATATTATTTAGGGTTGATTTTAGAAAAAGAAAAAAAATGCATGAAATCACCTAAAAATTCATTAAATTGGGAGTCTGATATTATTTTTGGAGAAAATCAAATTTATAGATTTCTTATATTCTCATTTTTTTAATACAAATTTTTCTTATTTGATCTCCAAATCATTAATCGATGGTAGTTTCTAAAATTTAGATTTCATGGTGAATAGATAAAATCTAAATCTTCTAAAATCATGAGATTTCTTTTAGAGGAGATAATATCACTCTATTGAAAAATTTTAATTCTAATTACAAATATTAAATACCATGATTTTGCCACTTTCCTTTGAGTTGAGTAATTTACTAATTAAAATGTTTCCGTTAAAAAATTGATTACCTAATTAGATGCCAAAAAAATTAATTAAAAGGCTTTTGAGATTTGTCAAATGAAAAATATTTCGTAGTTAGTTGTGGTTTCCTATCAAAAAACAAATTAACATAGCTAACAAAACAAAAACAAGAAGCTATTTAACTGTAACAAAAGAAATTGCACTTGATTAAGCTGTTCATTTAATTAAAATAGGGTTTTTAGTACATTAGTCTCTAACAAACTTAACATTCAGATATTAATCCATAACAAACTTCTATTTGGAAATTAGTCTCCAATTTTATTAATATCAAGGATTATTGTAGGTGAAACCCTAGAAAAACTTACATGACCCAGTAGCAAATATATAGTAATTTAACGATTTTTCTTCAAATATTTTCTAAAATTAGGATCTATACCTCCTTAACTTTTTTAAATTAAAGTTTTATAAATTTTGGTGTTTATTTAACTTTTTATCAAATAGATACAAAATATTATATTTATCGAAAATTGTTACTTTTGTTTCAACTTAATGGTTGACCAAATCAAAAGTAAAACCCAAACAATTGAGTATGAATGAACTCTACATGATCGGGATAATAGTTCGAAAGAAATTTTTTAAAAAAAATATTGGAGACAGTAAAAATAAAATACAGATCAGATAACGTGTATGAGCTATCAGCTTATTTCCATTATTCTCTTAGTATTATTTGTTAGGAGTTTCTTAAATTAAAATTCATTCCAAAAAAAAATATTATATAGTTAAAATTAACACCGTTCAATATTGAACAAATAAGGGACATAATAAATTATTAAATTATTGTTCATCAATTTCAAGGAAATGACTTTTAACTTGGGAGACTAATAACAAATTATTCTAATATTATTTAGATTAATATCAGAATAATAATTTGTTAGGGATTAATATATAAATATAAAATTTGTTAGAGACTAATCTCCTAAAAACCCATTAAAATAAGAAGATTATGGAATCTCCTCCTATATGATTTTGAGAATTTTGTCATTATGTTTTTATGGTATTGGCAGCTTTTTTTTATTCCCCAGGAATACCATATATAATATATATGGGATCACTGTAGGTCAGTCGCTGGCTCAAGAAAGGTTACGTGAGCTAGTGGTAAAACTATAATGATCCAATTATTTTTTTTTAATAATTACTATCTCTACCTCCTAACAATTCAATGATTTTTCTTCAATTTTTTTTAACAATTACTATCTCTTCATGATCAAATTTCATAAATTTTGGAGTTCATTTACCATTTTATCAATGCATACAAAATAATTTATTCATTAAAAATAGTTAATTTTATTCTAACTTGATGATGATCAAATCAAAACTTTTCTTGGGTATGAGTGAAATTAGGAGGTTGAGATCATAATCCAAAAAAAAATTTTATAAAAAAAAAATTATTGGAGATAGCGGAAATGAACTGCAGCTCTAGTAACTTGCGTAAGCTGTTAGTTTAGCTTGTTTCCATCTCTCTCTATATATAAAAAAAAAAAAGAAAAAAAAAATCAAGATTCTTTCAATTCTAAACCTTTAATTATGGTTGCAAATATTTTTGAAGAGTTTATCATTTTGTTTCATCATTAGTAAACATTGTAAAAGAAAATTCTAATTTGTACTGATCAGAATAAAACGCACCCTAAAAGATAGGGTCAACCATTGGATTAGTTCCACTATATACCCTAATTTTTAATAAGGTCAACTAATTTCTGAGAAAATTGAGGCAAATGAATAGGTACTAAATTTGAAAACTCATTTCCTAATTTTGCTGCATGTCATGTGACCTTCTTTTTCTTTGGAGAATTGGTATAGAACATGAAATTAAAAAACCATTAAAATACAAAATTTATATGTTTTTTTTTTTAAATTTAAATGCAAATGAAAACAGTTCGATCTTGAGACCTTCCCTTAAATCAGATCTATCTCACTGGTTGGGTATATATTTTAAATTAGTCCTAGGTGTGTTTAGATTCCCTCCATGATGCTAGTTATTTTGGAATAAAGCATAATCATCTATATAAATTATGCCTTAAAAAAAGCCATTAAAGATACTTGATTTTAGATGATCTTCTGTTTTTGTAAGCGATATAACATATTAATAAATTATAGGTAGATCATAATTTTAATTTTCAAATTTCATTACCATCTTTTCTTTTCTCTGCATAGTATAATACTATACTTGGAGGCTCATGAAAAATATTGTGGAAAGAAACTCCCTTTATTTATTTATTTGTAAAAATGCAGGAATTAGCCCATTAGCCCGTATGAGCATTCCCTAACTTACGTAATATCCTGGAATCGAAATGGAAAAACAAGCCATTAAGAGGAGAGAATCACGAAAAACAAGCCATCAAGAGGAGGAGAGAGTCGGTAAAAAGCACCAACTCGAATTTAAAAATTGCACCACTACAATTTTCATTTTTTCTTTAGTTGTGCGGTGATTCTAAAACAATATAAGGATAGAATGGTAATGGACACGTCTGCAGATTTATACAAAATTTTAAAATAAAAATAAAATTTTTAATTTTCTAATTCAGAATTTTATATAGCAAAGACAAAAAATTAATCCACGGATACATCTATTACCATACCATCTGCATAGCCCAGTAAATTATCCAAGTCAAGTTCCTCGATTAACATATACAGAATAAAATCAGGCACAATCCTCCTTTCAAAAGCTAAGAGATACTTCATATGCACATAACAAACTATTCAAAAATATTTCACACGATACAGTTTTGCCACCTCGTTCACAATTTCTACGAATTAATGATGAACACTTTATCTCTCTTAACAGATAAAGAATTGTAAATTAAAAGGAACTCCAATTTGTAACACATAACTTACGCTAGAATACACTTTGATCCATGAAATTATGGACGCAAGTAACACTGCCAGCGGGCAAATTCTGAAAATAAAATGATTTGTACAACACATGTCATTAGAGGATGGAAATGGCTACAAATGATTACAAATTGTAAGAATTAATACAAACAATTTCGCAATTACGGAGCCCCCACAAGCTTTGCGCAGGAAACATGCTCTAAATGGTGGACCATCAGTCGAATTTGTCATCCACAATTCCAATGGGATTGGCAAATATGCTGCTGCACCTCAGAAATCTTCGATACGTCAACATTTTCTTTTGAAAACTTGCCTCGGGCCATTTGCCCCAGTTTTCTGGCTAATAATCTTAAGGTGCAAAATAGGAGAGTTTCTTGTTACTGGTCACTGGGGAGATCTTGAAAACTTTTGCCTGCATAATGTGAAATATGAGCCAAGGTCTAGTATCTACAAAAAGAAAACAAGGGCAAGGAATCAACAGAATAATGAAAGCTCACCTTCTGGGCATGAGTATCTGATCATCATCAGTGTCTTCGGAATCCTCTATTTTGTCAGTCTGAGTGCAGCCCTGTTCGGATCAAAAGATAAGAAAATCATACATTTAGAAAGCTATGGCGTTCGTTCAGCAATAGACACAACAAGCATTTCATACTGAATCAAATTACCTTTTGAGCCGCACGGTAATGAGAACTAAATTTATTTATTATAACGGCTAACAGGAAACATTGCGTATAGCTGCCAATAAACATGCAATAATGTCTATGGCCTTGTTTTTTTTTTGAGAGGTGGGCTAGTGCCCCCGCCTTTAATAAATTAAAAAAAATAAAAAATAAAAAATATGTGAGCTTGAAACCTGGAACCAAAACGGTAAAACCTCATTATTTTACTACAGAAAATGTGCATCAAATGGTACAGGCAATCAACAGCTGACAACTAGAACCAATTTGATCAGAATTGACATCTAAAAAGAGGCTACCAAGACAAAATTATTCATATTTCACTACGATATCTAGCATTAGAATAAACCATTGCACGCGTAGATCCTCGTCTTTACAAGAATTTCCTACTTGGGCAAAAATCGCTTGTATCATTCTGCATAGGCGTAAATAAACGATTCAATTGAATTTGTGAATAGTACCAAACAAAACGATAACAATAACAGAGTGTCGAAAGGTAAAAAGTTTTTACTCTAGGTGGGAAATGGTCTAGTTGGCCCTCGACATCCTACGCCTGTAGACATTCTTGTACGAACTTTCAGACCCAGTATTCACATTCTTATCCGTATGTTGTTGCATGATAGATTTATCCTCGTCGTCGTTGCGCTCGTAACATTTCATCAGGATCTTGGGATCGGTATTTGTGGGTGCCATCAACTGCAGGTAGATTATATGTGAATTAGTTATCATGGTACAAGAATGGGTGTACAAAATGCAAGATACTGAGAATATTTTGCCATATGATAAAAGGAACATACCGCGAGTATTGGAGATGTATCCAGTGCGACATTACTATCCAAGGACCTGGGCGGAACAACCCTGGCAAGGACACATTGGTTAGCAAAGGAGAGGCAGTATTTACAAGACGCGAATTCAAATCAAGAAAAAAAATAATTTCAATACTTTTCAACGTTATTCTGTCTAGGTTCCATCTCGGTTTGTTGAATTGAGTTGATACAACTACTAATTGGAGAATGTTCAGCTTCAATCCTGCAGCCGGTCAGGTTAAACTGATCAGCGTGAACAGATGGCAATGCGTTGACAGGTTCCACCGTCCCATTTGCCTCAGAAGCACTATCCGTTAACTTTTTGAAACGTCCTGCAAGCGAAAACGCTAACGAATATAAGCACCTAATTTGTTTAAGGACATAGAAAGTGGAAACCCTTGTATTGTTCGGCAAAAGTACCCTTTGGCTTCGATAGAACTGTCGGATCTCTTTTTATCAGGAGCTTCCAGCACATCGTAGTTTCTTGGAAGTACAGAATTGTGTGCTCCAAGAGATTAAATCTGTCGGAACTGGTCATTTTGCTAAAACCGAAGGAAGATGTCCACGTTTGCAGAAGTTGAGGAACTGCAGGTAACACCAGAGCTTCCACCCCCAATTCAGAAAGTAACTGGATGGCGAAACAAAAACATATTGATGAGCACACTGGTATGACACACATTACGCTATGAAAAGGGTACACATCGTCTAAATTGTAAGACCTACACACCCCGATATATCACAACTGAGGTACTGAACATGGAGCATCAGCATCGTAGCAGCAAAATTCCATTAATATATAAAAAATGTGTAACTTATACGAATTTCAAAATTTTTGAAGAATGAATTTGCCTAATTCAGGTAGATAATTGTATGAACTTAAAGGAATTTTGGAAGTAAAAAAGTTATGAGATACATCTTAAATAATTGGGTTTAAATAATGAAAAACGGTGTAAATTGATTTTCATCAGGGAAGTACCCCGATTTTCTGAAGAAGAGCAAATGCCCATAATACACAATAGAATCTCTCCAGTAGCAACTTATTTTGGTTAATCTACAAGGTTAAAATTCTCTACCTATATCATCGAAGAATAACATCCTGTGGATCCTTTGCATAACTTCTATTAACAACGATCACAGGTGGATAAGTATTCAAAATACAAGGAGCCAAACGGAGACATAGATCCAAGAGGAACTCTGTGAAAGGGCACAAATGCAAGAAGTAGACAGGGATTGAGCCTGTAAATGACTTTTATTTATGTAAATTATTGTACATCAAAGCGGTGAGCACTAGTAGTAACAACTCTCCATATAGGGGAGTTTTAATATGTAATATGTACTATGAAATTCTAGTTTCATTATAACTTATTAATGAAAAACAGGGGGCAATGACCCACCATTTATCTCACAAAAAAAAAAAGAAGTATTCATAATACCTTCTCAAGTTCATTCACTAGAAGGCGGCACATTCCTTGGTTGCGATATTTGACACGAGTGCCAACAAGAGGCATTTCTGCAACCTTGTACCCGTAGACCCTAAAAAGATTGATGCAAGCCACATATATTTTAAACTTCAGGATTCCAAACCAGAAAGGATAACACATTAACAATGAAAACTACATCTAACCAATTATATCAAATATATACCTGAACGTAGCGACAGATACTAACTCATCACCTTTTTCCAGGAGTACGGTATAAAATCCATAGAAATTCAACCTTCTTAGCTCTGACCTGAAGGATATTAACAGCATGAACATTCAATGGGAATGAGTAAACTATATCATAATAATAATTGACAATTATGAAGAACTGCTAAGAGAACATATCAGTTGATGAGAAGTTGAGATAACTGCATCAATAAAAAAAAAAGAGAATATAAAAAAAATTTGTAATACAAAATTTATTCTAATTAAGTTCTATAATAATTTTCATATTTATCTTTATAAATTATATTAAGTCTGCAACTGTAATTCTAGTGATCATCTAAACAAGAAAACAAGATTTCAAATTTTTTATTTCAATTAAAATTATTATCATTGTTGTAATTTATATTTTGTAATATTCAATTTATTTTATTTATAATTATTAATTTCAATTCAACCAAATTTAAATAGAACCAACAAGTAAGAAATTCAAGCAAACAGAAAGGAATTACAACAAGTGAATAAGCATACAATTGTAAATTAGCAAGTTGGCAATTTCACAAGTATTCAAACAAGTCAACAATAAATAATCAAGTAAGAAAATTACGAAAATTCGCTAATAATCAAAACTATAATCAACAATAATATAAAAATTACTAAAAAAAATAATAGTAAATAATGTACTATAACGTAATTTAACGTAATGTTATGTAAAATAATGTAAAATAACAAAAAAAAACATATTATTACGGTGCACTGAGTTATTTTTAATTGTTAGATAGCATCGGGGTTCCGTTAGGTTACGTAACGCAATATAATGGATTTCATAATGCGTTACTTTTAGCATTGATTTTAACTTCCAGATATGGTTAAAACTTTGTTTCCACAATAGAAATTAAAATAGAAATTTTATATTAAATACAAAAAGATTAGATAAACAGCACAAAAACTTCAACAAAAGGTTAAATTAAAGACAAACTAATGATAAAGGTAAATTGGTCTTACTCTCTATTAAATAGAAGATCTGCAACAAAATCACTCTGCGTACGAGGTTCTATGATAGTAACAAAGCATTCATGAAGAACATTAAGAGCAACACAAAGCTTGCTATCATGCTCAGTCCTGGTCGAAGCATCAAACTGCAAGTTATCAACACCATTTTCTCTGCTTGATCTCAAAATAGTCAATGATAAACCTTCAACAGACGTTGGTTTAGATATCCCAAGAAGTTGTCGCAGATGAAGAAATATCTGCAGAATGTAAACAAAAACAACAAAAACTCACAATTTACTTTTAAAAAATTAACACAAATGAAACTTTCTAACTCTAAGACAAATTGCATTATAAAAGCAAATTACAAAATTCCTGATAAATTAAAGGCAATAAACTTTATATGTGGAGAAAGTGAAAGCAAAAGTTAAAATCATCAACTCACAGAGCATATAACTTTAATGATGAAGTGAGAAATGATTTAATAGAAGTTGCAATGTGCAATTGATGGACAGGAGTAACACTGAAACAACTCTGTTTTATGCTATACTACTTAGAGCAAATTCTCACCCAAAAGCATTTGGAAGCTATTGAAGGCAGCCAGGCGAAATGTAAAGATTTTTTAATGAACAAAACAATATTTTTTTAAGAACTACAACAATGTTGTAAACACTGGTGCTTAAGCAGTTTTAAAAGCAGAAACGGGCCCAGGCTCTTTATTTTGACCAAAAGCAGACTGCTGCTTTTGCATGGAAAAGCACTTTAAAATGGCCAAAGCATTAAAAAGCAACCCAAAGTGCTTTCCATTTCGCAAAGAAAGTTCGAAGAGTTTTGAGCAAAGGCGGAATTCATTTACTTTAAAAATTAGCTTTCCTTTTCATTGATTATTTGGTTTATATAAACATGTTTTCCATTTCATTCTGTATGACACAACCTTATTTTTTAAAATCTTGCTATGTTAAGAAATTATTTATTATATATATCATAAATAGAATATCTATTATTAGTTTTCCTCCACGGCTTTTTTTTTTTTTTTTTTGACTTTTATGAGTTTTCCTCTCCTTCTTTTACCATTATCGTGCATGTGTATTTATTTTTTTCCTTCTCTTGGCTTTGACGCCTTTTGCCGCTTAAGCCTCACAAAAGTTGTAGAAGTTGATGCCAAGGTCTCGCCGCTTTGCTCCGTAGCCATTTCTTGGAACCTTGAATGACAAATATAACAAATGTGCTAATTATGTATATGATACCCAAAATAGGCAGGTCAACTTTACTCTTTTGCGATGATCTCATGACATGGCCTGTCTACTTGTTCTAACATTCATACAGGGTGTTCTGACGCAGGAGTTCTCAAAACCTAAGATACAAGAAATAGCTGTATATATGTATTGTATTTTAGAAATGCTAATTTTTGCAAATATTGTAGATATGCTTATGTTGATCTTTGTAGTACATCATATGTTAGAATTAGTGTTTTATGAAATTATGTTGAAGAGTAAAATAAAGATTATTTCCAAAATGGGGCATAACAACGGTGCACTCATTGTGTAAGTCTTCCCAAAGGATGTAGGCATGTGTAGGACATAGATGGATGTCAATTTTAACATACTGGTGAGGATTCTCCTATATATGACACTGGATTAGCTTTTTTCTCACCTAGCTACTAATGGAAGGGGAAGAAAATGAAGATAGGCCAACTTTTCACGCCTAGGAATGGAACAGTTTAAGCAAAGCAATTTATTTAGCATACTGAAACTGAAACCATGAGATTTTAATGAGCAGATTTGATAGAAAGTGCCAAGCAGTAGCTGATGTGAGATGCATATAGGCCAAGGCTTCAAATATAACCAGTAACCATACATATTGCAAATATTGTCTCAGTTTTGTCGTATTTGTAAAGGATATAAGCCTATAATAATGGAAATAACATTGCCAATTTGGCTAATATTTTGGCAATATTGCCAATTTAGCTGATACCATAGTCCATACACCATTGGCCAATACCGATGCATTTCGAGATTTCAGTCCTTGGTATATAGGCCCTTAGTGACCGACAGATATCTCATATGAATTAAGTGTTCAATTTTCTTGTACTGATGAAAGCGTCTGCTACAAATTGCTGGGATGGTTGTTTTCTTTCAGTTAGAGAATTAATTAAAAGCATAATACATCAATGGAGTTAACGCAAAATTGCACGCGATATGCTCTGTTTATTTTTATATTTTGAAAAGCCTTCCAAAAAAAGCATACAAATGAATAGAACTGAAAAGAAGCATATTGAATGCAATAATCCAGCCATAGTATTCAAAATACATGGAGAATCCAGCATGCTTATGGCCAAGAGAAATTGCAATACTGAACAATTATTTCCTTTATCATCCTCAGATTTACAAATATACTTTTTAATATTTCCCCTAAAATTTTGTCAGAGAAATGCATCTGGTTGTAATACCTGTTCTAATTTTAGAACAAGGTTCTAAGTTGCTATATGATTGTGCACAAACGAAGAGTTTGTCATGCCTAGAGCCAAGAGAAATAACAACCTAAATTACCTTTAAGATCTTCCTTGGAGATTATTACTTACTAACACATCTTATCAGCGCTTAAATATTGGCCGTTGCAGCAGATAGACCATCTGATATTTCGTTTTTAGCCCCTTTCCATTATGGTACGACTTTATTTTGGCTGTCTATCTGCATTATATCGGGTTGAACCTATATAGCACCCGATATATCGAACCCTAAAAAAGGGATATATCAGTTAGCCATTCATTCTTTTAGATGACTCGAGTATTTCAGTATTGAGCACAGGTTGGATTTGTTTCAAACCCAATAACTAAGTATTTTAAATGATACTTTTTGTAGTCCTACATGATGTATATATGTATTGTCATATTTACTATCATTTGGGACAAGAAGTTACCTATATTTACAATCCAATCCTGGCTTCCAATATTTTTTAAATATATCCAAAATCTCCTCAATAACTGATCTCGAATTTTCCCAAACGATGTATCCTGATAGTTGATATTTAAAACACTAGATCTTATATATTTGTTCTTAATTCAGCAAATGTAGCAGATTGCCATGAAAAAAAAAAAACAAAAAACAAAAAGCCGCATATGAAATGCAATAGCGCAACAACGAAAATAAAAATGAACCCAATGGCCAAAGGAATTCCAATAACCGAATACTATTTTCTAGATTTTCCTCAAATATGTTTATTTATTCTTTGCTTCCTGTAACAAGTTATTAGACAGTCACATCTAAAATATTGGAAACCAGGAGGGGGAAAGGGGAGAGACTGGTTAAGGATAAGGTGAAGAAAAATATTTCACACGTACAGACTATAAACTTATTGTTAATACATATCCTGTTCCCTTCGAACAAAAACTGAAAAACCTTAAAAGGGCAATAATAACAAAAACTGAAAAACCTTAAAAGGGCAATAATAATTTATCACTATCCGCTGCTCTAGTTCTTTTTCACAATCATGCCAAAAATTTTGAAAGATGCATCTTCAATTAATGCATATCATGTCCAAAAATTTGAAAGATTTATCTTCAATTAATGCATACCCCCAAGCATCATATGATTGCTTGACTATCAATGAGGATCCCACATTATTGAGGAGTTAGATACCCATCGGGAGATCCGCACGCTTAAGGAACTAAATTTTTATTGGTACAAGAAATTGATGGTAACTTATACTATACAAGTTAGAATCTAAAGAATATTAAAGCAGAAGCATCAACTTGCTTATAGCTACAATATGTATGCTGCGGTTAATGCACATAACATCTAACTAACATGATATGCATCACAAGATGCTCCAGTCCACAGTCGAACTCGTATAAGTATTAGCAAACTGCACATCAACATAATACAAAGATGTAACGAGTGAGCATAATAGTAATATACTAGTTGCTTTTTCTCATAATAATAAAAAACAATCAATAACATTTCCATGGCCTGATCGCAGCATAAGATGTGCACAAAATGCAACATATCATAACCAAGATTCAGCAAACATGCGGTAATCACAAGGTGCTGCTTGCTTGGTAGATATGACATTAACCCTTCAACAGGAAAATCTTTAAGAAAAAATCAAAGACAATAAATGTAGAAGAGGATGAAAAAAGAAGAGGGAAATATGGAAAGCACCTCTGAACACTTTTCGCTGCAAAACCAATTTCCAGCTGGACAACTACTTAAGCTTTCATCCCCTCTCTTTCTCATGCAACCAACATGATCTGTGGTACATAAAATTAGAAAATGTATATTGAAAGGAAAAAAAAACTTGGGGAGGGCGGCCCGGGGGGGTGGGGGGGGGGGGGGGGGGGTGGGGGTGGGTGGGTGGGTGGGGTGGAGGGGAGGGGTTGGGGGAGGTGAGTGGTGAGGTTGGAGAAACAGATGAACAAATCATACATTCACGCTCACACTGATCACAATACAAGATTGTCTTCTCGGTGAGAAGTTCACTGTTAGAATTGAATTCGCTCATGCCACACGCTCCACATCGACAAGATGGACAAAACCATTTTCCCTTAGGCACACTCTACAAAAAAAAAAAAATAATAAAACCACCACCAATTTGGAGGATGAGATTCGTAAACTTAATACATTAACTACGAGCAAAAAAATATATAGTAGTTTGGTTAATAAAACAAGTATAATATGATGATGCCTTTTATGAATACAATTGTAACTTGAAAATCTTTAATGATAAAATGGTGAAAAAGATAATCTCAGACTTGGAACAATCTCTAGTTAACATGATACATAAATATGCCCATAGAAGAGGTGATAATGTGGTGCTAATAGGTATTGTTGCATAACTTAAGAAATGAAAAGAAATAAACAAACTTCAGAGCTATAACAAATTGGTTGATCTTACTGTCTACCTATAAAAAGTGTTCAAGCAAGCGTGTGGATATTTCCAAACATATTAATGCTTAGTGAAACTGAATTTTAATGATAACATATCAACAGCAGTTGTATGCCAGTAGAAGGCGAAGGAATCAGAACATACGTTATTAAAGTCAAGGTAAAACTTGAGATTCTAAGAACCGTGGGTGCTTGATAATCCGGTTTAAGGCACCATCTGGATGGATAATTAAAGGAGTCAATTCCTTTGATCTCTGTTGGTGAGTTGCCAAAAAGGTCATCCTCAAGTGGAAGAGCTTGCAAACATAATGCAGAGACCCGTATCAAAAATATGATGAACAAAGATTGAAAAGTTATCTACAGGAGGCCCGGAAAAAACATTTGAGGATTGGAACAAAGATAAAAAATTATCTAATAAAGAGAAGAAACTAATATTTTATTACTATAAAGAAGATGACTATACATTAGAGAGACTCCATCTGTATTAAGGAAAACTAATGCTTTTCCCATAGGCAACTCCATGTCTAATCATGAATCTTCTATTTGGTTTGGATTTTATTCACATTGATCTTCTGATCATACCTGAGCTCTTATAATTACGACTGCAATCAGATTTGACCTGACAATATCCTTACAAGCGAAGATGGTTGTATATCACAGGAAATCATAACTTTTCTGATTTAAATAGGCTTGAATCCAACAATCAAAATTTTTTTTTATTTTCATTTTAGTAGGCTTGCATCTGACCTGATAAAATCTGCCGAATAAATCTTATGAGAACCCTGCAACGATCTGATGTTAACCCAATTAATGAAGCGGCCACAATTTGTGATTTATGTAGCGATTTATGTAGCCAATTAGTCATGTTAGATCTACTCAATCAAGATCTAATCCCAAGCTCAGCCCAAAAGAAAGCACAAAAAGGAAATTTCTTGCATTTAAGAGAAGGAGAAATAAAAAAGACTAATTAATCTATCTATATTCGAAGCAAGGTAAAAAACAGGCATGAATTGCTAACTGGTGCCTCATGCGATTGCTAGCATAACCCCTGATTATAAGGACAGAAGCAGACCTAATAATAACAAATGTTGGTAGAGAATGAAAATCTTGCATGCATCAGTAAGCATTACTCCATGCAGCAAAAGCTGCCTCGACAAGTAAAAAAAAGGAGCAGAAGCAACAATTGTGGTAGTAATTATCTGAAATTTTAATGGATATGAGCGAAGTGGCACATAACATGCAGAATATAAACTAAAATAATGATAAATATGACTATATATACGATTCTTCGTAAAAATCATAGTAAGATGAGTCCCATTACCTCCAAATCAACACATTCAAGATGAAAAGAGGATGGACAATGATCACACAGCAGTAGGGAACCACCATCATGACAAACAGTACAAACAGTGTCGCTTTCGTATTGGCTGCAGTCAACTTTCATACGGAAGCGTCTGGAGCCTTTAGGCTTCTTATCTTGTACCAATTTCATCTTGCACTCCAACAAGGATTTTCCACTGTCTTGTAAGAATATGCTGGCAGCTGGCCTGCGGTGTGTGCTTCCAGCATGAGTCTCAAAATTGCTAGGAGTATATATCATCTTACAACACTTGCACTTTATCCCATCCCGAGTAATTTGCCCCTCCATCAAGACCTTGCCATCTTTCTTACGAATGTAGCTTACATCGGCCCTTAGAGATATAATGCCATTGTCTAGAAGCTCTGACAATACTGTTCTAGCAACACGCTGACTGTAAGTTTGAAACACACTCAGTTGTGGCCTTTTCCTTGGCTCTGTTCTGCCTAATTCATTAACTTGTCCAAGCAGAGCTTGGCTTTTCTTTTTTTTTTTTGATTTCTCACAAGTAGAAGATTTAGAAGAGGAATGCTCAACCTTTCTACCATCTAAGTTCACAGATGGAAGCGTAGAGGTATGATGACTCACTTTCCTTCTCTTAGATTTTCTCTTTCTTTCAACAAGCAATTTTTCATCCTTAATTCCCCTATTACAATTAGAAAATTTTGCTGGTCTGCTTTCAATTCTCTCCAGTGAGGTCCCAGTACCATTGTTTTTAAGATTTTCTTCCCTCAAGTATTCATCACAGGCTGAATAAAGAGATTGAAAATGCTTCTCACTTGGAGAAGTAATAAAGAAGCGCCTTCTATCTCGTCGTCCTAGGATCCCAAATTTCCATCCCATAAATTTTAGATGCTTCCAAGCATTCAACCTAATCAGATTGAGGTCACATGATAAAACTTTTTTCCTTTCGTCACTTGGCAACTCCATATACCTTTTATACTCTAATACAGCTTCAGGAAAGTTCCCTGCTTCAAGGTCATCATACACATGAGACACACTTGCACATCCATTTGATAACAGGTCTTCCTCACTGGACATGGCACGGGTAGCGGTATGCCAATGTTCATCAAAAGCACGAGACGAGATCTCCTCAATAACACCAACATTAATCAAGTCAGTTAAGGACTGTGATTTCCCTCTATTTATAATGTTTGACTGTAACGCAAATGAAGAAGTATCATGGCGAGAACCTTCCCTTAGACGATTGCTTCTCCTCAGTAGACCTCCTTGACCTGCTTGCCGAAAACAGGCGGAATTCTGATGCGATTTTGTATTAACAAACTCACCACAGCCTGCATTGGTTTGCTTCTCCTTCCTGTTATTTTGTTTCCTCTTTTGGTGCCCCTGCAGCAATGCACAGCAGGCTGTGCTGAGAGAATAAAAGGCTTTCCCTTCAGGTGACCTGAAGCGAAGCCTAAAGTGATACTCATCTTTTTTGGCTTCAATCTTCCAGCCAAGAGCTGAAAGATGCTTCCGAGCTTTCCGTCTTACACTTAGAAGATTCTCATCAGGTACCATAGACTTCCTCAGTTCATTGGATGCACAGATCTTTACAGACTCAGGGTAAAATGCAGCCTCAATATCCACAGGTTTCCAAACTTTTGCGGCTCCTATGTTTTCTCTTGCCAAACGGTTATATGACCTGGAATGATCTATAGCTTCTTCATACTCAGTCTCGCTAGCTTCTTTAGTAGAACCACAGTTTTCTCCAACAGGCAAGATAGGATTCTTTGAACCACAATATCCACTGTTGGACTTCCGAAAAGAAAAAACATCTAAATTCTTCAAACCACCCCTTGAACCTTCTGTGTTCATCTTTTCTGCAGCTTGACCAGACAAATGCTCATCAGCACACGTTTCATCGGAAGAGCTATCTGACAAAGAGCGATTGCCCAGTGTGAGTAATCCCGAACACACAGGATTATTAGAAGCAATGGCCAAGGTAGTATTTTCGCCAGCATCGTTCTCATGAAGATCAACGCCACCCAGACAAGGAAACTCTTCATTTGGAATGTCAACGGAATCATAGCTAATGGGAAAATCTGTTTGCTGCTCCAAAGGACCATGAACAACAGTTCGTAATTCCTGGATCAACTCTGAAACCAAGATGTGCCAGGTAGATTGAGATCCAATAGTCCACACTCCAATCTGATCAGAGAATGTTTCCATAGTTCTCAAATCATACCAAATTTCCCTAACAGAGACTGGCAGCTCTTCTTCCTGCTCAAAGGGTTGGAGCACCTGAATCAATAACCATATGCTGCGAGTGTTCCAATGCCCAGAGACTTCATTCCACTCCTGAGTGAGACGCAACTGATCCATAGAGACCATTTGCTGATCACCTTGGTCAGGAAAGAAGATCAACCTCTCCTTCGAACCCTCTGCATGATCAAATACCACGCCTTCCCACCATGCATCATCCACCAAGGCGTCAACGCACAGCCCATACTTGATGTCAGATTCCTGGATTTCACAGTGAGGTGGTGACGGCCTTATATGGCCACGGTGGTATTTTGGTGTTCTTTCTGACAGGCCTTCTATAGCAGCAGATACAGGAATTGGTTCTTTCAGTTTCGAACAATTGTCCTCACTTAAAAGATGTGTATACTCGACAAGACGAGTATATTCTCCAGAATCAATGACTATGCCCGAGTGCCAGGACCCTTTAAGCCCTTCCTCGGGGTACAGGACCTAAGTAATGCCAAGACAAGTAAGAGACAAAAAAGAGTCAACTTTGTCAAAAGCAAAAATAACGGTAGCCATACAATAAGATGAAAATCGTGAAAAAAATGCGAAGTATTTGGAATTATAAGGAAGAAAGAGAAGAATTCACTACTCTGTGCGAAGAAGAGTTTATGGTATGTAAGCAAGAATTGGAAAGAATCGTTGAAATAGAGTAGACGATACTTTAGTCCTAATGGATGCTAATATTGATGAAAATTTACATCCAAAAGAGAATGAATAACCATACGACATTAAGAGATTAAGAGATGATATAAGAGAGAATGAAAAACCTTCGATTTAAATCGGGCAATTGTTAAAAGGCCACTAAACAATAAAAAAGCTTGCCTCATAATCCTAATCACTAAGTCACACCAATGAAGAAAGAAAAAATATGCACCATTGCACAGTTAAGATCATAATTTCTAAAAACAAAGGCCTATTAAACGCCAAATCATCTCTCTATTTTTATTCTGCTCAAAAGAAAAGGATGATCCAGAAAAATCTCTGGATAAAAAAACTGAAATTAACTTATAAATTAACAGACCTAATCACCAAATATAAATTAAAAAAATTCAATTCCTTAAACCCAAATTATTATTTATTAAACAGCCAAGATAGTAGCTTGATGCAAATTGAAACCAATTTAGGTCAACACTGGAATTCCTAATAAACTAAATACTACAAATTGAACTAAAAGCTATTCTATGAAACAAAAAACAAATAAATAAATAATCACGCAGAGTTAGAACTTATACGTATATTTATCGAAAAATGGGTATTATACTTATAGATGTTAATTAAAAGCCGTAACTAATTACACCCATTAAATTTGGTAAAATAAAGAATAACCCAAACACTGATCTAAATTACATAGACGAAAAATATAAAAACAAATAAAATGAAATTAAAACAAAGTTTTAATTTTTTTATAGAAACCCAAGAAAAGCAGAAAAGTAGCAAGAAACGCTATAAAAAAAATCCCTTTTTTGGCAGCAACACTACCAAATTAGGGGGGATATCAATCAAACAATCAACAAACAAATAATAATTACCCACTAAATAAATCCATTAACACGAACCGAACAAACTAAGATTGCGAGAAAACCCAATTGCAGATCAACGCCAACAATGCATTATACCCAAAATAACCCAAAAAAATTACGTAATTAAATAAAAAAAAATCAAAAGAAAAAGAGAGATCACCTCCACATGCTCTCCAACGAGGAGCTTCCTCTTCCTATTCCTCCGCCTCTCGTAGTGGGAATCGACCGCCATTGTTGCAGAATTTTGTGATCGAAGGCGAAACTTGGGCGCAAAGAAACAAAATTTGAAGAGAGAGAAGATGGAGCAAGAGAGGATGGAGACGGAGATAAGGGGGGAGAGAGAGAGAGCGAGAGAGCTGGGGTTTTAAGTTAGGGATTAAAAAATCCCGTAATTTAGGTTTTTTTCTCTGATTAGTCCATATCAGATCCGCTAATTGTTAATTAGGTTTCCTTGTACGCTTTCTTTTAATAGAAAAAAAAAAAGAAAGAAACAAAGAAACAAAGCTCTTTCTGGGAGCTGGGTTGTAAGCGGTCCGCATTTGAACCCGAATCTGGATCCGAATCCAGATTTAAAAGAAAATTTTTAATTCACCCAGAATCGACTATAAGAAGAGAATTTTGGTTTTAGCTTCATGTTTTTTTGCATCCGAATTGAATTGGGTCCGAATTTATTATTTTAAATTAAAATCCGACCCGAATTGATAAGAGAATTTTGGGATCCAAATCCATTAATGTCATTGTTGAAGACCGACATGAAGTTTGCATTTCAATCAGTTTAGCCCCTGACATTTGCTTAATAGGATGAGCTGAATTTTCTAATTTTGTAAAATTTGGCCTAACAAGTTTATTAATAGCAGAAAAAAAAAATGAGAGTTGGGAGTGGATGTAATTTTTTGAATTCCTAGGAGCAAAGAGAAAAGTGGTGTGCTCCTTTGAAACTCCCATGCAAGTGAGACAAAGTACAGGGGGCTTTTTATGTCACCAACCATGCAAGATGGGAGAGTAGGCATAAAGTCTCACTGTGGAGTCTGACAAAACCGTACGATAGAACGGCGGCTTGGTTTTTGCTAATTTTTGTAAAAATCCGATCCGATTAGGAATAGGAATCGATAACAAACCAAACAAATTCGGTCTGATCTGATTTGTTATTCGTTCTAATTTTTAAATGAAACTTGATCATGGTGTCTAATTTTCATTTTGTTTCCACATGATACATAGCTAAATAAAATCTAATTTTTATAAAATTTTATTTATAAATAGTTTATGAACGTTAAATCACATTTACGGGTTCATTTTAGATTTTTCATTCTTGGATCTTAGTTAATAGTATCCACATCTAAATAATATTAATAATAGGCTAGCGTAACTCTCTCTCTCCATACACACATACACAACAACAACAACAATAGCAACAGCAGCAGCAACAACAATAGCAATGGCAACAACTAAGTCTTTTATCTCAAATACTTGGAGTAGGCTACATGAAGCGAAAGAGAATCACGCCGAATCGATCATGTTGATAATTCTTCTCCATTCATTCCTATCAAGTAATATCTCTTCATTTAAACCTCAAGAATCCATATCTTTTCATATCACATTCATCTATATTTTTTTCGGTCTTTCCTTCATTCTTTTAACTTGTCCTACATTGATAACCTCCCTCGTTGAACTAGTGCATTTGTAGGTTTACATTGCATATGACCAAACCATTATAAACGATTTTCTCGCATCTTCTCATTGATAGGAATTACACATATTTTAGCACGAATATCTTTATTTCTCACTTTATTTCTCCTAGTGTTGCCGCATATCTAGCGAAATATGTGTATCTCTATTATGCTTATCTTCTATGAAAGACGTTTCTTTATAACTTAACATTCTATGGCATATAATAAAACTGGCCTAACAACAGTCATATAAAATTTTTCCTTCAGTCTTAACGGAATGTGTTCGGTCACATAAAACTCTCGTTACTCTCTCTCTCTCTCTCTCTCTCTCTCTCTCTCTCTCTATATATATATATATATTTGGTTGCTTCGGTCAGTTTCGGGTTAGAAAGCTTGAAACCGAAATTTGATCAAGTTATTTCGATTCGATTCGGTTTTGCTTATTCGGATTTGTTTCGCTTATTCAAATCAGTGTAGATTCACCCCGAGTTAACTTGGGAGTTTTGAGGGTTTGCATGGGCAAAATACACCCAATTTGATTTTCATTTTTTAGTAAACAATGAGTTTTTTTAAAGCTAAAGTAGTAGACTTCATTGTGCTTTATTAGTAAGATTTTAATAAAACAAGATACACAAATTGCCTTTAAGACAACATAAAATTGATAAAGAACTATAACAGTATTATAGATCTTATTTCTTCTCCGAGAAACAACTATACCATGAGATTTTCTAATTAGAACTCAATATGTAGATTCAAGATCTAAATGATGGATATTCAGATTTTATAATCTAGGAGTTTTCATGTCTAGTCATGTATTTGGGTGCGAGCTTATATCAAGTAAATAAAGGTGGTTGTAATTTTATAATAGTATTAGATAAAGATAAATGACATAATGGGAAGGCATTCAAGAATGTATATTAATGCAAGAACATTATAATAAAATATAAGTACAAATACTTATATATATATATATATATATATATATATATATATATATATATATATATATATATATATATATATATATATATATATATATAGGGATTACTGTAGGTGAGCCGCCAGCTCAGAAAAATTTACGTGATAACAGCAAACTATAATAATCTAATGATTTTTTTCCAATTTTATTTTTACAATTACTATCTCTACCTGCTTAACTTCTTTCGGATTAAATTTCATAAATTTTGAAATTTATTTACGCTTTCATCAAGTACGTACAAAATGTTTTATTAATTAAAAACCATTAATTTTATGTTAACTTGATGGAGGGTCAAATCAAAACTAAAACCCAAGAAATTTGGTATGAGTGAACCCTAGAGGGTTGAGATCATAATCCAAAAGAAATTTTTTAAATAAGATTATTGGAGATAGTGAAAATGAACTGCAGCTCAGATAACTTGTGTAAACTGTCAGCTCATTTTAATTATTCTCATATATATATATATATATATATATATATATATATATATATATATATATATATATATATATATATATATATATATATATATATATATATATATATATATATTTGCAGTCTTGATAATCTAATGTGGTTACAGTGTCATAGATATCGTATGTCTCACTATATAAGAGAACATTCAAAAACCACATACAGATCAATAAATAATGCCTCCATCGGAATTCTGGATAGCAGAATGTTGATAACTTACACTCGTAGGAATATGTTAGGTTTTTGATAAAAACCAATAGCTAATAATAGTTTATAATTACACGATTGCTCCTTCAAAAATGTTAGGTATTATTATTTTATGGATTTATGAAAATCATTATAAATGATACTAACTGTTGTTTCACATCTATTGTGGGACTATTTGAGCTAAGCGATATTGTCTCCATCTTTTAGGATCTTATGTTCTCGTTAGAGGGGTACAATAACATACTAACACTTCATCAGGCGATATGAGACTCTAGGATGTGGGACTATGGAACTAGTTGAGCTAAACGACATACTCTCTCCCTTTTAGGACCTTATGTTCTCATTAGAGGAGTACAATAATATACTAACACTTCACTAGGTAATATGAGACTCCAGATCGTAGCCCTCAATAGATTCTTGAGGTGACTCTAAGTGTCGTTACGTGTGGAGCATGGTGTGAGAGAACTTAATTCTTCATCTTAATTTTTCATGATATAAACATAAATCAATATTTCCAAATAAATAATTAATCACAAATAATTAGATCGAAATGATAGTGTACCTGATGTGGAAGATATGATTTTTGATGAAAAGATTGAGAAACACCAACACTTTACTCTTAAAAATTGGTTTCTCTCTCTTGACCCTTTCTTTTCTGTCACAGACATTTTGATGGGAATTTTTCTGTAACCCTATGAGGTAGAGAGAGGACCAATTTATATATTCCTAACTTTAATCCGGTACGTCCATCAAGTACCCAAATAAACGGTTGAGATTTGTTCCACTATTAAATAGGAAATATGAGCCAATTAGGAAACTATAATTATATTAATATAATTATTAATATAAATTTATCAATTCGGGCCACATTCTAACATTCTCCCACTTGGCCCGATATTCCAAACTTAACTATAATAGTGTAAACATTAGGCGTGCAAAACAAATCTCTCAAATATTTTTCATAATTTACCTCAACATAATAAATCACTTAATACGGATTATGGAGGTCATACACTTTAACATTGCATGCTCCCTTCCATATACCACTACACTAGCAATTCATCATGTCAGGTATCATAAGTGATATATAAATATCATAAAGGTTCACAATAATCTTTTATAGACATATTTATTTCTTGTTTAATAACATTAGGTGTACACAATCATAATAAACAAGAAAAATTGTTAATATGTCAGAAACATTTTATTGAGCTCAAGAGTGTTAAAACATCATTACAGTCAATCATCAATACAATCAAGACCCATTCTCTGAACATGTTCCTTAAATATCTTTGGTTGCAAGCCTTTAGTTAAAGGATCTGCAATCATGAGATCTGTCCTAATATGTTCAATGCACACTCTTTGTTTCTGAACTTCCTCTTTTACGGTAAAATATTTCAACTCCATATGTTTAGCACCCTTAGAGTACTTGTCATTCTTGAAGAATAAAACTGCTGCAGAATTATCGCAATAAATTTTCAGCGGTTTAATAATGGTGTCGACAACCCCAAATCCTGAAATAAAGTTCCGCAGCCATAATGCATCAATGGGAGCTTCAAAACAAGCTACAAATTCTGCTTCCATAGTGGATGAAGCAATGATGGATTGTTTGGAAATTTTCCATGAAATTGCTCCTTCTGCCAGTAGAAACAAATAACCAAACGTTGACTTTCTACTGTCAATGCATCTTGCGAGATCTAAATCCGAGTATCCAATCACTTCTAATGGATTAGATCTTCTATACATGAGTATATAGTCCTTACTTTCTTGAAGATATCTTAATACTTTATTTGCAGCTTTCTAATGATCCATACCAGGATTACTTTGATATCTGCCCAGCAATCCGACCGCGAAGCTAATATCGGGTCTTGTGCATATTTGCAAATACATCAAACTACCAACAACAGAAGCATATGGAATAGATTCCATTTCTTTACGTTCCACATTATTTTTTGGACATTGCGTAAGACTAAATTTGTCACCCTTTTGTACTGGAACAACTCCTGCAGAACATTTCTTCATATTAAATCTCTCAAGAACTCTTTCGATATATTTTTTCTGAGACAATCCTATCAGTCCTTGTGATCTATCTCGGAATATCGAAATTCTATCACAAAAGATGCCTCTCCTATATCTTTCATTTCAAAATTCTTAGAGAGAAATTCTTTAGTCTTATGCAGCATGCCTAAATCATTAGCAGCAAGTAGAATATCATCAATATATATGACTAAAAATATAAACTTACTCTCACTGATCTTTCGATAAATACACCGATCAACAGTGTTTTCTTCAAAACCAAAAGATGTAATAGTATCATTAAACTTAATATACCATTGTCGGGAAGCTTGTTTAAGTCCATATATTGACTTCTTAAGTTTATACACCATGTGATCCTTTCCTTTTCTTTCTATGGAAAAACCTTCAGGTTGATCCATATAAACTTCCTCCTCAAGATCTACATTAAGAAAGGCAGTTTTCACATCCATTTGATGTAGCTCTAAATCATATTGAGCTACTAATACCATAATTATTCTTAACGAATCTTTCTTTGAGACATGTGAAAAGTCTCTTTATAATCAATGCCATCTTTTTTAGTATAGCCCTTTGCAACAAGTCTGCCTTTATATCGTTCAATATTGCCATTCGAGTCATATTTGGTCTTAAAGACCCATTTGCATCCTACTCGTTTAGATCCTTCAGGTAAATCAACGAGATCCCAAACTTTGTTTTGTGCCATTGACTTCAACTCATCTTTCATGGCATCAATCCATTTATCAGACTTATCACTTTCTATGGCTTGTAAAAACGAATTAGGATCCTCATAAATGCCATAACCAAATTCTGACTCTTGCAAATAAACCACATAATCATCAGGAATACCCGATCTTCTTATCCTTGTAGGTTTATTCAAAGCTACTCCTCGTGGTTCATTATTGTTAGTTGGTTGGAAGTTAGTTTCTTCATGAGGTGCTTCTTCATTCAAATGTTGTCCAGGATCATTTTGTTCTTCCAATTCTGGGTTAACATTTGATATAGGTGTGGATATTGGAACATTTATGAGTGATGGAACATCAACCCTTACTTTATTAATATCCACAATATGTTTTTCAGCACTCCCACTAACTTCTCCATTCTCAATAAATTTGGCATTGGCTGTTTCAGCAATTCTTGGACTATGGTTTGGGCAATAAAACCTATACCCTTTAGATTTCTCTGGGTAACAAATAAAATAACCGCTAACCGCTCGAGAATCTAATTTCTTTTCATGTGGATTATAAACTCGTGCTTCTGCTGCGCAACCCCAAACATGCAGGTGCCTCAAACTAGGTTTTCTTCCAGTCCATAACTCAAAAGGAGTTTTACGAACTGCCTTACTAGGAATCCTATTTGGCAAATACACAACAGTTTTGAGTGCATGCATCCACAAGGTTTTGGGTAATGTGGAATTACTCATCGTACTTCTAACCATATCTATTAATGTCCTATTGTGCCTTTCTGCCACACCATTTTTGTTGAGGTGTGCCTGGCATAGTATATTGTGCACATATGTCATGTTTCTCGAGGAACTTTACAAATGGACCTGGACATTGTCCAGACTCATCATATTTTTCATAATATTCACCACCTCTATCAGATCGTACAATTTTCACTTTTTTGTCTAATTGCCTTTCAACCTCCTTTACAAACACCTCAAGAGCATTTACAGCTTGAGATTTTTCATTATGCAAATAGACATATCCATAACGTGAAAAATCATCTATAAAGGTGATAAAGTACTTTTCCCCACCAATAAATGGAGTATCAAAAGGTCCACATATATCAGTGTGTATAATTTCAAGGAGCTGAGTACTTATTGTGGCTCCTTTCTTGCTATGTTTGGTTTGCTTTCCCTTAATGCAATCCACACATATACCAAGATCAGTGAAATCTAAATTCGGACAAATTTCATTCTTTACTAATTTTTCTAATCTTTCTTTGGATATATGACCCAAACGTTTATGCCACAAGTAAGAAGAATTATCATTCATCACGCTACGTTTAATTCCAACAGTATGATGGACAGAAAATAAAGATTCCAAAAAATTAACATCAAGCTTTAATTTATATAAATCATCCATAAGAATTCCAGAACCAATAATGGAATTTTGTTTAAATAAATTAAAACAACCATGTCCAAACTCAAAAGTAAACCACTTTCATCAAGTTTTGAAACAGAAATCAAGTTTCAAGAAATTGAAGGTACATAGAGAGTTTGTATTAGATCCAAGTGGTGACCAGTATCCAACACTAGATGATAAGTCCCTATGCTTTCAATTTGGACCTTCTTACGGTTTCCCACGAGCAAGAAACTTTCAGTTGGGTTTATGGTTTGGATTGTAAGGAATCCCTGCATCATATTGGAAATATGAGTAGTAGCACCAGAATCAAGCCACCAAGTATTTGAAGGAACTTCAGTTAAGTTTAGTTCGGAACATACAAAAAAGTTAGATGTACCTTTCTTTTCGAACCAACATTTACGTTTCAGACAATCTTTCTGATAATGTCTTTTTTTCTTACAGAAGTGACACTTATCTGTCTTCCGGTCCTTCTTATCAGTATCAGTGGCAGCCTGTGTTACTTTAGCAGGTGCTTTCTTCTTAAATTTCTTGGATTTTGTTTTGTGAGTCTTACTAGCTCCTTGACCCACAAGGTTAACAGAATGTACTCCTTGTTTCTTTAGCCTTGTTTCCTCCTGAATTAATATATTGGACAATTCACTAACATCCACTTGTCCTTAATAGTATTGTAGTTAATTTGGAAAGGTCTATATTCAGGAGGTAACGAGTTCATAACGAATTGCACTAAAAAGGAGTCATCAACTGCCACACCCAAGGTCTTTAATTTTGCTGCAATATTCAATATCTCGAGGACATATTGCTGCATGCTTCGCAACCCATCATACTTCATGGTCGTGAGCTCAGCCATTAGAGTACCAGCAAGAGACTTATTAGCAGAACGAAAACGTTCTTCCACAACTTTAAGGAATTCTTTAGTACTTTCAGTTTGTGGAATAGCAGTCTTAATATTGTTAGCAATAGTCATTCGTATAAAATTAAGACATAATCTGTTAGATCTTTCCCAGGTTTTATGCTTTGATTTCTCAGCCTCACTGTTTGTGCTTGTAATAGCAGCAGGTTTTTTTTCCAATAATACTAAGTCAATATCCAAAACACCTAAATGGAAATTGACTTGTTCGCACCATTCAGAGAAATTCAAACCATTAAACACAATAACAGAAGAAGCTTGCAAATGAAGAGTAATAGTTGCAAATACATAAATACTCAATAAGTTATCGGATTCAAAATATTAAACATTTAAAATATATTCCGGGTTTCCTTTGGGTAAACTCAGAGTATATTTTCATAAAGTTTATGCCATGCAAACTTTATTAGATAGTCAAATAAGACTCATCAAATAAAAAGTATCTTTGGACACATGAACATATTTGACAAGCAAATTGATTATCATCCATAATGTTTATTAGTCATAGAATATTAATTTGCCTTTGGGTAAATTCTAAAATTCTATCAACTAATTAACGGCACTTATTCATATAATTACAATAATAGGCATTAACATACTATGAATAAACGACTATAATTTACTACATGACAAAATTTTAATTAATTAGTTTGGCCACTTTGGTGACTATCAAACTAATCCTTTATATTAATATCATGTGTAAATCTAACAAGTCATGGGAATCATAATATTAATATTCCCAAAATCATAATTAGACAATAAAATTTTTAATTAATTAGTTTTTTTTTAATTTGGCCAATTGTGTTCAGAATAATGCCATAATCATTATCATGGGACCCACCCTTTCACAATCAAGGTCCAATTGTGGACCATCATTTTATACCTATGATTGAAGTACTTCATGCATGCAGACAATTGAATCAAAATTAATCAATTTTCACATGCATACATCAACTTTATACCGTTCGTTCAAGCATAGCTATACGGCTTTCATATTCATCAAATTTAATGGAATAACTTAAAATCCATGTGTAAAAGCCATTCGGTCAAGCCATGTGAGAATTTTCAGGATTACATAATATAACTTAAAATTCAAGCCCACGATAAAGAAGGATCTAAACTCCCTCCCAAACATAATGGATAACTTAATAGATAAAATTAATGGATAAATTATTTATTAATAAAGACATTGCTCTGATACTACATGTGAGAGAACTTAATTCTTCATGATATATACATAAATCAGGATCTTCGAATAAATAACTCATCACAAATAATTAGATTGAAAGGATAGTGTACCTGATGTGGAAGACATGATTTTTGATGAAAAGATTGAGAAATACCAACACTTTGCTCCTAAAAATTGGTTTCTCTCTCTTAACCCTTTCTTTTCTGTCACAGAAGTTTTGATGAAAATTTTTCTATAACCCTAGGAGGTAGAAAGAGGACCAATTTATAAATTCATAACTTTAATCTGATACGTTCATCAAGTACCCAAATAAACGGTTGAGATTTTTTTCACTATTAAATAGGAAATATGAGCCAATTAGGAAACTATAATTATATTAATATAATTATTAATATATATTTATTAAGCCCAACAATTCGGGCCACATTCTAACACATGGGCCATATCGGTTCGGGCCAACAAGCCCGAAGGGTATGGCTCGAGCCATGCACGCATGCTGAGCCTGGCCCAACACGGGTCTAGGAGCCGTGCTGACAGGCAACTCCGTCCAATAGCCACCACTAACATTGACCAACCATTCTACTTGTATACTCCTTCAATTACAAACCACTCAGTAAACCAGATCTAAATTATTTAATCCTATTGCTTTGTGACTGACTTTTTGTTTAAACTTTGGAACATCTCAATACTTAGAAAATCACTTTTGAAAGGCTAATTGGTCGAGCTATATATATTATACATCCTTCTTCTACTTCAATTTTTTAAAAAGTTATTATTGAATATACACAAAAAGACTTCTTGAAAACAAGTCCTTACCTATCAGAGAAATCGAAATACTATGTTAATCTTTAAAACTCCTAATGGATCATCATCTCTAGACGTTCACTTATTATTTGAGTAATTCTATGTGTCACATCTAATTTTGATTCTCCATTAGGATGAGAAAATTATCACCAAAACAACAATAACTAGCAATCAAATATTTGACCAAATTAAAAATTAAAAAGATGTTATCGGTTTCAAGAAAGATGTGTAATCACTATTCTAAAGGGACGTATATATATCCAATAGCGGTATAATGTCACTCTAGCGTATTAAGATGATTCAAATTCAAAACTTAAAATATGAAGATAACCATTCAGCTGGAGCAATCCCACATTCTCAACATAATAATTTGCAGTTATAATTGCTTAACTATTTTTTTATTAATTTATTTCTTTGAATTTTTATTCAATAAATACATACAACCTTCAATATTGAAGGTGCAGCGAGATTTTCAAACATCATTATTCAATTTCTTTATTATTCTTCAGCACTTCTTTATTTTTTCTCTCAACCCACGAGTTTCCATAGAGTGATCATAAGTTATTAGTTAAACATATTGATGCAAAATGGAAGCCAAATTAGGATTAGTTAGAAATTTAGGGAAGAACAAAAAAAAAATGAAATTTTTGTAGAAATTTAGAACAAAAATAAAAAGATAAAAAATGATTTGGGAATTCACCCAAGTGATCTCTCACCTACTCTCAATATATTCACAATGAGAGATTTAAATATTGTTTTAGGAATCCACCCAGGCGAATCCACGTCCACTCTCAGCGAATACACAAAGAGAGATTTTAACATGCGAATCTACGCATAGTTTTAACAAATTTTTTCATTTTTCATTCCCTCTTTCAATTGTTGATTACAAGGCTTATTTATAAGAAATTTCTAACAATAATGATAAAAATAAAATCCTATCAAAATCAAATAAAATTCTATCTGATCTGATTTTCAAAATCAAACAAAATTATATCAGATTTTATTAAAATGCTAATAATAAAAATAAGAATCCTATCAAATCTTATTTGATATGATCTGATTTCCACCACATATTTACTATCTTTACCTAAACAAAAAAAAAATAACCTGCGTTTCAAATATTTAAAACGCAGGGTTGGGTTTTGAGCTCATATTTAGAGCTAGATATAACTAAAATGCGAACCACAGAGGGTCACGTTTTTACTCCAAAACTTCAGGAGGAAAACATTATTTTTATTGACACCCAAACACGGGTCTAAGCATGACACACAAACTACAAAGAGCTAAAATGCGGATTTAAGACTGAGATCCGTGTTTCAATTATTAATCTGAAGGATTTAAAATTTCAATTACAAATCAAATTGATTAAAATCAGGAAATTAATTCTCAATTAAAGAGGCTATTAATTGGATAGTTACAACAATTCAAAAGTCTCTAAATCTCTATAAATAGCTAAGTTTTGGGCTAAAGAAGGAGTTGGATTATCTCCACTTTGAGTATTTGTGCTAAAGAACTATAGTCCTTCTCGTTCAATAGCTTTGTGAAAGCTACCAACTCAAGAGTTCACGCTCGGATCGTCAACAGAGAGCAGGATTATCCTCCACGACTACAAGAGAACTCTGGGATTAAATAAAGAGAAATCATTTTCTCATCTTCTGTAAACGGAAAACCGTTTTTATTGAGACTTTCTTTCAAGTTCAATAAAATTCAATTTTATGGCAAACAGTACCCTTAGTCATTCGGTGGGTGCCCTTAGAAACACTCCTATTTAATTTTTTTTATATTGGTATTGTTTTAATAGTTATGGATGTAAATATGTCCAAATTCAAAGTCAATATGCTTGCTGGTGAAATTTTTAAGTTCAAACCTTACCAAAAATCTATAATGGATATGAAATTAGAATCGAGACCTAAAAATTCGGGTTGCATACGGGTCGGATAATGGATTACTAGCATCCATTGGCATTACTATCTAAACGGATTGCAATAGCCACTTAATGACCTCCACAAGTATGGGAGTTTCTAAAGGAGCACACCATTTTTCCTAGTGAGCCTACTAGATAGTTCATTTTTCGTCTGAATTTAGAGTCCGGACTGTTGGAAAGTGGGTTCACCAGGAAAAATAGTGTGCTCCTTTGGAAACTCCCCACAAGTATCCATGCAATATAAGTACATATTGGGTTCGGGTTGAAACCCGCACGGAAGCCTGACCCAAAATCCGACTTATTATTATTATTAACTCACAAGCCAACAAGCTTAGCATGTGATTCAAAGACGGCTCATTTTCGAGGAGTTAGTACAAGGACTAGGACTCAGTTAAATGACTCAGAACATGATTTGAGCAGAATTTAGAAGCTCTGGCTCTATTAAGATTTCGAATAGTTAGTTGTTTATAAAATAACCTGATATTGTTCTCTTTTTTGCAATGCAATGTTATTTCATTTATATGTATTAGAATAAACTTGATAGGCCCGGGTACGGCCCGGTTGCCTTGGGGGCTAGCCTACTAAGGCCTGGTGGCCTGCCTCGTCAAATCTGGGCCGGCTCGGGCACAATCTGATGGCCTTGTAAGCTAGCCGGAATAAGGTCTGGTGGCCCGCCACGGCTGACTCTTCCTGGCGTACTAATTTAAAAATAATTTTTTAATATTAAAATAATATTTAAAAATTACCAACAACTCTTTGTAATTAGGCTATTCAGCATTAAAAATTCTAAAAAACTTCTATAAGAAATTAATCTTAAAATTTTGAAAACTTTTTTTTTTAAACTTTAATTCGAAAATAAGGCGAAATTGATTCAATTTAGACTATTTAACATTATAAATTTGATAAATTTTATCAATTAACAAATTAAATATTAAATAAATAATTTTTTTTCAAGTTAAATTTTAGGAATAATATAATTTGACTTTAAATGAACTTATTGGAATATCTCATAAAATCCGAAAAGAAAAGAAAGGACCTAACTGTCACACTAAATTTGTTCTCCATATTAATTTTTAGAGTGGGTGAGATACGCAAAAATAAAAAAACATAGTTTATTGTAACCTCTCCATTTATAGACTAAAGTTTTCAATCTTCAATAATTATCTAGGGAATTTTCTATGTTAGGATCCATCTATTCAGCTTGCCTTCTATCGTGATTATTAAGCTAGTCCTTCAGACAGATGATAACGTCTCCAGTGTGCTTGTCGCTATTGAGCTGCTCCACCTTATCAGGACTCAACAACATGCACTAAAAATATATTCCGATGCTAATGTAGACATTGATGGTGTTAGTATACCACATGTTATGATATAAAGTATGAAATAAGTTTTTTATGTTATTTCCATCTTGATAAAATGTCAAAATTCATATTCTCTTGTTCATTTATAAAAGCTCCAGTACGATCGATAAAATTAGTGAAGCTCATTAAATGATATGTAAAAGGTTTTAGTTTTTGTGCTGACAATAAATCAAAAAATAATTTATTTTTCATGGTTATTTCTCGAAATAAAGCAGGTTGAGATGCTGAAGTTGGTTTTTTTTTTTTTTTTTTCTATATAGATGTTCATATATAGAGTTGACATTAGAAACTAAAACTAAATTTTTTTTTTATCACAATACATATTTTTGTAAAAAATTTTGAATTAAAAATTCCATTTTCTTTATCTGAGAAAGAACCAACCGAAACAACTAGACCCGAAACACAAACAACCACCTATGTTAGAACTACTAGATCTGACATATGAAAACATTTGAGAAAATAATGGGAAATTGGTGTTAGAAAACTAAGTGTAAATATTGTCAAAAAATTTATTCGTTTCATTTGGATAACGGAACGGGTCATCTTAAAAAATCTTAAAAGACACCTAAACAAAGCTCACCCACCAAATGAACCACATCAAATATAAATAAGCACATATGGTGGATCGTTAGGTATTCGTAAATATGATCCTATCAAAACAAGATAAAATTTAGCAAGATTTATAATACATGACGAACAACCTTTTACTTTTTCAAAAAATCAGAAATTTGAAAGATTTTGTAAACATACATTTACTGACGAATTTAAAAAAGTCCCACGTTCTACATCTAAATCCGACATATTAAAACTATATAAAGAGAATATGGACACTTTAAAAGCTATTTTTACTTCTTTAATTTTTAGAGTGCTATAACTGCAGATTGTTGAAAAGTTCTAAATATGTGTAATTATTTATGCGTAACGGCTCACTATATAGATCAAGATTAGTGTATAGAAAAAAGAATAATAGGATTTAGGATATTTGAATTTCCTCACAATGCACATAATTTATCACAATCCCTACTAAGTGTTTTTTCAGCATTTGGAATAGAAAGAAAAATATTTACCATTTCTTTCGATAATACTTCTGAAAATACGGCCGCAATAGAAATTCTTAAAATATTACAAAACCAATTTTAGATGGAAAATTATTCCATGTTAGTGGTATTTGTCACATAATTTATGCGTTCAAGATGGATTAAAAATAGTAAGTGATTCCCTAATGAAACTTAGGTATACATTACTATTTATTAAAAATAGTGGGCCAAAAAGACAATCATTAAACAAATATGTAAGAATCTGAAAATATCACCTAAAATTGTACCTATAGATATTAGAGCAAGATGAAATTCTACATATAAAATGTTAAATATAGTTATTCAGTATAAAAATGTAATAAATACTATTAATGAAATGTAATTATCAATGTATAGTTTAGATAATAATGAATGACACCATTTGAATTGCATTTCTAAGTTTTTAAGCAAATTTAAAATTACAACTATAGCACTATCAGGCACTTATTACCCAACTACACATATTACACTATATTATCTAACCGAAATTAGTTCGGTTTTTAATGAATGTAGAAATCACACAATGCTTGAAAATATTGTTCAACCTATGGAAACTAAATTTAATAAATATTTTAAAAAATTTTCATACTTATTATATTTTGCAACTATTGTGGATCCCCGTTGCAAATTAGATGGACTTGAAGTTTTAATTGATTTATTTTATAAAAATATGTCTTATGAAAATAATGTAAGGGATTTAGTTAATGATATTAAAATTTGTTTAGATATTATGTATAAGACATATGAAAATATGTATGGTGTGCCAACATAATCTACAAAAGAACCATCTATTAGGAAAATCCGTAATCAAATAATATCATATGTACAAGGCAAACTAATACATATTTTAATGAATTACATTATTATTTAGAAAGAGCTAATTATGAAGATGACACATCTCCTGAAAATTATGAAACTTTTGATATTTTGGCCTGGTGGAAATCACAGGAAAAAACAGATGTATAGACCTCACCAGAAGAATTGGTACGACGCAGAAGAAAGGGAATAAGAATTGGCTAATGAAATAGTATTAGAGATTTCATCAAAAGAAGATGACTCATGATTAAAAGTATCTACATTGTTGGGATTTTTATATATTTTCTAAATTTTTTTGTAATTTTTAACTCTTAAATCTCTTAGAAAAATACTAAGAACAAGTTAATAGTGACTGCCAGGGTCCTCTCCCTTCTCTTCGGACTTTGTATAACTTTTAAAGAGATTTATAAACCAATTATATCAATGTAATGAGATTAAATATAATAAAAAAAAATTACTGTTGTTACTTCTTATTAAATCCAATTAAATGAAGTTAAGTAGTCTCCTAAACTTACTTAATAATTATTTTTTTAATGAAACGAGCCGGCACAGACGGCACGGACACGGCACGTGCCCAGCGTGCTGTGCCGGCGGGCCGAAGCCCGAGCAAGCGTGCCGTGCCAGGCACGGGCCGTGCACGGCACGCCCGTGCCAGGCACGGGCCATGCCCGGGCCGTGCGGCACGGCCCACTATTGTAAACCTCTATCAGCGTCCTCTCATAGTGGAATGAGCATCATCCACGAGTTGTAGTAGTCTCTTTCTGATGTGGCCTCAAGACACGATTGCATGGTGAGCATGCAATAGTATGCTTCTATATATGAATTTTAAAACCACTCCCATGGTAAAAGACTGCATAATTTTATGAATATTTCATATGATTAAGTTATTTATTGTCGGGTTGGGTTAGGGTTAACCCGAACCCAACTAGATACACAATTGATTTTTCAAAAATAAAAATAAAAAAAAATCCAACCCGATTTTATTATGTTATATGCAACTAGAAACACATATTTTGTAAAAAGTTAAACAGAAGGTTTTATTTGGAAATATAATGCAAAAAAGGTTATTGCATTATCTAAAAACACAATAAACCAAGGAGTTACATGCAAAATGGCTCATACATTTTTGCATGATTAAAGAGTTCACAAAAACATATTATTTAGGGTTGATTTTAGAAAAAGAAAAAAAAAAGCATGAAATCACCTAAAAATTCATTAAATTGAGAGTCTGAGATTATTTTTGGAGAAAATTAAATTTATAGATTTCTTATATTCTCATTTTTTTTTTAATACAAATTTTTCTTATTTGATCTCCAAAACATTAATCGATGGTAGTTTCTAAAATTTAGATTTCATGGTGAATAGATAAAATCTAAATCTTCTAAAATCATGAGATTTCTTTTAGAGGAGATAATATCACTCTATTGAAAAATTCTAATTCTAATTACAAATATTAAATACCATGATTTTGCGACTTTCCTTTGAGTTGAGTAATTTACTAATTAAAATGTTTTCGTTAAAAAATTGATTACCTAATTAGATGCCAAAAAAATTAATTAAAAGGCTTTTGAGATTTGTCAAATAAAAAATATTTCGCAGTTAGTTGTGGTTTCCTATCAAAAAACAAATTAGAATAGCTAACAAAACAAAAACAAGAAGGTATTTAACTGTAACAAAAGAAACTGCACTTGATTAAGCTGTTCATTTCATTAAAATAGGGTTTTTAGTACATTAGTCTCTAACAAACTTCACATTCAGATATTAATCCGTAACAAACTTCTATTTGGAAATTAGTCTCCAATTTTATTAATACTAGGGATTATTGTAGGTGAACCCCTAGAAAAACTTACGTGACCCAGCAACAAACATATAGTAATTTAACGATTTTTCTTCAAATATTGTCTAGAATTAGGATCTATACCTTCTTAACTTCTTTAAATTAAAGTTTTATAAATTTTGACGTTCATTTAACTTTTTATCAAATGAATACAAAATATTATATTTATCGAAAATTGTTACTTTTTGTGTCAACTTGATGTTGACCAAATCAAAAGTAAAACCCAAGCAATTGGGTATGAATGAACTCTACCAAAATAATAATTCGAAAGAAAAATTTTTAAAAAAAAAATTGGATATAGTAGAAATAAAATACAAATCTGATAACTTGCATGAATTATCGGTTCATTTCCATTATTCTCTTAGTATTATTTGTTAGGAGTTTCTTAAATTAAAATTCATTCCAAAAAAAATATTATATAGTTAAAATTAACACCATTCAATATTGAACAAATAAGGGCCATAATAAATTATTAAATTATTGTTCATCAATTTCAAGGAAATGACTTTTAATTTGGGAGACTAATAACAAATTATTCTAATATTATTTAGATTAATATCAGAACAATAATTTGTTAGGGATTAATATATAAATATAAAATTTGTTAGAGACTAATCTCTTAAAAACCCATTAAAATAAGAAGATCATGGAATCTCCGCCTATATGATTTTGAGAATTTTGTCATTATGTTTTTATGGTATTGGCAGCTTTTTTTTATTCCCCAGGAATACCATATATAATATATATGGGATCACTGTAGGTCAGTCGCCAGCTCAAGAAAGGTTACGTGAGCTAGTGCCAAAACTATAATGATCCAATTATTTTTTTTTTAATAATTACTATCTCTACCTCCTAATGATTCAATGATTATTCTTCAATTTTTTTTAACAATTACTATCTCTTTCTGATCAAATTTCATAAATTTTGGAGTTCATTTACCATTTTATCGAGTGCATACAAAATAATTTATACACTAAAAATAGTTAATTTTATTCTAACTTGATGATGATCAAATCAAAACTTTTCTTGGGTATAAGTGAAATTAGGGGGTTGAGATCATAATCCAAAAGAATTTTTTTATAAAAAAAAATTTATTGGAGATTACGGAAATGAACTGCAGCTCTAGTAAATTGCGTAAGCTGTTAGCTCGTTTCCATCTCTCTCTATATATATATATAAAAAAAAGAAAAAAAAATTCAAGACTCTTTCAATTCTAAACCTTTAATTATGGTTGCAAATATTTTTGAAGAGTTTATCATTTTGTTTCATCATTAGTAAACATTGTAAAAGAAAATTCTAATTTGTACTGATCAAAATAAAACGCACCCCAAAAGATAGGGTCAACCATTGGATTAGTCCATTAGCCCATTAGCCCGTATGAGCATTCCCTAACTTACCTAATATCCTGCAATTGAACGAAAAAATGGAATCGAAATGGAAAAACAAGCCATTAAGGTGAGAGAATCACGAAAAACAAGCCATCAAGAGGAGGAGAGAGTCGGTAAAAAGCACCAACTCGAATTTAAAAATTGCACCACTACAATTTTCATTTTTTCTTTAGTTGTGCGGTGATTCTAAAACAATATAAGGATAGAATGGTAATGGACACGTCTGCAGATTTATACAAAATTTTAAAATAAAAATAAATTTTTTATTTTTCTAATTCAGAATTTTATATAGCAAAGACCAAAAATTAATCCACGGATACATCTATTACCATACCATCTGCATAGCCCAGTAAATTATCCAAGTCAAGTTCCTCGATTAACATATACAAAATAAAATCAGGCACAATCCTCCTTTCAAAAGCTAAGAGATACTTCATATGCACATATCAAACTATTCAAAAATATTTCACACGATACAGTTTTGCCACCTCGTTCACAATTTCTACGAATTAATGATGAACACTTTATCCCTCTTAACAGATAAAGAATTGTAAATTGAAAGGAACTCCAATTTGTAACACATAACTTACGCTAGAATACACTTTGATCCATGAAATTATGGACGCAAGTAACACTACTAGCAGGCAAATTCTGAAAATAAAATGATTTGTACAACACATGTCATTAGAGAATGAAAATGGCTACAAATGATTACAAATTTGTAAGAATTAATACAAACAATTTCGCAATTACGGAGCCCCCACAAGCTTTGCGAAGGAAACATGCTCGAAAGATGTAAGATACGCTGGTGGACCATCAGTCGAATTTGCCGTCCACAATTCCAATGGGATTGGCAAATATGCTGCTGCACCTCAGAAATCTTCGATACGTCAACATTTTCTTTTGAAAACTTGCCTCGGGCCATTTGCCCCAGTTTTCTGGCTAATAATCTTAAGGTGCAAAATAGGAGAAATTCTTGTTACTGGTAACTGGGGAGATCTTGAAAACTTTTGCCTGCATAATGTGAAATATGAGCCAAGGTAATGAGAACTAAATTTATTTATTATAACGGCTAACAGGAAACATTGCGTATAGCTGCCAATAAACATGCAATAATGTCTATGGCCTTGTTTTTTTTTTGAGAGGTGGGCTAGTGCCCCCGCCTTTAATAAATTAAATAAAATAAAAAATAAAAAATATGTGAGCTTGAAACCTGGAACCAAAACGGTAAAACCTCATTATTTTACTACAGAAAATGTGCATCAAATGGTACAGGCAATCAACAGCTGACAACTAGAACCAATTTGATCAGAATTGACATCTAAAAAGAGGCTACCAAGACAAAATTATTCATATTTCACTACGATATCTAGCATTAGAATAAACCATTGCACGCGTAGATCCTCGTCTTTACAAGAATTTCCTACTTGGGCAAAAAATCTTCGTCAGCAACTCGCTTGTATCATTCTGCATAGGCGTAAATAAACGATTCAATTGAATTTGTGAATAGTACCAAACAAAACGATAACAATAACAGAGTGTCGAAAGGTAAAAAGTTTTTACTCTGGGTGGGAAATGGTCTAGTTGGCCCTCGACATCCTACGCCTGTAGACATTCTTGTACGAACTTTCAGACCCAGTATTCACATTCTTATCCGTATGTTGTTGCATGATAGATTTATCCTCGTCGTCGTTGCGCTCGTAACATTTCATCAGGATCTTGGGATCGGTATTTGTGGGTGCCATCAACTGCAGGTAGATTATATGTGAATTAGTTACCATGGTACAAGGATGGGTGCACAAAATGCGAGATACTGAGAATATTTTGCCATATGATAAAAGGAACATACCGCGAGTATTGGAGATGTATCCAGTGCGACATTACTAACCAAGGACTTGGGCGGAGCAACCCTGGCAAGGACACATTGGTTAGCAAAGGAGAGGCAGAATTTACAAGACGCGAATTCAAACCAAGAAAAAAAATAATTTCAATACTTTTCAACGTTATTTTGTCTAGGTTCCATCTCGGTTTGTTGAATTGAGTTGATACAACTACTAATTGGAGAATGTTCAGCTTCAATCCTGCAGCCGGTCAGGTTAATCTGATCAGCGTGAACAGATGGCAATGCGTTGACAGGTTCCACCATCCCATTTGCCTCAGAAGCACTATCCGTTAACTTTTTGAAACGTCCTGCAAGCGAAAACGCTAACGAATATAAGCACCTAATTTGTTTAAGGACATAGAAAGTGGAAACCCATGTATTGTTCGGCAAAAGTACCCTTTGGCTTCGATAGAACTGTCGGATCTCTTTTTTTCAGGAGCTTCCAGCACATCGTAGTTTCTTGGAAGTATAGAATTGTGTGCTCCAAGAGATTAAATCTGTCGGAACTGGTCATTTTGCTAAAACCGAAAGAAGATGTCCACGTTTGCAGAAGTTGAGGAACTGCAGGTAACACCAGAGCTTCCACCCCCAATTCAGAAAGTAACTGGATGGCGAAACAAAAACATATTGATGAGCACACAGGTATGACACATTACGCTATGAAAAGGGTATATATCGTCTAAATTGTAAGACCTACACACCTCGATATATCACAACTGAGGTACTGAACATGGAGCATCAGCATCGTAGCAGCAAAATTCCATTAATATATAAAAAATGTGTAACTTATACGAATTTCAAGATTTTGGAAGAATGAATTTGCCTAATTCAGGTAGATAATTGTATGAACTTAAAGGAATTTTGGAAGTAAAAAAGTTATGTGATACATCTTAAATAATTGGGTTTAAATAATGAAAAACGGTATAATTGCTTTTCACCAGGGAAGTACGCCGATTTTTTGAAGAAGAGCAAATGCCCATAATACACAATAGAATCTCTCCAGCAGCAACTTATTTTAGTTAATCTACAAGGTTAAAATTCTCTGCCTATATCATCGAAGAATAACATCCTGTGGATCCTTTGCATAACTTCTATTAAAAACGATCACAGGTGGATAAGTATTCATAATACAAGGAGCCCAACAGAGATATAGATCCAAGAGGAACTCTGTGAAAGGGCACAAATACAAGAAGTAGACAGGGATTGAGCATGTAAATGACTTTTATTTATGTAAATTATTGTACATCAAAGCGGTGAGCACTAGTAGTAACAACTCTCCATATAGGGGAGTTTTAATATGTAATAGGTACTATGAAATTCTAGTTTCATTATAACTTATTAATGAAAAACAGGGGGCAACAGCCCACCATTTATCTCACAAAAAAAAAGTATTCATAATACCTTCTCAAGTTCATTCACTAGAAGGCGGCACATTCCTTGGTTGCGATATTTGACACGAGTGCCAACAAGAGGCATTTCTGCAACCTTGTACCCATAGACCCTAAAAAGATTGATGGAAGCCACATATATTTTAAACTCTAGGATTCCAAACCAGAAAGGACAATACATTAACAATAGAAACTACATCTAAACAAATATATCAAATATATACCTGAATGTAGCGACAGATACTAACTCATCACCTTTTTCCAGGAGTATGGTATAAAATCCATAGAAATTCAACCTCCTTAGCTCTGACCTGAAGGATATTAACAGCATGAACATTCAATGGGAATGAGTAATCTGTATCATAATAATAATTGACAATTATGAAGAACTGCTAAGAGAACATATTAGTTGATGAGAAGTTGAGATAACTGCATCAATAAAAAAACAGAGAGAGAGAATATAAAAACATTTTGTAAAACTGAATTTATTCTAATTAAGTTCTATAATAATTTTCATATTTATTCTTATAAATTATATTAAGTCTGCAACTGTAATTCTAGTCATTATCTAAACAAGAAAACAAGATTTCAAATTTTTTATTTCAATTAAAATTATTATCATTGTTGTAATTTATATTTTGTAATGTTCAATTTATTTTATTAGTAATTATTGATTTCAATTCAACCAAAATTTAAATAGAACCAACAAGTAAGAAATTCAAGCAAACAGAGAGGAATTACAACAAGTGAATAAGCATGCAATTGTAAATTAGCAAGTTGGCAATTTCACAAGTATTCAAACAAGTCAACAATAAATAATCAAGTAAGAAAATTACGAAAATTCGCTAATAATCAAAACTATAATCAACAACAATATAAAAATTACTAAAAAAAATAATAGTAAATAATATATTATAACGTAATTTAAAGTAATGTTACGTAAAATGATGTAAAATAACAAAAAAAAACATATTATTACGGTGCACTGAGTTATTTTTAATTGTTAGATAGAATTGGAGTTCCGTTAGGTTACGTAACGCAATATAATGGGTTTCATAATGCGTTATTTTTAGCATTGATTTTAACTTCAAGATATGGTTAAAACTTTGTTCCACAATAGAAATTAAAATAGAAACTTTATATTAAATACAAAAAGATTAGATAAACAGCACAAAAACTTAAACAAAAGATTAAATTAAAGACAAACTAATGATAAAGGTAAATTGGTCTTACTCTCTATTAAATAGAAGATCTGCAACAAAATCACTCTGCGTACGAGGTTCTATGATAGTAACAAAGCATTCATGAAGAACATTAAGAGCAACACAAAGCTTGCTATCATGCTCAGTCCTGGTCGCAGCATCAAAATGCAAGTTATCAACACCATTTTCTCTGCTTGATCTCAAAATAGTCAATGATAAACCTTCAACAGACGTTGGTTTAGATATCCCAAGAAGTTGTCGCAGATGAAGAAATATCTGCAGAATGTAAACAAAAACAACAAAAACTCACAATTTACTTTTAAAAAATTAACATTAATGAAACTTTCTAACTCTAAGACAAATTGCATTATAAAAGCAAATTACAAAATTCTACATTAAAGGCAATAAACTTTATATGTGGAGCAAGTGAAAGCAAAAGTTAAAATCATCAACTCACAGAGCATATAACTTTAATGATGAAGTGGGAAATGATTTAATAGAAGTTGCAATGTGTAATTGATGGACAAGCGTAACACTGAAACAACTCTGTTTTATGCTATACCACTTAGAGCAAATTCTCACCCAAAAGCATTTGGAAGCTATTGAAGGCAGCCAGGCGAAATTAAAGATTTTTAATGAACAAAACAATATTTTTTTAAGAACTACAACAATGTTGTAAACACTGGTGCTTAAGCAGTTTTGAAAGCAGAAACGGGCCTAGGCTCTTTATTTTGGCCAAAAGCAGACTGCAGCTTTTGCATGGAAAAGCACTTTAAAATGGCCAAAGCATTAAAAAGCAACCCAAAGTGCTTTCTATTTCGCAAAGAAAGTTCGAAGAGTTTTGAGCAAAGGCGGAATTCATTTACTTTAAAAATTAGCTTTCCTTTTCATTGATTATTTGGTTTATATAAACATGTTTTCCATTTCATTCTGTATGACACAACCTTATTTTTTAAAATCTTGCTACGTTAAGAAATTATTTATTATATATATCATAAATAGAATATCTATTATTAGTTTTCCTCCACGGCTTTTTTTTTTTTTTTTGACTTTTATGAGTTTTCCTCTCCTTCTTTTACCATTATCGTGCATGTGTATTTATTTTTTCCCTTCTCTTGGCTTTGACGCCTTTTGCCGCTTAAGCCTCACAAAAGTTGTAGAAGTTGATGCCAAGGTCTCGCCGCTTTGCTCCGTAGCCATTTCTTGGAACCTTGAATGACAAATATAACAAATGTGCTAATTATGTATATGATACCCAAAATAGGCAGGTCAACTTTACTCTTTTGCGATGATCTCATGACATGGCCTGTCTACTTATTCTAACATTCATACAGGGTGTTCTGACGCAGGAGTTCTCAAAACCTAAGATACAAGAAATAGCTGTATATATGTATTGTATTTTAGAAATGCTAATTTTTGCAAATATTGTAGATATGCTTATGTTGATCTTTGTAGTACATCATATGTTAGAATTAGTGTTTTATGAAATTATGTTGAAGAGTAAAATAAAGATTATTTCCAAAATGGGGCATAACAATGGTGCACTCATTGTGTAAGTCTTCCCAAAGGATGTAGGCATGTGTAGGACATAGATGGATGTCAATTTTAATATACTGGTGAGGATTCTCCTATATATGACACTGGATTAGCTTTTTTCTCACCTAGCTACTAATGGAAGGGGAAGAAAATGAAGACAGGCCAACTTTTCACGCCTAGGAATGGAACAGTTTAAGCAAAGCAATTTATTTAGCATACTGAAACTGAAACCATGAGATTTTAATGAGCAGATTTGATAGAAAGTGCCAAGCAGTAGCTGATTTGAGATGCATATAGGCCAAGGCTTCAAATATAACCAGTAACCATACATATTGCAAATATTGTCTCAGTTTTGTCGTATTTGTAAAGGATATAAGCCTATAATATTGGAAATAACATTGCCAATTTGGCTAATATTTTGGCAATATTGCCAATTTAGCTGATACCATAGTCCATACACCATTGGCCAATACTGATCTCGAATTTTCCCAAACGATGTATCCTGATAGTTGGTATTTAAAACACTAGATCTTATATATTTGTTCTTAATTCAGCAAATGTATCAGATTGCCATGAAAAAAAAAAACAAAAAACAAAAAGCCGCATAAGAAATGCAATAGCGCAACAACGAAAATAAAAATGAACCCAATGGCCAAAGGAATTCCAATAACCAAATACTATTTTCTAGATTTTCCTCAAATAAGTTTATTTATTCTTTGCTTCCTGTAACAAGTTATTAGACAGTCACATCTAAAATATTGGAAACCAGGCGGGGGAAAGGGGAGAGACTGGTTAAGGATAAGGTGAAGAAAAATATTTCACACGTACAGACTAGAAACTTATTGTTAATACATATCCTGTTCCCTTCGAACAAAAACTGAAAAACCTTAAAAGGGCAATAATAACAAAAACTGAAAAACCTTAAAAGGGCAATAATAATTTATCACTATCCGCTGCTCTAGTTCTTTTTCACAATCATGCCAAAAATTTTGAAAGATGTATCTTCAATTAATGCAGATCATGTCCAAAAATTTGAAAGATTTATCTTCAATTAATGCATACCCCCAAGCATCATATGATTGCTTGACTATCAATGAGGATCCCACATTATTGAGGAGTTAGA
The DNA here is from genome assembly GCA_036321105.1 of Dracaena cambodiana. NCBI lineage: Eukaryota > Viridiplantae > Streptophyta > Magnoliopsida > Asparagales > Asparagaceae > Dracaena > Dracaena cambodiana. The sequence goes on along the minus strand of JAYEPQ010000001.1, from coordinate 4,685,434 downwards.
TACCCATCGGGAGATCCGCACAATTAAGGAACTAAATTTTTAATGGTACAAGAAATTGATGGTAACTTATACTATACAAGTTAGAATCTAAAGAATATTAAAGCAGAAGCATCAACTTGCTTATAGCTACAATATGTATGTTGCGGTTAATGCACATAACATCTAACTAACATGATATGCATCACAAGATGCTCTAGTCCACAGTCGAACTCGTATAAGTATTAGCAAACTACACATCAACATAATACAAAGATGTAACGAGTGAGCATAATAGTAATATACTAGTTGCTTTTTCTCATAATAATAAAAAACAATCAATAACATTTCCATGGCCTGATCGCAGCATAAGATGTGCACAAAATGCAACATATCATAACCAAGATTCAGAAAACATGCGGTAATCACAAGGTGCTGCTTGCTTGGTAGATATGACATCAACCCTTCAACAGGAAAATCTTTAAGAAAAAATCAAAGACAATAAATGTAGAAGAGGATGAAAAAAGAAGAGGGAAATATGGAAAGCACCTCTGAACACTTTTCGCTGCAAAACCAATTTCCAGCTGGACAACTACTTAAGCTTTCATCCCCTCTTTTTCTCATGCAACCAACATGATCTGTGGTACATAAAATTAGAAAATGTATATTGAAAGGAAAAAAAAAACTGGGGGAGGGCGGCCCGGGGGGGGGGGCGGGGGGGGCGGTGTGGGTGGGTGGGTGGGGTGGAGGGGAGGGGTTGGGGGAGGTGAGTGGTGAGGTTGGAGAAACAGATGAACAAATCTTACATTCACGCTCACACTGATCACAATACAAGATTGTCTTCTCCGCGAGCTGTTCACTGTTAGAATTGAATTCGCTCATGCCACACGCTCCACATCGACAGGATGGACAAAACCATTTTCCCTTAGGCACACTCTACAAAAAAAAAAAATAAAAATAGACAACACCACCAATTTGGAGGATGAGATTCGTAAACTTAATACATGAACTATGAGCAAAAAAATATATAGTAGTTTGGTTAATAAAACAAGTATAATATGATGATGCCTTTTATGAATACAATTGCAACTTGAAAATCTTCAATGATAAAATGGTGAAAAAGATAATCTCAGACTTGGAACAATATCTAGTTAACATGATACATAAATATGCCCATAGAAGAGGTGATAATGTGGTGCTAATAGGTATTGTTGCATAACTTAAGAAATGAAAAGAAATAAACAAACTTCAGAGCTATAACAAATTGGTTGATCTTACTGTCTACCTATAAAAAGTGTTCAAGCAAGCGTGTGGATATTTCCAAACATATTAATGCTTAGTGAAACTGAATTTTAATGATAACATATCAACAGCAGTTGTATGCCAGTAGAAGGCGAAGGAATCAGAACATACGCTATTAAAGTCAAGGTAAAACTTGAGATTCTGAGAACCGTGGGTGCTTGATAATCCGGTTTAAGGCACCATCTGGATGGATAATTAAAGGAGTCAATTCCTTCGATCTCTGTCGGTGAGTTGCCAAAAAGGTCATCCTCAAGTGGAAGAGCTTGCAAACATAATGCCAAGACCCGTATAAAAAATATGATGAACAAAGATTGAAAAGTTATCTACAGGAGGCCCGGAAAAAACATTTGAGGATTGGAACAAAGATAAAGAATTATCTAATAAAGAGAAGAAACTAATATTTTATTACTATAAAGAAGATGACTATACATTAAAGAGACTCCATCTGTATTAAGGAAAACTAATGCTTTTCCCACAGGCAACTCCATGTCTAATCATGAATCTTCTATTTGGTTTGGATTTTATTCACATTGATCTTCTGATCATATCTGAGCTCTTATAATTACGACTGCAATCAGATTTGACCTGACAATATCCTTACAAGTGAAGATGGTTGTATATCACAAGAAATCATAACTTTTCTGATTTAAATAGGCTTGAATCCGACAATCAAAATTTTTTTTTTATTTTCATTTTAGTAGGCTTGCGTTTGACCTGATAAAATCTGCCGAATAAATCTTATGAGAACCCTGCAACGATATGATGTTAACCCACTTAATGAAGCGGCCACAATTTGTGATTTATGGAGCGATTTATGTAGCCAATTAGTCATGTTAGATCTACTCAATCAAGATCTAATCCCAAGCTCAGCCCAAAAGAAAGCACAAAAAGGAAATTTCTTGCATTTAACAGAAGGAGAAATAAAAAAGACTAATTAATCTATCTATATTCGAAGCAAGGTAAAAAACAGGCATGAATTGCTAACTGGTGCCTCATGCGATTGCTAGCATAACCCCTGATTATAAGGACAGAAGCAGACCTAATAATAACAAATGTTGGTAGAGAATGAAAATCTTGCATGCATCAGTAGGCATTACTCCATGCAGCAAAAGTTGCCTCGACAAGTAAAAAAAAGGAGCAGAAGCAACAATTGTGGTAGTAATTATCTGAAATTTTAATGGATATGAGCGAAGTGGCACATAACATGCAGAATATAAACTAAAATAATGATAAATATGACTATATATACGATTCTTCTTAAAAATCATAGTAAGATGAGTCCCATTACCTCCAAACCAACACATTCAAGATGAAAAGAGGATGGACAATGATCACACAGCAGTAGGGAACCACCATCATGACAAACAGTACAAACAGTGTCGCTTTCGTATTGGCTACAGTCAACTTTCATACGGAGGCGTTTAGAGCCTTTAGGCTTCTTATCTTGTACCATTTTCATCTTGCACTCCAACAAGGATTTTCCACTATCATGTAAGAATATGCTAGCAGCTGGCCTGCGGTGTGTGCTTCCAGCATGAGCCTCAAAATTGCTAGGAGTATATATCATCTTACAACACTTGCACTTTATCCCATCCCGAGTAATTTGCCCCTCCATCAAGACCTTGCCATCTTTCTTACGAATGTAGCTTACATCGGCCCTCAGAGATATAATGCCATTGTCTAGAAGCTCTGACAATACTGTTCTAGCAACACGCTGGCTGTAAGTTTGAAACACACTCAGCTGTGGCCTTTTCCTTGGCTTTGTTCTGCCTAATTCATTAATTTGTCCAAGCAGAGCTTGGCTTTTCTTCTTTTTTTTTGATTTCTCACAAGTAGAAGATTTAGAAGAGGAATGCTCAACCTTTCTACCATCTAAGTTCACAGATGGAAGCGTAGAGGTATGATGACTCACTTTCCTTCTCTTAGATTTTCTGTCTCTTTCAACAGACAATTTTTCATCCTTAATTCCCCTATTACAATTAGAAAATTTTGCTGGTCTGCTTTCAATTCTCTCCAGTGAGGTCCCAGTATCATTGTTTTTAAGATTTTCTTCCCTCAAGTATTCATCACAGGCTGAATAAAGAGATTGAAAATGCTTCTCACTTGGAGAAGTAATAAAGAAGCGCCTTCTATCTGGTCGTCCGAGGATCCCAAATTTCCATCCCATAAATTTTAGATGCTTCCAAGCATTCAACCTAATCAGATTGAGGTCACATGATAAAACCTTTTTCCTTTCGTCACTTGGCAACTCCATATACCTTTTATACTCTAATACAGCTTCAGGAAAGTTCCCTGCTTCAAGGTCATCATACACATGAGACACACTTGCACATCCATTTGATAACAGGTCTTCCTCACTGGACATGGCACTGGTAGCGGTATGCCAATGTTCATCAAAAGCACGTGACGAGATCTCCTCAATAACACCAGCATTAATCAGGTCAGTTAAGGGCTGTGATTTCCCTCTATGTATAATGTTTGATTGTAATGCAAATGAAGAAGTATCATGGCGAGAACCTTTCCTTAGACGATTGCTTCTCCTCAGTAGACCTCCTTGACCTGCTTGCTGAAAACAGGCTGAATTCTGATGCGATTTTGTATTAACAAACTCACCATAGCCTGCATTGGTTTGCTTCTCCTTCCTGTTATTTTGTTTCCTCTTTTGGTACCCCTGCAGCAATGCACAGCAGGCTGTGCTGAGAGAATAAAAGGCTTTCCCTTCAGGTGACCTGAAGCGAAGCCTAAAGTGATACTCATCTTTTTTGGCTTCAATCTTCCAGCCAAGAGCTGAAAGATGCTTCCGAGCTTTCCGTCTTACACTTAGAAGATTCTCATCAGGTACCATAGACTTCCTCAGTTCATTGGATGCACAGATCTTTACAGACTCAGGGTAAAATGCAGCCTCAATATCCACAGGTTTCCAAACTTTTGCGGCTCCCATGTTTTCTCTTGCCAAACGGTTATATGACCTGGAATGATCTATAGCTTCTTCATACTCAGTCTCGCTAGCTTCTTTAGTAGAACCACAGTTTTCTCCAACATGCAAGATAGGATTCTTTGACCCACAATATCTACTGTTGGACTTCCGAAAAGAAAAGGCATCTGAATTCTTCAAACCACCCCTTGAACCTTCTGTGTTCATCTTTTCTGCAGCTTGACCAGACGAACGCTCATCAGCACACCTTTCATCGGAAGAGCTATCTGACAAAGAGCAATTGCCCAGTGTGAGTAATCCCGAACACACAGGATTATTAGAAGCAATAGCCAAGGTAGTATTTTCGCCAGCATCGTTCTCATGAAGATCAACGCCACCCAGACAAGGAAGCTCTTCATTTGGAATGTCAACGGAATCATAGCTAATGGGAAAATCCATTTGCTGCTCCAAAGGACCATGAACAACAGATCGTAATTCCTGGATCAACTCTGAAACCAAGATGTGCCAGGTAGATTGAGATCCAATAGTCCACAATCCAATCTGATCAGAGAATGTTTCCATAGTTCTCAAATCATACCAAATTTCCCTAACAGAGACTGGCAGCTCTTCTTCATGCTCAAAGGGTTGGAGCACCTGAATCAATAACCATATGCCGCGAGTGTTCCAATGCCCAGAGACTTCATTCCACTCCTGAGTGAGACGCAACTGATCCATAGAGACCATTTGCTGATCACCTTCGTCAGGAAAAAAGATCAACCTCTCCTTCGAACCCTCTGCATGATCAAATACCACGCCTTCCCACCATGCATCATCCACCAAGGCGTCAACGCACAGCCCATACTTGATGTCAGATTCCTGGATTTCACAGTGAGGTGGTGACGGCCTTATATGGCCACGGTGGTATTTTGGTGTTCTTTCTGACAGGCCTTCTATAGCAGCAGATACAGGAATTGATTCTTTCAGTTTCGAACAATTGTCCTCACTTAAAAGATGTATATACTCGACAAGACGAGTATATTCTCCAGAATCAATGACTATGCCCGAGTGCCAGGACCCTTTAAGCCCTTCCTCGGAGTACAGGACCTAAGTAATGCCAAGACGAGTAAGAGACAAAAAACAGTCAACTTTGTCGAAAGCAAAAATAACGGTAGCCATACAATAAGATGAAAATCGTGAAAAAAATGCGAAGTATTTGGAATTATAAGGAAGAAAGAGAAGAATTCACCACTCTGTGCGAAGAAGAGTTTATGCTATGTAAACAAGAATTGGAAAGAATCGTTGAAATAGAGTAGACGATACTTTAGTCCTAATGGATGCTAATATTGATGTAAATTTACATCCAAAAGAGAATGAATAACCATACAGCATTAAGAGATGATATAAGAGAGAATGAAAAACCTTCGATTTAAATCGGGCAATTGTTAAAAGGCCACTAAACAATAAAAAAGCTAGCCTCATAATCCTAATCACTAAGTCACACCAATGAAGAAAGAAAAAATATGCACCATTGCACAGTTAAGATCATAATTTCTAAAAACAAAGGCCTATTAAATGCCAAATCATCCCTCTATTTTTATTCTGCTCAAAAGAAAAGGATGATCCAGAAAAATCTCTGGATAAAAAAACTGAAATTAACTTATAAATTAACAGACCTAATCACCAAATATAAATTAAAAAAATTCAATTCCTTAAACCCAAATTATTATTTATTAAACAGCCAAGATAGTAGCTTGATGCAAATTGAAACCAATTTAGGTCAACATTGGAATTCCTAATAAACTAAATACTACAAATTGAACTAAAAGCTATTCTATGAAACAAAAAACAAATAAATAAATAATCACGCAGAGTTAGAACTTATACGTATATTTATCGAAAAATGGGTATTATACTTATAGATGTTAATTAAAAACCGTAACTAATTACACCCATCAAATTTGGTAAAATAAAGAATAACCCAAACACTGATCTAAATTACAAAGACGAAAAATATAAAAACAAATAAAATGAAATTAAAACAAAGTTTTAATTTTTTTATAGAAACCCAAGAAAAGCAGAAAAGTAGCAAGAAACGCTATAAAAAAATTCCCTTTTTTGGCAGCAACACTACCAAATTAGGGGGATATTAATCAACCAATCAACAAACAAATAATAATTACCCACTAAATAAATCCATTAACACGAACCGAACAAACTAAGATTGCGAGAAAACCCAATTGCAGATCAACGCCAACAATGCATTATACCCAAAATAACCCAAAAAAATTACGTAATTAAATAAAAAAAAATCAAAAGAAAAAGAGAGATCACCTCCACATGCTCTCCAACGAGGAGCTTCCTCGTGGGCCGCTTTTTCTTCCTATTCCTCCGCCTCTCGTAGTGGGAATCGACCGCCATTGTTGCAGAATTTTGTGATCGAAGGCGAAACTTGGGCGCAAAGAAACAAAATTTGAAGAGAGAGAAGATGGAGCAAGAGAGGATGGAGACGGAGTTAAGGGGGGAGAGAGAGAGAGAGAGAGCGAGAGAGCTGGGGTTTTAAGTTAGGGATTAAAAAATCCCGTAATTTAGGTTTTTTTCTCAGATTAGTCCTAGTCCATATCAGATCTGCTAATTGTTAATTAGGTTTCCTTGTAAGCTTTCTTTTAATAGAAAAAAAAGAAAGAAAGAAACAAAGAAACAAAGCTCTTTCTGGGAGCTGGGTTGTAAGCGGTCCAGATTCGAACCCGAATCTGGATCCGAATCCAGATTTAAAAGAAAATTTTTAATTTACCCAGAATCGAGAGAATTTTGGTTTTAGCTTCATGTTTTTTTGCATCCGAATTGATTGGGGTCCGAATTTATTATTTTAAATTAAAATCCGATCCGAATTGATAAGAGAATTTTGGGATCCAAATCCATTAATGTCATTGTTGAAGACCGGTCTGAAGTTTGCACTTCAATCAGTTTAGCCCCTGAAATTTGCTTATTAGGATGAGCTGAATTTTCTGATTTTGTAAAATTTGGCCTAACAAGTTTATTAATAGCAGAAAAAAAAATGAGACGTGGGAGTGGATGTAATTTTTTGAATTCCTAGGAGCAAAGAGAAAGGTTTGCACTTTATGAAAGTGGAGAGTTTCTAAAGGAGCACACCCTTGTTTTAGTGTGCCCATTTTATAAGTGTCACTGTGAAGTGGGCTCACTGAAAAAGTGGTATGCTCCATTGAAAACTCCCATGCAAGTGAGACAAAGTACAGGGGGCTTTTTATGTCACCAACCATGCAAAATGGGAGAGTAGGCATAAAGTCTCACGGTGGAGTCTGACAAAAACGTACGATAGAACGGCGGCTTGGTTTTTTGCTAATTTTTGTAAAAATCCGATCCGATTAGGAATGGAACCAATAACAAACCAAACAAATTCGGTTTGATTTGTTATTCGTTCTAATTTTTAAATGAAACTTGATCATGGTGTCTTATTTTCATTTTGTTTCCACCTGATATATAGCTAAATAAAATCTATTTTTTATAAAATTTTATTTATAAATAGTTTATGAACGTTAAATCACATTTACGGGTTCATTTTAGATTTACCATTCTTAGATCTTAGTTAATAGTATCCATATCTAAATAATATTAATAATAGGCTAGCGTAACTCTCTCTCTCTCTCTATACACACATACACAACAACAACAACAATAGCAACAGCAACAACAACAACAATAGCAACGGCAACAACTAAGCCTTTTATCTCAAATACTTGGAGTAGACTACATGAAGCAAAAGAGAATCACGCCGGATCGATCACGTTGATAATCCTTCTCCATTCATTCCTATCAAGTAATATCTCCTCATTTAAACCTCAAGAATCCATATCTTTTCATATCACATTCATCTATATTTTTTTCGGTCTTTCCTTCATTCTTTTAACTTGTCCTACATTGATAGCCTCCCCTCGTTGAACTAGTGCATTTGTAGGTTTACATTGCATATGACCAAACTATTATAAACGATTTTCTCGCATCTTCTCATTGATAGGAATTACACCTATTTTTGCACGAATATTTTTATTTCTCACTTTATTTCTCCTAGTGTTGCCGCATATCTAGCGAAATATGCGTATCTCTATTATACTTACCTTCTATGAAAGACGTTTCTTTATAACTTAACATTCCATGGCATATAATAAAACTGGCTTAACAACAGTCCTATAAAAATTTTCCTTCAGTCTTAACGGAATGTGTTCGGTCACATAAAACTCTCGTTACTCTCTCTCTCTCTTTATATATATATATATATATATATATATATATATATATATATATATATATATATATATATATATTTTTGGTTGCTTCGGTCAGGTCAGTTTCGGATTAGAAAGCTTGAAACCGAAATTTGATCAAGTTATTTCGATTCGATTCGGTTTTGCTTATTCGGATTTGTTTCGCTTATTCAAATCAGTGTAGATTCACCCCGAGTTAACTTGCTCTGGGAGTTTTGAGGGTTTGCATGGGCAAAATACACCCAATTTGATTTTCATTTTTTAGTAACTATGAGTTTTTTTAAAGCTAAAGTAGTAGACTTCATTGTGCTTTATTAGTAAGATTTTAATAAAACAAGATACACAAATTGCCTTTAAGACAACATAAAATTGATAAAGAACTATAACAGTATTATAGATCTTATTTCTTCTCCGAGAAACAACTATACCATGAGATTTTCTAATTAGAACTCAATATCTAGATTCAAGATCTAAATGATGGATATTAAGATTTTATCATCTAGGAGTTTTCATGTCTAGTCATGTATTTGGGTGCGAGCTTATATCAAGTAAATAAAGGTGGTTGTAATTTTATAATAGTATTAGATAAAGATAAATGACATGATGGGAAGGCATTCAAGAATGTATATTAATGCAAGAACATTATAATAAAATATAAGTACAAATACTTATATATATATATATATATATATATATATATATATATATATATATATATATATATATAGGGATTACTGTAGATGAGCCGCCAGCTCAGAAAAATTTACGTGATAGCAGCAAAACTATAATGATCTAATGATTTTTCTCCAATTTTATTTTTACAATTACTATCTCTACCTACTTAACTTCTTTCGGATTAAATTTCACAAATTTTGAAATTTATTTACGCTTTCATCAAGTACGTACAAAATGTTTTATTAATTAAAAACCGTTAATTTTGTGTTAACTTGATGGAGGTCCAAATCAAAACTAAAACCCAAGAAATTTTGTATGAGTGAACCCTAGAGGGTTGAGATCATAATCCAAAAGAAATTTTTTAAATAAGATTATTGGAGATAGTGGAAATGAACTGCAGCTCAGATAACTTGCGTGAGTTGTCTGCTCATTTTAATTGTTCTCATATATATATATATATATATATATATATATATATATATATATATATATATATATATATATATATATATATATATATATATATATATATATATATATATATATATATATATATATATATATATATATATATATATATATATATATATATATATATATATATATATATATATATGAGGAAACGGGAAATACACCGGCGGTGAAGGGAGTTCCGTCACTGCCGCTTAGGTGGCCCAATAAAATTATTACACGTGGCGTCATTCAAGATAACAAATAAAAATTTTATTGTGCCACCTAAGCGGCGGTGAAGGAACTTTCTTCACCGCCGGTGTATTTCCCGTTTACTCTCTCTCTCTCTCTCTCTCTATATATATATATATATATATATATATATATATATATATATATATATATATATATATATATATGTATATATATATCTATATATATATATATTTGATATTGCATATTTGCAATCTTGATAATCTAATGTGGTTACAGTGTCATAGATATCGTATGTCTCACTATATAAGAGAACATTCAAAAACCACATACACATCAATAAATAATGCCTTCATCGGAAATCTGGATAGCAGAATGTTGATAACTTATACTCGTAGGAATATGTTAGATTTTTGATAAAAACCAATAGCTAATAATAGTTTATAATTACACGATTGCTCCTTCAAAAATGCTAGGTATTATTATTTTATGGATTTATGAAAATTATTATAAATGATACTAACTGTTGTTTCACATCTATTGTGGAACTATTTGAGCTAAGCGATATTGTCTCCATCTTTTAGGATCTTATGTTCTCGTTAGAGGGGTACAATAACACACTAACACTTCATCAGGCGATATGAGACTCTAGGTTGTGGGACTATGGAACTAGTTGAGCTAAACGACATACTCTCTCCCTTTTAGGACCTTATGTTCTCATTAGAGGAGTACAATAATATACTAACACTTCACTAGGTAATGTGAGACTTCAGATCGTAGCCCTCAATAGATTCTTGAGGTGACTCTAAGTGTCGTTACATGTGGAGCATGGTGTGAGAGAACTTAATTCTTCATCTTAATTCTTCATGATATATACATAAATCAGCATTTCCAAATAAATAATTAATCACAAATAATTAGATCGAAAGGATAGTGTACCTGATGTGGAAGACATGATTTTTGATGAAAAAATTGAGAAACACCAACACTTTACTCCTAAAAATTGGTTTCTCTCTCTTGACCCTTTCTTTTCTGTCACAGACATTTTGATGGGAATTTTTCTATAACCCTAGGAGATAGAGAGAGGACCAATTTATATATTCCTAAGTTTAATCTGGTACGTCCATCAAGTACCCAAATAAACGGTGGAGATTTGTTGCACTATTAAATAGGAAATATGAGCCAATTAGGAAACTATAATTATATTAATATAATTATTAATATATATTTATTAAGCCCAACAATTCGGGCCACATTCTAACATTCTCCCACTTGGCCCGATATTCCAAACTTAACTATAAGAGTGTAAACATTAGGCGCGCAAAACAAATCTCTCGAATATTTTTCATAATTTACCTCAACATAATAAATCACTTAATACGGATTATGGCAGTCATACACTTTAACATTGCATGCTCTCTTCCATATACCACTACACTAGCAATTCATCATGTCAGGTATCATAAGTGATATATAAATATCATAAAGGTTCACAATAATGTCTTATAGACATATTTATTTCTTGTTTAATAACATTAGGTGTACACAATCATAATAAACAAGAAAAATTGTTAATATGTCAGAAATGTTTTATTAAGCTCAAGAGTGTTAAAACATCATTACAGTCAATCATCAATACAATCAAGACCCATTCTCTAAACATGTTCTTTAAATGTCTTTGGTTGTAAGCCTTTAGTTAAAGGATCTGCAATCATGAGATCTGTCCTAATATGTTCAATGCACACTCTTTGTTTCTGAACTTCCTCTTTTACGGCAAAATATTTCAACTCCATATGTTTAGCACCCTTAGAGTACTTGTCATTCTTGGAGAAGAAAACTGCTGCAGAATTATCACAATAAATTTTTAGCGGTTTAATAATGGTGTCGACAACCCCAAACCCTGAAATAAAGTTCCGCAGCCATAATGCATCAATGGGAGCTTCAAAACAAGCTACAAATTCTGCTTCCATAGTGGATGAAGCAATGATGGATTGTTTGGCAATTTTCCATGAAATTGCTCCTTCTGCCAGTAGAAACAAATATTCTACTGTCAATGCATCCTGCGAAATCTAAATCCGAGTATCCAATCACTTCTAATGGATTAGATCTTCTATACATGAGCATATAGTCCTTACTTTCTTGAAGATATCTTAATACTTTCTTTGCAGCTTTCTAATGATCCATACCAGGATTACTTTGATATATGCCCAGCATTCCGACCGCGAAGCTAATATCGGGTCTTGTGCATGTTTGCAAATACATCAAACTACCAACAACAGAACCATATGGAATAGATTCCATTTCTTTACGTTCCGCATCATTTTTTGGACATTGCATAAGACTAAATTTGTCACCCTTTTGTACTGGAACAACTCCTGCAGAACATTTGTTCATATTAAATCTCTCAAGAATTCTTTCGATATATTTTTTCTGAGACAATCCTATCAGTCCTTGTGATCTATCTCGGAATATCGAAATTCTATCACAAAAGATGCCTCTCCTATATCTTTCATTTCAAAATTCTTAGAGAGAAATTCTTTAGTCTTATGCAGCATGCCTAAATCATTAGCAGCAAGTAGAATATCATCAATATATATGACTAAAAATATAAACTTACTCTCACTGATCTTTCGATAAATACACCGATCAACAGTGTTTTCTTCAAAACCAAAAGATGTAATGGTATCATTAAACTTAATATACCATTGTCGGAAAGCTTGTTTAAGTCTCCATTAAGAAAGGCAGTTTTCACATCCATTTGATGTAGCTCTAAATCATATTGAGCCACTAATACCATAATTATTCTTAACGAATCTTTCTTTGAGACAGGTGAAATGTCTCTTTATAATCAATGCCAGCTTTTTTAGTATAGCCCTTTGTAACAAGTCTGGCTTTATATCGTTCAATATTGCCATTCGAGTCATATTTGGTCTTAAAGACCCATTTGCATCCGACTCGTTTAGATCCTTCAGGCAAATCAACGAGATCCCAAACTTTGTTTTGTGCCATTGACTTCAACTCATCTTTCATGGCATCAATCCATTTATCAGACTTATCACTTTTCTATGGCTTGTGAAAACGAATTAGGATCCTCATAAATGCCATAACCAAATTCTAACTCTTGCAAATAAAACACATAATCATCAGGAATACCCGACCTTCTTATCCTTGTAGGTTTCTTCAAAGCTACTCCTCGTGGTTCATTATTGTTAGTTGGTTGGAAGTTAGTTTCTTCATGAGGTGCTTTTTCATTCAAATGTTGCCCAGGATCATTTTGTTCTTCCAATTCTGGGTTAACATTTGATATATGCGTGGATATTGGAACATTTATGAGTGATGGAACATCAACCCTTACTTTATTAATATCCACAATATGTTTTTCAGCACTCCCACTAACTTCTCGATTCTCAATAAATTTGACACTGGCTGTTTCAACAATTCTTGGACTATGGTTTGGGCAATAAAACCTATACCCTTTAGATTTCTCTGGGTAACAAATAAAATAACCGCTAACCGCTCGAGAATCTAATTTCTTTTCATGTGGATTATAAACTCGTGCTTCTGCTGCGCAATCCCAAACATGCAAGTGCCTCAAACTAGGTTTTCTTTCAGTCTATAACTCAAAAGGAGGTTTATGAGCTGCCTTACTAGGAATCCTATTTAGCAAATACACAGCAGTTTTGAGTGCATGCATCCACAAGGTTTTGGGTAATGTGGAATTACTCATCATACTTCTAACCATATCTATTAATGTCCTATTGCGCCTTTCTGCCACACCATTTTTGTTGAGGTGTGCCTGGCATTGTATATTGTGCACATATGTCATGTTTCTCGAGGAACTTTACAAATGGATCTGGACATTGTCCAGACTCATCATATTTTTCATAATATTCACCACCTCTATTAGATCGTACAATTCTCACTTTTCTGTCTAATTGCCTTTCAACCTCCATTACAAACACCTCAAGGACATTTACAGCTTGAGATTTTTCATTATGCAAATAGACATATCCATAACGTGAAAAATCATCTATAAAGGTGATAAAGTACTTTTCCCCACCAATAAATGGAGTATCAAAAGGTCCACATATATCAGTGTGTATAATTTCAAGGAGCTGAGTACTTCTTGTGGCTCCTTTCTTGCTATGTTTGGTTTGCTTTTCCTTAATGCAATCCACACATATATCAAGATCAGTGAAATCCAAATTCGGAAGAATTTCATTCTTTACTAATTTTTCTAATCTTTCTTTGAATATATGACCCAAACGTTTATGCCACAAGTAAGCAGAATTATCATTCATCACGCTACGTTTAATTCCAACAGTATGATGGACAGAAAATAAAGATTCCAAAAAATTAACTTCAAGCTTTAATTTATATAAATCATCCATAAGAATTCTAGAACCAATAATGGAATTTTGTTTAAATAAATTAAAACAACCATGTCTAAACTCAAAAGTAAACCACTTTCATCAAGTTTTGAAACAGAAATCAAGTTTCAAGAAATTGAAGGTACATAGAGAGTTTGTATTAGATCCAAGTGGTGACCAGTATCCAACACTAGATGATAAGTCCCTATGCTTTCAATTTGGACCTTCTTACGGTTTCCCACGAGCAAGAAACTTTCAGTTGGGTTTATGGTTTGGACTGTAAGGAATCCCTGCATCATATTGGAAACATGAGTAGTAGCACCAGAATCAAGCCACCAAGTATTTGAAGGAACTTCAGTTAAGTTTAGTTCGGGCATGGCTCGAGCCCGAAGGGTATGGCTCGGCCATGGCTCGAGCCATGCACGCATGCTGAGCCTGGCCCAGCACGAGTCTAGGAGCCGTGCTGACAGGCAACTCGATCTAATAGCCACCACTAACATTGACCAACCATTCTACTTGTATACTCCTTCAATTACAAACCAGTCAGTAAACCAGATCTAAATTATTTAATCCTATTGCTTTGTGACTGACTTTTTGTTTAAACTTTGGAACTTCTCAATTACTTAGAAAATCACTTTTGAAAGTGATTTTCTAAGTCGAGCTACATATATTATACATCCTTCTTCTACTTCAATTTTTTTAAAAGTTATTATTGAATATGCACAAAAAAACTTCTTGAAAACAAGTCCTTACCTATCAGAGAAATCGAAATACTATGTTAATCTTTAAAACTCCTAATGGATCATCATCTCTAGATGTTTACTTATTATTTGAGTAATTCTATGTGTCACATCTAATTTTGATTCTCCATTAGGATGAGAAAATTATCACCAAAACAACGATAACTAGCAATCAAATATTTGACCAAATTAAAAATTAAAAAGATGTTATCGGTTTCAAGAAAGATGTGTAATCACTATTCTAAAAGGACATATATATATCCAATAGCGGTATAATGTCACTCTAGCGTATTAAGATGATTCAAATTCAAAACTTAAAATATGAAGATAACTATTCAGCTGGAGCAATCCCACATTCTCAACAAAATAATTTGCAGTTATAATTGCTTAACTGTTTTTTTATTAATTTATTTCTTTGAATTTTTATTCAATAAATACATACAACCTTCAAGATTGAAGGTGTAGTGAGATTTTCGAGCATCATTATTCAATTTCTTTATTATTTTTCAGCACCTCTTTATTTTTCCTCTCAACCCACGAGTTTCCATAGAGTGATCATAAGTTATTAGTTAAACATATTGATGCAAAATGGAAGCCAAATTAGGATTAGTTAGAAATTTAGGGAAGAACAAAAAAAAAATGAAATTTTTGTAGAAATTTAGAACAAAAATAAAAAGATAAAAAATGATTTGGGAATCCACCCAGGTGATCTCTCACATACTCTCAATGTATTCACAATAAGAGATTTAAATATTGTTTTAGGAATCCACCCAGGCGAATCCACGTCCACTCTCAATGAATATACAAAGAGAGATTTTAACATGCGAATCTATGCATAGTTTTCACAATTTTTTTCATTTTTCATTCCCTCTTTCAATTGTTGATTACAAGGCTTATTTATAAGAAATTTCTAACAATAATGATAAAAATAAAATCCTATCAAAATCAAATAAAATTCTATCTGATCTGATTTTCAAAATCAAACAAAATCATATCAGATTTTATTAAAATTCTAATAATAAAAATAAGAATCCTATCAAATCTTATCTGATATGATCTGATTTCCATCACATATTTACTATCTTTACCTAAACAAAAAAAAATAACCTGCGTTTCAAATATTTAAAACGCAGGGTTGGGTTTTGAGCTCATATTTAGAGCTAGATATAACTAAAATGCGAACCACAGAGGGTCACGTTTTTACTCCAAAACTTCAGAAGGCAAACATTATTTTTATTGACACCCAAACACGGGTCTAAGCATGACACACAAACTACAAGGAGCTAAAATGCGGATTTAAGACTGAGATCCGCGTTTCAATTACTAATCCGAAGGATTGAAAATTTCAGTTACAAATCAAATTGATTAAAATTAGGAAATTAATTCTCAATTAAAGAGGCTATTAATTGGATAGTTACAACAATTCAAAAGTTTCTAAATCTCTATAAATGGCTAAGTTTTGGGCTAAACAAGGAGTTGGATTATCTCCACTTTGAGTATTTGTGCTAAAGAACTATAGTCCTTCTCGTCCAATAGCTTTGTGAAAGCTACCAACTCAAGAGTTCATACTCGGATCGTTAACAGAGAGCAGGATTATCCTCCACGACTACAAGAGAACTCTGGGCTTAAATAAAGAGGAATCATTTTCTCATCTTCTGTAAACGAAAAATCGTTTTTATTGTGACTTTCTTTCAAGTTCAATAAAATTCAATTTTATGGCAAACAGTACCCTTAGTCATTCGGTGGGTGCCCTTAGAAACACTCCTATTTAATTTTTTTTATATTGGTATTGTTTTAATGGGTATGGATGTAAATATGTCCAAATTCAAAGTCAATATGCTTGCTGGTGAAATTTTTAAGTTCAAACCTTACCAAAAATCTATAATGGATATGAAATTAGAATCGAGACCTAAAAATTCGGGTTGCATACGGGTCGGATAATGGATTACTAGCATCCATTGGCATTACTATCTAAACGGATTGCAATGGCGACTTAATGACCTCCACAAGTATGAGAGTTTCTAAAGGAGCACACCATTTTTCCTAGTGAGCCTACTAGATAGTTCATTTTTCGTCTGAATTTAGAGTCCGGACTGTTGGAAAGTGGGTTCACCAAGAAAAATAGTGTGCTCCTTTGGAAACTCCCCACAAGTATCCGTGCAATATAAGTACATATTGGGTTCGGGTTGAAACCCGCACGGAAGCCTGACCCAAAATCCGACTTATTATTATTATTAACTCACAAGCCAACAAGCTTAGCGTGTGATTCAAAAACGGCTCATTTTCGAGGAGTTAGTACAAGGACTAGGACTTAGTTAAATGACTCAGAACATGATTTGAGCAGAATTTAGAAGCTCTAGTTCTATTAAGATTTCGAATAGTTAGTTGTTTATAAAATAACCTGATATTGTTCTCTTTTTTGCAATGCAATGTTATTTCGTTTATATGTATTAGAATGAACTTGATAGGCCCGGGTACGGCCCGGTTGCCTTGGGGGCTAGCCTACTAAGGCCTGGTGGCCTGCCTCGTCAAATCTGGGCCGGCTCGGGCACAATCTGATGGCCTTGTAAGCTAGCCGGAATAAGGTCTGGTGGCCCGCCACGGCTGACTCTTCCTGGCGTACTAATTTAAAAATAATTTTTTAATATTAAAATAATATTTAAAAATTACCAACAACTCTTTGTAATTAGGCTATTCAGCATTAAAAATTCTAAAAAACTTCTATAAGAAATTAATATTAAAATTTTGAAAACTTTTTTTTTTAAAATTTTAATTCAAAAATAAGGCCAAATTGATTCAATTTAGACTATTTAACATTATAAATTTGATAAATTTTATTAATTAACAAATTAAATATTAAATAAATAATTTTTTTCTAGTTAAATTTTAGGAATAATATAATTTGACTTTAAATGAACTTATTGGAATATCTCATAAAATCCGAAAAGAAAAGAAAGGACCGTCACACTAAATTTGTTCTCCATATTAATTTTTAGAGTGGGTGAGATACGCAAAAATAAAAAAACATAGTTTATTGTAACCTCTCCATTTATAGACTAAAGTTTTCAATCTTCAATAATTATCTAGGCAATTTTCTATGTCAGGATCCATCTATTCAGCTTGCCTTCTATCGTGATTATTAAGCCAGTCCTTCAGACAGATGATAACGTCTCCATCGTGCTTGTCGCTATTGAGCTGCTCCACCTTATCAGGACTCAACAACATGCACTAAAAATATATTCCGATCTTGATGGTGTTAGTATACCACATGTTATGATATAAAGTATGAAATAAGTTTTTTATGTTATTTCCATCTTGATAAAATGTCAAAATTCATATTCTCTTGTTCATTTATAAAAGCTCCAGTACGATCGATAAAAATAGTGAAGCTCATTAAATGATATGTAAAAGGTTTTAGTTTTTGTGCTGACAATAAATCAGAAAATAATTTTGTTTTCATGGTTATCTCTCCAAATAAAGCAGGTTGAGATGCTGAAGTTGGATTTTTTTTTTCTATATAGATGTTCATATATAGAGTTGACATTAGAAACAAAAACTAAATTTTTTTTATCACAATACATATTTTTGTAAAAAAATTTGAATTAAAAATTCCATTTTCTTTATCTGAGAAAGAACCAACCGAAACAAGTAGACCCGAAAAACAAACAACCACCTCTGTTAGACTACTAGATCTGACATATGAAAACATTTTGAGAAAATAATGGAAAAATGGTGTTAGAAAACTAAGTGTAAATATTGTCAAAAAATTTATTCTTTTTCTTTGGGTAGTGGAACGGGTCATCTTAAAAAATCTTAAAAGACACCTAAACAAAACTCACCCACCAAATAAACCACATCAAACATAAATAAGCACATATGGTGGATCGTTAGGTATTCGTAAATATGATCCTATCAAAACAAGATAAAATTTAGTAAGATTTATAATACATGACAAACAACCTTTTACTTTTTCAAAAAATCAAAAATTTGAAAGATTTTGTAAACATATATTTACTGACGAATTTAAAAAAGTCCCACGTTCTACATCTAAATCCGACATATTAAAACTATATAAAGAGAATATGGACATTTTAATAGCTATTTTTACTTCTTTAATTTTTAGAGTTGCTATAACTGCAGATTATTGAAAAGTTCTAAATATGTGTAATTATTTATGCGTAACGGCTCACTATATAGATCAAGATTGGTGTATAGAAAAAAGAATAATAGGATTTAGGATATTTGAATTTCCTCACAATATACATAATTTATCACAATCCCTACTAAGTGTTTTTTCAACATTTGGAATAGAAAGAAAAATATTTACCATTTCTTTCTATAATACTTCTGAAAATACGGCCGCAATAGAAATTCTTAAAATATTACAAAACCAATTTTAGATGGAAAATTATTTCACGTTAGGTGTATTTGTCACATAATTTATGCGTTCAAGATGGATTAAAAATAGTAAGTGATTCACCAATGAAACTTAGGTATACATTACTATTTATTAAAAATAGTGGGCCAAAAAGACAATCATTTAAACAAATATGTAAGAATCTGAAAATATCACCTAAAATTGTACCTATAGATATTAGAGCAAGATAAAATTCTAAATATAAAATGTTAAATATAGCTATTCAGTATAAAAATGTAATAAATACTATTAATAAAATGGAGTTATCAATGTATAATTTAAATAATAATGAATGGCACCATTTGAATTGCATTTCTAAGTTTTTAAGCAAATTTAAAATTGCAACTATAGCACTATTAGGCACTTATTACCCAACTACACATATTACACTATATTATCTAACCGAAATTAGTTCGGTTTTTAATGAATGTAGAAATCACACAATACTTGAAAATATTGTTCAACCTATGGAAACTAAATTTAATAAATATTTTAGAATTTTCCATACTTATTATATTTTGCAACTGTTGTGGATCCCCGTTGCAAATTAGATTGATTTGAAATTTTAATAGATTTATTTTATAAAAATATGTCTTATGAAAATAATGTAAGAGATTTAGTTAATGATATTAAAATTTGTTTAGATATTATGTATAAGACATATGAAAATATGTATGGTGTGCCAACACAATCTACAAAAGAACCATCTATTAGGAAAATCCGTAATCTAATAATATCATCTGTATTTTACCGAAAAAAGATAAGGCAAACTAATACATATTTTAATGAATTACATTATTATTTAGAAAGAGCTAATTATGAAGATGATACATCTACTGAAAATTATGAAACTTTTGATATTTTGGCCTGGTGGAAATCACAGGAAAAAACCGATGTATAGACCTCACCAGAAGAATTGGTACGACGCAGAAGAAAGGAAATAAGAATTGACTAATGAAATAGTAGTAGAGATCTCATCAGAAGAAGATGAATCATGATTAAAAGTATCTACATTTGTTGGGATTTTCATATATTTTCTAATTTTTTTTTTGTAATTTTTAACTCTTAAATTTCTTAGAAAAAAATACTAAGAACAAGTTGATAGTGACGGCCAGGGTTCTCTCCCTTCTCTTCGGACTTTGTATAACTTTTAAAGAGATTTATAGACTAATTATATCAATGTAATGAGATTAAATATAATAAAAAAATTATTGTTGTTACTTAAATCCAATTAAATGAAGTAAGTAGTCTCCTAAACTTACTTAATAATTATTTTTTTAATGAAACGAGCCGACACAGGACGGCACGGACACGGCACGTGCCCAGTGTGCTGTGCCGGCGGGCCGAAGCCCAAGCAAGCGTGTCGTGCCAGGCACGGGCCGTGCACGGCACGCCCGTGCCAGGCACGGGCCATGCCCGGGCCGTGCGGCACGGCCCACTATTGTAAACCTCTATCAGCGTCCTCTCATAGTGGAATGAGCATCATCCACGAGTTGTAGTAGTCTCTTTCTGATGTGGCCTCAAGACACGATTGCATAGTGAGCATGCAATAGTATGCTTCTATATATGAATTTTAAAACCACTCCCACGGTAAAAGACTGCATAATTTTATGAATATTTCATATGATTAAGTTATTTATTGTCGGGTTGGGTTAGGGTTAACCTAAAAACAGATATTTAGTCACGAGATTTAATACGTTGTCACTAAAAACGAGGATTATGTGATGAATATTTATCATCGTCACCAAAAAATTATTTTTCGTGACAAGTTTTCTTTATTGTCACAAAATACCCTTCTTTCGTGACAATTTTTATAGTTGTCACGAATTCTTAGTCACGAATTCCCTATTTTCTTGTAGTAAGAACCCAACTAGATACACATATTGATTTTTTAAAAATAAAAATAAAAAAAAAATCCAACCCGATTTTATTATGTTATATGCAACTAGAAACACATATTTTGTAAAAAGTTAAACAGAAGGTTTTATTTGGAAATATAATGCAAAAAAGGTTGTTGCATTATCTAAAAACACAATAAACCAAGGAGTTATATGCAAAATGGCTCATACATTTTTGCATGATTAAAGAGTTCACAAAAACAAATTATTTAGGGTTGATTTTAGAAAAAGAAAAAAAAATGCATGAAATCACCTAAAAATTCATTAAATTGTGAGTCTGAGATTATTTTTGGAGAAAATCAAATTTATAGATTTCTTATATTCTCATTTTTTTTAATACAAATTTTTCTTATTTGATCTTCAAAACATTAATCGATGGTAGTTTCTAAAATTTAGATTTCATGGTGAATAGATAAAATCTAAATCTTCTAAAATCATGAGATTTCTTTTAGAGGAGATAATATCACTCTATTGAAAAATTCTAATTCTAATTACAAATATTAAATACCATGATTTTGCCACTTTCCTTTGAGTTGAGTAATTTACTAATTAAAATGTTTCCGTTAAAAAATTGATTACCTAATTAGATGCCAAAAAAATTAATTAAAAGGCTTTTGAGATTTGTCAAATGAAAAATATTTCGTAGTTAGTTGTGGTTTCCTATCAAAAAACAAATTAGAATAGCTAACAAAACAAAAACAAGAAGGTATTTAACTGTAACAAAAGAAACTGCACTTGATTAAGCTGTTCATTTAATTAAAATAGGGTTTTTAGTACATTAGTCTCTAACAAACTTCACATTCAGATATTAATCCGTAACTAACTTCTATTTGGAAATTAGTCTCCAATTTTATTAATACTAGGGATTATTGTAGGTGAACCCCTAGAAAAACTTACGTGACCCAGCAACAAACATATAGTAATTTAACGATTTTTCTTCAAATATTTTTCAGAATTAGAATCTATATCTCCTTAACTTCTTTAAATTAAAGTTTTATAAATTTTAACGTTCATTTAACTTTTTATCAAATGAATACAAAATATTATATTTATCGAAAATTGTTACTTTTTGTGTCAACTTGATGTTGACCAAATCAAAAGTAAAACCCAAGTAATTGGGTATGAATGAACTCTACCGAGATTATAATTCGAAAGAAAAATTTTTAAAAAAAATATTGGATATAGTAGAAATAAAATACAAATCAGATAACTTGCATGAATTATCGGTTCATTTCCATTATTCTCTTAGTATTATTTGTTAGGAGTTTCTTAAATTAAAATTCATTCCAAAAAAAAATATTATATAGTTAAAATTAACACCGTTCAATATTGAACAAATAAGGGCCATAATAAATTATTAAATTATTGTTCATCAATTTCAAGGAAATGACTTTTAACTTGGGAGACTAATAACAAATTATTCTAATATTATTTAGATTAATATCAGAATAATAATTTGTTAGGGATTTATATATAAATATAAAATTTGTTAGAGATTAATCTCCTAAAAACACATTAAAATAAGAAGATTATGGAATCTCCTCCTAATGATTTTGAGAATTTTGTCATTATGTTTTTATGGTATTGGCAGCTTTTTTTTATTCCCTAGGAATACCATATATAATATATATGGGATTACTATAGGTTAGTCGCTAGCTCAAGAAAGATTACGTGAGCTAGTGGCAAAACTATAATGATCCAATTATTTTTTTTTAATAATTACTATCTCTACCTCCTAATGATTCAATGGTTTTTTTTCAATTTTTTTAACAATTACTATCTCTTTCTGATCAAATTTCATAAATTTTGGAGTTCATTTACCATTTTATCAAGTGCATATAAAATAATTTATTCATTAAAAATAGTTAATTTTATTCTAATTTGATGATGATCAAATCAAAACTTTTCTTGGGTATGAGTGAAATTAGGGGGTTGAGATCATAATCCAAAAGAATTTTTTTTATAAAAAAAAATTTATTGGAGATAGCGGAAATGAACTGCAGCTCTAATAACTTGCGTAAGCTGTTAGCTCGTTTCCATCTCTCTATATATATAAAAAAAAAAAAAAAAAAAAATTCAAGACTCTTTCAATTCTAAACCTTTAATTATGGTTGCAAATATTTTTGACGAGTTTATCATTTTGTTTCATCATTAGTAAACATTGTAAAAGAAAATTCTAATTTGTACTGATCAGAATAAAACGCACCCTAAAAGATAGGGTCAACCATTGGATTAGTTCCACTATATACCCTAATTTTTAATAAGGTCAACTAATTTCTGAGAAAATTGAGGCAAATGAATAGGTACTAAATTTGAAAACTCATTTCCTAATTTTGCTGCATGTCATGTGACCTTCTTTTTCTTTGGAGAATTGGTATAGAACATGAAATTAAAAAACCATTAAAATACAAAATTTATATTTTTTTTTTAAATTTAAATGCAAATGAAAACAGTTCGATCTTGAGACCTTCCATTAAATCAGATCTATCTCACTGGTTGGGTATATATTTTAAATTAGTCCTAGGTGTGTTTAGATTCCCTCCATGATGCTAGTTATTTTGGAATTAAGCATAATCATCTATAGAAATTATGCCTTAAAAAAGCCATTAAAGATACTTGATTTTAGATGATCTTCTGTTTTTTTAAGCTATATAACATATTAATAAATTATAGGTAGATCATAATTTTAATTTTCAAATTTCATTACCATCTTTTCTTTTCTCTGCATAGTAATACTATACTTAGAGGCTGATTGGTTCATGGAAAATGTCGTGGAAAGTAGTTTGGAAAGTAGAGAGAGTGGAAATTCATAAATTGATTCATAAAAAGTGTCAACCGTAAAAAAATTGCTCTCTTTTATATGTGACATGGAAAGTTGGAGGGGAATAAATTCAAAATTTTTGTGCTAAATCTAAAGAATATTATTTTTGATGTGTTTAATTGTTTTATTTATGGGAGTTTCTAAATGCGTCCCTTCTTTTTCTTAGTGAGCTCCCAAAACTTAAAGAACAAATAATTACAAAATTGTTATTAATACTTTTGGACGAAAAAACCCTCAATCCCTTTTCTTAATGAGTCATTGCTGTCGTCGCCATTGCTGTCACCATCACCACTACTGCGGCCGCTGCACTGATAGCAGCAGCGACAGCAGCTACTGCAGGTTGCTGTTGCCAGCTGCTGCAGGTTGCTGTTGACGTTGCTGCTGCTGGGAGAAGGAAAGAGAAAGAGTAATTTCGGAAAAAGAGCGGAAAAAGTATGGTTCATTAAGAAAAAAATATTTATATTTTAAATTCTCAAAAAGCTTACTATAAACTGGAACTTTCTAAGAAAAAGATGAGGCACGTTTAGAATCTCCCTTTATTTCTTTATTTGTAAAAATGTAGGAATTAGCCCATTAGCCCGTATGAGCATTCCCTAACTTACGTAATATCCTGCAATTGAACGAAAAAATGGAATCGAAATGGAAAAACAAGCCATTAAGGGGAGAGAATCACGAAAAACAAGCCATCAAGAGGAGGAGAGAATCGGTAAAAAGCACCAACTCGAATTTAAAAATTGCACCACTACAATTTTCATTTTTTCTTTAGTTGTGTAGTGATTCTAAAACAATATAAGGATAGAATGCTAATGGACACATCCGCAGATTTATACAAAATTTTAAAATAAAAAAAAAATTTATTTTTCTAATTCAGAATTTTATATAGTAAAGACCAAAAGATAATCCACGGATACATCTATTACCATACCATCTGCATAGCCTAGTAAATTATCCAAGTCAAGTTCCTCGATTAACATACACAGAATAAAATCAGGCACAATCCTCCTTTCAAAAGCTAAGAGATACTTCACATGCACACAACAAACTATTCAAAAATATTTCACACGATACAGTTTTGCCACCTCGTTCACAATTTCTACGAATTAATGATGAACACTTTATCCCTCTTAACAGATAAAGAATTGTAAATTGAAAGGAACTCCAATTTGTAACACATAACTTACGCTAGAATACACTTTGATCCATGAAATTATGGACGCAAGTAACACTACTAGCAGGCAAATTCTGAAAATAAAATGATTTGTACAACACGTCATTAGAGAATGGAAATGGCTACAAATGATTACAAATTTGTAAGAATTAATACAAACAATTTCGCAATTACGGAGCCCCCACAAGCTTTGCGCAGGAAACATGCTCGAAAGATGTAAGATACGCTGGTGGACCATCAGTCGAATTTGTCGTCCACAATTCCAATGGGATTGGCAAATATGCTGCTGCACCTCAGAAATCTTCGATGATACGTCAACATTTTCTTTTGAAAACTTGCCTCGGGCCATTTGCCCCAGTTTTCTGGCTAATAATCTTAAGGTGCAAAATAGGAGAGTTTCTTGTTACTGGTAACTGGGGAGATCTTGAAAACTTTTGCCTGCATAATGTGAAATATGAGCCAAGGTCTAGTATCTACAAAAAGAAAACAAGGGCAAGGAATCAACAGAATAATGAAAGCTCACCTTCTGGGCATGAGTATCTGATCATCATCAGTGTCTTCGGAATCCTCTATTTTGTCAGTCTGAGTGCAGCCCTGTTCGGATCAAAAGATAAGAAAATCATACATTTAGAAAGCTATGGCGTTCGTTCAGCAATAGACACAACAAGCATTTCATACTGAATCAAATTACCTTTTCAGCCGCACGGTAATGAGAACTAAATTTATTTATTATAACGGCTAACAGGAAACATTGCGTATAGCTGCCAATAAACATGCAATAATGTCTATGGCCTCGTTTTTTTTTGAGAGTAGGGGGGTTTTTTTGTTTTTTTTTTTCTTTTTTTTTTTTGGTGGGGGGGGAAGCTAATTTGGCCAGGACAGTGACAACCCTCCACTATGAGGAATTACACACAAACAATATCAGTTGAGACAGTGCTAATTAAGTAATCAAACTCTTAACATAACTAAAATTATACAAGGTTTCACAAACTCTTAACATAACTAAACTTATACAAGGTTTCACAAGGACGGAAAGTTCAAGCTCTCTTTCCGTAGCCTACGGAAAATGTAGCTCCACAATTCCCACAGAGCTCATTACCCAGTGCTTCTAGCTAAATGCAACGTACATTAATCTCCCTTAAGATTAGTTGCATTACCATATCAAGCATAGCTTTATTAACCTGCTGCTTGCATAACCGCATACTAATATAACCCACTTAGGTCTGGCTGAAATACATAGAGAGACATGATAAATAAAGCATGATAATTAGCACGGGATACCCAAAAGTTACTCTGCTCCTTGGAGTGCTTGCATGTAGACTTCCAACAGAAAATTTTGCATATGGCAGCCACACACCTACATACGCATATTCTGGGCACGCTCTCAGGGCCCTTTGACAGCAAAATGCATCAAAGCATAAATAGGAAGTGGTTTTGCACATGAAGCGTACGCCTTAGCTGCTAATGCATTTCTGAAGTGCATGAAGTACATCTTTGGATGCTTTTTTTTTTTTTTGAATCATTCACCTCTTCGATTATCGTTAAAAAAGATTTGAAGAGGTAAAATGTCAAAAGTTTAAATAGATATTTAATCTTATCTAAACAAAAGGAAGAGATGAGGTTTTTACCTTTGTTTCAGTCTCTCTGTTTACAACAGTTTTAACACTTAAATATGCCTCTTTGATTAAATTAGGTAATATAAAATGCATTAAAGATGTTAAAACTCTTTTGTGAAATTGAATACTATTAATGCTTCTGATTAACTATTACATTGATGCCTCCTTTATCCCTCGGTGTCATATATGCATGTTAAGCTTTTGTCCAGGTAAAGATATTTATATATTTATGCTCGTAAATAATATTTATAAATTCAAACAATATAAATAATAGGGCATGAAGGTTACATAGCATGCCTTGGAATTTATGCCTTGTTTAGTAGTTAAAATTCTTAGACTTTCTTTCCAGTATGCAAGTATTTTATATGTAGTTAAACTGCATATATAGAAAAAGTCAAGTGCAGTGAAAAAATGCAAGCACGAATTTGGTAAGGGGTGTTTTCCCCTATTGCAACAAGAAAAAAATCGTCCACTTCATCTGGCTAGAGGGGAGGTTCAATGCTTCATGTCGATTTTGGTTTTTTTAACATTTCTTATATTAAGTGGTGAACTAGGTTGCATGGATATGGATGCAGATGTGTCACTACACGAAAAATTGCTTACATTAAGTGGTGAACTAGGTTGCATGATATGAATGCAGAGGTGTCACTGCATGACATATGGACAGAAGGCAAATTCTGAATATATACATGCAAACCAGCAAAGAAATAAGAAGAGGTATCATTTTGAAATGACAAAAGAAACAACTTCACAATAGAAGTGTCTACGCTTCCTAGGTTGTGAATACAAGTCTAGAACCTCCCTTTGTTATTGGAATTAGCTTAAGCCCTATCCTGAAAAAGAGAACAATATTTTTCCTGTTTCTACTTTAAATTATGATTAGAATGGTATTTTGTCCACATAGCTTAACAAAAGAGACCCTACATGTCCCTGAATTCTATTCAGTTTGTTTCCTCTTTATGTTATGGTTACAGTAACTTGTAGTTGCCACAAACTCGTCAACCTTGGCAATACAGTACAACTGCAAATCTAACTCATCTTCTCATCTAATTATCTTATAGAACTGAGTATCAGCACCAACTACTGCCCCGTTACACTATATTAACATCTTCAGATGTTTTGATAGCCAAACCAATGACTCCTAGCAAAATATCCTGCATGTCATAAAATTACAATGCACACTACATAAATAAGAAATATCTATGACCACTCAAGCATTAAAGACCTTTAAACTAGAGTTCATAACTTTCACTCCATGTTAGGTCCAGTATATTTGATCAAATATTATAGAGGGCTCACTGGAAAAGATAAAACTAAAGACAATATATGAGTGAATACGCTACCTGATTCTAAATTTTTTTAATAAACAGATTTGTTTTGTAATATTGAATATTTCCTATATATCCTTTGTGATAGAGCAATGTCATATAAACCAATAACCACAAGGCACTTAGCACAAAACTACACATAATTATAAATTTCTTCCAAAGGAAGAGCGCAGTTGTGAGCATAAGAAATCTACTGACATGCTAGAGCAGCCCGTGTAACGAATTTAACATGGTATGAGACGACATTGATGGATTCCACGAACTTTGAACAATTCACAAACTCCCCAAAGCATCTTGTTTTAGGTTTGCTAATTCAACCTACTGGTTAGTCTCGTACAATGCCCATCAAAGGAAAGTACACAATTCACAAACTCCCCAAGCATCTTGTTTTAGGTTTGCTAATTCAACATATTGATTAGTCTCGTGTAATGCCCATCAAAGGAAATTACACAATTCACAAACTCCTCAAACCGTCTTGTTTTACGTTTGCTAATTCAACCTATTGATTACTCTAATGCAATGCCCATCAAAGGAAAGTTCAGCAATTCACTTACAAGAAGCGACAAATAATAGCATTATTTTCATTATGGGCTAATCCCGACTTACTAACTTGCTTGCTATCGTCACTCGACGGACTTTCCCTCTCTACTTGCTTCCCTATCACAGCATTTCAACAAAGTGAACATCCACAAAGCAGTTCACAACACAAACAAGGGAAGATCGAGTCTACCTTATCCAACAATGCCAATTGCTCTCTCCATAACCCTGCACCATGCCCCCTCCTCTCCTTCTCGCTCTTGGGCTTCTCCGCCAGCTCGACTCGGCGCCTCTTCTTCCTCCCCACCCTCACCATCTTCTTCTCCCTCACCTTCCACACCAACCCCTTCCTATGCAAAACCCTGGCCACCTTCCAAAACGGTGAATGGCTCATATCGATCATATCGATCACCGTCACCTCTGTCATCGAGAACCCCGACAAGTCCGAATCTTTAATCCCCCTTTTGCTCCCTCTCCTCTTCCTCGCCTTCAGCTTCCTCTTCCTCCCCTTGGACAGCGCTGTGGCGCTGTTATTCACACTCGACGGCGACACCTCCTGGTTCTTGCTAACCAACAACCCAACCCCATTGCAATTTCTCGGGTTCAGCTGCTTTCGGCAGGATTTTTGGGGGTTTAGGGTTTTCGGGGAGCGCTACCAGTGTTCTAAATATCGAATACCGGTGATATACCAGTCAGCCAAATTACATACCGGATACCGAATACTGGACGGAATATCACGATATGACTCTAAATACCAGAGTGTCATATCAGTGTTATACCGATTAAAGAATAATTATATAATTGCTTAAATAGAACATATTAAAACACATAAAATAAGTTTATGATACTTATTTTGACTAATTTGCATTCAACTTACGAATTTGCAGATACCATTTTGGAACGTCCGCATATGCACAAAACAACATATAATCATAATCCAAGTGAATAATCAAGTTCAAGTTTTAAAACACAAAGAAGAAAATCAAAACATATAAGAACATATTAAAAACATCAATCATATTACCCAATAAGAAAAATAAATTATCAAAAAAAAGAAAAGTGTTTCTGCAATACAAAAATGATATAATTTACAACATTATCTTTTAAATGAGTTTATCTAAAATATGCTAGAAACTTTAAATATCAATCTTTACAACACATTTTCAAACTAAATTCAAACTCCACTAGTTCATTCAAAGGCATGCCTTGCTCCTCATCATCTGACGACGAATCAGATGATGATGTGTAAGCTTCTTATTTATCATCTTCATCTGATGCGGGCCGCTGCTTAAACTTTGAAGATGAAAATACTTTCCCCTTAGAAGTTCTACTATTTTTAGACTTGGATACCTTAACTCTCACTCTTTCTTTTCTTCAGATTAGCACCAATTGAAACCTATCAAAAAGTCAATTGCTCTCTAGAAAAGATCTCATCATCACTAGTCTCATGAGAATCGCCATTCTTTTTCTGAGGCATGAACCATTCAGTAACATTTTCCTCTTCATTATATGTAACTAAGAGATCTCTGTTTCGGATTGAAAGTTTGTTCTTCAGCCTTGCACTGAACTTTACAAAGACTAAATCATACAATTTCTTAGAATTTAGCATATTTCTTTTCTTCGTATGCATCTAAATAAGAGATAATCACATGAAATTCATTGAGAACATATTTGTTTAGAAGAAAGAAATATTTTATTAGCAAAGGACAAATCGTAGTACCATATCCAATGTGCTCCAGTTCCATTCATTAACCCGAAGAACTAGTTGTCAAACTCAAGATCCTCATTACCATAGTCCTCAATTCGGGAATATCTGTCCCGTAGAATTGTCACTATTGAGCTAGCAATGGATATTTAGAAATAGTTATTAGTAAAATAGTTTCTTAAATTGAAAGTAGGTTGAATTTTACATTTCTTAAATTAAACTGCATACCTGGAGTAATGATTCTCTTTACTGCTGCATTTGTAAAAAAATATTCCAAATGATCCATTTTAATGTTGATACACTAGAAGCTGCTGTACAATCTTATCAATTCTCTCATAATCATCTGGATAGAATTTGTACATCAGCTCAACAAAGCCCAACATGAATGACCCATCAGTATCAATCTAAGACTGCTTCGCATAGTAATACAAAGGGTTCAAGAGATATCTAACTTTATGCAAAGAATCCTTAAGTTTTTCCTCCCATCTCTTATCAATAATCTTTCATATTAGAAGATTTCTTCTCTTCACCTCTCAGAGCATCTCTTATTTCCTCTTTAGCAGTCTCTAGGTCACCATACAAAAAACCTATTGAAGGGACCTTGTCCCCATCAACTCTATATAAAACTTTCACCAATTGAGTGAATACTTTTAACGCAATATTTGTGTTGTCCCAAGATTTATTACTAGCAATTATTTCTGCAACCTAAATATTCAAAAATATTTATTAAAAAAAATATGAATAACATATAATTTAAATTTATAAGATCAATTTTTATTAATTTAAAAAAAATACCTTCTTGCCTGCATCTGTTATGAACTGAGTGCAATCCATCCATTCATCCATCAGAAATAAGCATATGCTGTAACTCTTTCTTCTTCTCTCTCATTAATGACAAATTGAAAAATGTCGTGGCAAACCTAATTGTAACCGGCCTTATTAGCTCTCCACCAATCACCTTTCTTATAATATCTAGGGATTTGGTGTGGCTGTATCTATACACGGAGACTGATCTCTCTATCATGATTGCACTTCGGATATGTTTAATTTTTCCAATATCCGCAAGTATCAGATTTACTGTATGTATTGCACAAGATACTCAAAATATGTTTGGATGTGTCAGAGCTAATGTATTTGGTGCAGCCATATTATTCGAAGCATTATCTGTCACAATCTGTACAAAATTTTTTATGCCAACCTCATTTATACCTCTCTACAAATTTGTTGATATAACTACCATCGTGTCTATCAGAAGAAGCATCTTGCGATAATAAGAATGCTGTACCGGCCGGACAATGCACAACGATATTCATTAAACTTCTCCACTTTCGGCCCAACAACACATCAGTCATTAGACTACAACCATTTGTTGGGCAACTCCGTTTGAATGCATCAAGAGTTGCATTTGTCTCGTCGACTTATCTCTAGAGGAAAGTCTCACTGAGCTCGTACGGGCTCAAAGTCTGTAAGTTTGGTCAATACTTGCCAATAGCTTGGACCAACTGCATAAAAGATGACAGCATAGCAAGATTAAATGCAAGCCCTCCTTTATAAAAAAAAAAAACCTGACAATGTACCGAACTTCATCGTCTCTGCCCTTTTTTTTAGACAGATGGCACGGTAGGCTGTCTTTGGGCTGCTTCCACTGCCTCCTCGACCGATCGAATAGCAAATTGATCTATCGGTCCTTTCCGAGAAAATTGACCTATGGATTTTCAAGAAAATGACTCTTCTTCTCGAGTTGTCTCTTCATATTCTTCTTCCCCAACACGAACTTCATTTAATAAATTTTGAAGCTATATTACTTTCCCTTCATTTGCTACTCTAGCTTTATTTAGAATCACCAAAGTTTTCTGCTTCACGTCATCAGGGACCTAGGGACAACCTCTGACATTCCCGCTGATATGACCTAGATGTTCCTTTAAGCGGGTAATGCCTCTTCCATATTCGTTTTTGCACTCCACTTTATTGGACTTGTTGGGTACCTTTTTCCCCAATCCCAACCTGCATTCTTGCCTCCTTACTTCTCTTAGACATTAGAAGCACTAGAAGAGGACATCTTTCGAGCTATTACTGACCTCAAATTTTATAAAAAAAGCACTTGCATCAAATAAAGTATATATACATAACTACAAAGTTGAGACTAATTATCCAATATAAACCAAACTTACAAATTTAAGAAATTAAGAGACTAATATATAGTTTGGTTTAAAACTATATATACCAAACTTAAAAATTTAAGAAGTTAAAGAGACTAATTATCCAATATATATACATAACTAAGGAGTAGGGAAAACTAAATTATATCTTACAAAAAAATATTTTATTAAAACTATATAAAGCAAACTTAAGAAATTAATTATCCAATATACTCTATTCAAAATATAAACCTCATTCTCAAGTATCTCATCCAATGTTTTATGTCAACAAATGTCCTATAACTAAAAATTTAAAACCCTAACATATCCAACAAATACTACAAATTTTTAGTATCAATTGACCAATGTAACAATGTCCTATAATTAAAAGTAGGCAATTGCTCAATGTCGTATAATTAAAATGTCCTATATTGGCCAATGTGACAATGTCCTATAATTCAAAATTTAAAACTACATATTTTTAGTATCAATTGACAATTACTCAATTAGAAATATACAAGTATTAATACAAAATAGCCATAGGATCAATATATCAACAAACAATCCTAACATATCCAACAAATACTCTCCTCAAACACACAAATTACAATCACAAACTAAAATTTCAAAAAAAAGTAGATTAATTAGTAGCTAATAACATACAAATTTTATCTAACATCTTGAACATCCAACCCACGTGATAACACTTTCGACCAAACCCTAACAAATTCCGCCAGTGAGTCAGCAATTCACACCGAATCAGTGAATCGATTCACTGATTCAGTGTGAATCAGTTAATCGAATCACTGATTCGGTGTGAATTGGTGAATCGTTTCACTAATTCGGTGTGAATCAGTGAGTCTGATTCACTGGTCGCACAAATTCCCCAATCTAATTTGTAAAAAGCAAAATTCTCTCATATTTTGAACACTCAAACACAAATTACAGTCACAAAAATTTAAAGAAAAATTAGAAGCTAATAATTATTACTTAACGTATAGAAATTACAAGATTTATAAAGGGAGAGATTGACTTACCACAAGAGTTCGTCAGTGATACTGGAAGCCACGCAAGAGAGAGAAGTCGGGAGGTCGGCGAGTACTCAACTGACAACGAAGCTTCGGAAAATCACCACTAGAGCTTGCCAAAGCTTCCTTTAGGACAGAGAATCCATCCAGTTGCTCGGTATCAGCTGAAGAAGAGACGGCGACGGCGAGGAACAGAAGAAGTTGATTGAATTAGGATTTTTTTTTAGTGGGCGAATCGGGCGATCGATCGAGCAGAACGAACTGAAGAATGGGTCAAGAGGATTTAGGGTTTCTCTCTCACGAATTGGGAGAGGAATTGGGTTTTAATTTTTTCCTATCGGGTTAGGTCTAACGAATTAACAGGTTTCTACCGCAACCTTAAACCATTAATAAAAATCCCGATAAATGCCTATACCGGCCAATATTTCACATACCGAATATCGGCCGATATATTGCTATGTAGCCGATATATCGGCCTGTACCGGTCGAAAACTGGATGCGATAAAAATTTCGACATTCCGTCTCATTTCTTAAAGAAAACCGATATACCGACCAGCATACCGACCAGTATTTAAAATATTGGTTGCTACCCATCACAAAGAGGTCAGAGAGGATATTGGATATTAACAGGTTGCATTCGTTCTCAATGGGGGGGTTTTGGGGTCGGTTTGAGGATGGCACTAGGGTTAGGATTAGGGTTAGGGTTTGATGAGGGAATTGGTCGAGGTTTTCGAGGTCAGAGGAGATAGGGAAGCCCTGCTCGAAGGCGATCGAGCTAGCTCAAATTGGGCTTCGGGATTGAGATCGAACACAACATTTTTTTCCTGAATTAATATCTCCTCCTTTTTGAGATTTTTTATGAGGGGAGAGAAAGAGCGGAGAGAGAGAGAGAGAGGAATTGGGCATTGAGTGTTTGATTTTAGTTGTTTCTATTAATGATTAATTTTGTTTAATAAATCCAACTCACCTTCTCATCTAATTATCTTATAGAACTGAGTATCAGCACCAACTACTGCAAATCCAATTCACCTTCTCATCTAATTATCTTATAGAACTGAGTATCAGCACCAACTACTGCCCCGTTACACTATATTAACATCTTTAGTCGTTTTGATAGCCAAACCAATGACTCCTAGCAAAATATCCTGCATGTCATAAAACTACTATGCTCACTGCATAAATAAGCAATATCTATGACCACTCTAGCATTAAAGACCTTTAAACAAGAGTTCATAACTTTCACTCCATGTTAGGTCCAGTATATTTGATCAAATATTAGAGGGCTCACTGGAAAAGATATAACTAAAGACAATATATGAGTGAATACGCTACCTGATTCTAAATTTTTTTTATAAACAGATTTGTTTTGTAATATTGAATATTTTCTATATACCCTTTGTGATAGAGCAATGTCATATAAACCAATAACCACAAGGCACTTTGCAGAAAACTACACGCATAATTATAAATTTCTTCCAAAGGAAGAGCACAGTTGTGAGCATAAGAAAACTACTAACATGCTAGAGCAGCCCGGGTAACGAATTTAGCATGGTATGAGACGACATTGATGAAATCCGCAAACTTTGAACAATTCACAAACTCCCCAAAACATCTTGTTTTAGGTTTGCTAATTCAACCTATTGTTTAGTCCCGTACAATGCCCATCAAAGGAAATAACACAATTCACAAACTCCCCAAAGCATCTTGCTTTACGATTGCTAATTCAACCTATTGATTACTCTAATGCAATGCCCATCAAAGGAAAGTTCAGCAATTCACTTACAAGAAGCGACAAATAATAGCATTAATTTCATTCTGGGCTAATCCTGACTTACTAACCTGCTTGCTATCGTCACTCGATGGACTTTCCCTCACTACTTGCTTCCCTATCACATCATTTCAACAAAGTGAACATCCCCAAAGCAATTCACAACACAAACAAGGAAAGATTGAGTCTTTACCTTATCCAACAATGCCAATTCCTCTCTCCGTAACCCCGCACCATGCCCCTTCCTCTCCTTCTCGCTCCCGGGCTTCTCCGCCAGCCCGACCCGGCGCCTCTTCTTCCTCCCCACCCTCACCATCTTCTTCTCCCTCACCTTCCACACCAACCCCTTCCTGTACAATACCCTGGCCGCCTTCCAATCCGGCGAAAGGCTAGTATCAATCACTGTTACCTCCGTCCTCGAGAACCCTGACAAGTCCGAATCTTTAATCCCCTTTTCGCTCCCTCTCCTCTTCCTCGCCTTCAGCTTCCTCTTCCTCCCCTCAGGCGCCGCCGCGGCGCTGTTATTCACACTCGACGGCGACACCTCCCGGTTCCCGCCGGCCAAAGGCCCAACCCCATTGCAATTTCTAGGGTTCGGCTGCTTTCGGCAGGATTTTTGGGGGTTTGGGGTTTTCAGGGTGCTGCTACCCATGACAAAGAGGTCGGAGAGGACGTTGGATATTAACAGGTTGCGGTCGTTTTCAATGGGGGGTTTCGGGGTAGGTTTGGGGATGGCACTAGGGTTAGGGTTAGGGTTAGGGTTTGAGGAGAGGAATTGGTCGAGGTTTTCGGCGGAGATAGGAAAGCCCTTGGATGCTCGGAGGCGATCGAGCCAGCTCGAATTGGGCTTCGGAGTCGAGATCGAACACAGCATTTTTTTTTATTTTTTTTTATTTTTTTCCTCCCCGAATTAATTTCTCCTCCTTTTTAAGATTTTTGATGAGGGGGAGAGACAGAGACAGAGACGAGAGAGAGAGAGAGAGAGAGAGAGAGGATTTGGGGGTTGAGTGTTCGATTTTAGTTGTTTCTATTAATGATTAATTTTGTTTAATAAATAATTTGCTGCGGGACGCTTTTCGTGTTGATGGCCCATTGGGTTTAATTTCAGATTTCATGTTATCCATTGGGCTACTCTTGGGATTGAGGTGGAGCCCAATTGAGTCGGAAAGCGAGGAAAGACATTTGACATTTTGTTCGGTAGGCTCATTTCTAGCACGTGTGCTGCACATGATAAATTCTTTTCTTTCTTTCTTCCTTTTTTTGAAAAATTGATGGAGGCAAAGAGTAAAATCATCTCTGGGAACAAATATGTGACTTAAAGGAAATTCTATTGGAGTTATAAAAAATATTGCAAATTACTTTTCTCACATAACAGCAGCAATGACCAAATAGATAGGTACTGATAAGAAATAAGATTGCCAATTAATAATTGTCAATTTTTGTGATAATTTATAATGAATTTGATGGAAATTCATATTCACGTTGGTCAGCAGCTCAGACAGCTCAGATAATTTACGTGAGCCACTATTTTTCCTTTTTCTTTATCAGTTCCAATTAATTTTCGAGCGAAACAAAATAGCGACTTCGTTGCGACAACTTCTTCTATTTTGGAAGAGGTAATGCCGCAATTCAACACTATGGCTCCGAATACTGATGTAAAAACCCCTTGTCGTGAAGACCCATTGTCATTGAATTTAACTATGGGAAGTACGAGGAGTACCTCCATCGAGAGCCACATTCCAAAGGCGTGTCAACCCAAAAGCACACCTTACCGTGATGCTCAGACAGTCATTATATCATCTCTAAATAAGATAAAAAACTAAGGAGTTTGATCAAACAGTAAGTAACTTGGAGTTGCACGCGGCCACAACATAGTATCCAAGTATGACACGTCTATCCTCTCAAAGGAGATTATAGAGAACACTCCATCTGTCAAGGCTCCCTCGGAACAGCTCCCACGCATCAACAAGGTACGGAAAATGACTTTCTTTAAAGCCACCATATGTAAGTGCGCTAAAAATAATACCTTTGGTGCAATGGAACCACAATAGATCGTTCCTGTGTTAGAATGACCATGAGAAGATTCTCAGGAGATGTCACTGTTGCATCTAAATTGAGGAATCACTTAGAACACTTGCGTCTTATGAGACACACATGAGTGCAGCCTGAGTATTTATCAATCTTTGGCAGGCTATTTGGCATGCAATGAATTGTGAGAATGACAGTTACCATTTGAAAATAGTTGCAATGTCAAAAGTGAAGACTCTCTAGGAAATTTGATTTACCATTTTCTAGCACATACATGCATGGTTGGTCCTGTCAAGTAAGCCAATATTCCCAAAAGACTGGGCGGCTATACGTTTGATTACGGTACACCGTTCGATCTTCATGATGGTTCGATATCAGAGGATGATTCAAATTTCGTTCGCATATCGATAAACACTATGGATGACTCTTTCTAATGCTGCCATCTTACTACTTATATAGTGGGCAACAAAAATGAAGACCTTCTGAAAGAGTTGGAAGCCCAAGAGGATGCCTCCTTGATTTATTGCTTGTTTCTCATACCAAGCATTGAACCCAATGGAAGAGATATGGATGTAAAATTTGATAATTCTAGTGGATAGGGGTGAGCATCCAATGATTTTGATTGGTTTTTGTCAATTTTGACAAAACCGAACCGGTTAAAAATAGGAATCGAACTAAACTAATTAGGTTTGGACAGGTTAGTAACCGGAATGTAAATAAAATTTACTTCAAAGTTATAATTCTTAAGAATTTAGTAAGCATATCTCTTTGAGATGTCCAATTATTATTGAGTTTATTATTAATAATATAAATATATGTATATATGTGCATGTGTTTATATATGTATTAGTGTATGTTTATATACATGTATGTATATATGTATATATATTTGTGTATATGTATGTTTTAACTAATTTGGTATGTTCAGTTCAGTTTCAATTTTCAAACTTCGGGACAGAAAACCGACCAATTTATTACAGTTCAGTTTTTCTTATTCCGTTCGGTAGAAAATTCTCTATATCATAAGAAGAAAACAAACATTTGAACATTTGACAAGCAAGATGTTGCAATTAGCATTGAGAAACAAGAACTTTATTCATTTAATATTAGAATAACATAGAGAGAGAAGAGTTTAATTATCAGTAGAATAATAATCAGTATCAATATCAGCTACATATGCATCTTCCAATTATTGAATAAATGGAAACAAATTTACTCCAAAGTCCACTCCAATTGCACCAGACCAACATCTTCTAAGAATTTTGAATCTCAAATACTGAGCAGAGACCTGGGGGCCCCCTTGTCGCCGCCGGGTTTGGGCTTGGACTTGGGCTGGTGTTTCTGGTTCGATTGCGGGTCGCCGTAGTCGTCGGTCTGCACCTTCAAGGATCTCCCTTCCATGGCCATGGAGTTATCTCATATTCCATCGAAATATACATACATTCTAAATTTATTTGGACTTGAAATTAAATATGAAGCAGGTTGAATTATTTTTTTTCTCCATTCTATATTTTCTTTTAATTTAAATCGTACATATTCAATTTGTGGGTAATAACAACTCAATTTGGATATATTATAAAAAGAATCTATGTATCTATATATTTTAATAGTGCAGGGAATCGCAATGCATTTATTTTTGCTTTGGCCATTTATATTCGCTTAAAGCAAGTGCATAGTATTTAAATAACACAATTGCTATGCATTGAAATTTTCTATTTAATCTTTAAGTATTTCCTTAATGATACCAAACAAGATTT
The DNA here is from genome assembly GCA_036321105.1 of Dracaena cambodiana. Classification (NCBI taxonomy): domain Eukaryota; kingdom Viridiplantae; phylum Streptophyta; class Magnoliopsida; order Asparagales; family Asparagaceae; genus Dracaena; species Dracaena cambodiana. Next base: position 4,646,305 of record JAYEPQ010000001.1, on the reverse strand, counting down.
TTAGCAACCAAACTACTAACAAAATTTTCGCCAATGATCCTAATCTTTAATTTGTGGGAGATTCCAAATTCAACTCCCAGCAAAGATTCAATTTGATTGATATTGGACAAAATTTATATGAGTTTGTCGAGCAAGAAAAACTAATAATGTTAAGAATACTCTAATGAGTAAATTCATCTTTCTGAAAATTAAATATAATTAAATACAAAATAATTTTCATCAACCCTCATCAAAACTTTAGAGTTTTGGTATAGTGGAAGGTACTTTCAATATGATATCAGAGCAACTCAGTTTCAAATTCTGCCGGATCCTTATTTAATTGTTGGAAGGGTCTTTCAAGATAGTGTTAGTTTTTGGAGTATGTCACATTAATCTTTCTTTTATCCAGCTCAAGAAGTCATAATCTCTTTTCGTATATCTTGCTATATATTATCGTTACATTAACTACAACACGAAATACATTACCAATGAGTCTTATCTCCAATAGTATCAACCATCTCAAATATATTAGAGGTTCCAAGTTCGACTTTCACTAGAAATTCAATTTGAGAAATGTTGTACAAATATGTACGTGTGAGTTTGATCAGAAAAAAAAAAAAAAAACACTAATGATGTTCTAAACAAATTTCATATATGTTTAGAAAATTACAAACGGGGATCTAAATCCTTATACATTGGAAAGAAAACTAAGTCCGAGAAGAGTAAATTGATACCTGAAACTAGGATCACATTGCTTGACATAATTGCAAGTGCAAGCACCAACACAACCACCCACCAAGAGCAACGAGAACGCACTTCACCCATCTCTCTCTCTCTCTCTCTCTCTCTCTCTATCTATGCTTGATTTTGAAAGAAGACAAGGCTTGCTATTTAGAGTCTGCTGAGGCCAAAACGTGGCTGCATGTCATTTGTGGGCGTAGTTGACTTAACAAAGATTGTGTGAGATATGAGAAACTTCTAGGTCAACCGTTTGATTCCCATTTGAGCGAGGGGCTTCTCCAAAATTTTCCTTTGGCAACTTGGAGGGAGTTACTAAGGGAGCACACCAGTGAGCCCACTCCTCAATGTCTGGGCTGTTATTAAATGGGCTCACTAGGAAAAATGGTGTGCTCCTTTAGAAACTCCCCAACTTGGAGGTAGAAACTGTCCCAAGCTTCCTTTTGATAAAAACTAAAGAAAAACCACTTGCACTATCCAAACTACATAGTTTCTTCGCTAAAAAGCCTAGAATCTCCCATTGGTATCACTTCCTTCAATTTATCTCCCTATTCAATCTTCAGGTAATATCATCATCATATGATATCTAATTCTAACTTACAACAATAACAACAGCTAAGTCTTTTATCCAAGTATGTAGAGTAGGCTACATGAACAAAAAGATAATCACATCAGATCACTCTCATTCATATTAGCACTATGTCTTCATATAAGTCTCTAACATCGAATATCTTTTCGTATTAGCTCCATCCATATTTCTTTACAATTTGTACAAGAATTAAAAAAAATGTTGGACCAGCTCTGAAACATCCAAGCTCATAAAAAAATAACATCCAGCATGTAGTCTCCATATTATTGTATACAAAAATAACAACCAACCTGTATTCATTGTTTGTATTGTCATAGACTTACGACCAAAGGTGAGAGTTTTATTAGTACTCTTTAGAATCCACTTGCAAAAGCTAATGAGTCCAAGTGGCACCACCCCTTTCCAATTTGCGAAAGATTCTGAGTTTGAATCCCGCCGATAGGAACTCAATTTGAGTAATATTGCTAAAAATATGTGTGTGTGAGTTTGACAAATAAAAAAAAAATCCACTTGCAGGAGATTGAATATCCGCTCATTGGAGGCTAGAGAACGAGCAATGGAGGCACTTTAACGATCCTAAGCTGATATAATATTTGTCAAAACCTCCCAGAAGTGTGCAAAACTAAATGCCACATGAATCTAAATACTACAAAGAACAAATTGCCACACAAAAATGGAGCTACCTTTTGAATCCATGAGAGCCACCTCTAGAATCCAAGACTGCTAATGTATTTTGAACCCTTCTACTAAGGACGTCGGTCCTAAACGGGGGAAGAATATAATATCTCTACCTCAATAGTTTCATATCGGATGTGAGATAATAATTAGAGAGTTTATAATGATTTCTATGAAATCATAAAGTAATCATAGATAGCTTTTTTTTGGAAGGAATTCATGACTAATTATAAAGTATTTTAACTTTTGTTATACTATTGGAGACTTTAACATATTCAAACCAAATATATTGTCGGTACCTGTACATACTTATTTATCATATATCAAGGTGGGGCGTGGCACCTATTTAAACCCATCAATCCATCTTATCCTCCAAATCAAATTCTCTGCACTCTCATTTCTTTGCCCTCCATTTACTACAAGCAATCGCCTCATTCATAGCAACTGTCTCTGATATTAATCGACACCGTCAATAACTACCTAATGATCAACCACCAGAGAAGCCACCTCGTGATCCCTCTTCACTACTCGGACATGTACCATGCCTTCTAAGCAGTCCCACCGGCATCCACCGCTGCTGAGCACCCCTCGCTAGAGCACCACTAGTCAGAGTACCTCCTCCTTCTTCTATGACCCATCTCATATTCCTTAATATGCTATGACTTATCATGTCTATATAAATAGCCCTCTTAATTAGAACCTAATTAAAATCTACATCTTTTAGTCTTATGACCCAATAAGATGACTATTTCATTTATATATTTCAAACCTGCTAGCTTTTCATGACTAAAAACAAATATATTTTTTTTTTTAAATTCAAGAAACCTTTACTTAAATTCACCAAAAAAAAAAAATCATGTTTAACTATTTTTAAAATTTTTGTAACATAGATATTGATCTTTGATAAAAAACTTGAGTGTGAAACAATTTGATGAACGAATTCAAGTTAAACTGATTTTCTTTTCTAACTCACTTTTTCATTCACTATTCTTATTAGATATGAATAGCTTACATTTCAATTTTATTAAATGGAATTTTTTATGTGCGTTTATGACATAAAGTATTGTTTTCTTGGATAAAAATTGTTTAAATAAAGTTATTTCTTATTTTCAAAAATTATCTTTCCCACATTTTACATTATTTTAAATTCCCCATTCATATATGTTCATATCATAAGTGATATTTAATGCATGAAATTTAGTAATCTCATAAACTTTATTCAAATGAAATATATATATTATAAATTGACTACTTAATAATTATAAATAGTAAATCTGAATGCTGATTTACAGTAATAATGATTATAATATTGTATGATAATGATGTCTAGGAAAGAGTTCCATAAAAAATGGTTACATAATTAAGGAACGTGCTTGTACGATTAATCCCCTACTTATTTACTCTTATTTGACCATATGTCATTATAATATATAGTTAGAAAATTCCTAAATTAGTAGTTGAAATTTCAGCAATATATTAGAATTAAAAAGTTCTTTCTAAATATCACTAGACCATAATGAAATTGAACTACACTTGAACTCAAACTAGATCAGGATTAGATATTGATAGAAAAATATATTATATTAGATTTGACATGATCTTGATAACTGTAAACAATATTAAGTTGGAAGAGATACTAATTGATGTAAATACTGTATTTTGACATTAATATCAAGTTATTCAACTGATTTTAGGACACGCCATTAGTATTTGGTGATATGTTGGATCACTAATAAAATTTATTGTTTGTAGGTGTGCAATCCACGTCAACTCTGAACAATTAACTATTTTCTAAGATCAGTATAGGAGACAATCGAAATACGAGTATAGTATCAGTCAGATTCTCCAATAATATGTGACACCCTCAACTAGTACACTTGACTTATAGACTAGAGTATAATTTTAAATAGAATAATAACTATTCGTAAGTATTTAGTTAATAAATTAACTTTTGTTTCATATTTAAATATTTTCCTATCTTATACATGTATGATTATTTGAGTTTAATGAAATCATATTTTACCTATTTTATACATGTATTATTTATTTATTTTTTTTGGAATATGACGATTTGGTTGTGCATAACCAGATTTTGAGATAAATCCAATAGAGCAGATTAAAGATCTGAAACACCATAAGGAGTAGCCAAAGCCAGTAAATTAACATTGTTTTTTTTCTTCTGTTTTGTACTTATTATTTTAGATTGCTTCCACTTTTGAAATGTTTCACCATCAGTTATTTTTTAATCTTTATTTTCTCTATTTTATATTGTAATCTAGTTTTATCAATTGAATAAAAGTTTTGTTTTCTGCTAAGGTATTATTATTATATATGGTAATGATTGATAATGTACTGAGGTTTAGAGTATTTTTACAAATACGTTGCCAAACGGATCAGCTAGTAAGTGCTCCGGATAATGAAACGCTACATGAGTTGTCAAGAGAACCATTAAAGGGGATGGATGTGGACTTTTAATCTTGGTATGTATAGTTAGCAATGTCCACCTTTTAGGGGGTATCTTCGACTGGTGACCAAGATTCGATTGAGAATTCTTGGAATCAATGACATTAATAGCCTTCATCAACCTCCCTGAATACTCTAGTATTTCATACCCTCATTTAATCTCATTAATATTTGTATTTTACGGAGTACTATCCAAATCTGAGGAGGGTATAAAAGGAACTGTGAGGTTAATTCATGGACCTAAGCAAAATTTTCCCAACAGACACATCAAGAGGAAGAAATGCAAGAAACAACCATAGAACTCATGCAGACCGCAGCAAAGGCCAAGAGAGTGGAGAAGATTGATCAAATAATTCAACTCTCAAAAGAGTTGAGCACACAGTTCACTTTTACAATTACTCAAGAAAAATCAAGCAAAATTTTCCCAACAGACATGCGTTAGCTCACCGTTTGTGTTAATGGAATGTCCTTTCACCAAGTTGATATAGACGGAATTTGCTCACCGCTATAACTTCCGAATAGACTATAACAACTACTCATCCATATGGACGATATTTCAGAGCGTAGGAATAAAACCAGAGGTGATTAGGATAGCCACGACTGTTATAACTTAGAACATATGGATGGAGAGAAATAGAAGAGTTTTTAGTAATAAATCCTTTTGCATAAATAACTATTTATATTGTATTACTAATGATTTATTATTGTGGATAACAGTTTTTGGAGATTCAAGTTCGGGCCATCAAGATATTTCTCCTAGACTTACTGCCACACAGGCTCTGCGAGCAACACAGATGGCACCATTCTCAGATGTTAATGTAGGAGATGCAGCTCGTGCTACTCTGGAGGAGGAGTAGATTGGTGGGAGTTCCACCGCTGGTATCAGTGTTTGCGGTTGCGGGATTTTTAGTTATCGAGAATTATGTAATTTTTAGTTTGTAGTAATTTGTGTTATAACTTACTTTTACTTATGTATGGGTCTATGAATATTAATGTATGTTATATTAAAATCGCTTTAATGGAATACGAGGGGATTAGCTCACCGTTTCGCTTATACCTATACATGCTAATTTAGTCGAGCTTTAATTCAGTTTCATATTATTCATTGCATTTCAAATTTATGTATATTTTGTTCTTTTTATATCTATATATGCTAATTTAGTCAAGCTTTAATTCAGTTTCATATTATTCATTGTATTTCAAATTTATGTATATTTTGTTTCTTTTTATACCTATATATATGCTAATTTAGTCAAGCTTTGATTCATTTTCATATTATTCATTGCTTTCAAATCTATGTATTTTTTGTCTCATTTATACTTATATATGCTAATTTAATCAAGCTTCAATTCAGTTTCATATTAGCCATTGCATTTCAAATTTATGTATGTTTCGTCCTTCTTATACCTATATATGCTATGTCCTCTCGGTAGTGAGGGACTATTTTATATGTATACTACGTTTTATTAAAGGGGTATTTACAGATGTGTCCCTTAAATCTTTATGAATTATAATTTAGTCTCCAAATCTTCATATTTAGGATTTAGTCTTCTAAATCCTTTAAGTTACTACAATTTAGTCCTCCAGTTTATATTTTGGCCCGATTTTTCCGTTTTATTTTTAATTTCCTTCACTTAATTTTCCCTTCCCTCTTTCCCTTCTTTTCTTAGTTCTTATTGGGTTCCCCTTCTTCTTCTCTTCTTTTTCTATTCATTTATTGGGTTTTCCCTCTCTATATTGAGACCAAATATATTATTCTCCACTAAATGTATTAAACCTAGAAATGAATTTATCCAATATAGAGAGGGAGAACACAATAAATGAATTTATATTGAGACTTAAAGGTTTAATATATTTAGTAGAGAATAATACATTTGGTTTCAATATAGAGAGGGAGAACTCAATAAATAAATAAAGAGAGAGAAGAGAAGAAAAGGGGAGAACCCAATAAGAATTAAGAAGAGAGAGAGAAAAGGGAAAGAGAATTAAGTGAAGGAAATTAGGATTAAAACAAAAAAATCGGATCAAAATATAAATTAGGAGAATAAAGTAATTTAAAGGATTTGGGAGACTAAATCCTAAATATGAAGATACAGGGGACTAAATTATAATTTATAAAGATTTAAGGGACAGATCTGTAAATACCCCTTTATTAAACTGTATAATTGGAATACGGGAGATTTATCATAGTTTATGCTAAAAATAAAATTAAAAAAAAAAAAAATCCATAATAGATATTACATTGTGTAGCATGTGGCCGCCTATCAAATTTCAATTAGGACTTTGGACCATGGAAACTATAGAAGAAATGCAAAACAAAAAAGAAACAAAAATCATTTGCTGATGTTCTAGTGCAAAATTTATATTAAAGACAATTAAATTAATGCACATAAGCTTATGATACAACTGATACGAGATACAAATCCAAATTTGTATGGGAAAAACATACAAATTTAAAAATGAAAGAACAAACACAATGTCTAATGATGGTGAGAAATCTTAGATTTGATATTTGAGGAGGGGATCTTTAAAGGGGAGCCTGTCATGATAAACTCTCCAAGCATATTCCTCGAACGAAAATGGACGAAATTGTCTTCTTCCAACTTCACACTCATCATCTTCATCAACATCACCATCATTGGCATCCAACTTGCTACAGAGTGGAGACACCAAGGTGTCCACTGGCAAGGTCACAAGCAATGTCATCGACATACTTTGCAAGTTATCACAATCATCTATGGATGCAAAAGAAGCATAGCGAGGTGTGCCCCTCATCTTCTTAAACCTTCCATTGCTCCAAACCTTCATCAAGGACGGAACAAAAAGTATTTATGCTTAATGAACCAAGGAATTGAAAATGTTTTAGTACCATCTACCATCCCATCATTGTATATATAGCAATATAAAAAGTAATATGACTTAAACTTAAGTCCAACGTGAACCTGTTCTCCAATTGAAGCAAATATCGGATTCTAAATTCTTTATTAATGCGCAACGATTGCACCCGGAAATCCTTATTTATGTTCTAAATAAGGTACATAACTACAAGTCTCGTATATTCTGAAGGGGAAAAGTTTGACTTTTGACCTCTCTTATCTCCAAGTAACAACTAGGTAAAATTTTATACATGCATATGCACATGTTTTGCTACATCTGGACCAAGTTGGGTGCCGTTGGTAGAAAAGAGAAACTTCATGTGATTATCATGATCTCCATTTGTTGGAATATCTGGAGGAAGAGAAATAGTAGAATATTCAGCAGCACTTTACACATATGTGATGGTTGTTTTCCTCACACTCATTTTGATATATTGCTTTCTTGATATATTGCTTTGGATAGGTCTACTCTCTGAAAAGAAGCGCGCCTGCCTCTCGGACAACAATGCAGACAAGGACAACTTTGATCTAAGATAGACCCCCTAGTATAGACAGAATGCAGGTGGATGCTTCCAATCGCAAGAACTAACATACTCTTTGCACTCGTATAGCGCTATTCTCATGCGAGTACTGTTATTGAAGTGTATTTTGTGAGGCTTGGTCCATTTATTTGTGAACCTTATGTTTATATGCCTTACAGTTGTTATTCTATTATCAATCGCTAATGAAACGTAGAGAGCTATATCCTGTTGTTTCAATTTCAAAAAAAAAAAAAAACTTGTACTTTGCTCCATTTTTGCTGCATCCAGGTAGCTTAGCTTGTGAATGAACTTTTAGTTATGTTGTTGATATATGATTAGTTATAATTAGTATTGTATTTATCTTTATGTTTATTTCCATACCGCTTGCGGATTTATTTACGTGGTGTTATGATACCTATATAAATAGACTCGTTGGTTCATTATTCAATTGAGCAGTATATTAGAGTTCCCTCTTATTTTAAGAGCAAACACATATACAACAATCAAATGGAAACTTAATTTCTATTCTTTAAGTGGAAAAAATGAGAATGAAGTAAAGATACCCCCATTGTCCTGTTTATTTCTGGCCAATGTCAGAAAAGGAAAACTTTTCCTTTTCCAGACTTTAATCATACACTTCAATGGTCAGGGTTTGCATCTGGACAATACTTTAAACAGGTTTTTCATTTTTTTCGGTTGTGGAGAAAGTATTTTAGAGGAAAATTCTAAATGAGCACACCACTTGACTTAGTGAGCATGTACTTCTGGTGCTCAGAACAAAATGGTGTGCTCATTTAGAATTTCCCACTTTCGGAACCACATGTCATTCACTATTTACGGGAGATAGCCCCAATCAATTATTATTAAAAAAAAAAAAAAAAAATACTGGTTATGAAACATCCCAGAAATGGTAAATCAGATTTGATAATGAATGTACTAACTATTTTCATTAATTCCCTTTAGATTTCCAAATTTGATGCTCTTCTTTTTGCAAGTCCTACGGTATCAGCTCCCCAATAAAATCTGAATCAAGTTTTATCGAACCATATGATCAAAGAAAACTGAAAATTTCGCTGTCATGTTGTAGCATAAAAAGCAACGACTGACCTGAGCTATGTCCCCGAGCGTAACAAGCACAGAGCCTACACAAGGATCGACAGCAATCCACGAGCCCGGCTCGCCCATAATCCTACAAGCCTTCATCTCATACTGCAAGCTCACAACATAAGGATAACACTTTGCCAGCTGCATCTCCCCTCCCTCCTCCTCCTCCTCCTCCTCCTCCTCTTCTTCTTTGATCACAGATACATTAGTTGAACCAAAGGAAGAAGAAGAAGACACCCACATCAAACACTTTGGCTTGATAGTTCCCTTCTGAAAGGGGTTGTCGAATCCAGCAGTCGACAAGATCAACTCAACCACCTCCAATCCCACCCTCTCCAGACTCTTGGCGTACTCACTCGTAGCTGGAAACCTATCAAGCTCACCAGAGCTCGTGTCGAACACAAGAAACTTAGTTTTGCCTCTGATGTCTTCACCTCCATCATCTTGATTGAGACCAAGAGAGGAGCGAACGCTGCAAACAGGTTTAGAGTTGAAGAGGGCATGTGACTCGTTCATGGCATGGTTGACGATATCCGAAGAGATGCCGTGGTCAGCGAGATGGAAGAAACCCGTGTCAGAGGCCGCAAGGAGGAGGAGATCATGTTGTGTGTCGGTGAAGGAGATGACGGGAGGGGTTGATGGTGGTGGTGGTGGTGGTGGCAACGGTTTCTTTGAGAAGCGAGGAGGCAAGGAGGACAAGGATGGAGTTGTCTGGTTCAGCGCGAGCTGGTTGAGGAAGCGAGAGAGGGCGACTTCAGCATCGATGGAGCGAGATTTGGAGATGGTTTGGTTCGATGGGGTCGGGGGAGGCGGTGCAGGGGTGCTGCCACAGAGGCCGGAGGTGGAGGAAGCCATGGAAGTAGAAAGTGGAGGAGGACCACTGAGAAAGTATATGTTTCAACTTGTCGATTGTATCGGATAATGGGTTGAGATTACCATATTTTCTATAAGAAATCGAAATTCAACATGTCACCAGTGACACTGCCATCTAACTTATTTTATGTAGGGACAACTCATTTGATGCAAAAACAGCATAAATCTATATCATTTGATAGATCAAAAATTTGTTGAGAAGTTGCTAGATGTATTTATTATAAATCTAACTCAACATGCATAAAATCAAATGAATTAGGATTAATTCCAGTGAGACCTCTTTTCTTTACTGTAAAGGTGAGACCTCTTTTCTTTACTGTAAAGCTAGTGCAACTTATTACCCATTAAATTTAAAACTCTATGTTTACTCTCAATTTAGTCTCTAGACTCCTAATGACGACGCCTAGTCTAACAATTTGTTATTCTCATTCTTGTTTTACTTAAATTGTATTTTGTTATGAAATCTCCGAATTTCCCTCCTCTCCCTCACTAAGAACTAGGGATGGTAATGGGTGCGTCTACGGACCAAATTTTGGCACACTCTATATAAAATTTTGAATTAGAAAATTTAAAATTTATATAGAGCGGGCCAAAATTTGACTCGTAAATGCGTCCATTACCATTCTTACTAAGAACTCATGCAAAACATATCTATAGGAAAATAATTTAGGGATTTCATTAAAAAAAAACGTAGTTTAAATTAAACGAGATTGATAATAGCAAAAACTGTTAACTAACAAGATTCTAGTGACTAAACTGAGAGTTTTAAACTTAAGGGGCTATTCTCACCCCTGTTTTACTTAAACTGTACTTTGTTATGAAATTTCCGAATTACCCTCCTCTCACTCACTACGAACTCACCCAAAATATGTTTATAGGAAAGTAATTTAGAGATTTCATAAAAAAAAAGTGCAATTTAAATTAAACAGAAAAAACTGTTAACTGACATCGTTACGAGTCCAGTGACTAAACTGAGAATTTTAAATTTAAGGGATAATAAGTTACACTATTCTTAAGAGTAGTAGTACAGTACAGTAGTCTCATTGCAATAAACCCAATGAAATAAGTATCCATCGTGCCATAACTCTGCTTTTTGTCAGCAATTAAGGCTGATAAAAGCTACAATTAGAGAGACATATTCAGAGGGTTACAAGGAGTGAAAAGTCGTGAATTTTGCTTTTTGTCAGCAATTAGAGTTGTTTGAGTGTACAAGCATCCCCGCGTGCGCTATTAGTTTAATAATGTTATTGTCAGCATTGAGCAATTCAAATGCTCCACCAAGACCAAACTCTATTAGTTTAATAATGTTATTAGTTTAATAAGTGGCGCTCGCTTGTTTGAAGGGATGTCTCCGTCAGCTTGATAGCTCCCTCTACAAAATATCAGTATGTATATATGAGATGTATTCTCTTTATCAAACATACTACTCGACTTCATTTCTTTCCAGCACTTTCAAGACTCTAGTGAGAGAGACCTTTAAAACTTTCTTTAGGAGGGGGAGGGGGGTAGAGAGAGAACTAAATACCATCTTTTTCGTTTCAAAATAACTTGAAGTAGTACAGGAGCAGGTATGTACAAAAGTTAAAAAGCGCTGGCACTTGGGAAATTCTATTCATGCACGCCACTTTGCTCAAGACGCTCATATTTTCTCAATCGGGAGTTAGTCCCCTAAGCCTTTTTCACATTGGTCGAAGATTAGTTCTCGATCGGATTTAATATTAGATGGGAATTAATCTCCGACCAGAACAAAAAAACATGATAACAAAAAGTAATGGCAAACTTGTAATTTTTTACAATTTTAGAAGGTGGGTACCTTGAGCAAAGTGGTGTGCCTGAATAGAATTTCCCCGCACTTAATCTGAAGATATGCAAATTTACAAAAACAAGACACGGTGGATAAGTGATTCCACATGTGTAAGCTTATCTTCAAAGGTTCTGTTGTTTTTTTGGGTCCGAATACACCAAGTTATTGTAAGATGTGTCCCAAAATTTGCAGATGCGAGAAAAAACATGCCGATGGCATTATTAGTGCCAGTGAGTATAGATTGCGGGGGAAAAGTGGCTCAGTCGATAGAGGGAGAGGAAATGTTGCCACATTTATCGAATGTAATGCCAATACCTAGATCATAAATATGATGGCTACCATCCGTTGGAATGTTTGGAAAGAACATAATAGTAGAATATTCAAGAACAATACACACAATACTAATGAATGTCTTTCGGTTACGTATCTTAGTATAAACTCGTGAACATGCGTGCTTTCTGATGGAGATGGCATCCTTAGGATCAACGAGCATGCATACACGCATCAGGGGCTGCACCTCGCGATGGTAGCGGATCCACCACAACTTATTGCACCAGTAGGATCCAGCAAATCCAAGTGTCACCCCAATCTATCGGCAATATGCACTCATCATCTACCTATGGACCGTAAGTAGACATTTATATAATTGAACAATAAGATGGATAATGATATACTTATGGGCATGATATAATATACGCTACTAGCGCTAACAACCGATGATTATGCGTTATCAAAATAGAGCCTAAGATTTGCTGAAACACCATAAAATAAGGAGACATAGATACAACCGTATGTTGGTGACAAATCTTGAACCGTCGCAGTTCCACGTATCACAAGTAGACAACAAAAAGGTATTTACAGCTCAATGCAACAAAATTTACCAAATATGACTCGGTTTCAAAGCAATGTCTCAGCAACATAAGCCAGTCCCTCAGTCCTCTATAATGGATGCATCATAGAAATATAGCAACTAGTAGCCTATATTTTTGCTGAACAAGAGATTATGACGTCCTCGTTGGAGCTCTGGCAGCAAACTGAATACTCTTTTTCTTGGAGAGACCAAGGAAGCATGTCTGCAAAAACAGTTAGTATGGAGGAAAAAGCAAATCCTTCACAATAACGAATAAATGCTTGCTATCGCTGCGTAGAATCTATTTTATACCTTATAAGAGTGAAGAATGCTAAATAATGCATTTGAAGAGTGAAGAACAAGAAACGGAGGCTTCATCTTAGATAAAGAACGAAGCAGAACATCAAAGAATTTAGGGTTTATGGTGAAGAATTGAGAAAGAAATTAGGATTTTGAAATAAATTGGAGGGTTTGGATTTCACATCCAGGCGAATTACACGCCCACTCTCTCATGAATCACTCATGAGAAAGATTTGGAAAGAATCAAATCACATGCTCTCAATTTTCATTCATCATCCTTCTATCTTAAAATCAGATTTTTACAATCAATATGTAGAAAATCCTAATGCAACAAGATAATAATAATTTTTTTAAAATCGAACTAGATCTCTAATCTAATCTAATCTAAATCCAATTGATATGATACGATACAAAGGGATCTTTCCATCTTCTAGAAGTATATGATATGATACTATATTGTTGTCATTTGCATAATATAAGCTATGGGTTTCCACACTTGGTATCTTCAATGAACCTCCCAAGAAGATCTTATTACCAAAAAGTACTTATAATCTTGTGGATATAAAGGGTACATGTATAAACTATGAAGGAAGTAGAAATCTAATTACCTCTATGTGAGCAGTTGGCATGAGTCAAGAATCTCTATGATCAAATTTCTTTAGCGAACAAATAATGATACATGTTTGCAGCATGTTTTTCAGTCCAAGAAGTGTTGAGAATTCAGTGTGAAATTAGTGGGAACTTATGTTACTTTTTTGTACTACCTTATGGGGAGGGACATTTTTCTAAATACCAGCCGCGACTAACGGTATATCGCCCTCTACATCATTTTGGAGGTTCTACCAATACGATATACAAAAACCCGATATTGGTTTATAACCCCGCTATATCATTCGATATTCCACTATTCGATATAAGAACCGTCAATCCGATATTGATCCCGATATCCGATATGTAAAACCTTGGGTAGGGATGCGAATGGGCAAGCCACGAGTCAATTTTTGGCCTGCCATATTCAAAATTTTGAATTAGAAAAATAAAAATTTCATTTTTAATTCAAAATTTTGAATTTTGGGACGGGGGGTGTGTGTGTGTGTTAAAAATTGGCCCATGGACGCAACTATCATCATCCCTATTTAGGGGCCAATACAAATCCATAATGGAGTCCAAATTTTGGGAATTAAGGTGTTGTTGATCCATTGGTACAGTTAGAAGATTCATCAAACTGTTTCTTCCTTAGATTTAACTGATACTCACTAATCTATAGACAAAATTATTGAGATCTGCTAAAATTCCAACGAGTGTGTAAGGATAAATGCAAGATTGATAGAAAACAGATAAACGATGAGGCAGTACAAATGCATTTTTTCTGGACCAGAATATCAAGCCAAAAGAGCACAGAACAATAATAAGAACAAAACAAAGCATAAAGGAAAATCTGCACCTCTGGTTGCTACCTTTCAACCTCTTCGTAATGATGGAAAGCTATGTGATACTGATAACCTAAAAATCAAGACAGTGAGCAATCGGGTTCTCCCCATTAGAATTAATGTAAGTTACGGGTCTAACATCTAAGATCATTTTGTCTCCATATCATACTAAAATTGGCACGAATTAGCAAATCTTTCGAAACAATACCTACAAACTTCCTCCAGTTTTCAAACAATGCAAAGATGCCTAAAGTCGAACCTTGTCATAGCTGCTAGTAATTACTATTAGTTCCAAATACCTTTTCTGATCTTATCTGGTTATCCTCGGTATACTAGTATTCCTATACAACGAGCAATCTAAGATGCAGGCGAAGTGTGAAGAAAGAATCAGGTTATACTCCACTTTTATAATGTGGATCGTATGTGCATTAGCTCAACTACGGAAATATCTGAAGTAAAGAGTACATCAAGAGAACCGTTTTCTAAGTAATTTCCAGCATGTGAATGTCTGCATATCATCAAAAGACGAACTAGTTGAGAATAATTATGGCACTGTATCTTTTCAGATTGCTCTTTGTATTTACGGTTTCTGGTGAATAAGATGGCATACCACAGATTACCAGTAAATAGCCTGATCACTTGTCAAAGATAATCAAATGGCTGTAGAAGATCATACCTTTTATTCATTTTACACGCCAGGAGTGTCTACTACAAGGAAAATTATTTCTTGAACAATGTCGTGAGCTCTCCCTTCTCCGCCATGGCAGAAATAATATCACATCCTCCCAAAAGCTCCCCTCTGACAAAGACTTGTGGGAAGGTCGGCCAATTGCTGTAAGTCTTCAGTGTCTCCCGTAACCCAGGATTATACTCCTCATCGAGCACATCCACACACTCGAAATCCACACCATGAGACTCTAGTATTCCCACAACCCTCTGTGAGAAACCACATAGGGGTGCACTCCTCGAACCTTTGATAAATGCAACTACCTCTTTTTCTTTCACTAGCTGGTCAATAAGGTTCTCCAGCGGGACTGTCAGCTGAACATGGCGACCTGGTGTCAAACGAAGATTTGGCTTCTTCTGGACTGGTTGGCGAACAAATGTGGTGTTTCCCTTCTCATTCCCCGGTGGCACTTTCCCGGTGGCTGCTATGTGTTCTTCCATCCAGGATTTCCAGACATCAGTTAGAACCGCCCTGTCAGGTGTCACACCTTCTACCAGCCCCACCTACGAAAGACAATACAGTTTTGAGAATCACGACCCGAGATGCTTACCATTAACAAAAAACAGATGCATCACTATGAAGCTTTCTAAATTCAACACGTGATTTGACAGTTCGTCTAGTGTGAGTTTGTAACCATCAAATGTTTTATTAAAAGCACCATAATGAGATTAGTCCTTCTGATGAGGCAAATTGGACATCCCAATTATTTAACTAGTCCATAGGAAGCCCAATCAAGTTTCTAAATCTGATTTACAAAAGGAAATCTTGTTAAAGATGAACTGATGAGGAAAGAAAAAATGACACCGTTGGTGAGTCTAAAAAATGTAAAAACATAATCTCTGAGGAGTCAGAGACACTCTAAATCCAGTAAATACTAGACCAAAAGCCGTGAAGTCCATGGAACACTGGCTTGAACCGACGAAATTTTCTAGAGTTTATCACGTTGAACCAAAAAGCAACCAAGTGAAGACTAATTTCAGCTTGAGAGAAAAAAAAAAATTTAAAAATAAGCATGGTGTAAAAAGGGCATCGATAAAAATCTTAGATTATATATTGAACAATGTTTGAACTTCGGTTTCACCAATACTGACCAATGACTACCAGTGTTCAAGAGGAGGTGGGATGGCCGATATCTACCCAACACCTAGGCGCTGCCTGCACGGGTTGAATGGTTGTGTTTATTAATTTTACATTAATTGAGGATACACATATAAAGATTCTAAAAATTATTAAAAAATACATTAAAAAATACATTCAAAATAATTCTTAATACTTAGCTCTAGATCTCAATAGACAGTGAGATTCAGAACTAATGAGAAAGTTGAGTGGTAACAGACCTGTGATAGCTAGCGGTAAACAATGTTATAAATATCGGTTGCAATATCGATAATACAAAATGCAACAATATATGGAGTTTCAAAGCGCTAATCATTTTCAGAAATATTGCGCCGCAATATCAGGTCCAAGCCGATATTGCGCGCAATATATCGGATCCTAAATTGCAGCTGACTTTTTACTTCAGTTTTCACATTGCGTCAAATTTTTTTGCTTCAGTTTTACTTCAGTTTTGAAACTTGTTTAGAATTCCATTTATTTAGTTTTTTGCTTCGATTTTGATTTTTTTCATTGTTTTTTCCTTCAGTTTGATTTTTTTCCTCGTTTTTTTGTAATATTAATATATATATATATATATATATATATATATATATATATATATATAAGAATAGATGAAAAAGATTATCACTGTTTTCGCTTTAATTTTGATTTTTTGCTTCATTTTTTGCACGGTAATTGTTTTAATCTTCTATTGGAAAGGAAACTATCAACCATGTTAATTACAATTCCTTTTGTCTAGTTTTCATTTTATATTGTCGTAGATATATAATATAAACCCTAATTTTATATTGGAAAGGAAACTCTATGATGCTTTATATAGTTTTTTATGCTGCACACATGAATTATCTTATTTATATTTATTTTCTAGGATATATGCATGTATATTTACATTCCGATATTAGCATCGATATTTGAAAAATATCGCTGATATTTCCCCGATAACCGCTATAAAAATTTTCAATTTGATATATCCGCAATAGCCGATATTTAAAACCTTGTCAGTAAAGAAGCATGAGGAATAAGAGTTGGGAACCGCAAAGACGAAACTCAAGAGTATAGTGGAGAAGTGAAGCCGCGATAGAGTGGCAAATGAGGTGGCATTAAAAGATGAAGAGACAAAGGAGCCGTGGGCTTCATTGGAGATGAGGGCTAGAATTTGGGGTCAGGGAAAAACCCTAGTCTGATACCTACTTATAAGGTAGGCAGTTTAAATCTCGACTGGTATATCAATATCTACCAACTGATATACAGTTTTGGAACTAAAACGATATGGTAAGACATTTTTGTTCTTATTTTGAGCCAATAAAGGGCAATATATTGACCAATGGTGATAATATCAGCCAATAAACGAGATGAAAAATATCGACTAGATTAACACATTACTAGTTTTTGGTCTTTTTACGAATTTTGACCCATTTACCCGAACTTTTTAATATCTAAACTATTTATATAAATATCATCGAATTTCCAATTCCTCATCAATTCTAGATTTAATCGATGAACAGTTTGACCCCCCTCCTCTCTCGAGATTAGTTTTGAAGTGTTCTGGGGTGCTTTGGAAGGATATGCTATAAAGTATTCATAAAAACACTTAGTGAGTTTTTGACAAGTGTTTTGGTATGTTCTTAGAATACCCCAAAATACCTGGGTAGGTATTTTGGAGTGCTTTTAGAACACTCCAAATCGGGGTATTTGGAGTGTTCTAAATTATTTATCAAAAAATACCATCCTTTTATTGTTTCAACTCTCTCCCATGTACTTTCCTTTTTCTTAATTGGGTGTAATTGTCTTTTACTTGTTTATAAAACCCACGAAAAGACTAAACTCCAAATACAAAATTGAACACCCCAAAAACCACGATCAAGACACTCCAAAACACATACCACCATAATACTCCAAAACATACGGTAAAAACACCCCAAAACACTTTGTCTTTGACATCCAAGCATAGCCAAAAGCAACCCGCCTCCCTCTCTCATACAAACCCACTTTCCCCTCTTTGACTCTTCAACTGCCTGGCCCCTTCCTCTCTCAAGCAGATAGCTCTCTACCTCTCTCAAGCAGACCACTACCTCCCTCTCGACTCTCCAGCAGATCCCCCCTCCCTCCCTCTACTCTCCAACAAACTGCCCTTTTGACTATTTTCAATGAGTGATTTTCTTTTATTGATTTTTTTTTCAATTATTGTTATTAATTACATTCCCTCTCGGGGTATTGCAAAGACCTATCTATTTGCACTCTTAAAGTATAGCAACAACAATTTGGTGAGTAATTTATTGTATTTCCTCGCTTTAATTTTATTCTTTAAACCACTTTTTAATGAACCAGATTGTTTTAAAGGCTGAGCTTGAGCATTCGATTAATTTATGCCTTCACTCTCTTGATGCATTTGAGAAGTTTCTAAAATGGTTGATTATTAGTTATCTCAATGCAAATTGGCCAAGGTGAGATCCCCTTAAGATTCTAAATTTGTTTTAAATAGTTTAATATATTTATATAAGTAATGATATATATATTCTTTAACCAGTATAATACAAATGATATTTATGTTACAATGATATTCAGTGTTTAGTGTCATATTGTGATATATCACCCGGTATCCGGTACATAATGTTGCCAACTGATATACTGCCGGTATCCCATATTTTTAACAATGATGGTCGGCTGCCTTGCTTTGAAATGGGACGAACCCTTTTAATCAAGACATTAAAAAAATAGTTGATAGGTTGTTTAGGCAGACAGAAATCCTCATTTGGGTCTGATTAGGCAGCCCAAATCTACCAAATCAAATGGGCAACCTACCCAAAAGCAAATCTAGAGGCTGCGTAGCACCTTTGCCTGGGCGGTCGTCTTTTAAAAGACTGAAGACCATTCAACAAATGAAGCAGAGTCCACAACCTACGAAATAGCTATTTATCATAGATTAAGCTCAAACAACCCTAAATTGCGTACTTGTTAATTATAATTGGCCTTAAGAATGTACATAGACTGCTTGAAACTTCAACTCTTAGGGAGTAGTATAGTTAGACAACAATAGTCCATTGAGAACCATTTTGAACTCAAAATTAAGCCGAAGATCGTGACTCCAGCCCCACTTCTACATCTTTACTCCTCCACTTGTCTTCATATGCAAGGCCATTCTCATGCAAGACTGCCTTACAGTAACCCCCTTTCACAAATCACAAGTTATTATATCTAATGAGCCTTGATACTTGGCACCATCCATCATCCTTGAAACTACTAGGTCTATATCACTAATAACATCCTGCATCAGTGAGTATATCAAATCTCGGTCTGATAAAACAAAATGAACTGCAAGTGATTCACCATCACGGACTAACCTTCAACTCATGGCTCTCTTATTTTAAAAGACACTATAACCAAAGAACAACTCCAGCAGAAACTCATTACACTTCAGTGTCTTTAAGACCAACCTAACTTGGATACAAAATTCTAACCATGCATAGATTATATTACAATTCTTCCAACCTTTTGAACTTAGTGAAGACATCTACTGGAATAAGGAAATAAAGTTACGTTCTTAACTTTAGCATACGAATTGACACGCAAAATGATTCCCGCCTATGTAAATGTTCCTTGATTTAATAGATAACATTATTAAAATTTCAAATTGGCAAATTAAAATTTTCAAAAGTTTTCTTCTCCTCAATTAAATGCACCTAAATAACAGCAGACATACCCCAAAATCTTCCAGTTGACGTGCAATCTTTTCCATAATATGTTGAATTCCAAAAAACAATGTTATCTTTGACGAATATTCAGCTACATAAACACTTCAATTGCAAAAACTTAAGATTCATTTAAACAAGACAACTCAAGTAATTCTGGTGATAGTTCACTGCAAATTCAAAATTTTTTAGAACGCTATAAGAACTGTTGAAATTTGATGAACAGATGATATTTGTTTTCTGCAATTTTGGCCTACAGCAATTGAGAATAATACAATCGCATCAAGACTCATGCACATATTCACTGAAGAAAAAAGATGGCCTTTTAATCTATGAAAAGCAAAATTTATTCATAACATGTTAATTGCTAAAAAGATGTCTATCTGATGAAAAGATGCAACTTTTCGTGCACTTTTCAGCCTGTAGCACCAAATTTAACACTGAAATTCGACCAAAAATAAATAAAAAATAAAAATAATCGAATTAAACTAAGATTGAAACTCACCTTGACTGACGAACAAAGCTGAGGGCCCAGCTTGCTATGCGCGGCAACACTGGCAGCAATATTCCTCGAGATTCCAATGAACTGGAGCTCCCCATTCTGGTCATAAACCCCATAAACCCCAGTCCCATCCGGGACCTTGGAGTCGGGTCCGCCCGAAACGGGCACAGGATCCGTTTCCGAGAGCTTGGGGACAGCTCGCAGCACGAAGGACCTCGCCGGAGCTCTGAAGCTCGTCCGGAGTCGGAGGTTGTAGGGTTTGGGAAGGTGAAAGGCGAGGGCTTTTGGTGGCGGAGGTTTAGAGGATGGGGAGATTGGGGGAAGAGATGAGAAAAGTTGGAGTCTTGAGAGTTGGATTGACGAAGAAGCCATTGAGAGAGAGAGAGAGAGAGAGAGAGAGAGAGGATGAGGAGAGAGATTGCTGAGCCGGAGCGTATAGAATTTGTAGAGGGGAAGTTGGGGGCATAGGGATGGTAGGGATGCCTTCACGGGTCAAATTGGTTATTTTTATATAAAATTTTAAATTTAAAAAATAAAAATTTTATTTTTAGTTTAAAATTTTATATAAATTGGACCAAAATTTGATCCGTGTATGCGTCCATTACTATTTCTAGTTGGCGTTAGATTTGCGTTAGTTGCATATGAGTAGACCTGGCAAGTGGGTCGTGCTCCGGAAATGGCACGTTCGTCCGGTCATTGGCCTGGACTTGGCCCGTGGGCACATATCGTGCTCGGGTCGAGGTGTGCCAGTATATATTTTTTTATTTTTTTAGAAATAGTAAGTTGATTATTAAGTAAGTTTAAGGGAATAGTTAGTTTAATTTAATTAGTTTTAATAAGAAAAATAAACGATAGTAAAAATAAAATTTTATTATATTAAATTTCATTACATTGACATAATTTCTTTATAAATCTCTTTAGAAATTATACATAATCCTAAGAAAAGAGAGGGGAATCTGACTGTCACCCTCAACTTGTTTTTAATATTTTTTTCAAGAGATTTATGAGGTAAAAAAATTACATGAAAAAAATTTAAAAAAAAATATATGAAAAAATTTACAAGTGTAGAAATTAGAAAAAATTTCATTCATCCTCTAGTGAGTTCTCTAGTTCTACTTTATTGGACGATCCTTATTCTCTGTCTTCTGCGTTGAGCCAGTCTTTCAAGAAAACACATATCTCCAATGTGTCTGCTGTTATCGAGCTCCTTCACTCCGTGAGTACTCTACCACCTGCACTAAAAACATACTCTGATGCTGCTGTAGAAACCGGAGGATTCAGTAGATCACGAACCATGTTGGAAAGTATATGATATGTTTTTTTCCTGTAATTTCTACTAGGTCAAAATATTAAAAGTTTTATAATTTTCAGGGGATACACGCGTTATCTTCATATTTAACCCTTTCTAAATAATAATATAATTCATTAAAATATGTACTAAATTGTCTAGATTTTTCTGGTGAAATATAGATGATATTATTGGATTTCGGCTTTCCCTAGTAGTTGGTTTATTTGTAAATTATATTTTATCATCATACATATCTTCATATGTATGCTACATAATATCTAAACAAATTTTAATATCATTAACTAATCCCTAACATTATCTTTATAACACATATTTTTATAAAATAAATCAATTAAAATTTCAAGTACATCTAACTTACAATGTAGATCTACAACAGTTACAAAATATAGTAAGTATAAGAAATTTCTAAAATATTTATTAAATTTAGTTTCCATGGATTATTCAATTTCTTTAAATTTCTACATTCATTAAAAACTGAACTAATTTCGGTTACATAATATAGTGCAATATGTGTAGTTGGGTAATAAGTATTTGACAGTACTCTAGTTGTAATTTCAAATTTGCTTAAAAATTTAGAAATGCAATGCAAATAATATCATTCATTAAGATGTAAACTATAAGATGGTAATTTTATTTCATTAAATATATTTATTACATCTTTATATTTAATTGCAGCATTTAACCTTTTATATGTAGAATTCCATCTTGTTTTTATATCTAGAGATAAAATTTTAGGTGAGTTTTTAAAATTCCTATATATTTGTTTAAATGATTGTCTTCTTGGCCCACTATTTTTAATAAATACTATTGTGTTTCTAAGTTTATTTATTGAATTATTTATTATTCTTAATCAATCTTGTATACATAAATTTAGTATGTGACAAATACACCTAATGTGAAATAATTTTTCATCTAAAATTGGTTTAGTAATATTTTTTAGAATTTCTATTGCGGCCGTATTTTCGGAAGTATTATCGAAAGAAATAGAAAAAAAATTTCTTTCTATTCCAAATGCCGAAAAAACACTAAGTAGAGATTGTGATAGATTATGTGCATTATGAGGAAATTCAAATTTCCTAAAACCAATTATTCTTTTTTATATACACCAATCTTAATTTATGTAGTGGGCCGTTACATATAAATAATGACAACTATTTAAGGTCTGCCAACAATTTGCGGTTATTGCTACTCTAAAAATTAAAGATATTAAAATAACAATTAAAATTTTCTTCTTATCTTTATATATTTTAACTATGTCAGATTTACATGTAGAATGTGAGATTTTTTTATATTTGGGAGCAAAAGATTTTCTTATACATTTTTTTAATTTTCGGTCTTCCGCCATAAAAAAAAGTTGTTCAGCGTGTACTATATATATTGTTAATTCTTCTCTTGTGGTCATAGGATTATATTTAAAAGTTCCTAAAATTCCTCCGTAAGTGTTTATTTGTGTTTGTTGTGCTTCATTTGGTGGGTGTGATTTATCTAGGTGTTTTTTAAGGTTGCCTATTTCACTATCTAAAGGGAATGGGTAGATTTTTTGACAATACTTACACCTAACTTTTCTAACTTAACTTTTCTAACACCATTTTTCATAATTTTTTTAAAATATTTCCATATATCCGATCCAGAAGTCCTAACATGGGTGGTTGTTTGGATTTCGGGCATGGTTGCTTCGGTTGACACTTCTTCGGGCATATAAAAGGATATTTGAGGAGGGTGTTCTAAAGGTTGGTAAAAACTTTGATATTATTCACTTGTTAAAAAAGAAGAAAAAGAACTCACAGGTTAAGAGTAAGAAGCGCCAGACGAGTATGGATCCATTTCGAAAAATCTCGAAAAAACCGAATAAATTTTTTTCCAAATTATAAATACCTTTTGAACTGTGAACCACATGAAAGATAGTGTAGAGAGATGAGTACTAGAGGGAGGAAGATAGAAAAACTATGAAATGCTTATTTGAGAGTTGAAAGTTGAATCTTGCTTGAATCTTGATGTTGAAATTTGCTTGATGCTTACTTGCTTGAGACTTTTTAATCACTTGATACTTACTTGAAACTTGATCGAATATGGAAGAATTTATTTGGAGGAATTTTATTTTTTGAAATTTTTTAGAGAGTTGAAAATTGAGAAGAGTTTTAAGAAAATGAAATTTTTTGTGTGAAAAATGTAAATGGAAGAGATGAGGGGTTATTTATAGGAGAAAAAAAGTATTTTGTAAAAAAAATTGCAAACCTCCCTCTCCCCCCCCCCACCAACGACCATTTTGACCGTTAGAGGGTAAAGTTTGCAAAAACAATTTGTAAGAATCCCCAAACAACTATAAAAATAGCTGTGGGGGTTCTGTGCAAAAAAAATTTGCAAAAAAAAAAAAATCCTCCAACAGGCCGCAATGGTTACTTTTTTAAAATACAATTCCCATGCCGGGCCGTGCCCGGCACATGCTAGGCATGGCTCGGGCTCGAGCCGGGGACCCGGGCCGTGTCGGGTACGTGCCCCGCACGTGCCGGGCTGGGTGTGCCCAACGGGTCACCTGACCCATTTGCCACCCCTACATATGAGTCGCACAAGGTCGTGTTAGGAAATTCTATTTAAGCACACCACTTTGCTTACCTAGGGGAATTTCTAAATTAGTACTCCACTGGTCTTAAAGAGCACACCTAGCTTGGTGAGCCCACATCTTTTGAAAAGAGAAGGATGTTCTCAGTGAGCACATAGATTTTATCCATATTACTTTGCCTCACTCTTTCACAACCCACGAACCCAAAATCCCCAACACATAATCTTCCAGCTCCTTTGTCTTTGGTTCATCTCCTCCATGTCCATGCCCACGTTGGTGCCCTCCCACCTTCGCGCACGTGCCCTCCCACCTCCGCCTCGAGTCCAGAAGGAGGCCCACGTCTAGTCGCTTCTCCATCTCCTTAAAATTTTACCCAACTTCAATAGATGTTTTTCTTTTATGGACCAAATAATGGCTTGAGATCACCTAAAAGATCCGCTGTAATTTGGAAGGAAAGAAAATAGGCGGAAAATATAATATAAGATTTAGAGTTTATGAATTCAAAATCTTTAGGGGATAAGGATTTTTTGGGACTGCTGGTAGAGAGGGAGAGAATTTGGAGGTTGAAGATAAAGGCAACCATATTCAAAAAATTCAATGACAAACTTATAAATGATTGCAACTTAATAAGGTGTACTCATTAAGGCCAGTAGTACACTCGTTTAGAAATTTCACTCACCTATCCCACCATTAGAACTTAAAAAAAAGAAATTACAAATTTATCATTGTATTATTTGGACTAAGTTACTCTTCTTCCCCAATCCAACACAGTCAGTTGGGCAATAGCAGGCAGACGAAAGAGGAGGGGGAGAAGGGGAGGAGGGGGGAGGGAGGCAGAGATAGATTTGATAGAGAGGAGGTTGCAGAGGAGGAGGGAGGCAGAAGAGGAAGGAAGAGAAGGAGGGAGGTGAAGGAGGGGGAGGAGACGGTAGAAGGGGGGAGGCGGCAGGGCTCCTCCTCCCCTTCTGCCACCTGCTTACCCTTCTTCTCTTCCTCCCTCCTCCCTCTTCGCCGCCTCCTTCCCTCCTCTCTGTCCTCCTCTGCCTCTCTCCTCCCCCTCCTCCCCCACCTCCACCTCCCCCTCCCCCTCCACTGTCTCCTCTTCCAAATCATTTCTTTTTAAATTAGAAAAAAAGATTGGAGAAAAGAAGGGAAGGAACGAGAATAGATAGTGAGCTAAGCAATTAAAAGTCTTAAATTTCAGAGTGTGGGTGCGCTCAAAGAATAAGATGGGCTAGGGGAGCAAAATGGTATACAGAATGTTCCAGTCTTGCCCCTCCTACAAAATTATTTGTTTCTAAAAATTAATTTCCCAATTTTGATTTTTCTCATTTCTTTTTGGTTTTTCCCTTCTCAGGCTTATACAAACACTGTTACAAGTGTAGATAGAACAAAAAATACACAAGATTTCAAAATCAAGAAAGTCAAGTACATAGATAATATACTAATTTGAAAAATAATAATTATTTTATATTATGTGGAAAATAATAATTTAGGTCAAAGTTTTTTTTAACTAAATAAGTGTAATACTCTCATTTTACGGTTGCTTCCCAAAATAAATGCACTATGAAAAGCTATGAAACAACCCTACAAGAATAGGATCTTAAAATGAATATAACTATTGCTTCAATAGATATTATAATAACATGATAATAATGGAAGAGGAAACTGTTTCATATATTTATAAAAAAGTTATATAGAGAATGGTGCACTACTCAATAATATATACAACATCAAAAGATTAATAGAATAGAGACAGTGCCCAAAACAAAAGAAACATAACAACAAAATATGATATTCTCAATCTTCATCCTCCACTGATGTTTAGTCTAACTAATAAAGTACGGATCATCGGTTAGGATAGACTCTTCTTTCTCTTCTCCACAATCTGAATTAGAAACCTAAGGAATTAAACCCAACAAGTATACATAAAAAGAAAAAGTGTACCCACAAAGTACTAAGGAAAGTGTTTGTTAGCATATAATATATGTGTCAGTAATGCCAGTAAGGTCCATAGATGATATAGCATTACTAGGGTCCATAGATGATATAAGTAAATTAGTATGTGTAAATAGCAGTAATAAAGATCCAGATCACAGTCACATCCATGTTAGTCATCAGAAATATAGGTTGGATAAGAAGCATGCTACATCCCAATGTTATACAAATGCCTGTGCATATGCCGGACTTGGCCATAACCCCATGGTTGTAAGCAATAACGAGCGTTGGGCACTACATGATAGAACTAGAACAATATTAGATATTTGGATGTATCATCCAAGAATACTGAAATATTGTCCATGAATATCCATGCGGGTGTCGCTATAATAATGATTCCCGATTCCTATCTTTCATGGTCAAATGTAACCTTATATGATACTGTCCTCATCCTTCGGATAGTTTCTCCAATCCCCATGTTTAAGTACATGATATATACAATCTATCATGACATCATGGGCATATCCATATCTCAACGTACACATGTCATAACCAAGAATCAAGAACCAATCACCATGTAACCGAGCCACGTATACCTATAACCAAGTAAACTCTTCCCATGCTATATATCCTATATTTGTGTCTATCACGTACCATGATATAGTTAATATTTTTATTAGGTGTCCTATATCTAATAGCCAGGTTAAATAACATGCAATATGTGGCTCGTGCATGCATTAATATCACATCCAATCCATGATTCTAATAGTACTCAGCTACCCCCATGTCATTTTGAACTCCGGTTTCCCAATAGAAATAAACCCTTGCACATATCTAATTCCGAAAACAATTTAGCCCTTCAACATAATCCATGAGCATCATCTTTACATCTTAATCAATAACCCATAAGCTATATCACTAAACAGGTTCTCGGACCAAACTTCGAGATAAACGGAGTTGTTCAAACTACTAGTTAATAGTCAATGCCGCTATCTGGTGCTTAAACTGCATCCAGATATCCTGAAATTTTCCCATTAATCTCAAATAAGCTTAAAACTTTTAATTTTTTTACTAGTTCATCCTAATTGTACCCATACAGTAATCATAACAAAATCCTAGATTTCATTCCACCAGCCATATATTCAAGAAACTTGTATGAGGAGCTTTTTCTAATCCTTAAGACAAAACAAGTTTTAAGCATGCGTGTGCATTACATCTTTTATTTTTATTATAAATTTTATGGGCGAGGTCACATTTAATACTAAATTCTATATATTTTAACTAACTCCATATTGTTTCAAGGGAAAAAAAGAAGAAGAAGAAGAAATATTGATTATCGTAGACCATTCTTTTATCCATCTCAAATCTTACCAGTGAGCCAAACTTCGTTGACAAGATATTGTGATTGGGCATAGGATTGAAAGGAGAAAAAAATACTTGATAAAACTTGTTTTGATAAAATATAGCAAGCATTTTAAATAAAAATTACTAATAGGGTTCATGATAAACCTTATTATATAATAAAAGGAGAGGGCCAACGTGAGGATCTAAGTTTTATGATGACAAAAGTCAAAACTTTATAATTGCCTCAAAGTACAACTAATATTGCGGTCTATCCCCATCATGCTTCTCTCACGACCCTATCATTACAACCCTATGGCTCCATTTTCCCTCTTATTTCGATTATGCCTCATAGCAAAGTTCATCTCCTTATACCAATAGATAATGGCATTCATTGTAATTTGGCATGATATGTGTTTGGGAAGTACATCCAAACTATGTTGCATTGAGTGCACCACATGCATACAATATCTCTCTCTCTCTCTCTCTCTCTCTCTCTCTCTCTCTTGTACAAGTTCACAAAACCAACTCTTTTTCCTTCAATCTCGTCACTCTACTCTATTTTCCCCTTTTCTCATCTCCCACCCAAGGCTTAGCTCAAAACGATCACCCATGTACTCTACAATTGAAGAATTATTTCTTAGGCTTCATACCCTCGTATTTTAGCAATGAATCACGCTTCTTGCTCTTGTATTTTTAGCAAGAAATTAACCATGCATCAAACTCTCTTATCTCTACCTCTCTCAGAGCAAGAAAGCACCCGCAACTTTTATGAGAAATTCACTATCAACTCTAAAGGCTTACCACTTTGTATGGTGGTTCTCAATATGACGAACATAACTTATATTTTATAATTCCAAACAAGTTCATTCTTCTTTGATTTTAAACATAATTGATTTCTTTATAACTTTTATATTTTTCACTTTGTCAAATTCCACCACTAATCCATCTAAAAATTGGGTTCAAAGTAGAGTTTCTGTATAGTAACTTCTACTCTGGCACCAACTGCTGTGCTGGCACTATCTTCTATATCGAGGCGCATTGTGTTGGGTTTGTGTCTCGCATCCGTTGAGTATCTAGATGTGATCAAGAATCACAAGAAATCCCAGTTGGACTTGAATTGGAAAACCAGAGTTTTAATTGGATTGGAACACCAATTAGATGGTGATAGTGCTATTTTAACGGGATTAGGATAGGAACACTATATATATCTCTTGTATATGATATGAGAGAATAGAGAGCAATTGACTGAGAGATATGATTATATTATTATGAGAGATGCGAGAGGTAGAGAAATACTTAGATCTCTTCTTGTAACCTATTTTTCTCATAGTGAATATTTCTCTCGTTGTTCCCGTGGACGTAGGTCGAACTTGGTCGGCCGAACCACGTTAATTCTTGTGTTCTTCTTGTGTTGTATTGTTTTTTTTGTCTCTACAATCTCGATGGGGGATTCGATCCCCAACAAATGGTATCAGAGCCGGAGTTATGGATCCGGAATCGAGATTATGAGATGGTTGATCTGATGACAAGGAGCTTGGCGGAGACATCAAGGTAAAAAAATATAATAAGAAGAAGAAAAAAAAAGCCAGATACAACCGGTGATATGCACAACTGGAGGCTCTAGCAATGTGTACCAAAAGGAGTGGCTAATAACTGCGATGGATTTTGAGGCACAAATCGACGGTTATGGTTAATCAGAGTATAGATCGAAGAATCGATGTCCGATTAAGGTGATTTAGGAGTCACATCCTATATTTTTCAGCATTCTGGACATAGTAGTGGATGCGGATTGGGCAAAATCCACTGTTTGGAGCAGATTTTGTACAGACTAGCAGTGATCAATGATGATCGAGAGATCGATATTGATCGAGATGATCCATAATCGATGGTTGGTTGATTGTACGATGATGAGGTATGTCATGGTACTTCATGTTGATGGATGCATTTATTTCGTGACATGATAAAGCATATGGTAATATATAATCATCTATCTTTAAGAGTTGGTCATAGTTTTTGGATCAAGATGGAGTACAGTGTATTGATCACTTTTGTCGAATGCACAAGATGATAAGTGATTGTGAGTACTTAGGAGGTCCAGGTGTTTTGACCGAGGTGGAGTACGGTATAGCGATTATGAGCGCTTGGTAAAGAGCGTGGTATAGTAATCGTGAGTGTTCAAGAGAGTATAGTTTAGTGATCATGAGTGCTCGGAGGAGAGCATGGTTTAGTGATCATGAATGCTCAAGTATAGAGGCGGTGATGATTATACAAGTTGTTCCCAGTCGATGGAGCATGATGATCGTGCGGTGAATGTCTGCGAAGTGGATGACGAGAGCAATAGAGTTTCTCCATGATGCATGGCTCATCGGATACGAGCTAAGGTGGAGATTGTTGGGTTTGTGTCTCGCATCCCTTGAGTATACAGATATGATCAAGAATCACAAGAAATCCTAGTTGGACTTGAGTTGGAAAACCAGAGTTTTAATTGGATTGGGACACCAATTAGATGGTGATAGTACTATTCTAATGGGATTAGGATATGAACACTATATATATCTCTTGTATGTGATATGAGAGAATATAGAGCAATTGGCTGAGAGATATGATTATATTATTATGAAATATGCGAGAGGTAGAGAGATACTTGGATCTCTTTTTGTAACATATTTTTCTCATAGTGGATATTTCTCTTGTTGTTCCCGTGGACGTAGGTCGAATTTGGTCAGCCGAACCACGTTAATTCTTGTGTTCTTCTTATATTGTATTGTTTTCTTCGTCTCTACAATCTCAATGGGGGATTCGATCCCCAACACATTGCTACACCAGGAACCTAGTCTCGCCGACACTAGTTATCTGTGCCAATTTCTCATGAGCTTTACCCTGATGATTAAGACCACATCATAAATATTATTTTAAACATAAGCTCTTGTCCAAACACTAGTACTCATGATAACTACTATTTATGTAAGAATAAGCTTGCTTGTCCTATATACTCCTACATGTCTTATAATTCTCTTAATTATTTGTAACTAATTCTTACATGGTCGATTGTAAATTAAATATAACCGAGGTTATAGAGAATTGAATTATGGTCAAGTCTCCTTTTGGATGTATATCTTCTTATAACAATAAGCAGTGTGGCTAGTTCAAGAGGGACCAACATCTGAACTGTAGTCCTAAATATAGAAGAATAGTACCTTACGATGTGGTTGGTTCAAGGGGGACCAACATCTTGATCGTTGCTCCAATTTGCACAGGATAATTAGCACCTAGCAGTATTGCTAGTTCAGTAGAGGCTAGCATCATAGTTGGGGTATGGGATATGTACCGTACACTTTTAAAATATGTGTGACCATCCATTAGTCAATTCCAAATTAAAAATGTAATCAATAAATCCACTCACCATATTATTCCAAGATAAATTCCTAATAACCTAACTCTACACTAAATACTCATAATAAATAATATGTGTTTTATATCTATCTTATACCTAAGAGTTTCCTTTCTATAATTATAGTTTCTTTTCCATGTTGTTTTACTATCTACATATTCAAACTATTTTCTTGTTGGGTATGATCCCATAATTACCTCATCACACCCGGAGGATAAGGTTGATCCGCTGGTCGATAATACCTATTTTAAGAGCAAGCAACTACTAAAGTTCAAGGGAATTTCACCTTTTAGTGTAATTATATTTTTGCCTCTTAACCATTATACTTAGCTTTTTGAAATCTTCTATATAGTGAGTTTTTTTTTTTTTGTCTGAATGAGCGGCTATATCTAAGTGATGTTGTGACACTATTATAAAGATCTATACATGTAATTCCTTTGAGCATTATAATAGGAATAATATTATGTAATATTATAGATTGTAGCATAATGAAATTTTTTCTATTGTTCACTCTTAATGCTTGTTTTTTTATTTATTATAAAAAACCCTTTTTTTATTATCAGGTCACCAACTTTTTTGACCATTCAGCACTGGACAAGCGTTAGTCCCCAACTTTCTTAACCTTCTGGCACTGGCAGGCGTCAGTCCCTATACATGGTTTTACGACTTTGTAGAGACGTGTTTTTGGTAAACAGTCGCCTATGCGTGATTACTACGAATCTCTTAGCGAGGAGGCACCTTTCTCCCGAAGTTACGAGGGCTATTTTTCCAAGTTCCTTGGAGAGAGTTGTCTTGCACCTCTATGTATTCTCTACCTACCCACCTTGTAATGGTTTCGGGTACATGTGCCCTTTGTTGAAGGTCGATTGAGCGTTTCCTGAGAGTATGGTACTCGCTGGTAATACTTTATCTAGAAATGGATATAGCGCAAAAACTTTTGGGATATAATTAGGATCGTTACACACATCTTACATGACGATGATCAGTTACCTCGGTGCGAGACCTATCTTGCTGCCTACCCACTAGGCTACAATGTTACAGGCATAAGTATATTTTGTGCATCACATCAAAAAATAAGTAGAAAGCTTTCAAGCTAATACCTTGGAAAGAGAGAATAGTCTGGTCGAAGGGCGTGATCTTGTAGCTATCTCATAGCAAACAAATAGAGTAAGCATATGCTCAACTAACCTCGTGAAAATGCATTTTGTCAACTTGTTATATAATTTTCTGGTCCATCTCCACAACGAAAGCCCAAATAGGCAAAACCTATAAGCCCGCCCATGAAGACCCAACTTGATAAAGGTCTAAGAACGTTCGAACTACTCTCGCCAATGATTTCTTTGTAAGTTATTCGTCTGGCACGGGAAATTCTATTTACACACTGAAATTTACTTCTCATGTACGGTTTTAAAATTTATAAATAATTACAAGTTTACTACTTATTTTTTGACTAACTTACCCTTTTAAATCCCAAATTAAGACTTTTTAAAATTTAGAACTACAAGTCATCGTCTTCCTCCTCTGTTTTTTCTCTAAAACCCTAAAAAATATTATTTACTGGAATTTAATTTTTAAAAAAAATATATCTCCTACAAACTCATTGACTTGATTTCTTAATCTTTAAAATTTTTTACATCCACGTTCCTAAAAAGATTTGGAAGAATTTTAAATTCTTCGAATTTACTATAACAAGTGAAATTAGGGTTTGAAATTTGAGGTTTTTTATTCAAATGAAAAATTCCATCATGCAATTGGTGTCGGAGAAAATTTTAAGCTACAATTTAAAATTATTCTTAGTTTTTTATGTATATTTGTTTGCAATTTATTATTACTTAGGATTTTTTGTGAGGGAAATATCGGTTGCTGGTCAGATTTTAATATCTGACCAAATAATTCTTTGGTCGGGTATTAATACCCGACCAATATATTTTTAGCTTGGGAATTAATATCCGACTCGAAAAATTTTGAAAAAAATTTGGGATCGGACGACATAAAGAATTAGAGAGAAGGAGAAGAGTTAAAATTGGAAAATTTGGGTGTAGAGAGTAAATCGGTGGCATTTTAAAATGGGAGTTTGATGTAAAGAGCAATCATAACATTAAAAGTAAATTGCTGTGTGTAAATAGAATTTCCCATCTGGCACCTAAATCGTCTCGAACAGTTTCTATCACCAACTAAAACTAAACCTACTAGACTAATAAGGGGAAAAAACCTACTTATTACAAGAGCTATGAAAAGAATGAGAAGACTGAGAAACTATAGTACTAGAAAAGCATGTTGTACTAATAGAAAAAGACACCTACTAAACTAAAAGAGAATGGCACCTACATATTGCAAGAGTTGTGAACAAAACCAAAAAGATCAAGAAAACTGTAGTTATAGAAAAGCATGTCGTATGAATGAACATGAGAGAGGAGAGCAAAAAGCTGAGCCTCTCACTCTATCTCTCTCTCTCTCTCCTGCGTTTTGTGCTCCAGAAGCTTGTGATATTTTCTAGATCAACAATGGAAAAGTTTGTCACTAGTACAATTGATAACGGCACTAGCCATAATTTAGGGATGGTGACGGATATATCTACGGACTAAATTTTCGTCCTCCTTATACAATATTTTGAATTAAAAAATTAAATTTTAATTTTTAATTTAAAATTTTATGTAGGACGAGCCAAAAATTGATCCATGGATGTATCCATTACTATTCTCTAGACATTCGTAAGGTGAAATTGAGAAATTCATGGATGAAAGATTGATTATAGCAGTAAAAACTCGAAATCCTTGATTCAGGAAATTCTATTTGAGCATACCACTTTGCTCAGTGAACCCACCTTTCTTAGTTAGAGATGAGTCTCACAAATAGTTTTCAGAGGTTAGTTTCCAAACGAGTTTAACATTGTTCAGCAATTAATCTCCATCGGAAAAAAAAAAAAAAATATGGTCACAAAAAGTATGTAAATTTCTACAACTTTGGAGGTGGGCTCACTAAGCAAAGTGGTGTGCTCAAATAGAATTTCTCCTTGATTCCTAACTTTTAGGGGGTCAACAATGTGAAATTTGGGTAAGAGTTAATACAGTTCTACAACCTGCCATTTGTGATTCATCACAGCCAATAACAGGCTTATCAGCATAACCACAAAAAATCAAAATATCGAACAAATATAGACATATCAATCAACACACCATAAGCTTTGTTAGAGATATAACACTCAGATAATCATATCATCCATATCTTTTATGTTAAGCTACACCAATGAGAAACTTTCATGTTTTTCCAAAAAAACCAGTGGATAATTTTATATTATCTAAAACCTCCCAAAAGGAGTTTCCAAAGTAGCACATTATTTTTCTTAGTGAGCATACTTAATAACTGTTCGGATTGAAAACCCGAACCAATATAATATACTGTCGCTCACTAGGAAAAGTTGTGTGCTCCTTTAAAACTCCCCTCCACAAACTTTCAACTAATAAAGCCTCATCAGTAAATTAGTTAAGTTAGGTTTTTATTAATATTTTCACTTATGATCATATTTACCCTTATTTTATCTTTTCGGTTAATTACACTCAGACCCCTTGTAATATAGAAATTGTATGACTTATCATTTCTGAAGCTCGAAATTCACACTAAACTCCCTGGACCGTTACCAATATTATTCAATAGTTAGATAATATCACTCTTTTTAAATGGGAAATTCTATTTGTGCACAGTTTTTTACTCTTGATATCCTGGTCGCTCTTTACACCAAACTTCCATTTTGAAATATCACCAACTTACTCTCTGCACACAATTTTTTTTCCAATGTTAACCCTTAATCTGTTTTATCTAATTTCCTTCGACAAATTTTCCCTCATTGTGAAAACCCTCGATCTTTCTTCCCCGACCGACCAATCGGACTCGTCGCCATCCCAAAATCAACCCCTGCACTCCACTACTGTCCTCAAATCTGTGGCCAACCCCCGATCTTGCTTTCCCGACCAACCAATTGGACTCGTCGCCACCCCAAAATCAACCCCCGCACTTCATTATTGTCCCTAAATTCGTGGCCAACCCCCGCCTTACTTACTCAGCCTCCTCCTCCATCGCTGTTGACTGCATTATCCCATTTCCGCCCCCAAATCCGTGCCGCCGACCCACCCATCGGACTCGTCGTCACCGTCGCTACCCCAAAAGAACACGTACCCGAGAAGTTATAAAATCCGAAATATTCTTCACGTTGAAACCAATGTGAGTAGGAGTACATTGTGTCGCTGTATCTACCTACAATAGTCAAGAATAAATGAATCATTACTCTATATTATTTTGTCACAACCTGTAAATTAATTAAAATTAACAATTTTTTCATATCGTCTTTATTTCATACATATATAATTAGTGCGTACTTAAACCCATATAACAATTTTTTAACAATTTTGTTAGTCGTGTATATTCATGAAAATTAACAATTTTTATCCATTTTTGTTTGAGTCGGATAATAGTTTAAAAACTAAAAACATTTTGGTCGGATATTAATACCCGATCAAAAAATATTCTGGTCTGGTATTAATACCAGACCAGCATGCGACGTATCTCTCGTAAAATAAAGCTAATTAATAATAAATTTCAAACAAATACGCATAAAAACCTAAAAAAAAAATTCAAATCATATGTTAGATTCATTTTTTGACACCAATTGCATGTTGGAATTTTCCATTGGCATAAAAAAACTCAAACTCAAATTCCAAACCCTAATTTCATTTGTCACGGTAAAATGAAAGAATTTAAAATTCTTTTAATTTTTTTAAGAATGTTAATATAAAATTTTTTAAAGAGTCAAGAAATCAAATCAATGATTTTGTTGGAGATGTGTTTTTTTAAATACCAAAAAAAATATTTAGGGTTTTAGAGAGAAAACAGAGAAGGAAGATGATGAGTCGTAGTTTCAAATTTTAAAAAGTCTTAGTTTGGAATTTATAAGAGTAATTTAGTCTAAAAAATAATGGTAAACTTGTAATTATTTACAAGTTTCAAAACCGTGTGTCAAGAGTAAATTTCCGTGTGCATATATAATTTCCCTTTTTAAACAAAATTGCATTACTTTTATTTATTTCCTCTTTTACCCCGGTCTCCCTCACTCTCTCTTCCCTTCCCGTTCCCCCTCTATCTCTAACATGTGTAATATAATTGTGCTTGTATTTCTAATATGCATGTGATTTTGTATTGTGCATTTTGTGTGAATGTGGTACTTTTTCTTTTTTATAGATTAGTATGGTGTGGTTAGTGTGTTCACATCTGATTATGTTGGGACTTCGCTGTGCTTCCTTCTTTGTTCTATTTTGATGGCAAAGCAATTGGATGACTATTATACTCTCCATGCAGCCATTTCAACCACTTGCTAGGGGGAGTTTCCAAAGGAGCACACTATTTTTTCCGGTGAGCCCGCTTTATAACTGTCCAGATTTTGAACCCGGACAAAAAAAAAAACACTGCGAGGTGGGCTTACTTGGAAAACTGGTGTGCTCCTTTGGACACTCCCCTTGCTAGGCCTTCAAATTTGTAGCTCTTTTATGAATCTCTGCAGCGTTGTTGGGTTTAGCTTTGCTAAAACTATACATTTCACTATTGCTCTGGGAGCGTTTGATCCTTGCGCAGCGTGCATTAAGCAATCACCAGATCTTTAATACTGGGTGAATTGCAGAGGAAAACACATAATTACCAATTCCATCTCGCCTCCCCTCTACAAATCTCGCCGTTGGAGATATTTTGGAGCATTCCCAACTTCGCTACTTCTTCCCCGGTGAGTGATGCACCCCAATAGAGCTTCGATTTGTATCGGATTGTTTCAATTCGGTTTGGTTTTGGTAAAGGCTCACCCTTCTTGGTTAATCAGGAAAAATAAATTTAATTAAAGTTTGTCTATTTTTAAAATAAAATCCTTTGTTATTATTAAAAATTGAGTTAATCATACTCAAATCCCTTATATGATTTCTCCTCAGGGGCAAAAAATACAATTCACTGCATGTGCACATAATAATGAGAGTGAGGATAGTGCCCGCGTGAAGTGTCAAGTGAATTGGACAAAAAAAATTTTAAGTTCGAAACTTGTAGTCAAACTTCGCCTGGAGGTACTTTTGACTTTTTAACTTCATTGTTAACTCAGGGAGTTTCTAGATGGGCACAAGATTTTTCCTAGTGAGGCCACTTTTCCTAGTGCACATATCATTACTTTTAAAAAACCTTATTTTTTCCTAGTGAGCACACCTATATACCCAAAATACCCTCACCATCTCCCTCTTTTTCTCTCCCACTGTTCCCCAAACTCTCCCACCGTTCCAAACTCTCTCCAAACCAAAACCTAATCCGGTGGTTGGTCTCTCTCTCTCTCTCGAGTGCGAGCGTCGGGTGGTCTCTCTCTCTCTCGAGCGCGAGCGTCGGGTGGTCTCTCTCTCTCTCTCGAGCGCGAGCATCGCCGACCTCCCCTCTCTCTCTCTCTCTCGCGGGTGGCTCGGGTGGGGTCCTATATACCCGGCTTCCCCTGTCTCTCGCCGACGCTCCGGGACGCCGATCAGTCATCCGCGCGGCGAGTCGCCGATCCGGGACGCTCTCTCCCCCTGATGCACTCTCGTCAACGCTCTCACTCTCGACTTTAGGAGTGCAGGAGGTTTAAGGAGTAAAGTATTTGCTATTTAAATTAAATAATTTTTTTTTTATGGATTATGATTTTAGACTGAGATTGAGATGTTGTTGTTTTTTTTTTTATTGGGCACTATATGTCCTATACTTTGATTGGGAAATTTGAACTATATGTCCTATACTTTGATGGATACTAAGGAAGCATGATAATGCCATGTCTTCTATATAAAGTTATATTACATGGAGTAGTGCTCAGGTAAAGTTATATATTACATATCTGTAAAAAAAATTTCACTGCGTTAGTGTGTGAACTTTCAATTGGTTGATCAATTATATGAAACTAAATTAGGAAAAGATTTAGTAGGTAATACTTATGATCATATCTTCTGCTGGAATTCTTTTAATTGTAATGGATAAGTGGCAAGCAATGAACAACTGTCGTTTCACCCTTGATTCTTGTTTACAAGCTAGGGGCTAGCGGAAATGGATCGTCTGCATTCATTTTGTGAATGGCTGTGTAGATTCTGTAGTAATTGTACGGAGATAGATGAAAGGGAAATTCTCCAACACATAGTGTGGATCATTTAGAATGTAAATGACCTGTTAGGATGGGATTTTATGGATATTTGTAGCCTTTAGCATTGAAGAAGCTTATTTAAATTCTGTTTCCCTTACTATATATCCCATCCTCCAACATTATGTTCTATGGAGCTGTTTTATTCCTACCTTCCGTAGCTGCTTTTTCCAACACTACAATGTGTAAAATATTGTTTGAACACTCTTGGAGTTTAATATATAGTGATCTGTTAGGACTTGATTTTAAAATATTAGTGAGGATTTCTATAGTTGTCAATATTTTACAATATGCAATACTTTGATAATTTGATAAACAGAAAAATCAATACTTACTATATGCATGTATCTCTAGTGTATCTTATGATACAGCTCCTGTATCATAAAATACCACTTGTTGCTTATGATATTACAATAAGTTAATCGGTGTATAAATAGATTCTAAATCCATTTAGAAAAACTCATTAGGTTTAATAATGGATTTTAAGACGTAGAAAATGTCTATCCTTTTTATCAAGAGAACATCAACATCTGAATTAGTTATTTAGTCGATGAAACATTGAATATATTGTTAGTGCCCAATATTTAAATTAAATAAAATATTCTTTTTCGTGCTTCAAGATATCAATCTACTCCATTTCGTTTATCCGTATCATACCTTATCCGTGCTTGAATTAGATAGTTAATTTTAGATTTTCGAATCGGGAATAAATTGAAATATAGATCTTGTGTGTTTATTTTATGTTATTGAATAGATTTAGATAGGCAAATATAATTAGCATATGGTGATATGTGATGTTTGATAATTTAAAATTTTATTTTGTCAATAAAATCGTTGGTGATTTAGAGATGGATCCGGCGCAACCATCTCGGATTAGCCCAACAGCCTCGAATAGGAGGAAGAAAACCGGAATCCGTCCAGCTGTCGATCCTAACATTCCTAAAATCCGTGACGAACCGGATTCGCATGTTGATGCTGCTACAGAGACTCTTGCGTTACGCATTCCCCGAGATGTATTGCAAGAAAGTAGGGGCATCGATGAGTCAGATTCAGAAGAAAAGAAAGTGTCGCCAATAAATGGAGGACCGAATGATTTATCTCTTTTGAAGAGTTTTAGAACACACGTTACTTTCTTTATATCTAAGAATGAGTTCAGACATATTAACTTTGAATTCAATTTTATCGTAGTTGTTGTTTATCTAAAATGTTTTGCTTTGTTATCATTTCAGGAACGAGATCCATTGCGGTGCATAAATCACATGAAAAAAATAAACACATGGTCTCTAGAATCTGAAGAGCCAAATACCTATTTTGTGCAGCACATCCGTAATTTCTCTTTATATCCGCTCACATTATGTTCTTATCAGTACATTAGTAGCATTGAACTAACTGCATTTGTCGAGCGTTGGCATCCAGAAACGAATACCTTTCACTTGTCTTTTGGAGAAATGACGATCTCTCTTGATGATGTAGCATGTCTCCTTGGTTTGCCAGTAACAGAAAAGTCCATTAGCCTTCCAGACTATTGCAGTTAAGCAACTAACTGAGTCATTGGATGTCGGATATAATGAAGCTTTTCAGGAGTTGAACACGAAAGGTAGAGCTTCAGTTTGCCTTGCCTGGTTAAGGGAACGGTTTAGCGGTGTGACAGATGCAGATTCAGATCGGAAAATATTATGTACTGTTCGAGCATTCTTACTTTATCTTCTTGGATGCACACTTTTTGGGGACAAGAGCGGCACAAGGGTCTCTGTTGACTATCTTGCACTTCTACATGATGCGAGAATGTGCATACATATGCCTTGGGTGCTGGAGCTCTAGCGTATTTGTACAGACAGCTCGGGCTCTCCTCTCGAGCCCATGCGGCACAGATGCCCGGATATTTAACACTACTGCAGGCGTGGATCTTCGCTCACTTTCCGTCTTTAATGCCGGTCTTAAATGGTGGATATAGACCTGACCAGCCACAAGCATGCCGGTGGTTGAGCAAACATGACAACAAAGTGTCTTTAGAGCATGTCAGAGCTATTAGAGATAGGCTTGACATGCTGACGGTCAACGAGGTTAGGCAAAATGTAAATTTATTTGGTCTTTTTTCCAAATGATCATAATTTCAAAATTTTGATATATATTTTTTTAATATCATAACATTGCAGGTGACATGAGACCCATCGGTCCTTTAAGGGAACCCATCCATTTCAGGAAGTATCCTTTTACATGGGTACATTGAAAATGAAGGATATTGTCGAGCCTTATCACCCTGTACGGGTGTTACGGCAGTTTGGGCGTCGTCAGTATATTCCTCCTCCACCGTTCAGTCCTATTCGAGAAAAATGTGGACTTACAAGCAAAAACTACTCGGTGACATATGGACACGCCGAGGAAATGTGGCTAAGTTGGTTAGATCATGTACTTGTACAGGAGCGTCGAGGCGTAGAGGCAAGTACTCCTGGTGAGTGTACGCATGATTATATGGCGTGATATGAAAAGGTATCTCGACACTTTATTGGTCCATCCATCCATGCCTCAAATCGAGAGGGGGCACAAGATGTCCCGCAGACAAATAGTGAAGATGTCCCGCAGACAAATAATGACGAGGTAATATTCGGTTTTTTTATTCTTTGTAAATTAATCAAGTTTAATCGAACTTATATATGTTTTTGCCATAATATATGCAGAGAATTCAAGAAGCTATAGCAATGATTGATCCCTTCTTAGAGTAAGGCGAGACCACAAGTAAGAAGTGTTTGCTCTATAATGCCCTCGTGAAGATCAAATCAGTTCTAACTGGGTGCACACAAACTGATATTGACTCAGTAGCACAGCCCGTTGCGTAATCCCCCACCAATCGTCCTACCTCTTCAAGACCCCGTCAACCCGCAAGGAAGCAACCCGCTCGGAAGTCTCGAAGAATCTAGAATTTGTTGTTATTTTTTAATATGAGTCGCAAATTCAAAAAAACAGTTGTTAGCATGGAACAAATATTCCTTTTAGTTTGTCGTTCTTTTTAAATGAAGTTGTACTCAACGAACATGTTATATATATCAAGTTTACGTTGCCGTTGTTTTTAAATGAGGCTCAAACTCATTTTTAAAGCCGTTGTTCTGTATTTGAAACTATGAATTATTTGTTGATATTGGGTGTCAAGATACTTTTCATATTAATGATTTATTTGTTGTATATGCCTATGATTATGGATGAGCATATGTGATTTAAATAGGTGGTCTAAAATTTGAGGTTTGCTTTCAGGCCTTGCCTCAAACATTTCCTCTCAAATCTTCTAGCATAGTATCTTCATTAATGTTACAGTTAACATATATAGTTTCTTTTGCACTTAACGAGCAAAAACTCTCAAATTTCTAACCTCACCCCCGTATGTTTTACCCTCATATATTGTTCTAGTAGTCTATGATGCCAAGTTGTTGTTCGACACACCGTATCACTTAGTTTCTATAACCGTATCAATCATCCGGGTTTACAGAACTGGATAAATTATAGCCTATCCGGGACTGTAAATCCGGACACAGACACCACGTCCGGATTGGCTAGCCCGGATGACGAGATTTCAATATTGGCTCCTCCGTCCGGGGTATCCAGCCCGGACAGAAACTCTCTGTCCGGGGTATCCAGCCCAGCCGGACAGAAACTCTCTGTCCGGGGTATCCAGCCCGGACAGATACTCTCTGTCCGGGCTGGATAACCCGGACAGAGAGTATCTGTCCGGGCTGGATATCCCGGACAGAGAGTTTTTGTCCGGGCTGGATAGCCCGGACGGAACTGCCAAAATTGAAAAATCTTCATCCGGCCAGTCCGGACATGGTGTCTCTGTCCGGGTTTACAGTCCCAGATCTGCTATATTTGATCCGGTTCTGTAAACCCGGATGACTGAAACGGTTATAGAAACTAAGTGATACGGCGTGTCGAACCCGGCAGATAGTAAGTTTGTTATCAATTCAGTATATCGTGCATGCCGAACAGCAACGGTCTCTTATATCAATATCTTGGTATCAAAACATATCAGCAACTTGGCATCATTGATTCGACATATACACAAGTCATTCATAACTTCAAAATTAAAGTTTGGCGCATAATACAAGAGAAAATAGGATTTACAAATAAGTGACGTCAAACTTTGACACCTAACTTTAGCACCGCAATATACAAGACACAAATAGGGTTTAAATGGCACCGCGATATATATCACACTAAACTTTTTTTCATTTCATATAAGTACAATTGTTAACTGCTTCGACCAAAAGATATACACATAATGAGGTCATCCATAGAATCATTGATTATAATTCAATGATATCTTGTGTTGCTACAGTCGGTGGCACAAGTTGCTTGAATTGTTCAATTCGTTCCATATAAAAATCTTGCCATTCAGTTGCCGCCGGGTCACGATGATGGTGCCAATTAAGTGCAATGTTGGGAACTGGATGTCCTGCCTTTAGTTTAACCTGCATGATTAAAAGTTGCATTACGGATCTGTAATTGTATTAAAATGTAAACTATATAGGATATGAAATTTACGGGGACAAAATGACATCCTCCAACGAAAGCCCTAGTCACTTCCTTGATGTGGAGAATTGAGGCCGGAGGCGGTGATC
Source organism: Dracaena cambodiana (assembly GCA_036321105.1). Classification (NCBI taxonomy): domain Eukaryota; kingdom Viridiplantae; phylum Streptophyta; class Magnoliopsida; order Asparagales; family Asparagaceae; genus Dracaena; species Dracaena cambodiana. The sequence continues at coordinate 4,603,740 of JAYEPQ010000001.1, read as the reverse complement.
TTAGCGGTAGGAAAGTTAGGCATTGGGCATTGGAAATGAAGAATAACACAAAATTAAATCTCGACGCTATCAAATGACCCATGTCGGGCAAAGTCATCCAGTGGTCGGAACTTGGTAATTCTCTAAAATAGTTTATTAACTTTCGGAGCTCAACAAACCGATCAACACTTCCAAATAGACTAATGTAGGATAGCTCATTTTCGTCTAGCTTGGGTACCAAGTCTCTACGAATTTGACCACACTGATCCTCCCCGAAGCCAAGGCTATCTGTGATGACTCTAAACCCGCAATTTCCGTCCGACTTAACCTCACCAACAGTATTGATAAAGGGAAGGAAGAAATTAGGTAGTGAATCTTGATACCGAAATTTGGTCTTTGACTGAAATATGGGATTGAGCTCTAAAAGGAGAGGAAGTTCCGATACCGAAGCTTCAACTGATGTTGGTTCACCCAGAGTGGATTCCTGTATAGAAACAAAATTTTAAAGTTAAAAAAATATGAAACAAGAAGAGATATAATACTGCACATAAATGGTTTACGTTCTGTGTAGGCTTCCGCTTTGGCATTAGCTTCGTCGGCCAACATTTTCTTTGAACAAGCACTGCTTTCATCAATGGAGAACAATTGTCAGTTTCAGAAGCAATTAACTCAAAAGCACAAGGATTCTATTTTGTTGAGTAGTCGCGCTTCCTTTTGTGGCGCGCAACTTGTGGTGTCACCTTCGGAACAGGATCAGCAAGTGAAGAACTTGCTGGATTTGATATTTCGTTCAACTTCTTTAACCTTCGAGCTCGTTCCTCATTATCACATTTAAGCAAGTTAAAAATAAATACCTCCACATCTTTTTGGTAATTTAAACATTCAACAGCCGACGCTTTGACTGGGAGCATATCAAGTTTTCGCCAATGAAGATCAATGCAATCCAATGGGATTGCTCGATTATCTCTTTGGTACAATGCAATTTCATGGGCGCATGGCAAGTTATGTGTTTGCCTAATTATGCAACTGCATTCAACTGCATCCATTCCGATACTAGTCGCTCTTCGTAATTGATTCAAAATCAGATTTAATGCGTGTATAGATATTACGCCCCGGAGTTCTCTAAAATCTGGCAACATGAAATTTCAATTAAACACTGTAAGGCTTTTTTTGAAAGATGCCTTAATCTCAATATGTTGCAATTTAAGTAAAGAGTGAATATTGCTCCAGCAGTTTTCGAAGTTGCCTTGACTCGTTCGAAGTTGCCGCTTCAATTTTGCATGGGCACTCTCCGCTCGGTTAGTTGTTACATTATCCTTGTGGAGACACGTATTTGTCCAATAAGCAACAAATTTTTCTTTATATGGATCCAACCAAGTCTTCGTTACATATTCGACTGCATCTGGGTATACTCGGAATTCATTCATGAGTAAACTCCGACTTGAATCGTACTCCTCAATAGTTTCAGATAACATTATCAACTTCCACATTGAGAAAAATTTCTCCCATTCAGTCTTCTGTTCCAAATATTTTTTGCAATGAGCCAACACATTATGATTGATATGCCAACGGCATAGTAAATGCCGACTTGTTGGAAATATGGATTGAACAGTATTTACTAGCGCTAAATCTCTATCCGTTACTATCACACTTGGATAAATTTCATTGATAAATAGTCCACGTAACTTATCAAGTGCCCATGTATAGTTTGTTTCCCGTTCTCTTTCAAGAAAAGCGAAAGCAACACAGAATGATATATTCGTCGATGTTACGCCAACTATTTCAAGTAACGGGTATTTGTACCTGTTTATTTTATAGGTACCATCTAGGATGATAACTCCTGTAAATGCACGTAGAAGCTCCACACCAACCGGATGAGCCCAAAAGAGGTCAATTACTGCTTCAGTTTGATTATTGCTGCGATACCACTCAATGTACTTGCACTCTGAAATTTTAAATAGCAAGTATTGCATTTGCGTTCTACCCCTCTGTTCATTAACCCGAAGCTTGTGTCGTGCATTATAAATTATCTTCATCGTTGATGCATTCTTCGGATCCTTCATCTTTAAAGATGTTAGGATATCTTTTGGTCATACATGACATTTTGACAACTCCATTATAATAGAAGTCTCGCTTTGGGATAGTCTTTCTGCATATGAGTGTCCTTCAAGATATTTTGCTGCAAGATGATTATGCGTACCGCATATAACCATAAGTTTTCACTCGGACCCCTCAGCAGATATTTGTTGACCCTTTAGCTTAAAGGGGCATCCACATTTTTTGCTACCCCTGAATCCTTCATCACCCTTTAATTTTTTGAATCTTGAACTTCCACCTCTTTCACAACCAAACCAGATTCTTCCCTTCTTATAATGGCCTCCACTATCCGATTTTGAAACAATTATCACCAATCCTAACGTCTTTCCCATATCACGAACCCAATTTGGAAGCTCTTCTCGATCTAAAAAAGTCTACAATCACAGTGTTCCGGTTAGACATCTCCACCAAACATAATGCATTATATATACAAAATCTTCTATATCATCGTACCTCATTTGTTGTGAATGCCGAACTGTAATCAACAGCTACCTCGCTCTGATTTCGGTTATAATGTGTTGAAGGTTTATCCTATTAACCAAAGTACACATAATAGAATGAGAAGCTGAACGACGGCGAAATCAAAACCGTTCTTCCTAACTGATCTTTATTTTAATTAAATCTATTCCTTTAAAATTAAAAAATGTAGAAATAAAAAAAAATGATCGATTCATACCTCCAGTGACTTTTGATCGTCGAATGAAACCATCGCCAAGTTGCGCAACTCCATTTTCTTCTTCGTCGACTCACAAAAGAATTATGTTTTCTATTTTCTAAGGTTAGATAATAAGAGAACCGATTTAAACTAAATGTAGATTTTAATTTCTATTTGGAGTGGAAATTTTGAGAAATGGAAAAAAAATTTCCCTTCTATTTCTTCTCTACAACTGCTCTCTCTCTCTCTCTCGTTTAATGCGGGAAAAAAAATAACGCAGGAAAAAAATTAACGCAGGGAGAGAAGATGGAGGAGGAGATGTGGAAGGATATTTTGGACCAAAAAATAAAATGGCAAAGTGGTAAAAAAGAAGACTTTTACAGTGGGCTCACTAAGAAATTTGTTGTGCCCATCTAGAAACTCCCGTTAACTCATTGTTAACCCTGTATGGAGTTTCTGGGAAATTTTAAAGTTAGATAATATAAATAATATAAAATTATTCATAGGAGTTTCTAGAAAAAAGAAAAGAAAAAAAACGTGATAATTCATGAGGTATATCACGGGTTTCTATTACTTGCCCTATGAATTCTCATGACAAGCGAGTTTAAACAACTATTGCCTGTACAAGGCCAATGTATAAACTATCTGCACTTGTTAACTTCTACACAACATATAGAAACTTCAGAGCCCAAACAAATACTGAGAACCCTGCTCAAGACTTAATTAGCTTCTATACACCAAATAATATTGCAAGTTGTGTATCTTCACCTTCTTCAGATAACTTACAGGCAGTATTTATACTCCTTGGCAGATGTCATGAGACTCGTTTAACCGACGGATCCCTCCAGCTGGATGTTCATCAATGCGTTCACCTCGGACGCAAACTCTAGGGGAAGCTTCTCAAAGACGTCTCTGCAGAACCCGCCAATCATAGCCGTAACAGCCTTCTCATAATCAATTCCCCTCTGCTGGAAATAGAAGAGCTGGTCCTCGCCAATCTTTGATGTAGTTGCTTCGTGCTCCACACGAGCCGTGGGGTTCTTGACCTGACCAGTGAGTAACGCATGTGATTGATTGCCAAAATAAGAACAACGAAAATTTACGATGAGGGGTGAAAAGCTTTCACTGGCAAAGAGGCTCGGGGTAGCAGAAAAATATACCAACGTATGCATAAACCAGAAATACTGAACCATACATAGATAATAGATGAACTTATTCAGTAAAATTAAAGGCATAGTAAATCTAGAGATTACCGAAGAAAGGGGTAAATTAAGTAAGAAACATGCAGCTAAAGTAACTTGGATGCTGAGATTATGATGTTAGAAATAAATTACCTCTGAATAAGACCAGCCAGATGGGATATACATATGTCATGCCTGTTCCTAAGAGCAAAAACAGTAGCCTCCTTAAATTGGGTGGCTCGTTTCCTTGGAAAATAGGATAGATATGCACAAGTTCAAAACCTAGTGCTTATGTCAAGAGATTATCTACTACACTACATAGTTATATATATATAGGGATAACCATAAATGAGTTGTCAGCTTAGGTAAGTTTAGCGAGTCAACAACAACTAAGTCTTTTATTCCAAATATTTGGGGTAGGCTAGTGAACCAGCGGCAAAAAAATAACACTCCTATTATTTTCTCATCAAACTTCTTGGGATTATGATCTCAACCTCCATACCTTCATTAGGATTAAATTTCATGAATTTTGAAATTTATTCGTCATTCAAACAAGTAGATACAAGATGTATTTACTAAAATCGTTAATTATATGTCTACTTGATGGAAGGTCAAATCAAAACTAAAACCCAAGAAATTGCGTATGAGTAAACCCCAAAGGATTGAGATCATAATGCAAAAAAATATTTTGGAAAAAAATTATCAAAAATAGTGGAAATTGATTACAACTCAAGTAATTCACATAAGCTGACAGCTCATTTCCATTAGGCACGCATACACACACGCACGTAGATATGCTCACATGCACGCCCACACACGTGCGTGTACGCTTGCACACACGCACACGCACACACGTGCATGCACACACATATTACTAATGTAATCATCCTGTTGAAGAACTTCATTTGATGGTTTGATAAAAAGGTTATCCATCTGGCTTGATTAAACATAAATTCATTATGTAGTGAATTGAATATTAGTCAATACCTGATATACACAGATGGTGCAAACCAGCCTCATAGAGGACTGACTATAAAGTATTAGTGATTAGTGATCTACACTAGATGAATTACTCAAAGGGGGCAAAAGGATGTTGAACAAGCACGAAACACGTGCACAAGTGGCAAAGCCATCGATTTTCCTGGAATTAGGATGGCAGGAGATTCTTCACTGAAAACATGACCTCAAGACCGTCCACGCTAGCAAACACAGAGAGAAAAAATACATAAAAGGCTTTTAAATCGTAGTTGCTGTTTTCCCCTGGGAAGTCTCGTAATAGGTGGAAAATGGTAAGAAAATTGGCAGGCAAGCCTTCTATAAGGAGCACTCCAAAAGCCCGAAGTTGGTGAAAAAACCACCCATAGTACATGCATAAAGCTAAAATTTGCAGAACAAAGTGAATAATTTCCCTGTTCCCTTGAAATATCAAGACAAGTCTCCGCAGTCAGTTGCTTAGATGCAACAATGCTCTAGGCGACCATCCAAAAAGAAAGTGCAAAAAAAAAAAAAAAAAAAAGATTCCGTGTTTCACAAGACCGCAACAAAATAAAAATGACAGGAAACATGTGGTTTGCACGCCAACAACCGAGACACTATATGCTCTTCAGATGAAAATGCATAGAGCTTTTAATGTCTCCAGAACTGTTTGAGGCTTCGCTCTAAAGCTTATAGTCAACAGGCTTTCACATCAGCCATATATTTCTGATTTGAAGTTCCCTATGGAAGGAACTTATTCTTCCTCCAGAAATTTTGAGTTTTCTTACTGCTTTATATTAGATATGAACAAATTTAATAGCATACAAAGGAAAAGGTCACACGGTGGATCACTTTCCAATGCCATTACATTAGCTATAGTGAGTCATGGGACTGTACATGGACAATTTCTTAAATCGAATTGAGGACAAGGTTTCAAAATCTAAAGTTTTCAGAAATAACTTCAGTAGCATGTGCTGTTATTAATTTAAGTACATGACAGACTCACTGTCCGGACGGAATCCCTGAAAATAAGGAACAGTAAGCCTACCCGGATTTAGCACAAGCAGGATGTATGTATGTAAATTATGCAAAATAGGAGTACTTCTGTGCAATGGGCATTAAGGGGAACTAATACCCAGGGGGTCATTTCATCGCTTAGGGTCATGTGAAGTTGAAAACAGTTAAGAGAAATTCTATAACAGTAAACAACAAACCATGCTCTATCAGTTAAAATAATGAACAATGAAGGGAAGACATGTCTAAAGGAAAAGAGTAAAATGAGAGGAATCATTTGCACAGACTGGAGGTGAAAATACTGAGATAAAAGACCGCAATCTGCATTTCAAGAAGTTAAGAGGACATTTCAGTTGAGAGTAAAATGAGAGCAATCATTTGCACAGACTGGAGGTGCAACAGAACCTCAGAATAGTGATAGGATCATAGTTCCCGGAGCAGCCCATAGCAGACACAGAGTAAGGCAGTAAGTTGAAATACATACCATTGTCGTTAATTTAACAGAGGCAATCTCGTGTAACAGAGCTTAATAGAGAACAATGGTTCAAATTGCTGAATCCTAGGTTTGGATAGAGACTTTATCGTTAATATTCCAAGAGGCATTCGTCGTTCCCAAAAACTTCAGACATGGTTTAAAGGGACTCGAGGAATGTGATCAGCCTGAGTTTACAAACTACATTGTGCATTGAAATCTCTAGTCCTCATGATACTAAACAAAAAGATCAATAGAGTTCACTATAATTTTCTACCCCGTTGCAAAAGGCATCTAGGCATTGAATGTGGCAGAGTACTACCTAAACAAGACAGTTATGTGTCCGTGAAACAGGAAGAATCTTCTAAAAGAAAAGTTTTATAGAAACCATTTCAGTTGGATTCCTAGTGGAAACTATGCAGGAAAACTGTTTTTGGTTGATCTCCTTTATTAAGAGATGATTAAAAGGTACTACTTATCATAACCACAATTTCAAGTCTTACACCAGCTATTTGAGGTCAGCTTTGTGAATCCCTTTTCACTCAAAATGCTATTGAGGATAATATTCACGTCATAATGAGTTTTAGAAGGAAAGTAAATAACAAGAATTGGCAGAAAACATAATCAACAAAGTGATGGGAAGAGGAAGGCAGGCAGGACGAATCAGGATGAAGTAGGGGAGCAGCAGCTGGCATGGCAATGAGAAGATGCAGCTGACCTTCACCCATTTCCTTCTGTACAACATCAACATCTTCCCGTACACAACAACTAAGGTGATCCACAAAGCATATGGCTTAGTAACAACCAAACTGTTTACGGACTCCAAGAAACTAGAATATTAATTGTTTGGAACACTAAAATTTGAAGTATACAAGACGTCAACAACGCAAACACCCTTATATCAAAAGTATACGCATCAAAAGGCCATACAATGGAAAGTTCTAAATATCAGATATCAGAATCATATCGGACGGGTTCTTTTCATATCAGATAATGGATATTGGATGACATATCAAGGGTACATGCTCATATCGAGTGTTCATATCAAACATTATATATATACGTCAAATATGTAAATTTGATGCCTTTAAAGATGGTTTAATTTTATCTGTCTAACTAATATGGTATTATATATATATATATATATATATATATATATATATATATATATATATATATATATACACACATATATATACATACATATATATACATACATAGATATATATATATATATATATATATATATATAGAGAGAGAGAGAGAGAGAGAGAGAGAGAACGAAAAATTCACCGACGGTGAAGAGAGTTCCTTTACTGTCGTTTACGCGGCCCAATAAAATTATGACACTTGACGCCACTTATGTAACAGATAAAAGAACTCTCTTAACTACCCTTTGAGTGCCGCCACGTGTAATAATTTTATTGGGCTACTTAAGCAGCGGTGAAGAAACTCTTTTCACCGCCGGTGAATTTCCCGTTTATATATATATATATATATATATATATATATATATATATATATATATATATATATATATAAGAACATAGTCATATATACAAGCATAACTTAATAAAACACACTGTAAAACAGATTATTGAAGTTGAAAATATAGAAAAATAATAGATTTAGAAACGATAAGAATAGTAGTTAAAGCAGATTGGTAATAGTAATAGTAACAACGAGAATGACAATAGTAGCGACAATAATAACAGTAATTGAGAAAGTCATTAAGAGAGAGCAAAAAAGTGCAAGAAGATAATTATAAGTTATGAGTAGTACTGGTATAAACTTCAGTACTACTTCAATATAATTTCAATGTGAGCGATCCGACGTGATTCTCTTTTGGTTCATGCAGTCTACTCCAAATACTTAGGATAAAATACTTAGCAGTTGCTATTGTTGTAGTACTGAAATAAACTTCGCAATGTATGTCCCTACCATTTTTAACTTTTGGCAATGCTGAGAAATATTACTCAGGTTTCCGTGAAAGTAATTTAAAATTTAGTTGATTTAAAAAGAGGTGAAAGAACTTAAATTCCCTTAAACATAGGAATGATACTGGGTATGAATACCAAATCTATTTCTAATTTAAAAACTCAATTGAAAAAATGAACCATATCGGCTGATATATCGAGGTAATATATCAAGCAATATTAAAAATATCGGCTAATATACACACAAAATAATATAACTCTTTTTTTAATATATCCTTGCGACAAACCTAGAAAAACAATATTCGAGGGCATATATCAACCTTATCAAGGATATTTAAACAACAATAGAATGTTACGGATAGTTAATAAGCTTAGAACTCACATAAGTGAAAAGAGGAAAATGCCCTTTGAAGTCTCGGGTTCATAACATTTGTGTCCATTTTTTGCTCTATCGATATCAGATTCAACCCATCTTACAATACCCATTTGATTACTCTTAGATGTGCAACTTTGAACCTTAAGTTTAAACTTGAACAACATATTCTAAGATCCACCATGGGCAGAAACTTTACACCAGTAACTTGATCCCACAACACTATAGGCATAAAACATAACTTCTTATTTTCTAGTCCTACATAATCAAATCTTCAATACAGAACCACCTTCAATATGCAATTCCGCAAACCAAAAATGAAAATTAGCTTATGACTATCCAGAAGTATGGTGTTGCAATACTGATTTATTACTCAATAGGCAACCTAAATATTGTAGAGAGGCTAATGTTAAACTCTTCAGATAGTCTCGCAAATGCCAGCCTTGAGTTAGTGCGCCCAAAACAAATGCTTGGAAAACATGATACAAAGGGGAAACCCAACTCGAACTCTTGGATCCAAACTAATTTACCTGTTATCCATCATTAGTCTACCTGATTTGGGACTGAAACCAATCTTATAGCAGCTAAGAATGCTCAATTGGATGCAAGGTACTTGACTTCTAAGTTCTAACATACTAAACTAGAGATCATGGTCAAAATACAGGAAGAAAACAGAACCCATGTAATTTAACACATGTATGTCACACATTCACAATTCTTGGCCACTTGACCATATACTATAAAGGAAGGTAACAGCGCTTCTCTCTATTGAAGTCTTTAATTTATGCTTACATTAAGAGAAGAAAAAGATCAATTGATTTCCCATATGCACATATCATCAATCCACATTAAAAACATTGTTTAAGTTGAAAGGCTTCCCTATTGTATAACTTTTCATTTCAAAGCAATGACTTGGGACCTAAGGAGAAAGGGGATTCATTTAGCTGACCTACTGTGTTGATAAAAAGGCAGTGGTGGTGGTTGTTGTTCTAGTAACCTCACCCCTAATTGCAAATTAGGGGTGAATTTAGACACCCATTTCCTTACCTGCTAAATATTAGGAACACAAAGAAACAAACCCTCACCCATATTCTCTTGTGAGTGTAGCTAAGTAGAACCTTAAATATCTAGCCACAACACATAAGCCTACAAGCACCTAAAGTAGCTCTTCCCAGGCTCTCCTCTATGTATGACTGTATGTGATTGCATGCAGATATGAGGTTTGTGGTTGTGGGGTGTCTATATGTGTGTGCATGCACATGCTGTGTGTATGTCAATGGTTTCTGTTATCACAACAAGTAACCATGCTTTTATTTATCATCAGTAGATGCAAGACTAAACTGTATAGCATGATACAGCAATATGCACAATAACTGTAGCATGGTCAGCAAATCTAGATAGATGAAGATGTGAAAAGGGAAGTAAATATGAATGCAGATACTTTTTTTTTAAGCTATACTTGAAAACACAAATACATTCAAGTAGAGGAAAGTTGTCTCTCACGAAATAATCTTGGTAGTGGAACAAAGAAATAAAAAAGCGAGAGTTTTAATAACATTCAAATAACAAGATGCTAATCAATCTATAAAGAACAATTGAATGAGTAAATATAATCTCGTATATACACATTAAGGCCTAGTTAAATACTAAGTATTAATAGAATTTGCTTACTCTCAAACGACAGCTCATGGTCAAAGTAAGATGTATTAACATTGAGCCAACAAGCACACCATACTGTTGGATATCACATCGGAATTAATGTATAAAAACCAACGGACGCATAAGACATATGCAAGAGCCTGCTTTACACAATCCATTTATGTTTTAGTATTCTGAATTTTCTGACACTCAGACATAAGAAAGTACTAAGGGTGCCCTCAAAGTAAGCTTCAACAAAACAAAATCAATTTATGAAAGAAATTTCCTCAATAAAGAAGTGCCATGTCCATAGACCTGACTTGCACATGTCATCCGACAACGTAAACCATTCACCTCCAAATAGAGATGAGAATATGCATGTCCATGGATCACTTTTTGACCTGCCAAATTTAAAATTTTGAATTAAAAATGAAATTTTTATTTTTCTAATTCAAAATTTTAAATAGAGTAAATAAAAAATTGGTCCATAAACTCGTCCAGTCTCATCCCTACCTCCAAAATATGTACAAAATGATACGCATGTCCATCCATGTCTAGCACTAAGGAACATGTAAACATGTTCACCTCAAATATATATAAAAGTGAAGTATGTTATGCTCCCTTTCCAAGATTACTAGTTCCATTAATGATCATTTTCTTGTTGAGGGATGTATGAATAATAACCCAAGTTCCAATACACACATTTTTATAAGTTTAACTGACGTGAATCAAAACATATGTGCATATACGTTTATAGCCATTTCTTCGTGTTTAGATTTGGAGAACCATCGTTTATGACCACCCATGTCCCTGCTAGAGTCCAACACCCATGTCCATGTCTTCATATCATTACTTAATTCAGTGTATTTGGATTATGTTGCCCTTCCCCTTCAATTTTGACAATTCATATATTATGTCTCAATCAATTTTAGAAAGATGTTTAAGTATGGACCAACCATTATTCTGGTTTTCACTATGTGTGTGTGCGTGCATCTCTATAATATAGTCACATCCCTGCATTAAATCTTTGGAACTTTCCTACATAGGACACTTGTGGAAGCCTATTTCTAATGTCTTTACTAGGCTCTTCTAGACCCAAGAGGACCATGCAGAGAGGATCTCATAGCATCCGCTCAAATCTCATAATGTAAATAAAAAAGTAGGTTATCCAATTTGACTACGGATCTTTTAATAAAGGCAACTTTATCCTACCGATTTGGAGATGGTTAATACGAGGATTCAATTGAGAGTAAGATATTTACATACAATTTATGATCGAATACTAGAACTATCTCTCAAATTAAGCCTAGAAAATGGTCAATTCACCTCAAAGTAGATCATAATACATATGAAAGAAAGCTAGATATGAATATTCGCAAGTTAAATATGATATACATGATACAACTATCAATTAAATACTAATCAAGCATTCTTCTATCAATGATCAATCAAAAACTAAAAGAAATAAAGATCACACCTGTATGTAGGGATAAGTATTGGCTCCTGCAGTATCCCCAATCAGCATTGAGTCGCACTGTGAGAAATTCCTCGCATTATCTGCCTGCGGCCCAACCTGAACAAGCCCCCTATAACAATTCCTTGATTTCCCGGCCGATATCCCCTTGGAAATAATCTTACTCCTCGAGTTCTTCCCCACATGTATCATTTTCGTCCCCGTATCTGCCTGCTGATAATCCTTCGTCACCGCCACGGAATAGAACTCCCCCATCGAATTGTCTCCCTTCAGCACCACGCTCGGGTACTTCCACGTGATAGCCGACCCCGTCTCGACCTGCGTCCATGAAATCTTCGACCTCGGCCCATCGCAGATACCCCTCTTCGTCACGAAATTATAGATCCCACCCTTCCCATCTTTATCCCCGTGGTACCAATTCTGCACCGTGGAGTACTTGATCTCCGCCCCCTCCGCGCAATACAGCTCCACAACCGCCGCGTGGAGCTGGTTCCTGTCGTACTGCGGCGCCGTGCACCCTTCCAAGTAGCTCACGAAGCTGTTCTCCTCCGCGATGATCAGTGTCCTCTCGAACTGCCCCGTCTCCTTGTCGTTGATCCTGAAATACGTCGAGATCTCCATAGGCGAGACCGTGTTCTTTGGCACGTAGCAGAAGGACCCGTCGCTGAACACCGCCGAATTCAGCGCGGCGTAGTAGTTGTCCCCCGGCGGCACCACCCTGCCGAGGTACTTCTTCACCAGATCGGGGTATTCGCGAATCGCCTCCGATATCGAGCAGAAGATGACGCCGGCCTTGAGGAGGGTCTCGCGATGGGTGGTGGCGATGGAGGTGGAGTCGATGACGGCGTCGACGGCGACGTTGGTGAGGCGCTCCTGCTCGGAGATGGGGATGCCGAGGCGGCGGAAGGTGTCGAGGAGGGCGGGGTCGGCGTCGGCGAGGGAGGCGAGCTTGGGCTTCTTCTTGGGCTCGGAGTAGTAGCAGATGGAGTCGAGGTCGATGGGGGAGTAGACGTTGTCGGACCAGGAGGGTTCGGGCATGGAGCGGAAGCGGGCGAGGGCGGCAAGGCGGAAGCGAAGCATCCAGTCGGGTTCGGATTTGAGGGCGGAGATGGATCGGACGGTGGAGTCGCTGAGGCCCTTGGGGATGGAGAAGGACTCGAAGGAGGAGGAGAAGCCGTACTTGTACTCGCGGTTGAGGATCTTGTGGATCGGATCGTCGGAGTCGGAGGAGCGTGAGGGTGAGGGTGAGGGTTTCGGGTCGGTTTGGACGGAGCGGATCGGGAGTTTGCGGGTTGGGAAGGGGAGGTTAGCGGGTGCGGGTTTGGAGAGGAAGCGGTTTCGGGTTTGGAAAGGGGCGAAGAGGGAGGATGAAGAGGCGGCGACGGGGCAGGAGGAGGACATGGTGGCGGGTGGATTAGAGAGAGAGAGAGACAGAGAGGGAGGGAGGGAGAGAGGCGGTGAGGGGCGTGTGGATGGGCTGTGTAGATGTTGGACGATGGAGGGCTTCTAAGGGGACACGTGGATGATTCTTGTGGTGAATGTTTGCCGATGGAGAGTCCTGAGGGGCACACGCCAGATTTATAAACGCCAGATTTATAAGGGCGCCCATGTCAGGAGGGTACCGACTACCGAGGAGGGGAGCTTCCAAAGGAGCACACCAGTTTTTGCTAGTGAGCCCAGATTTTCTAGTGAGCCCACGTAGATTTTTCTAAAAGAGGATTTCCCTAGTGAGCATACTAAAAATTTCAAAATTACTGCTCACCCCTATTTATCATCCTCCTCTCTCTCTCCTCTCCCATTTCCTCTCTAGCCCCCTAAACCCAAAAAAAAAACCTAACCCTAACTTTATTTTCCCTTCCCACTTCTCCTAATCCTCTATTTCCCATTTTCTACCTCCTTCTCCTTCCAAATCTCTCTCTCTCCCGTTCTTAGAGGCGGGGCCATCGCCGCCGTCGCCGTTTGGACGCCGCCACAGCCGTCATTAGGACGGATGCCGCCGCCGCCGTTTGGACGCCGCCACAGCCGTCATTAGGACGGAAGCCGCCGCCGCCGCCGCCGCCGCCGCCATTCTCCCGCCGCCGCCTTCCTGCCATTGCTAGGTGAGATTTCCTAATCAAATAATTTTTTTTTAAATTTAGATTTTTTATTTTTAGATCAAATAACTCTTCAATATTAGGGTTTGGTGATTTTGTTGGGTTGGAGAGGAGGAAGAAGGGAGGAGTAAGCAAATTTGGTTGTAGCATTTTTTGTTAATTTTTTTTAATATTTAGATTATAATTATTAAGAAAAAATTAATATTGTAATCCTAGTGTCCTAATGGTTAATTTTGAAAATAAATATTATTAATATAATATACACTTTTATATTATGATTATGATTAGTATTGTTGTTCTTGATGATGTTGTTGTTGTTATTAAGATTATGATTATTATTATTATCATCATCCTCTTTTTATCCTGGTAGTATAGTGTTTTAAGAAGATAATAGGATAAGCCATTGAAAAGAATTGATTAGTTTAAAGAAGAGATTAGTAACACGAGTATGGTCGTGACTTATTGATACATTGCAAATTCTAAAAGAAGTACATATGAAGTAACAATGACATGCAAAAAAAATTGTGTCGACACATGAAGTTTCACAATAAAAGTTTCTTTCCTTCATAAGTTTTAAACTTGAATTACTTTAAGTATCATATTATAAAAGAATAGCAACAACAATCTGTTCTTCAGAATTTCATCTCATTTGGGTGAAATTGTTCAACAAAAATATGTGTAGTGTTAAATTCTGATTCAAATTGCAAAAGAGCCAATCCCTTTCCCCATTTGTTTTTTGCTCGTTTTATTTGTTTATCACTATATCTATGGGATTTAATTTTTGAGACAGTATTAAGAAGGAAACTATGAAGAAAATTTTTGTTTATCACTATATCTGTATATTTACAAGTTATATAATATTTTCCGCCAATTAGTAAGGCTTTGAAGAAAATATACATGATAATTGGCATTACCATAATCTGAAATGCAAACATGGTTATAATATTCAAATAAAACAATTAGTTATAGAGAATCAATCACTGTCATGTTTACATGTGTATGTCAATTTGCAATCCAGTTTGTCTAGTGTGATTATTGTGTTAGTGGCTTAATTGTCGAGCATAATGTGTGTATTGATATGAATTTTATTTTGTGTTGGCAGAATAGATGTCGGAGTGGTTGAAAAAAGTGTCTTTCCAACCGTACCCTATGCACCCAGAAGCATGCCACTAATCCCAGTATGGCCAGAAGTATATCAATGCAGCTATCAAGTTTGCATGCACATAGAAGAAGTTAGAGTACAACTTCAGAATATAGAGAAAGTCATGACCTATCTCTACAAAACTTTGTATATATTTTTTATGTAATATTGTTTCTAATTATGGGATGATTTGTTCATAATTATCATTGTGTAAATTCACATTATTGTTTGAATTTGAATTTCGTATTTATGTGTTATTGATGAAATATGTAGTTGGAAAGAACTAAAATTTGTTTATAAATTTGAGAGATGAATGAATTTTTTGTGTTTGTTGCATAGAATGAACTAAACTTAGTGTTTTTTTTTTGTTTTCTGCAATGAGTTGCAAGTATTTAATTCTATTTTCCCTGTTGTTAATGGAAGTTACACGAATTTTAGAAGGGTACATAAAAAAGGAAAGAGAAAATTTATTTATAAAGTAAAAGAGTTTGTTTTGTATGTGAAAAGGGTAATGACAAAATTAGTCATCAAAGAAGGACTTGAATTAAATTTACTACTATTTGAAAAAATAGATAAAAATCTAAAATAAATGATGTTGCCAAGGATCGAACTAAGGCCACCTGCGTAGTAGGTGAGAATACTCACCGATATGCTACAATGACTTTGTGGATAATGTGCGAAAAAAGACTTATTTATAGTTACCTTTATCTCCGCACTTTCCCTCCTTGTCCGAGCTGCCCGTCCGAACAGAGTCTTCCTGTCCGGACTGGCAGTCCGCACAGGGAGATCCTGTTCGGACTTGCAGTCCGGACAGAGAGAAATTGTCCGGACTCGCAGTCCAAGACCGGAGTTTTCTGTCTCTCTTTTCTTCTCTTCCAAAAAAATCATCTCTAACCTAAATCCCCAACTACTCCTTTCTCTTCCTCTTCTCTTATCAAAATCCAACACTATCAAATCTCTCTTCTCTCTCTTTTGCTCGCTATCGCTGTCTTCGCTGCTGATTTTAGGATTTTTTTTTTTTTTAATTTTGCGGGTTAACTGAACTTAGGAAAAGGAAATAGGAAAATAAGGGTAATTTGGTCCAAAAAATTCGATGGCAAGATTGTAATATTATAAAAGTTTTTAAGTGGGCTCACTAGGAAAAATGGTGTGCCCATCTAGAAGTTCCCCCGAGGAGCTGGGTTACATCTGAGGGCGCCACTTTTGTACCGAAAATACCATCCATCCTATGTTCCTATTAGCTCCCTGACTCAATTTTCTTACAATTTTCAGCTTTTGTTTTTGTTTCTTTTTTTTAACGAATTCCAACTTTGCGAACTAGTACACAATCCCATAAACTACCAGTTCATCTTTGACGAGCTAAGCTTTTATATTTCCTATTTTTATTTCAAAATGATTTATAAGAAAGGAGGTATGCAGTTTGTAATTGGACTAGAAATAATGTTTAATTCCATAAATCAAGGGTATCATTGTTTTTTTTTTTTTTTCCGATTTAATTCGATTAAGAATTGAAGTTTGCAGCTCAGCAATTAAAATAGTTAGTCGTTGATAAGATAGTGTTTGTAGCCCCTTTATACAGTTATTATAAGCATATATACATTCATACATATATGTGTGTGTTAGCGTGCGCATGCACGTGTGTGGCGGGTGTGTGCAATTCCAAGAAAGAAGTAACACTCTGATCCCTTTTCTCAATTCAATTCATTGTCTAAGAAGAATCTACAATGACCATGACATTCTGCATGTCCTTTCCAGCTCATCTACATTCCAAAAATTTTTCCTATTAATTCTCATATTAAAAAAGTTTTATTGATTTTTAAAAATGCAAAGAGAAAAATGAATGAAAGAGTCTATTTAATCAGCAGCAAACAAGATGAAACTCTAAAAATTTTTATGAAAGACAAATCATAGCAAGAACTTGCAGACTAGATTAGGCGGTTACAGATGACAGGTGACTGGCGATAAGAGAGATGAGAGATGAGAAGCCTACTGGTTTAATATAAGAAGGTAACAAATGGTATTAGGTGATTCGAAGGACATCCAACAAATTGGGAAATTTTATTTAAGTACACAACTTTGTTCACCTAGCCTACATTACTATCTGACCGCACCTTCACTGTGCTCACTATCTTTTTCTATCACTATCCCTTGTTTCTCTCATCTCTTTTTTCTAAATCCTTTTCTCCCATCTCTTTACTCTTAATCTTTTTTAATATTTTTTTAACCAAAAAAGAAAAAGATATAGAAGAGGAGGAAAAGAGGCGACGAAGGGAAAAGGAGGGTGGCGGGAGAGGAGGAGGAGAGGGAGGAGGCAATAAAGGAAGATGACGAGAAGGAGGGGGAGGAGGCGACGGATCCTCCTCCGCCTCCCACTCGGCCCTCCTCCTCCCCTTCCCCTTCCTCCTCATCCCCCTTCGTCCTCTTCTCTCCTCTCCTTCTATCGCCTCCTCCCCATCTTCCCCCTCTTCCTTCCCTCTCTTCACCCCCTTCCTCCCCCCTCACCGCTTTCTCTCTCCTCTTTTATATTTCTACTACTGATCCCTATGCGAACTGTGTTGGATTGGAAAGGAAGAAGGATAACTTAATTCAAATAATTCGATAACAAATTTGTAGTTTTGTGAAGTTTAAAAAATAGGCTAGGCGAACAAAGTAGTGTGTTTAAGTAGAATTCGCTGCTAAATTAGGTGTTGTTCGAAAAGAGACTTTTAAAAATAAATAGTAAACTTGTAATTATTTATAAAGTTATTTGGTAGGCGCCCTTAGAATTTTGGGTGTTCTTAGTGAGCACCATTTTCCCCTATGTTGTAAATCACTTTACTATGGGATGTGCTCAATAGAATTTTCCAATGAAGGGGGGAAATTCTACTTGCATACAAAAAATTACTCTTCACGTACTGTTTTAAAACTTGTAAATAATTATAAATTTGTCACTTATTTTTTTAACTAAGTTACCCTTCATCACCTACCAACCTCCTTACCCCGGCCCCACCCGCATCCTCCCCTCCCCTCCCCTCCCCTCCCTCCACCTCCAACCCCATCTCCCCATCTTCCTCCCCTTCGCCGGGCTCCTCCTCCCCCCTCTCTCCGCAGCACCCTCTCCCACAACTCCATCGAACAACCTGTCGCCACCTTCTCCCTCTCCGTCAGTTTTCTCGTCGACCCCGACCTTCCCTCCGGCCCTTCTCCCCTTTCTCCAGCTTTAAGACGGAGGGTTAAAATTGAAAAAAAATTTAGGCGTAAGAGTAAAATAGTAGCATTTTAAAATAGATGATTTGCGTAAAGAGTAACAAGGACGTTAAAAATAAATTACCATGCACAAATAGAATTTCCCAAATGAAGGATCAGGCCTATGGAGGAAGCATGTTTCCTATTTTGCCCACGTTGGAGGAAAATTCTCCGATTAAATTTGCAGTGAGCTACCGAAGAAACAATTTAATCTTTCAAATAAAAATTTGAAGAGATGCATCATACACGAAAGCCAAAATATTGTACAACAACTAGAAATAAAGCGCAAAACAACGGAGCTTAGCCCATTGCAGACCTTGCCAATTGTTAAATTAATGCAAACTTATGATTTATAAACGCCACTCTCACAGATGATCATATTAGACCCGACAAACTGTCAAGTTCATAGAGGCTTACGACATACAGAAGTTTCAATCATAAGAGATATATACAAATAACCATACAAAAGCTACAGACAATTCGACGTTTCCGTGACTTACCCATACCCTATTGATCCGAGATCTTAAGGTTGGGACTGAGGCCGAGTCAGAAAATGCACCAATGGGAATATACATGAGTAGTGAAAATCGAAACAGTAGCACCCAGTGACGACGGATGGAGATAAGAATGCATCGCTGCTAGCTGCTATCTAAACTAGGTATCCATGTGCCAATTCACAATCCTATAGAATACACATCCTTATTAAGATGGTCCTCTCCAACTAATTTTCGTTAAATAAAACTTTGATGCTGCCATGAAATCGGAATGGTTGTGTAGTTTGTTTGTACTGTGTAATTCTCAGGGCAGACTTTACTTGCAGATAAAAAAATAGCTCCCATGCATCAAGACTATTAGTTGTTAGATTAGAAAAATATTTTGTATTTGAGTTTAGTTTAGATTTAGTCCCACATAACTTGTTGGATTGTTTGTATGGTGTTGAAATACCTATAAATATATGTATCCCTTGATACATAATAAATAGATTGGTTTACTATTATTATTTCATAATATGGTATCAGAGCACGTTATGAAATAAATCTCAGCCGTTAATTTCAACTATCCTAATTGATGACCAACTCCGATACCGATGTTTGCCCGAAAATTGAATCTTTGATTCCATTGCAAAATTGATTGATTACAAGGAAATTGAGATTACAAAAATTCCGAGGAATTACAAGAACGGGAATATTAATTTATTCCCTTTTTTTCGTGGGTTCGGGTGGCGGTGGAGTCTTGCTGCTGCTTCCGTTGACCGTCCGACCAGGAGAAGATGGCTCTGCTCTGCTTCTTAATTTCCCGAGCTCGTCTAAAATCTTCCCAAAGTCCAAGCCTCCAAAAGTCCTCTCTCCGGTTAAATTTCTGCATTTTATAGACCGAAGAGACTTGAAATCCGGCTCGATTCCTCCTGAAAAAGCGGATCACGGAATATCAGGAAAATAAAATAGGAAATAAAACAACGGAAAACAACGAAAAACAACCCGCGGGGGCTCCCGTGCACCCGCGGGTTGCATCCCGCGGGTGCAACCCGTGGGTGTGCCCACTTAGCAAAAAAAGATTTTTTTTTTTTTTTTTTGGTATCTACATAACCCCCTCCAAAGTTTTCGAAGTTCTATATTGAACCATACTGAATTTCGAAATATTTTGGATTATTTAATTTTGGTTATAGACCTTTTAAAAGATTTGGTCGATAGAGATAACTGTTAATATATTTATTTATTCCATAACAAGCAGAGGTATGATTTTAACGTACTCATTAGAGGACAAGCAGAGGTATAATATTAATGTGCTTATTTTAGGTCAAGCAGAGGTATAATATTAACGTGCTTATTTTAATTCTAACCGTTCAGTGACATCTAGTATGACGAATCAGGAAAAGACAGAGCTCACATTAAACGTGTCTTGGAGCTTAACCTATTCAGAGGATCTGGTCGTGATAGGGACAAGCTGACTAAATAGAGGTGACGGTTAACGTATTTAGTTTTGGAATCGGACTATCAGAGGTAACTGTTAACTTGATAGGGAGATGATTTTCGTCAGAGGTGATTTTCAACTTAACGATATCAAAAGCACGTTCATCAGAGGTTGTAATGTTGGACTTGATGAAGTGTGAATTTTCTTTTCCGTCAGAGGTGAAATCTTAATGTGACAGGGGATCGATTTAATTAGGATTTTATCTCTTTTGATTTTGAATTATGATGTCAGAGGTATGATTTTAACTTGATAAATATTTTGGAGTGTCGCTTGCTCTGTTAGAGCAAAATGACAAGAAAAGTTTTGCTGTCAGAGGTGAAATTTTAACGTGACAGGAGATTTATCTGATTAGGATTTTTAGCAAACCCCCAGCTATCAACGGATTTGATTAGGCTTTACCAACTACCGTTTGAGTTGGGCTAGCCATACTATTCCCCTCAGCATGGTGAGTTGTCAAGAATTTCGTTTGGGCTTAAATGCCAAACTTTTCCTCTTCCCTTTGCCTTAGCAGCTTAGGGCAGTGATGTATTCTTATATTCGGATAAGAATACTGTTGTGACAGATTTGTCGTGGGATTTTTCGCAAACCCCCAACTATCAACGGGTTTGATTTGCCTTTACCAACTACCGTTTGAGTTGGGCTAGCATGCTATTATCCTCAGCATAGTGAGTTTTCAAGGATTTCATTTGGGCTTAAATGCTAAACTTTTCCTCTTCCCTTTGCCTTAGCGGCATTGGGCAATTCATACTTTTTACCCCCAGTATGGTGGGGTTGGCGAGAAATTTATTCTCTTCCCGTAGCCTTATCAGCGTTGGGTAATTCATACTTATTACCCCCAGTATGGTGGGGTTGGCGAGAAATTTATTCTCTTCCCGTAGCCTTATCGGCGTTTGGCGATTCATACTTTTTTACCCCCAGTATGATGGGGTTGGCGAGAAATTTATTCTCTTCCCGTAACCTTATGGGCGTTGGGCGGTTCATACTTATTACCCCCAGCATGGTAGGGTTGGCAAGAAATTTATTCTCTTCCCGTAGCCTTATCGGCGTTGGGCGATTCATACTTTTTTACCCCCAGTATGATGGGATTGGCGAGAAATTTATTCTCTTCCCGTAGCCTTATTGGCGTTGGGCAATTCATACTTTTTACCCCCAGTATGTTGGGGTTAGCGAGAAATTTATTCTCTTCCCGTAGCCTTAGCGACATTGGGTAATTCATACTTTTTACCCCCAGTATAGTGGGGTTGGCGAGAAATCTATTCTCTTCCCGTAGCTTTAGCGGCGTTGGGCAATTCATACTTTTTACCCCCAGTATGGTGGGGTTGGCGAGAAATTTATTCTCTCCCCGTAGTCTTGTCGGCGTTGGGTGGTTCATTTTTTTTTTTTCTTCTTTCTCTTTTTTTTTTTGATGTTTTTTCTTTTTTCTTCTTTATATATATATATATATATATATATATATATATATATATATATATATATATATGGGGGTTTAAATTAACCGCCTTGAGCCCATTTTTTGGGAATTGTTGTGAGCCCAAGTGGTACCTTTAGACCTCACACATTAAATGTGTCGGAGTTAGCTCTAACTCCTTTTTTGTTCAGCTTTGAGCTGAACTGCTCCAGCATCAATCAATACTTGAATTTTATCTTTTAAGATAAAACAATTTTTTGTGGGGTGACCTACAATCCGATGGTACAGGCAGTAATTCGGATCGTTAGTTTTTCCTACTTCTTCAGGTCTCTTACTCTCCGGCAATTTAAGCATCTTGCGTTTGGTGAGCAGATTGAACATAGTAGCAGTATGTTCATCCTTGAACGAATACTGCTTTTGAAGTCTGGGTGACTTTGCTGTGTTGCTTGTAGTTGGCCATGGTTTCTGCTTCAGTGTACTTTCTACCGCCATTGCCGTTATGTCTTTCCCTTTTGAACGGGAAAAATGGAATGGAGATTCGTTTGCACCGTCTCCGGTTGCAGACTGTTGCATTTCGAGACGTCGAAGTATTTCTTCGGCCTGTTCGCCCTACTTAAGCAGATCCTTCCATGACTTGAATTCGACCGAACCCATCTTGTCTAAGATATCGGTCAACAAGTTATGTCTGCAAGTTTCCACAAGCGTATCCTGCGTCATGCCATGTGGGCATCGAACAGAAAGTTCTCGGAACCGCTCGACATAAGTTTTGACCGTTTCGCCTTCTTCTTGCTTCGCTGCTAGCAAAGATAATATGGAGACTTCTGTATCATCTTCAAAGAATCGGGCTAGGAACTCACGTTCTACATCAGCCCAAGATTTAATTGTTCCCTGGGGAAGTTGCATAAACCAGGTAAATGCGGGCCCCCGTAAAGTGCTCGCAAATATCCTAGTCATAGTTAGATCATTCCCCATGAGATGTCCTGTCTGTGAGAGGAAATAGAAGATGTGTTGCTGCGGCGAACTTTTACCGTCGAATGATTGAAGATTCAACGGTTTATATTTTGCAGGATAGGGTACGGTCTCCCATTCTATGGGATATGGACGGACTACCCCCACCTCTTGTAGCTTTTTGCGATGAAGAAGAGCTTGTAATTGGTTCTCCATCTTCTCTATTTTCTCTGCGTGAGGATTGAGGATAACTTTCACTTCCTCTTCCTCTCTTGAATGAGGAGGCACTTCTTCATCTTCGTCTTCGCTGTCTTCATTTATTTGGACAGACCGTTTTCCTTTCTGCCGACTAGAAATGGACGGCGATGATTGGTTCTTTCTAGTTTGAGCCAGCAACTCAATCAAAAGTTGTTTTATTTCTTCTATGGTCTCCTCGTGCTGTTCGAGACGTTTTTCTTGTCTCTCAAGCCTTTCAGAGACTTCTTCTAGAAGCGCGCCCTCTGGTTCGATAGAAACTCCTTTTGACCCTGGAGTAATTTCCTTATCCGAAAGGTTGTTTCCGACCACCTTTTTGCCTTTATTAACCATATTTGATGAGGCAGCAGGTAGATCGGTTCCAGAGCACACCCTCTTTATTGTCCGTATTCCTTTGGATTCGGTGATCCGCTCAAAAACGGACCGTCTCGGATGGCACTCGCAGTTTGATAGAACAGTTGAGATTAACTGTTCGCATTGGCATTGAGGAGCATTCTGTGCAGAGTTCTTCTTCCAATTGAGGTATTCTCTCAAGTCTTGAGATACTTCTTTATCCCTATTTGCAACCTGACGCCGCTTGCGTTGCAAACTGGGTTCATAATACTGGAGAGTTTGTAATATTTCAGGGCTGAGCTCTTTTCCAGCATTAGATTGTTCTCCAACCCTTCTGCGGATTCTTCTCGAGTGTGTGCTGGCCTACGCAGTTGTGCGGGCCTCGCACGCATCTGACTTGTTCTTCGGGATCTGGAGGATTCTATCATGAATATGTTCATCCGAAGAGAAATTTGAAGATCTATTCTCAGGTGAGTTCATGAGCACATCCTTATATTTGTTTGTAGAGGAACGGGATGGTACACCTGAGAGAGTAACCAAAAAGTTAGATGTGCGCTGTGTGCTCACTGCGCGTGTGCCCGAATAGACACCAGAACCAACCCTTGATTTTTCCTGCGGAGTGCAACCCACGGGTTGCAACCTGCGGTGTGCAACCCGCGGTTGGAACCGCGGGTTTGCACCCGCAGTTGCAACCGCGGGGTTGCACCCGCGGGGTACAACCCGCGGTTGGAACCGCGGGTTTCCACCCGCGGTTGCAACCCGCGGTTGGAACCGCGGGTTTCCACCAGCAATTGCAACCGCGGGGTGCAAACCGCGGTTGGAACCGCGGGTTTCCACCCGCGGTTGCAACCGCGGGGTTGCCCCCGCGGGGTGCAACCCGCGGTTGGAACCGCAGGTGGAGGGTTGCCCCCGTGCGGTGCAACCCGCACTTCTGCCTGCGGATTTTTATTTTTGGAATTTTTCTTCTCTGATATTTCCTGATCTGGATTTTCTGACCGCAATTTTCCAGAGGCACTGTTGAGGCTGGCCCGCTGGGCCTTACGCCTCAGGTTTCTCCTCTGAGAGCGGGTCAGAGACTGGTTTGACTTTTGGCTTTGACTTTGGAATGGGCGATAACGCCGTGTTCTTGACAGACGATGATGTCCTGTCAGTTCGAACGGGCGATGACGCCTGATAAATTCTCATAGGCGATGACGCCTTTCCGGTGGGCGATGACGCCTCACCTTTTTTCATCGTCACCCGGCGATGACGCCTAGGCTCCGAATCAGACGAGGAAAGAAATTCCTCATATTTTTGCTGGTCAACTTCTATGACCAGCGTCTCAACCATTGAGCCAATCGGCATCCGGTCGGACTGTGCCACCAAATTCTCTGTGGTAAACAGAGGAGCTCCCACTGTGGTCGCCAGTTCTTGTTTGCCCGAAAATTGAATCTTTGATTCCATTGCAAAATTGATTGATTACAAGAAAATTGAGATTACAAAA
Organism: Dracaena cambodiana; assembly: GCA_036321105.1. Taxonomy (NCBI): domain Eukaryota; kingdom Viridiplantae; phylum Streptophyta; class Magnoliopsida; order Asparagales; family Asparagaceae; genus Dracaena; species Dracaena cambodiana. The sequence goes on along the minus strand of JAYEPQ010000001.1, from coordinate 4,579,088 downwards.
ATTCCATGGAATTACAAGAACGGAAATATTAATTTATTCCCTTTTTTTCGTGGGTTCGGGTGGCGGTGGAGTCTTGCTGCTGCCTCCGTTGACCGTCCGACCATGAGATGATGGCTCTGCTCTGCTTCTTAATTTCCCGAGCTCGCCTAAAATCTTCCCAAAGTCCAAGCCTCCAAAAGTCCTCTCTCCGGTTAAATTTCTGCATTTTATAGAGCGAAGAGACTTGAAATCCGGCTCGATTCCTCCTAAAAAAGCGGATCACGGGATATCAGGAAAATAAAATAGGAAATAAAACAACGGAAAATAACGAAAAACAACCCGCGGGATCGCCCCAGCGGGTTGCCACCCGCGGGAATCCTCCCGCGGGTGGCAACCCGCGGGGGCTCCCGCGGGTTGCAACCCGCGGGAAATCTCTCGCGGGTGGCAACCCGCGGGGGCTCCCGCGGGTTGCAACAAGCGGGAATTCTCCCGCGGGTTGCAACCCGCGGGTGGCAACCTGCGGGTGCACCCGCGGGTGTGCCCACTTAGCAAAAAAAGAATTTTTTTTTTTTTTTTTTTCTACAACCGACGCTGACTCTGATTCGTACTCGGACTTCGATTCCAACCCTAACTCCGATTCCGACTTCGGCTCCGCAATCGCGTCACCAATTCAATGCCGACTCTGACTCTAACTCTAGTTCCGACTATGCGATCGTATCACCGATTTGAATCCGACTTCGACTATGCAATCGCAACGCTAGCTCGATTCCGCATTTGCTTTAATTTATATTTCTTTTCTACTTCATGACTATACAGACTTTGGCTTATCCCTCCTTAATTGTAAGAGAGTAATACAGTTTTTATGCAACCCTTTGCTTCTTCCTCTACCTACTACTACTACTAAAAAAGAAATTTAGCTGCTTCTAAGAAAGAATTTTCTTTGCTGCCTATTATTTTTTTCTAAGAAAGAGGTTTATCTGTTACCTACTATTGCTTCTAGGAAAAAAGTTTATCTGCTACCTATAATTGCTTCTAAGAAAGAAGTTAATCGGCTGCCTACTATTATTTATAAGAAAGAAGTTTATTTGCTGCTCGAATACAGGTGTGCTCTAATGATTCAAGTAATTGAAGTTTCTCTACTGTCTACTACTTCTTCTGAAAAAGAGGTTTATCTGCTACCTACTACTGTTTCTAGAAGAGAAGTTTATCTGCTATCTACAATTGATTCTAAGAAAGAAGTTAATTAGCTGCCTACTATTATTTCTAACAAAAAAGTTTATATACTGCTCGAATACGGAAGTACTCTAATAATTCAAGTGATTCATCTACTGCTACTACTATTATTGTCATCTACTGCTGCTGCTCATCTACTTCAAGTTAATCTGAACTACTATAGAGAGAGACAATGTTTTCTAATCTGTATAACAAATTGGGTACAATATACTCCAACTGAAGGGGGAGTTTTAGATTATAAAACTATTTTGTATTTGGAATTAGTTTAGATTTAATCTTATATTGCCTTTTAAATTGTTTGTATGGTTTTGAGACATTTATAAATATATTTATCTCTGAACTCATAATAAATAGATTGGTTGGCGCTAATTATTTCATAATATTAATAATGCTGATATATTTGCATTATATAGGATTCTTCAGGAGGTTCTACAAATTTATTCTGGTAATCTACTAGTTGTAGGAGACTCCTCCTTCACCATCTCCAGAATCAAGGATAAAACCTCAAAATCATGGAAGACTTGGTGGTTGGTGGACTCCATTTTGATGTGACTCCCTCAGTTTCCAGCAGCACCAATATCAGGAGCTTAATAGGGTTGCTGATTATCAACCAAAATCTGCTTCAACTATTAATGTTTGAGAGGAAATGGGGCAGCCATGTGTTAGAAGAGGTTCTGAGATAGAAGATTTGTATTTTATGTAGAAGAAGAAGAAGAACACCAAGGCTAAGTTTGGTTTGATAGAAAGTGAAAGAAGGAAGGGGTTTTTACATATCTGTTCCTTAAATCTTTAGAAATTAAAATTTAGTCCCCTGAATCTTCATATTTATAATTTAGTCTCCTAAATCCTTTAAGTTATCTCACTTTAGTCCCCAGTCATATTTTTGGCCTGAATTTTTCATTATATTTCTGAGTTATTTCACTTTGTCCTCCCTTTACTCTTTCTTCTCTCTTCCTCTTCTTATTAGGAATATGAATAAAAATCAAGCTCCTGCTAAAAAGCCAACTAAGATTTGTTTTCCTTGTGCTCTCACATGTTCTATCTGAAAATCTAACTTTATTTGACATTTTCTCTTCATGTGGGCATCCTTTCAGCTAAGCAGGGTTCGGCAAAAGGTAAAACTTCATATAAAATGTAAAATGTTGGAGCACACGGAAGTATTAGTCAACTGATAACAAAATATTAAAGGACAAAGCAAAGATGAAAGTAATGAGAACAAATTCTATTTTGTAAGTGGGAGAGAAAGTGGTTATTTTTATTTTGCTCTTTGGTTTTAACTCTTTGGCGTACATGCTTTGTGATTCAAAACCTCTATTTATAGAGATTACAATTAAAATATCCACCTACGTATGAATCACATGCATTGACTTTGGCCTCACTTTTTACTATTAATTAACTAATTGATTTTGTCTTCATATCTCCTCCAATTAATTTGCTCATTGACTTTGACCTCATATTTTGCTATTAATTAGCCCATTGATTTTGCCTTCATATTACTTCCAATTAATTCTCGCATTGACTTTGACTTCATATTTCTCACATTTTAAATGTATTCTATAAATTACAAATTACTCTTTAACACTCCCTCTTAATTTGTAATTTCTAATTGTTTTTTTAAGTGAATAAATTTTTCTGTTGGTATTGCTTTGGTAAAAATATATGCAAATTGGTCAATGGTTGGAATGAACTCCAGCTTGATCTCTTTGGTTTCAACGAGCTCTCTAATGAAATAATGTTGAATCTTGATGTGCTTGGTTAAACACCGAATTTTTTGCCATGGTAATGACTGTCATACTGTCGCAATAGATTATTGTAGGAGTTTCTTGTTTTACTGCAGATCTAATAAGATCCTTCGAAACCAAACTGCTTCACATGTGGCATTTATAACAGATATATACTCAGTTTTAGATGATGATAATGCAATAGTCTGCTATTTTTTGCATGACCAAGAAATCACTTTGGATCCCAAGGTGAAAACATACCCTAACGTGCTCTATCGATCATCAATGAATCATGTCCAATCGCTATCAGTATAGCCAGCAAGTGTTTACTTGATATTGAAATTCTTCATGCCTTGGAGATATTTGAGGATATAATGATGTGTCCACCTTTCGTGTGTTATCTTCCATAGATAACTTCTCATTCACTGCTGTTAGTGTGGCTATTGACTTGCAGTTTGATATGTGAAATTTTTTCAATAAATATTCACAATACTTTTCTTGGCTAATAAATATATCTCATTCATTTTGTTTAACTTGAATGCAAACAAAATATCTCATAAGCCCCAAATCTGTCATCTCAAATTCTTGCATCATTTTCTTCTTGAATTCTTCTATCATCTTTATGTTCGTGCCATAGTAAATTAGATCATCAACATAAAGACAAATAATAAGAAAGTTCGCACCTTGCTTCTTGACATATGGGGATGGCTCGCTACTTTTTTGAAAATCATGCTTGTAGAAATACTGATTAATTTTACTGTTCCAGGCGCCGGGTGTTTGTTTAATCCATAGAGGGCTTTGCACAGGCGATACACTTTGTGTTCTTCTCCTTTGATGATGTAGGTTTGAGGTTGCTCCACGTATACCTCTTTTTCAAGTTTTCCATTTAAGAATGCTGACTTGACATCTAATTGGAACACTTTGAACTTAAGTTGGGTTACTAGTGCAAGCACTATTCTGATTGTCTCCATACGAGCAACTGGTACAAATGTTTCATTGAAATCCACACCTGGCTGATGTGAGTAGCCTTTTGTGACTAATCGAGCTTTCAGCTTCTGAACTGAGCCATCTTCATTGTACTTTGTCTTGTAGATCCACTTGAGTCCAATCATCTCCCTTCCTTTCGGTAGATTCAACTAGTTTCCAAGTCTTATTTTTCTCAATCATTTCAATTTCCTCACTCATTGCTTTAATCCAGCCTTCATTTTTTACAGTTTCTTTAAATTTCTATCGTTCACAAGAGAAAAAATACCATGTTACAAGAATTGTAAATATCTTGTAAACAACGCACCTTTCTTGGTGGTAATTCTATATCTGAAGATGTTTCTCCAGCTCTTGGACCTAGTGGGTCTTTGTTGATTAAAGTGGATCCTTTGAGCTTTTCTTTAATGATATTTGATGCTGTGACTTGTTCTTCTTTCTAACTCCAAGTTGTTGTCTCATCAAAAATAACATCTCTTGAAATAACTAGTTTACTATTTTTATGATCAAATAATCTTTAAGCTTTGAATTCATCATTGTAACCAATAAAATTATAGTTTTCCCCCTTTCATCAAACTTTTCTTTCCTATTTTGAGCTGGAAGATATGCATAAGCAATGCAACCAAATACTTAAAAAAAAACCAACTTTAGTGTACGCCAAAAAATTGTAATTTTCTTCTATTGGAAATTCACTTTAGAATTATACCAACAAAAGAGAAATTACATAAAAAAATTTCATGATTACAAGAATGGGGATCGATTGATTTCGATTCCCCTTTATTTTTGTGGATTCTGATAGTGGTGGAGTTTTGATTCTGCACTCCATTGACGATCCGATCTGGATTGGGATGAAAATTGATCTCTCTGGAACTTCTGGACTCTTTGGAAAAATCTTCCTCCAAAAAGAATCCCAAAAAGAACCCCTGTCTCCAGTTTTATAGATTGAGGAGCATTTCCAATCAGGTCAAAATTCTTCCCTCGAATCCGGGTTAAATCTACATGATTAATCCCTCAAAATCTAGATCCCCATGCAAACGGAATGGAAGCGGAAGACATCCCGCGAGTTGCAGCCCGCGGGAGCTTCCCGCAGCGTGCAACACGCGGGATCTTCCGCGGGTGGCCACCTGCGGGGAGATCCCGCGTGTTGCACGCCGCGAGAGTTCCCGCGGGTGCCCACCCACGGGAAATTCCTACGGGTGCTTCTTCTCTTTTTTTTGGATATCTACATAACCCCCTCCAAAATTTTCAAAATTATGTATTGAATTGTAACGAATTTCGAAATACTTTGGACTCTTTGATTTTAGTTCTGTAGTCTTCATCGTGATTTTTATGGTATACTGTGAACCATATTTTGAAATCACTACCTTTCAGTTGTTTTGTTGCTTGAGGTATACTGTTGAACCTCTTCGATATATCAGAGATTGCTTCTAGTAAGTTTTCTTGATGCTGGCCATTGTACCTGTGCGGCCGAGCCAAACCTTTGCTTGTAACTTTACTTCAGAAAATTTGTTGTCTGCATGCAAAAAATATTTTTGGCGTCTCGTTCAGAGGCTAAGTACATGACAGATGTGTAATAGATTTGATAGACAGAGGTAACTATTAACGTGTCTCCTGGAATATGAGCAGAGATATGATGTTAACATGCTTATTCGATAATAAGCAGAGGTGTGATTTTAACGTATTTATTAGATGACAAGCAGGGGTATGATGCTAACGTACTCATTAGGTGACAAGCAGAGGTATGATATTAACATGCTTGTTAGATGATAAGCAGATGTATGATATTAACGTACTAATTTGAGGTCAAGCAGAGGTATTATGTTAACGTGCTCATTAGAATTCTAACCGTTTAGTGACATCTAGTATGACGGATCAGGAAAAAACAGAGGTATCATTAAATATGTCTAAAAAACTCGACCTATTCAAAGGATCTAGTCATGATAGGAATGAGTTAACTAAACAGAGGTGACGGTTAACGTATTTAACTTGGAATTTGACTATCAGAGGTAACCGTTAACTTGATAGGGAAATGATTTTTGTCAAAGGTAATTTTTAACTTAACGATATTAAAAACAAGTTCATCAGAGGCTGTGATATTGGACTTGATGAAGTGTGAGTTTTCTTTTCTGTCAGAGGTGAAAGTTTAATATGACAGAAGATTTAATTGGATTTTATCTCATTTGATTTTGAATTCTGATGTCAGAGATATGATTTTAACGTGACATATATTTTGTAGAGTCACCGGTTCTGCTGAAGAAAAGTAACGAGAAAAGTCTTGCTGTCAGAGGTGAAATCTTAACGTGACAGGAGATTTGATTGGATTTGATCTCATGGAGAAAAATGATTCGATTTTGTACTCGGGTGTCAGAGGTATGATTTTAATGTGACAAATATTTTAGAGACTTACTGGCTCTACCAGAGAAAATTAATGAGGAAAGTTTTACTGTCAGAGGTGAAATCTTAACTTGACAGGAGATCGATCTGATTAGGATTTTTAGCAAACCCCCAGTTATCAACGGATTTGATTAGCCTTTACCAACGACCGTTTCAATTGGGCTAGCCATACTATTCCCCTCAGTATGGTGAGTTGTCGAGAATTTTGTTTGGGCTTAAATGCAAAACTTTTCCTCTTTCTTTTGCCTTAGCAGCTTTGAGCAATGATGTATCCTTATATTCAGATAAAAATACTATTGTGACAGATTTGTCATGGGATTTTTAGCAAACCCCCAGCTATCAACGGATTTAACTTGTCTTTACCAACTACCGTTTGGGTTGAGCTAGCTATGTTATTCCCCTCAGCATGGTAAGTTATCGAGGGTTTCGTTTAAGCTTAAATGTCAAACTTTTCCTCTTCCCTTCGCTTTAGCAGCTTTGGATAGTTCATGCTTTTACTCCAGCATGACGGGTTGGTAAGAAATTTATTCTCTTTCTGTTGCCTTCGCAACGTTAGGCAGTTCATGCTTTTACCCCAGCATGATGGGTTGATGAGAAACTGGTTCTTTTCTCATTGCCTTGACAGCATTGGACAGTTCATGCTTTTTACCCCAGCATGATAGGTTGGCGAGAAACTGGTTTTCTTTCCGTTGCCTTGACAACGTTGGGCCGTTCATTCTTTTTACTCCAGCATGATGGGTTGGCGAGAAACTGGTTCTCTTTTCGTTGCCTTGACGACATTGGGCAGTTCATGCTTTTTACCCTAGCATAATGGGTTGGCGAGAAACTGGTTCTCTTTACATTGCCTGACGGTGTTGGGTAGTTCATACTTTTTACCCCAGCATGATGGGTTGGCGAGAAACTGATTTTCTTCCCATTACCTTGACGCCGTTGGGCAGTTCATACTTTTACCCCAGCATGATGGAATTGGCGAGGACTTCATTTGGGATTACACGCCAAACATTTCCTCTATCCTTAGTCATAGAGTTGTAATATTCATTTTCATTTTGTACCTCAGTTGGGGTGTGGAGCTGCACGCTAGCGACCAGCATTTCTTTATTTGCTGTGTTGAAGAGGAGGTCAGATGACTCTATTTCCTTAATAGCAATATTTCTTTAAGAATTTTTCATTGATTGGTATTATCATTCGGTCACCGTATTGATTGATCAATCGGTATACTCCATTTGAGTAGACCGCCTCTACTACAAATGGGTCCTTCCACTTTGGCTGAAATTTGCCTTTAGTCTTGTGCATCATGGCTAAGACAAAGTCGTCCATTTTGAAAGTTCTTTCTTGTACTTTTTTGTTGAAGGTGCTCTTGAGATTTACGCTTGATACAACTTAATTTGTTATTGCGTATTCAAGATGCAACCTTAGCCCTATATCTGCGGGCTTAACCTCGTATTTTTAGCTGGCAGAGCCTCGCAACTGGGCTAGTATAACTTTACGTTATATGCTAGGTTGAACTTGTGTGTAGGTTTAGCCTTGCACACTGAGTTAGTTTCGCATTTTAGTTGTGAGCATAACTTTGCACTCTGTGCGGACATAGCCTCCCGTTTAAATGACTTTATGTTGGCTTATTGCCGCATTGTATGCAGAGTTTAGTTTTGTTTGCAATGTTTACTGGACGTGGGTCTCACCCCATAAGTGGCCCACATTTGACTGGTTACGAACCCATTGTAAGTCGACGGGCCACCTTCTTTTTCATCGAATATTACGCAAGGCTTCTGGTTGGCTTGGCGCCTTAAGTTTCTGACGCAGACATTGACCTTCCGCTTCTTAAAGTTTATATGGGGCTCAGAGTTAGTTTTACATTTTGGCCGTGAGTATAGTCTCGCATTTAGATGACTTTATGCTGGCTTGGCTTTGTATTATGTGCAGAGTTTGCTTTGCATTGTAAACAAGGCTTATTGGTATGGGCCCACTGGGTGGGCCACATTTGAATGGTTGTTGTAATTCAATTGACCGCCTTCTTGTTCTTTGAAGTTTATGCGAGACTGAGAGTTAGCTTCGCATTTTAGTCGTGAGCATAGCCTCTCGTTTAAATAACTTTACGCTGGCTTGGCCTCATACTGTATGCGGGGTTTAACCTCGCGTTCTTGCTTCTATCTTAGTCTCACATTATACGCAAGTTTATCTGATTGTAGAACTCACCCCCTGTGTCAACCTCATTTGGCTCTTCCTAGAGTTCATCATATGATAACAAATCACTTCCATCTTTGTGGCAGATTATGCGAGACTGGTTCTTAGCTTTTCATTATGATGATTCTGTGCAAGGTTGAGACTTGTTCTTGCATATAGCACTTCCACACTAGGCTAAAACTTAGCTTATGCATTTTTTTATATGTAAGGCTGGAAGTTAGCCTCATATTCTGATTCATTTTCAAACTCAGGATTAGCCTCACGCACTGTATTAATCATGCACGCTGGCTTGGTTTTGTGTACCGTAGGTTTAATGCAAGGCTGCAAGTTAGTCTTGTATTAGCATCTTTTTCCGATAATGGAAATCACGCAGGCTGCCAGATAGCCTCGCGTCCTTACGTTTCAATTATTTTACGCGGGGCTGCAAATTAGTCTCGCATTTTGGAGCTTTTGCACTTTTGATGGCTTTACTTTGCATAGTCTTGCATTGTTCGCAGGTATTAGTCTCGCGTTCTTTATGCTGGCTTTGCCTCGTACTGTATTCAAATATAATTTTACATTCTGGCTTCATATGTATCCCTGTTTGGCTGGATGTGGGTCCCCACCCTCGGCGTGGGCTACATTTAACTGGTTTCATTGGGTATTCAATTGATCACCATCTTCTCATGCAAGACTGCTGATTGGCTTGACGTCTGACTTAAGTCTTAACTTTCCATTTTTTTTCCGAAGTTTACGAGGGGTTAGGAGTTAGCCTCGCATTATGGACTGTTTTGCGTTTTGGATTAACTTCGTGCTCTGGATTTACCTCACGTGTTGTGTTTGTCGTGTGTTGGCTCAGCCTTGCACATTGGGTTTATCCACGCATGCTGGCTTAGCCTCACACTGATTTTAGTTCACATTCTTGTAGTAGGATTAGCCTCGTTTTTGTACTTGCATAGCCTTACGATCTATGCTGGCATATCCTTGCATCTGGATGACCTTAGCGAGCTTAGTCTCGACTATGGATTATGATTTAACCTTACCCATATGCCGAGTTAGACTTGTGCGCTAGCTTAATCTCGCGCACTGAGCTAGACTCGTGCATTAGTTTAGCCTCGCGCACTGAATAAGTCTCGCGCTTCACTTGTAGACATAGTCTCGCATCTTGCTGGCTTTAAGTTGGCTAGGCCCCTCCCGTGTTTTATGTAGGATTTAGCTTTGCGCTCTGGATGTGGGTTCTACCCCCCGAGTGGATCCCATTTGGCTCACACACGTCTAAAACTTAGCTTTGCTCTTCAAGCATGGGTATAAATTTGCATTCTGGATCAATTTACACTGGCTTGGTCTCGACTTAGCCTCCCATCTAGATGACTTTATGTTAGCTTGGTCTTGAATCAGCCTCGTGTCTAAAATAACTTGTACGCGAGTTAAGCCTCGCATTGTATGCGAGCATAATCCCACGTCTGAATTACTTTTAGGCAGATTTAACCTCACGTTATACGTGAGGATAGACTTGTGCACTGACTTAGCCTAGCGCATTGCATTTGATTTGTGCGCTGGTTTAGCCTTGCGCATTGAATTAGACTCAAATTTTAGCTGGGAGCATAACCTTGCATTCTACATTGGCATAGCTCTCCATTTGGATGTCTTGTGGGCGTAGCTTGGCGTCCAGGCAATTTTAGCTCAATTTTGCGTTCAACGTGGATTTTGGAGTGTTCTTTTTCCTTTGCGGCGATTCTAAGTTATCTCTTGTGCTCTTTTAACTTTCTTCATCTCCTTTGCTTCATGGTCCCTTCATCTTCGAATGTGAGAATTTCCACCTTAAGGCAAGGGTTGTAATTTTGGAGAAATTGCTGTGAATTGTTTGTGCAATAATCTCATGCAGTGGAGCCTTAGCACTCATATTGGCTCGCCAGCTATGGTACACTGATTACTGTATCCATAATCAGTCATAAAACTAGCTCGTCCTTGCAGAAGTTCTTCAGCCTCTTGACTCGATGGGTATGAGATAGAACCATCAGATGTATCATATATTTGTTTATTATTTTGGCTCTCAGTAAAAAGTTCCCATGAAATCTTGCAGGAAGCAAGATATGTTGCTCACAATCGGGCACCTTTAATTTGGTGGTCTGTCATTCTTGACAAGGGCCTTTATTGCTACAAGTGCTTTGTTAGAGGCATTATACACCATATCAAGGATACAGATCACAACCTCACTGCCCCACACTTGGTATGTTAGTATATCCAGCCAACATCGAGTTTCTTAGGTCAAATTCCTTTCATGCATTTGATCAAACACCTTGCGGGTTTCTTCCAAATTGCCCAAGAGCGCATACCCATTGATTGACGTGTTTCACTAAGACAGTATCTCGACACCACATTATGTCAAACACTGCCAGTGTGAGCATGATCTCTTCGCACTTTACAAGATCATCGATCATCGAATTCCAACACAGAGTCTTTTGGACAGAACCATCATCGAACACCATGTGAGTAAACTCGACATCCATTGCTGACACAGCATACATGTGGATGAGGATGTTCGGGATGTAGGGTTCGGTCTTGAAGGTGATGGAGCACTCGAAAGTTGCATGAACAGAGGAATTTTAGCAACGGTAGCAGCATCAAACTTTGCCAGGTGTGATCTTTTGTCACCACCAAGAGCTTCGCCTGAGTTGAACACTCAGAAGCAGACAAGGAATTCATGATGGACGCGCTCGAGCAATTCCGTAATGGCGGGAACCTGTTTTTTCATTGGAGAGATTCCTTTGCAGCTCGGCCTGTTTGGGAACTTCACCACTTCGGTGCTACGTCCATCAGGGTCTCGGGCCTGATCCCACCGGAGTTCAGCAACCTGCTAGCTTTGTATGATACTGACATATTGGTTTAGATTTGGGCAGAGCTCGGTTTGTGCTCCGGGTTGTGGAACCTCTACTTGCAAGTAGAGCTACTCTTAACTTTGTTTTATCTAGTGATTTCTCATCTTCTAAACCGGAGATGCTGGACGCATCAAAATTTTCGAATATAGAATTACTCTCCACATCATCAAAATCTTCTTCCTTGATTGTTTTCTTGTTAGCAATGCTCAAATTGAGACAATAAAGATTGGATTTGAAGTGGAAGAGTTGTTTTTTTTTTTTTTTTTTTTTTTTTTTTTTTTTTTTTTTTGTAGGGAGTCGAATTTTGACTCATCTCGACATCGACTCCTTCAACCTTCATGTTTGAATTGATATCTGCATTGATTTCTTCTTCTTCTTCTTCCGCTTTATTCTCGGCGGTGGCAGCAGTGACACTCGACGAATCGATGTTTTAGATTTGATGGTTGGAGGAAAGTCGAAGAAGGATTGAGATGATTCTTTAATTTTTTTTTTTTTTTTGCCGTGGGATCACTGCACTGTAGGTGCGCATGCACGCGCGCAAATGGGACCATCGCATGGGTGGGCCCCGCGCCAATTATTATTATTATTTTTTTCTTTTATAATAATAATTATTATTATTATTAATTTTTATCATTTTTTTTATATTTTTTATATTTTTTTATTATTATTTTTTAATTTATATTTATTATTATTATTATTTTATTTTGCATTTTTTTATTTTTTTATATTTTTCTTTTTATATTTTTATATTATTTCTTATATTTTTTATATATATTTTAAAAAAATTTCTATTTCTTTATTTTTTTTTCTCTTTTCTACTTCTTTTTATATATTTTTTTACTTTATTTTAATTTTTTTCTTTTTTTTTGCTCAACTTGTGCAGGAGGGGGGAAAATGCGGGAGGTCCAGGTGGGCCCCACTAGAGCAGAGTACTTTTTTTCTTCTTTGTTTTTCTTTTTTTTCCTTTTTTATTTTCTTTTTCTTTTTTCTCTTCAACCCGTGCGGGGAGAGGGGGAAAGCGTGGGGCCCAGGTGGCCCCACCCAAGCGTTGTATTATTATTATTATTATTATTTTTGATCTTGTCAATTTTTGGAAGATAACGCCTTACTTTTATCTTTTTTTTTTCGATTGGTGATGACATGTTGTTAATTTTTTTATTTTTATTATTTTTATTTTTTATTTTTATTTTTTATTATTTTTTTGGGTGATGACACCTCGCATTTTTTATTATTATTTTTTTTTATCGTAGATGAGGCCTTTTCAATTTATTTTTATTTTTATTTTAATTATTATTTTTTATTTTTATTTTATTCTATTCTATTTATTACTTTTTATTTTTTATTTATTTATTTATTTATTTTTTGTCTCACGGATTCGGTATCCCGCGGGTTGCATCCCGGGATTGCATCCGTGAGTTTATTTTTTTTTTGTCTCACGGGTTCGGTATCCCGCGATTGCATCCGCGGGTTGCATCCCGTGATTGCATCCACGGGTTGCATCCCGCGATTGCATTCGCGGGTTGTGTTCCGTGGGTTTCCTCCATGGGTTGCGTCCGGCGATTGCATCTGCGGGTTGCATCCCGCGATTGCATCCACAGGTTGCGTCCCGCGATTGCATCAGTGGGTTGCACCCCATGGGTTGTATCCAGTTTTGTCAAATTTTTTTATAGCGATAACGCTTCAATATATATATATATATAGACAATGACGTCTTGTTTTTAATTATGGGTGATGACACCTCATAATAAATTTTTTTTAGACAGACGATGACATCTTGTCAATTTTGATGGGCGATAACGTCTCACATTTCTTTATCGTTACCTGGCGATGACGCCTAAGCTCCGAATCAAAAAAAATTTAAAGGTCGGATTGCGCCGCCCCCCAAACTCCCACTGTAGTCGCCAATTCTTGTACGCCCGAAATTTGTAATTTTCTTCTATTGGAAATTTACTTTAGAATTACACCAATAAAGAGAAATTACATAAAAAATTTCCTGATTACAAGAATGAGGATCGATTGATTTCAATTCCCCTTTACTTTTGTGGATTCTGGCAGCGGTGGAGTCTTGATTCTGCACTCCGTTGACGATCCGATCTGGATTGAGATAAAAATTGATCTCTCTGGAACTTCTGGACTCTTTGGAAAAATCCTCCTCCAAAAAGAATCCTAAAAAGAATCACTGTCTTCAGTTTTATAGATTGAGAAGCGCTTCTAAACTAGTCAAAAATCTTCCCTCGAATCCGGGTTAAATCTATGTGATTAATCCCTAAAAATCTGGATCCCCATGCAAATGGAACGGAAGCGGAAGACATCTAGCGGGTTGCAACCCGTAGGAGCTCCCGCCGGCTCCCACGGGTTGCAACCCGTAGGAGCTTCCCGCGGGTGCCCACCCGCGGGAATTATTCCTCTCTTTTTTTTTTCTTCTTCTTCTTCTCAATTTTTTTTTTTTTTGATGTCTACATTTAGCTTTTCTTTCATACCAGGCTCCATATGGTGCCATGTCTGAAATTTCTTTTGTTGGCGATCTATGCAAAATATGAACAGGTATAGATACTGTTTTAGCCCAAAAATTATTTGAAAGGCTTTTACCTTTTAATATACTTCTGACCATCTCCACTATAGATCTGTTTCTTCATTTTGTAATGCTATTCTGTTGATAAGTGTACCTTATTGTCAGCTCTTTCTTTATCCCTTGAGATTTGCAATAATCTTGAAACTTTGCAGAAGTAAATTCTTCACCTTGATCCAATCTTAACACCTTCAATTTGTGGCCACTTTTTTTTTTTTTTCACAAAAGCTTTAAATTGATCAAATATTGAAAAAGTTTCTGTTTCTTTCCTTTAGAAAATAAACCCACATCTTTCTACTATAATCATCAACAAATAGTAGAAAATATCTTTTGTCACCTATTGATAGAGTTTGAGTTGAGCCACAAACATCAGCATGTACCAATTCTAATGGAGCTTTAACTCTCTATGAAGTTTTAGTAAAAGGTAATCTATGCATCTTTGCAAAAAACATCCTTCACAAATCTTTTCTTTTTTATTTATGTGTGGAAGTCCAATTACCATACTCTTTTTAGCAAATTTAAACTTCTGAAATTTAAATGGCCATATCTTAAATCTCATAATAGAGATATATTGTTTTCTTTAGATTTAAAAGCAAAATTCTCCATTGGCATGCTTAGAGGAAATACTTTATTTGGAGAAATTTTTATTCGAGCCACAATATTATTATTTTTATCAATAATCACACATTCATCTTTCATGAAATTTAGTAAACATACTTTTTGCATTAATTGTCCCACACTTAGCAAATTTTGTGCTAGCCTCGGAATATAAAGAACATCCGAAATAAATTTTGTCATACATTTCTTTATTTGCACAGCTATCACTCCCTTTCCTTCAGCTTTTTGTAGATTTCTATCTCCGAGCTTTTCTTGAGATTTGACTTCTTCATTCAGCTTTACAAAACTACTCTTGTTTCCCATCATATGATTACTGCAACCACTATCCAAATACTAAATATCTATTGTTTCTAATTGAGCATTAAGACAAGAGTAAAATAAATAATCTGTTTCACTCTAATTAGCTTCATTATTTTTCTGAAACCAACAAATTTTTTGGGAGTGATTATTAATTTTGCATTTAATGCATTTATATCTGCAATCATATTGTGGCTAGACTTCTCACAAATTCATAGTAGGAGGTAAAGTTACCTTTTGAAAAATTTCTATTTTTGTCATACCTTCTTCTTGGTGCATGATTATATTTTTCAACATTCTTTTGTTTCTAGTCACCTCTCTATTGTTGTTTCTTTTGAAAATATCTTTTTTTTTAATTTTCTTCTTCGACTTTACTCCTCTCTTCTCTGATAGTTGTACTTTTAATTGAAAAGCTTGTTCCACCTTTCTAGTTGAAGTCCTGTTCCTTCTAAGCTCATGCGATTCCAAAGAAACCATTTGTTCATAAAAACTTAATTTTGATAAATCTTTAGATTCTTCAATTGCAACTCTAATGTGATCTCACGAAGATAGCAAATTTCTTAGTATGTTCTCAACAATTTTCTTTTCTTAAATTGTGTTCCCGCAACTTCTAATCTGATTAATTATAGAAGTTACTTTACTGAAAAATTCTTTCATAGATTCATTATCTTCCATCTGAATATTGTCAAATTCTCTCCAAAGAGTCTGCATTGTGAAAGATATTACTTTGTCAGAACCTTTAAACTCTTGCTTCAGAATATTCCAAGCCTCCTTTGATTTGGAAGCTATTATAATTCTGAAAAAGATTGCTTTGCTCACCCTTTGTTGAATAAAGAGAAGCGCCCTCGTGTCCTTCTTCTTGTTCTCTTTGAACTCCTTTTGCTTGGTTGATGTCCATGATGTAAGTGTTGCCGAATCTTTAGTCTCTTCGTATCTATCTTCCACAAGTTCCCAAAGTTCTTGGGAGATGAAAAAAGTCTTTATTTGGAGACTCCAATAATCAAAATTTTCACCATCAAATATAGAAACAAGGTTTTGAGAATAGGGGAACAAGAATGGTGCAGATAAAAAGGAAATTGCCATAATGAATTAGGTTTATAATGGAAGAAGAATATAAGGCTTGGGAAGTGGGAACTAACCTGATACCAAATTTGTTGAAGTAGACGGAAGTATTAGTACATTGATAACAAAATAATAAAGGATCCAAGCAGATATGAAAGTAATAAAAACAAATTCTATTATTTAAGAGGGAGAGAAAATGGCTACTTGTATTTAGCTCTTTGGTTTTAACTCTTTGGCGTACATGTTTTATGATTCAAAATCTCTATTTATAGAATCACATGTATTGAATTTAACACCACATTTTGTTATTAATCACCTCCAATTAATTTGCCAATTGACTTTGACCTCATATTTTCCTATTAATTTACCCATTGATTTTGCCTTCATATCGCCTCCAATTAATTTGCTCATCGACTTTGGCTTCATATTTCTCACATTTTAAATGTATTCTAGAAATTACAAATTACTCTTTAGCATAAAAAACTATATAAGGCCTTAATTAGTTTGATAGAAAGTGACATGGATAATAAGATTGAGTTATTTATATGGAAACGTGAGGTCTTCTCAATATCTTAATATTTCTATCTTCAACTCTTTTTATGCCTTCTCTGTTTCAGTTCCCAATTCAGTTATCTTCATGTCATTTTCTGGTTAATGAGCCTAATTGAATTCTCTTAATTAAAATTCATTACATAAAGTGACTTAACTGTTGGGTCATTGATCAAGTTCCCCCTTCCCCCCTATGGAGTGTGCCACGTGGAGAACTGCCAAATTTACTCTATTAGCTTTCAAGCTTCCATTGGTACCACTCGCTTACTCATGATGCTAATTTTTCTAAAAATCATCGAACTATCTTGAACAACAGTTTATGCCGATAGTTGTCAAATATGAATTTAATTCTCAAATATTGAAGATAACAATTGCATCTACACTGACTTATCGCCAAAAGGGCTATACTGACTTGGGATGACCTCCAAAAAAGAGGTTGGAAAGGACCAGATATGTGCATTATGTGCGGTGCAGCGGCTGAGTCAAATGCGCATATTTTCCTCACGTGCACTTTTACGACACGTATTTGTGATAAGTGTGCTGCTTATTTGCATCTTACACTTAAGATAACTGAGGTTGATGATATATGGAACATGGTAGATGCTAGTACGTAGGAGCACGCGACAATGTGTCCATATGTGTCACATAATGATTGCAGCTATACGTTGGAATGTGTGGTGAGAGAGAAACAACAGGATCTTCTGACACCGTATACATTCTAGCCATACATGCTTCTACTTTACATATATTGATACACTCTTGGACATGTCTACTTTCAGACAGAGAGAGACTATGCCTCTCTGAAGGGCAGGACACCTAGGAAGACGAACATGACTTATAGCAGGCGGGTGATGCATGTCAAAGCATGATAGAGCCGTTCATGAAATATGTGTGTTTTCGGTGAAATTTTCTGGTTCTCTTCATTGCCACATATTACAATATCTTCAAAGATTACAATAATTTCAAAATTACAATGAAAAGAAATATAGAAAACAAGAAGAGATTTATAAATTCTATCTCTTTTTACAAAAGTAGTGGGCTCTTCATGTGGCTATGAGGCGTAGATCTTGTACCCCGTTGACTATCCGACAGAGATGGGAGCTTGGAAACAGCATGAGGTTGCCCTGCCTGCTGAATTTCTAGAACGCACATATGCACGTTAAATTGACTAGATTAACCGGATTGTATGCACTCAAGAGCTCGTAAATTATGCACTCAAGAGTACGGACCTTGGGTCTCCCCAAAAGGTACCCTCCATAATGCCTCATGACGACTATTTATAGGCACAAGTTGGGTGGATCACCTGCCTTTCAGATAATGATGGAAATATATCGTATTAAATCAAATATTTGATTTAATCTGATATGATTTGGTTCAATGAATCTGGTCATGATTTGATCCAGGAAGGATTTGACAGAATCTCTGAGATTTTCAGTTTGATTAGATTGTACTTAATTTGGATTTGACTAGATTTGAGATCTCTATCCACTTTGATTCTATTTGGATTCTTTGAGATATTGGCAGATGTGGGCCCCCTCCTCATTAATTTTTCCCTGTCAACAAGACCCCCTCTAAAGTTTTCGAAATCTCATCGTTAGTTTATAACGAGTTTCGAAATACTTTGGATTTCTTTGTTGTGATTTTGTCATGAGCTTGAACTATTCATTGATCGATGAGCTGTTCAATCAATGACTGCCAGAGGTGATCATTAACGTGTCAGTCTTGGGTGACTAGTTGATATAGTATTTTGAGGACATCCTTTGGTCGTTCTTCTTGATAGATCTTCTTGTTAACATCTGACCTCTTTTTTTTTTCTTCATGGAATATCCACTTTACAATGATGAATTTTGCGCCTGCTCGTTTCTTCATTCCTACAAACATGAATAAAGAATTCTTTTAGTTTCATGTCGCTTACTTTCATAATATTTGAGCAATGGGTGATGGAATGGAAGTAAAGTGATAATGACTTGATAGTTTTGGATATGATGACAATGGTGTAAGTGGTATATGATAATGGTTTTGGTAAACGATTGATTTTGAAGGAGAAGTGACTCGCCTGCTGACAGACAGAGCCTGATGACTCGTCTGACTTACAGACAGAGCCAGATGACTCGCCTGGTTAACAGACAGAGCTGATGATTATTGGATTGATATTAAGAACCATGAGCAGAGGTGTTCAGAAAACGTACCCATGGAACTTTGGCAGAGGTGTACTGTTAAGCATATCAAGATTGCTTGGCATGTTTAACGGGATACCTCTCCCCTTTGCCTTTTCGGCATCGGGTTGCTCCTACCCCCAGTATGATAAGACTGGTCGAGAATTTTATCTTCCTCTTGCCCCTTGCCTCAAGGGCGTTGGGCTGTCCGCACATTCTTTCTTATCATAATGAGTATCTATTCAATAGATTGTTGGAGTATGACCGGGTGAGGGTCGAAAACTATGGGCAGAGGTGTTCAGAAAACGTACCCATGGGGTCTCGGCAGAGGTGTTCAGAAAAACGTACTGAGGTGACCGGGTTAGGGTCAGAAAAACATGAGCAGAGGTGTTCAAAAAACATACTCATGGGGTCTTAGCAGAGGTGTTCAGAAAACATACCAAGGGGTTTCGGCAGAGGTGTACTGTTAAACATACCGATTGGGTCTCAGCAGAGGTGTTCAGAAAACGTACTGAGGTGACCATGTTAGGGTCAGAAACCATGGGCAAAGGTGTTCAGAAAACGTACCCACAGGGCCTCGGTAGAGGTATTCAGAAAACATACCGAAGTGACCGTGTTACGGTCAGAAAGCCATGAGCAGAAGTGTTCAGAAAATGTACTCATGGGGTCTTGGCAGAGGTGTTTAGAAAACGTACCAAGGGGTTTCAACAGAGGTGTACTGTTAAACATACCGAAGTGATTGGATTTAAGTTATAAGGTAGCTCGTCCGGCCGACAGACAGAGCTGATGACTCGCCTGGCTGACAGACATAGCTGGTGATCATGTTGGGATCATAGATTGCATTATTTGTGATTGCTCAAATCTTGCTGTCAGAGGTAAGATCTTAACGTGATAGGTTCACGAAATTTTTAGCAAACCCCCAGCTATCAACGGATTTGATATGCCTTTACCAATCGTCGTTCGCATTGGGCTAGTCATGCTATTCCTCTCAGTATGATGAGTTATCGAAGGTCATGTTTGGCCTTAGATGCCAAACGTTCCATATGCCCTTTGATTTTGGAGCATTGGGTGGTTCATGCTTTTACCTCAGCATGAGGAGTTATCGAGGATTTGAATTCCTCTCCCCTTTGCTTTTGGAGCATCGGGTAATGATATATCCTTATATTCAGATAAGAATACTGCTGTGACAGATTTGTTATGGAATTTTTAGCAAATCCCCAGCTATTAACGAATTTGATTTGCCTTTACCAACTACCGTTTGAGTTGGGCTAGCCATACTATTCCCCTCAGTATGGAAAGTTGTCGATGGTTTCATTTGGGCTTAAATATCAAACTTTTCCTCTTCTCTTTGCTTTAGAAGCTTCGGACAGTTCATGCTTTTTACCCCCACCATGATGGGCTTGCTGAGAAATTTATTTTCTTCTTGTTACCTTGATAGTATTGGACAATTCATACTTTTACCCCCAGCATGATAGGGTTGGCGAGGATTTTGTTTGTTCTTACATGTCAAACGTTTCCTCTATCCTTAGTCATAGAGACGTAGGATCCATTTTCATTTCAGACCACAAGTTAGGGTGTGGAACTTTGTGCTAGCGGTGAGTGAAAATTTCTTCTCTTATTGTAATGAAAGAGAGGTTGGATGAATTCATTTCTTTAAGAATAATATTTTTTTACGAATTTTCCATTAATTGGCATCATCATCCGATCACCATGTTGAGTAATTAACCGGTATGCTCCATTTGGATAGACCTTCTCTACAACGAATAGGCCCTCCCACTTTGGCTGAAATTTGCTCTTCTTGTGCGTCATGGCTAAGACCAAGTCGTCCATTTTGAAAGTTCTTTCTTGTACTTTTTTTTTGCTGAAGGTGCTCTCGAGATTTGCGGTTGATACAATTTGATTTGTTATTGCGCGTTCAAGATGCAACCTTAGCCCTATATTTGCGGGCTTAGTCTCGTATTTTAAGCTGGCGGAGCCTTGCGACTGGGCTAGTATGACTTAGCGTTATACACGGGGTTGGACTTGTGTGATGGCTTAGTCCCGCGCACTAAGTTAGATTTATGCGTTGACTTAGCCTCGCACACTGAATTATCTTCGCATTTAGTTGCGGGCATAATTCTGCAGTCCACATGAGCATAGCCTCGCGTTTAGATGACTTTACGTTGGCTTAGTGTCGCATTGTATGCAGAGTTTAGCATTGTATGCAACGTTTACTAGATGTAGGTCCCACCCCCTGCATGGGCCACATTTGATTGGTTATGAGCCCATTGTATCAAGAGCCACCTTCTTCATAAAAATTATGCAAGAGTGCTGGTTAGTATGGCACCGTAAGTCTCTGATGCAGACCTTGGCCTTCCGTTTCTTAAAGTTTATGCGGAGTTGGGAGTTAGCCTTACATTTTGGACCACTTTGAGCTTTGAATTAACTTCGTACTCTGGATTTGCCTCGCGCGCTGTGTGTGCTGGCTTAGTCTTGCACACTTGAAGTTTTATGATGGGCTGCTACTTAAGCTTGCATTCTGCCTCTCTTCCAGCAATGGAAGATAGTCTCGTATTTTGTCGTTCTTACGCAAGTATTATCCTCACATGTTAACTGTTTTACATGAGGCTGCAGATTAGCCTCTCATTTTGGAGCTTCTATGCAAAGCTGAGATATAGCCTCGCATTTTATTCACTTTTATATTTTGAATGAATTCTGTATGCTGGCTTAACCACGTGCACTGGGTTATCCATCTATACTGGCTTAGCCTTGCACACGGAGTTAACTTCACACTCTTGTTGCAAGCTTAACCTCGCATTGTACGCGGGGTTTCATACACGGCATAACCTCAAGTATGAATAAATTTACACTAGTTTGGTCTTGACATTGCCTCGTGTGTGGATGATTTTACACTGGCTTGGTCTTGATATAGCCCCGTGTGTGGATGATTTTACACTGGCTTGGTCTTGAGTTAACTTTGTGTTTAAATAACTTTACGCTGGCTTGGCCTCGCGTTGTACGCAGGGTTTAGCCTCGCGTTCTTGCTTCAGGCTTAGCCTCGCATTATACACGAGGTTATCTGGTTGTGAATCCCACCCCCTATGTCAACCTCATTTGGCTCTTCATAGAGTTCATCATATAGTAACAGATTGCTTCCATATTTTTGGCAGATTATGCGGGAATGGGTCTTACACTTTCATTCTGATGATTCTGTGCAAGGCTGAGACTTAGCCTTGCATTGTAGCACTTCTACGCTAAGCTGAGACTTAGCTTTGCATTTTTTTTTCTATGCAAGACTGGAACGTAGCCTCGCATTTTGATTCATCTTCAAACTCTGGATTAGCTTCGCGCGTTGTGTTAATTACGCATGTTGGCTTGGTTTTGTATACCGAAGGTTTCATGCCATGCTGCAAATTAACCTTGTGTTCTGCATCTTCTTCCAACAATGAAAATCACTCGGGCTACCAGATAGCCTCGCATATGTGTTATTCTCATGTTTCAACTGTTTTACGTGGGACTGCAGATTAGCCTCGCATTTTGGGGTCTTCTATGTAGAGCTGAGACATAGTATTGCATTTCCACTCACTTTTGCACTTTGGATGACTTTAACGAGCATAGCCTCATATTTGGATTATGATTTAATCTTGCGTTATATGCAGGGTTAGACTTGTGCACTGGCTTAGCCTCGCGCACTGAGTTAGACTCATGTGCTGGTTTAGCCTCACGCACTGAATTAGCCTTTCATTTCAGTTGCGGACTTAGCCCCGCATCTGGCTAGTTTTACGCTGGCTTGACCCGCATTGTACGTGGGTTTAGCCTCGCGTTTAGCTCATTTCTATATTCATCATGGGCTTTGAAATTTTTTTTCTTGCAATGATTATGAGTTCGCTTTTTGAGGTCCTTCAATTGCTTGAGTTCTGTTGCGAAGATCGGCGGAGATGTAGGTGGCACGACCGGAGCGGCGCTTCGCCGAAAAGGTCTACCTCCTTGGCGGGCTCGAGCCTGATTACGGGGAAACAAATCTTCTCAGGCCAAGGTACTTCTCAGGTTTTTGTTGATGTCTTCTTGACTGTGATTCACAACAGCGCCCGTATATCCAAGTCTAAGAGGGATTAGGTTGCCTATAAAGAAGTTCCTTTCATCTGCACCTTTATCCATAATATCCATCCAACTTTTGTGATGACACCAATTCTGGTTGGTCTTATTCCAGGGTGACATTCAGAAAAACCTTCAAATGAATTTGCTTAACCGAAACCCCTTTGATCTTTCACTATCAGTTTCAGCATGATCTCATTAAAATCAAAGAACATCTTCCTATGCACATGCAGGAACTGCCTCACTTGTCCCCCTCCACCGCCTCTTAGCCGCTTCGGGCAGTGGACCAGCGGCCTCCTCGTGCAGATTCTGACCCTCTCGGCAAGGAATCTTGCCCCACAAGCACCTCAAGAACACTCAATTTACCGTTACTCTGGCTCCCTACGATAGCACCCGGCACGCCTCATGCTGCTACTTTTTATTACTAATGGTGGTGGTTGAAGGCATCACACCGATGGTTGAGGTGAGAAAAGGAACCAAGGACGATGGTTGTCAGTTGGGAATTTCATCGAACAGTTGGCGGGCGAGGTCATTGTCCGCTTCATGTTCCATCTTTTTTATGTGGGTGTTGCTGAATCCACAGGATCTGATGAAATCCGCAAAGGATAGTGGCTTCAGGATGGATTTGTGTTGAGGTCGACGGTTTCGCGTGGCAAGACGATCTCGACATGGCAGAGACGATCTTGGCAATGATGCAGATGTTGGCTCTGTCCTAAGAGATACCCTCCGGGATGGCTACGCTGTCGCGGCCCAGGTTGGTTTTTTGTATCAATTACTATAGCAGTGAATGTAGTATCATGACTGGTATTATTTCGATCCAACTTCTTCCTTTTTTTGGGATAGATTTCAGGGTAAAGTCAAAGTTGGGAATTTCATCGAACAGTTGGTGGTGAGCGTGTTGGAAGTGAGAGGATCATGCCTTAGAGAACTCACCCTCCTTCATGCCCTCATCCATGAGATCAAACTTGCGATCGGTGCGAGAAAAGACCGCAGTGAGGTTGGTGGAGCTGGAAATCACACACACACCCCCTGCACTTTGGACAGATCACCACCCGGTACCATCGTTGGCGGCTAGTAGTTGATGCCACATTTTGAATCAGGCACCAATCGACCATTTGGATGGTGTGCTTGGTCTTGATGGTGGCAACAGCAACATTCATGTCCTTGGGCACCACATCACCACGGTACATGAGACAGTAGGCCATGTACTTGCCATGACTGGGGTTGCACTTGGCCATCATGGAAGACGGCTTGAAGATGCTGTTGGAGATCTCTGCAACCGAGAGCTGTTCATGGTAGGTCTTCTCTGATGTATGGACTATGCAATTTAAATTTGTGGATAATGAAATCCTCCATTCTAGTGGAAATTTGCATCAAGTTAGTCAATCCTTGAAATGACTGGGGTTGATTGTGCTCCGATGGAGAAGGGGCCGATGTGACTTTGGGGAAAGAGGCCGCGGCCTTCTTGCAAAGTCTTGATACTCCTGTTAAACGAGAGTTCAATCCTTCGTAGAGGCCGCAACCTCTTCCTGTTTACATTGATTAAAATTCAACGATCAAGACTCCACGTAGGTACTCAAAGTCAAGGGTGATGGCAATGTGGACGAGCTGAGGACCACAGGTGCTGTAGTTGTTGCCACGATCGCGATCGCACTTGTCTACATTGCGAAAACAAGCATGGGCCTCCGGTATCATCATCATTACAGCTTCTGGAAGGCTTCTACCAGCTCGAACTAAGAGCTCAAGGACACCATCAAAGGCACCAGAATCGGAGGAGCTGGCATCTACAATGGGTAGAAGTTTCTTCATTTCGTCTTTCGGTAAGCCCAGTTCCTTGCACTTTAGAAGACCCTCACGTGCCTTCATCCGGTTTATGTTCCCTCGAAGTGCGTTAATCACGATCCCAGCTAGGAAAGGTATTTGTGGAAAAACGAGAGTGAACCAGTGCCATGTAACTTGTAAACCTCTCATCACCAAGATCTGCATAATAGTAACTCTTCAACTGAGCTGGCTTCAGCTGACTCTTGTAAACAACAGTCCTTGAGGACAAAGACAATATGTAGAAGTCCTTCACTCCACCATGTTGTAAGTTTAAAGCGGCTCGAATGGCCACCATAGAGACCCTCCACAATATATACATCTGCTGCTCAAAATCAGCGCTGGAACTTGGACTCGGAGTGAGGAAAACTTGTTCAATGACTGGTTCCGTTTGAAGGGCTGGCTTGCCCAAATCAGTATTATCAGTTGGTACTGGGCGCCACCCAAGAACAACATGCCCCAAGGATTCTGCAACCTTTGCAAAAACAACTTTGCTTTGCTCCCTACGACTTGCATCGGTTGGCAAGAAGAATATGCCAACTGAATACTGACCATGAGCTGGCAATTCAAACCCCCAATCTTTTGTCACCTCTTTGTAGAAGTCATGGGGGAGAGCATAGCAACGAGGATGCCAGCTCCACCACCGGTGTTTACCTCGCAACCGCAAGCCCCTCGATGGGCCATGCGTACTAACATCTAGATTGCGTCGCATACCGTTTTCCTATTATACTCTCCAGACAGCTCAGCGACGAACCCAGCACCACAAGAATCCTTATCGAAGGATGGGTCGTAGAGCCCCAGGGGCTTCTCCGGCACCTGAGAGAGGGACATGGTGGGCCCCATGACCCTCAACTTGGGAGATCGGCCGGAGGCATCGGTCCTCCACGGAAGGACCCTCTTTGACGCCCTCAGACTCTCTCCGTGAACAGCATGCGATCGTCCAGAGGAGGCACACATCACCGTCCTCCATCTCCGCAGATCCGCCATCGATCGGTCCCGCTGCAAAGCCGACGGCAGAGCCACGCAATCGCTTCTAAGCTTGAAGGTCTGGCCTGAGACCGCGGCCATCGTCTCTGAGATTGAAACCAAAATCGTTTCAGCTCGTCTGATCTGATAGACTGAAATTTTCACCGTTTTCTTGAACGTTTCAGCGATTCGATCGATCCACTTAGAAATTGAGAGGAATACAAACTGGAAGCTTTTTATTAAAAAAAATTAAAAAAAGGGAAGAAAAATGGGGAATAAACAAGAGGGGATTTTGATACACCCACAGTATCTCCTCTCCAACCGAGAATCCCCTCGCCCCCACCAGTCCTCTATATCTCTCTCTCTAATTTTCTCTCTTTTTTTATTTTTATTTTTTGGATTAATTTCTAGGTAAAGTCCCAAAAAATACAGAGGATGTCAACGAGGTTTCTCTTGTCTTCGGGTTTGCCGTCTTTGAGGAGATGAACTCCTCGAATTCATTGGTCGAAATTTCAACAATGAAGATTACTCCCATGTTAATTCGGATTGCACCACAACCTTCTAATGCGAAGCGCTTTTCCACTGTGATCGCCATCTTGTTTTCGATGAAATTTTCTGGTTCTCTTCGTTGTCACATATTACAATAATCACAAAATTATAATGAAAAGAAATGTAGAAAACAAAAAGAGCGATTTATAAATTATATCTCTCTTTTTACAAAAGTAGTGGGCTCTTTATGTGGCTATGGGGCGTAGATCTTGTACCCCGTAGCTATGGGGCGTAGATCTTGTACCCGTTGACTGGCCGTTCTGCTTGCTGGATTTCTGGAACGCGCATATGCACGTTAAATTGACCAGATTAACAGGATTGTACGCACTCAAGAGCTCGTCAATTACGAGCTAAAGAGTATGGACCTTGGGTCTCCCCAAAAGGTGCCCTCCACAATACCTCATGATGACTATTTATAGACACAAGTTGGGTGGATCACCTGCCTTTCAGATAAGAATGGAAATATACTGTAATCCAATCAAACATTTGATTTAATCTGATCTGATTTGGTTCAATGAATCTGATCTGATTTGATCCAGGGAGGATTTGGCAGAATCTCTGAGATTTTCAGTTTGATTAGATTATACTTAATTTGGATTTGACTAGATTTGAGATCTCCATCCACTTTGATTCTATTTGGATTTTTTGAGATATTGGCAGATGTGGGCTCTCTCCTCATCAATTTTTCTCTGTCAACAAGGTAATGGGAAGGCACTGACGACGATGAAGATGTTTTTGGCTCATAATTTTGCGGTTTCATGGTTGGATGTACTTTTACCTTTCATGTATGTAGGATAATATAAATACTATATGTTGGAACTCTATGCCCTAATATACCTTTTCTTCTTCTCTTGTATAATGGATGTTATGTTATAATTCATTAATAAAACGTGGAGGGCAATTTGCTCGCAGTTTAACCCCTAATAAAAACAACAAAAAAAACGATGAATTATTTTGTTTTGCTCACTCTACAGGAGATATCTATTCTCCACTGCTGCCAATGTGTTGTCCATTTTCTCCACCATTGATGCAGCAAGAATCAGATTAGACTCTGGAGCAAATCAAACTAGTGTAACACTTACTTACAGTCCAAAATCACATCCAGATCCAACTTTCAGACAACTTGCATTCATATAACCAAAATGCAAGTTCAGTGTCAGTTCAAGAGCCATACAGATTTGATCCAAAGGCTACAAAGAAACTGATTTTACTGGTGGAATCAAATTTAATGGAACGCAGAGAGACTTTCTAACCCGCCGTTTAATATAAAAAAAAATACAAAATAATTTTCCTTAATTCTCACTACAACTTCGGAGACTTTCCCTCAACTCTCACCACAAATAATAATTTCTCTCAACGCTCACCACAACTTCGGAGACTTTTCCTCGACTCTCATCGTAATTTTGGAGTTTTTGTATAATGGAATTGACTTTTAACAGTTTCATAAATATGTAAAGGACAAATCCACCCCAACTTTGGAAAAGGAAAGGATGCGAGAGAGGTTGGAATGAAAAAAGAGATGGGATATTTTGATAAAAATTTCTAATCATTCCAAATTAACCCAATTTGGAATATTTTAAAAAAACACTCCGAAACACCTAAACCTCAAAATACTTGCACAAGCAACAATTCTTATGAACACTTCCTGACACAACACTTCAAAACACCTGTAAACACTTCAAAACTGGGAGTTTCCCAAGGAGCGCACCTTTTTTCTTAGTGAGCCCACTTAAAAACTGTCTGGACTGAAAGCTCGAACGAAAAATACACTGTCTAGGGGCTCACTTGGAAAAGTGGTGTGCTTCTTTAGAAATTCCTAATTATTTAATTTAGGAATTTTAGGAAATAGATACCTAATAAATTTTATATTTGGATATTATTCTTTAATAAACCATTATTTACATTTTAGTTCCAATATTATCGTGATTATTTATGATTTGTAAGCGTAATTATTAATTATAATTTTACCTAATCACAACTAAAAATATAAAACTTTAAGATTACCTACAAGGGACCAAACTAAATTACCCTAATAGATCAAATTTGACCATCTTCACAGGTTATTTGAA
Source organism: Dracaena cambodiana (assembly GCA_036321105.1). Classification (NCBI taxonomy): domain Eukaryota; kingdom Viridiplantae; phylum Streptophyta; class Magnoliopsida; order Asparagales; family Asparagaceae; genus Dracaena; species Dracaena cambodiana. The sequence continues at coordinate 4,551,014 of JAYEPQ010000001.1, read as the reverse complement.
ATATTCTTTGTCTATTTTCCTTTTATTGATAAAGTAGTTGAAACTGAGAAAAAAATGGAAAATTAAAAAGAAAGTGAAAGACTGAATGTTTAATTTAATTTGATTAGTTAAGTTGAGATAATTAAATAAATTTACTATCATGATTAATTCTTAATTGTAGTTAGTTGATATTTTAAAAGAAATATTTAATAGAAAGATTATTATAAGGTTTGTCTCATAATGTTGTGGACTAATATCAAAATAATGATTTGTAGTAACTAATATTTAAATTTGAAATTTGCAAGAGACCTATAATCTGAAAAATCCTTTAGTTTATGTGACACTCTATGCATAAGTATCCTCCCACTTTCTTTTTGACCGAACAAACATTACTTAAACTAGTGAAAAAAGATTTATTTCCATTCTAGTTTCATGGAAACAAATGTACCCTTAAGAGCTTAAGAGTATGTGCGTACGAATTTTAGTTCTGAAAGATGGTGTGAGGTGCGATGCGATTGACAATCTCATCTTTTAAGTAGAGTTAAATAGTTAGACTATTGGGTCAATCCTCTCTCTCTCTCTCTCTCTCTCTCTCTCACACACTAAGACCCATAAATCAGGAGAAGGGGTGGCAGGCCACCACTGATCCTCCCCCCATCCTCTTGATCCTTTAGATCTAAAATCCCCACAATCCAAAGTCGAAGGAGAGAAACAGTAGAGGAGAGAGAAAATTAGAGATACATCCCATGAGCTGCACATCTCCATCGATCATGAGCGAGAGGGAGGAGGTTCCAGTCTCAATCTAAGGGATCAGGTCGGTGAAAGCAAAAGGTCCCTTGAGAGTCGCCGAATCACCAGCAAAAGCGTAAGGTCCCCCTCACAGGAGTTGGGGAGTCGCTCGTGGGGGAGTTGCCTGCTGGAGTCGCTCGCCGGCTCATGGGAGTCGCTTGCGGGCCGATGGTACGACTGCCTGCTCATGGGAGTTGGGAGTTGGGAGACGCTCACGGCTCGTGAGAGTTGGGAGTCGCTCGCCAGCTTGTGGGAGTCCCGGGAGTCCCTCCAAAGTCAAAAGTTGCTCGCTCTTATTTGAATTTTGAATTTCAAAATTCAATTGGGCCTTTTTGAATTTCAAAATGCAAATGGACCGTATCGGATGGCACTGGCTCATGGGGGTGGAGATTCACGTGGTTTATTTAACATAGTGGACTTCTTGTGGCAGGCAAAAATAAAGAAAGCGTTGCCGCGGACCGACATATTGGAAGACTTGGTGATAGGAGGAAAGAGCGACAATCAAACTACTACTAATTAGACTATATAGATGTAGGTCACAGTATAATAGGAGGCAAGATAAAGGTATTTAATTTACGAAATGCTACGGTAGGAATGGAGCCCAAGCCCCATATGGTACTGGAAATCACAAGTAAGTATGATGGTTCTGCTTGTGATAGACCTGCAGGGGCATCAAAAATCGATTGGGTCTATAAAGGATCGTTCGAAGCTAAATGATTACTTCAACAAAACGATTAGTTTACAACACAGTTAGGATAAAAGCTGGATGGCATAACCACATTCTTAGATATTAACAAAAGTACCATATCATTAGTAATGTATATTAATCCAATATTTATGTACTTTATTTTGTTTGAGTGACTCTCCTTATGTATTATTTTTTTTTTTATTGGTAATGTTTGAGTTTCTCTCCTTATGACTCTAGAAAGGTGGCTTGGTCACTGAAATATTTATATTTCCTTACTTTCTCTTTATTCATCATTGTTTGCACATATTCTTGTAAAATAAAAGAAATGCTGAAGAAAATAAATAATCAGCACAAAGGAAATAACTAGATCTGTAACATGTGTCCATATCAATCTTCTCTTTGGGAGGTGAAGCCCTAAGCCTGATCTAATTTGGAAAATAATAAATATGTTTTGTGTATCATTGAATAATCCGATTTAATTATTTCATGGAGAAAGCGATAAAAAACTTAAAACTTGACAAGCAGTTTAATGATTTATACAATAAATCTACGAAATAAAAACAAGAGATTGAGTTAAAAAGGAGTTTCTTGGCCAAGATTGCTGCCATGGATGAAAGAATAGGGATCGAAGCAAATTGGGGAAGATGAATGATGAACAATGAAAAATACAATCCAAACGTGCTGAAAAATCTCTTGGTCGTCCCAAAATCTGCAGCAAGAGAGCTTCGATCTAATTTTTGTGTCTCTCCACAATGAACAATCCAAGAAGACTATTTATTTATAGGCGATTTTGAACGGGAGTTTTCAAAGGAGCACACCATTTTTTCTAGTGAGCCCACTTTATAATTGTTCGGATTTTGAGCCTGGATAAAAAAAAAATACTGAAAACTGGACTCACTAGAAAAATTGGTGTGCTCCGTTGGAAACTCACTTTGAACGGCTCGTGATATTGGACAGTCAACTGTTGACCATCCAACCCTTACCCTCTTGGATGGTTATCAATTGACCGTCCAAGAAAGAGGTGGGCCCCCAAGACTGGATATGGCCAAATTTGATGCTCATATTTTCAAATTGAATCCAGCGGATACTAAAAGCAGACTGGATATGCTCATATTTTCAAATTTGGTCCAAACTTCCATAAACAAATACGGATTAGATCCAAATGCAAGTCGGGTCCATGCAGATAGCGTCATCCGCCATCCGCGCTTTGCACTAGCAAAACATGGATTATGGATCCCCATTTGGCCCAAGGAAACAGTAGTTTGTAGATCCACATTTGGCACAAAAAATACGGATCAGGTTTAAACGCGGACCTGGGATGTTGATTCGTATTTTGCACAAGTATCAACTTTAAACCCCATTTCGGAGGGGTTAGAGTAGAAATTAGGAAAAAAATAAACATGAAATTTGTAAGAAATTAAATTATCTTTTCAGCAAACCCAAAACAACTGATTAAGAGCTCTAGATTAAAAGTTATATCGAAAACCGAAATGGTGTTTAGATGCTGCGATTCGAATATGGTACAACCTGCAATTTTAGGCCATTTTATTATGGGTTTATTATTGGAATTTGAGAAGAGAATATAACGAAGAGTTGCAGGATTTTTAAGTATATTTTTAATAAAAAAAAAGAATCAATTTAATTGGACTTGCAGTTATAGTGCGCTGGACAGTAAGGTTACTTGCTAAAGAGTGCATAAGTATGTGATTTCTTGTCAGAGAGAGTTAGATGCATGATTCTTATGTTGATCCAACCAAAAAGTAGGCTCGTGTAGCTTAGATGAGATAAGAGAGTTCAAAATCTTTACGGATAAAGAACAAAACTTTAATGAGATAGATAACTATCTAACCGCACAAGCTAGTTTTGAAGAAGAGACTTTGATGGATGGCTTGAGGAAGACTATTTTAAAGGAGCACTCTCTTGGAACTAAAACTTGAAGCTTTTAATAAAATGAAAAAGAAGATAGACAATGATGAGAATGAAAAAAGAAGTGACTGATGAGAATGAAAAAAGAATGAAGGATGCAGAGTTTTGTGGTCTCAAGCAAGATGGGAAGGTGTGGCTTACATGGGGTGTTACATGCAATATGGGTTGAGGTACCCTCTCCACCGCTCGTGTCAAAGTTACAAGTCATGCAGTCATGCCATTGACTTCATTTGCTCTAAGCCAAATGGCTTGTCATGTGGTGAAGGAAAAGGTTGAAATTAGAGGGTTAAAAATCTTTTGCATTGGGAAAACAAAAATCAAAATTTAAGGAAAAATGGAACGGTGGATTTATAAATAGGTCATTACATCATTATAAATTGATGAACCTAAGAGTTATTTAGGAAGTATTTTATTTTTTTGTTTTGGATTCAATTTCAAGTATAGAATTTCATGCTAGATTTAATCTTTTGCATCTATTTTATTATCAGATGGTGAAACTAGAGTCTCTGGAGCCAGTGAAAATATTAGGATTTTTAGGAGTTCATCAGAGATCAATTGACTACCAGTCATCGGTCTAGTGTCTACTGATGAAGATGAGTTTTTACCTGAATGACTATCATGATATGGGGATTTTAGAATTATATTTAGATTGCACTTATTTATACTTCATCATCATCATATTCAAGTTTGAGGTAGGGTTTGAAAGGCCGACTCCCAATAACGACATATAGATTTCTAAACTAGGATTTGAGGTTGTAATCATGTAAAGAGGTTCCGAAAAGAAATATCAGATGAAATAAAGGTATGTGGGTTGAATTAAGATTAGACTGGGAAATCAATGAAATATCGTGACTATATCATCATAAGGCAGCATTAGGAACCATATCTCAATGGGGGTCTTGACACTAATGAGTCTGGGATTTAAGGATTTGTTAGGTTATCCGATTCTCGAGTTCAGGAATAATTAATACTCTGTATTTGACTTGGATTGAATGGTAATCTGCTTAAGGAAACTCAAAAGTAATCCTAGACCAAGAAATATCAGGATTAATAGGATTGTATATAGGATCTGTAACATGAACACCCTGTATTATAAACAATACTTCTATATATATGATACCAACAAGTTATCTGTCATAGGACTCTGACACTAACATTATCTTATACACGATATAAGATAACAAATGATATATAAGACTAATATCTCTAATAATCAATCGGTGATACAAAATAAACACCACTATTTTGGAACAAAATCAATTTTGCAATGATCTGAATATATGTATATGATCCAAATCTTACCCTTAAAGATAATTTTTTATTTCTAAATTTTGATTTTAATATTAACGATTATGTGCACTATAACGGTATCATGAGGTATAATATTTGGTATAAGTCCATATGCATTCTGACATGAAAAACATAGGATTAATGGAGGAAATTATATGATGATAAGAACCTTATCATACTAGGTTTTGGAGATTGCAATTTAGGGACCGAGACTTTCACTGCAGCAATTCTCGGTGATACTGGACTATCTCTAAATTCGAGTTTCCAAAGCGGAGCATCCATTCTAATACAAAATCTAATTATGTTTTGAGTGTCTTACGGTGTATCATGCTTTAATGCCATGAATCTAAGGCCGAGTCTCGAATATGTATGGACATTTATATGATAATGGCCAATACTGCTACCTTGTCCATCAAGCTAATTTCATTATCGCCTTAGTTTCAATAATCAGTTGTAGAACCAATATCTGACCAATTTAGTTCTAAATGCCTGACCAATCTATCTAGTTTATGAATTTTGATCTAAGCAACCTAGTTCTGGCACTTGATATGATCTGTGATTGATAGCTATTGCACATATCAGAACTGCATGCACCTATATATCAGTTTGATCTCATAGATGACACCACTAACTACAAATTTATTTATATTCTCCACGAGTTATGTTATCACGACCGATACTGATATAGCATGATTCACAATCACTTTTTTAAGTACTTGAATAATATGGTTTTTTTTTTTTATGTGTTACTTACTAGGTTTACTCCTTTGGATTCTGAACAGGTTCGGAGAATGATGGAGAGCTTGACTGTTAGAAAACCCATATTTCTTGAGCAAATGGAAAATGATCTAAACGATGGGACCAATATCTATAGATCCTTTATACTTATCTGTTCATACTTTCTTTTTTCTGTGCAGTCTTCTTTACTCTTTTGGTTCTTTTATTGTACCGTTTAGAGTAGTGTACAATGTTATGTAATTGACTTTATATTTTATCTAAATGAAATATTTTCAGTTTCTGGCGCGTTATTATATTATCTAATATGACAATAGTTATAATTATCCTAAGATTCTTTGGCTATGTGGTTAGAAATTTTTGAATCATACAAGTACACATGCATTGTCAATTCTCCACCACCTATATAGGAAGATAATAGATTCTCTATTTTAGATTATTTTGGCATTCCATGAATTTAAAGGTTCTGTTATTTACTTGAATGAAGTTGTTTACACTTACTGCTAATGTACGAACTCATCAATGTGCCGGTTTCAGATCTACCAACATTGCACATAGCTAGATCATTTGTCTCTTTTGTCTTATTTGTTGTGTTGTTTGTGTCACATGGAAAGGCTATCATGGATTATTCTCTTCCTATTGAGAACTCAGTTCTTTTTTGAGTTGATTTAGTTTAGGTTGTCATGTCAGCATGTGGAAAAATAACATTTTTAGGTAATAAAAACTTATGGTGGATCTAGATGTTTAAGTTTTGTGTTGTATAATTGTACTTTCTATCATGTGCAAGTTCATGCAAACTCTTTAAGGCTCTTTTTGGTTTTGAAATTTGGAAGGAAGAGACTCTTTAGTTTTGTGGTGGATTAAACCATCAAAACCACGTATTTGTTTATCTTCAAACGTAAAAATGTCATGAAATATGGACATCAATGTAAGGACGTCAAAATCACTTGGGTAATGGATGTTATGGTATCATGTGGTTTTGTAGGGTGGTGAGATTGATTAATATCCTTAAATAACTAATTAAAAAAAAAGAAGAGTACTAAATTGCACATTTTCGGAGGCCTAATTAATCTCATAACAATAGTCCAGTCAGAAATATGTGATATGTAAAATTTTATGATTGATATCGGAGAGAATTAGGCTTAGAACCACCATCCTTTTCTTATTTAGCTATAAGAAAGGTTCTCAACAATTGATCATACCTAATACTAGAAATGGAGCGAAGTCACAAAGAATACAAATATCCACTTAAATTAGACCAATTTGTTCTCTCTTTGGACAAAAATTGTGCATCCGAGGGTTAATAGTGGTCATAGAAGTAAATTATTTGTAGCTTTGATTTGGAACATTTGGTTGGAGTGTAGTAGTAGAATTTTTCCGGATACACAACACACAATATAGAGTCTACTATATACCGTATTATTGATGATATCCACTTTTAGTTAGGTATAGATAGAGACTGTGGGACATAGACTCATAGATCCTCCACAGGTATAGCAGGTGTACATCTTCAGGGGCCACCTTAGAGGGCAAGAGGAAGGACATATGCGATTCGGCTACATACACACACACACACCGAGGATGGAGGACAAGTAAAGAGCAGGGAGGAGTAGAGAGAGTCAGGATGACATTCCACAAAACTATTTTGGTTTGCAGAGAATGGCTTGTATTTTGCTTATTTTATGTATTTTGACTTGTTCAACCTCTATGGAGGTTATGCTATACTGGTTCTATTTGTTCTGTTAAATGCGCTTTAATAGAACGCAACAAGTATCAACTCACCTTTTCTGTCTAAAACACTAGACACATTCATAACCATTGGCTCCTGTAGTTGATAAAGAAAACTACCTAGCCAAACCACTTTTGAACCTTGGTCAACACCCTCACCTGCCATGTAATCAGGGGTGGACCCATGAATCTGAACCGGAAGGGCAAAATTACATCTTAAATAAATTAATTCTAAAAATTTAAAATGCAAAAGATATTTACATTGTCTATAGCATTTATAGTTTATTATGAACAATTTAATCATCAAATAATTGCTATTTTAGTGAAGGAAAAAAAAAAAAAATAGATTATTCTAAGTTAATTGATGTTGGAGAATAGCTGATAATTATGGAGCAAAATACAAACACTTGATTAATGAATATTTCTTAAAAGTTATCAATATGAATGCTCCCAAATATCAAACCTTGAACAAATGGTAATGATTAATCAATAATTTCAAAAAGGCACGCAAGAAATTAAAGCATAAGTAACGTGAATGTCACCGAATTTTCAAGCACCAATATACAATAATTTTCAAACAGTCAATATACAAAATAGAATGTTCTTGGGGTTTTACCTGGAAAGTGCTAAAGCTTTCGAATTAGGAAAAAGATCTCAGAGAACCTGGAAACGGCGAGGGTGACGAGAAGGCAGATAAAAATATTTAGTGTAATATGATTTATTTTGGAAAGTTGTTAATTGGAGATAGTAATTTGATTTATTTTGAGAAGTTGTTAATTGGAGATGGTAATTGGATTTATTTTAGGAAGTGGTTAATTGGAGGTAGGGTGGGGCAAATTTGTAAACATAATAAAATCATATATGTTCTACATTTTTTTATTTTGGGGTGGGGGGTGCAGGTGCCCTCGCTCAGCACAAAATTGGTCCCTCTACGTGTAATTAATACACATATTCCCCTCTCTTAAAGTATGATAGACAAGAAAACAATTATCAATTAATTGTACATCCTGAAGTAAGGGATGACAATCATTACCACCAATCTTTCAATCGTAAGTAAGTGATTTTATCGATTGGACTAATCTGTTTTCACATCCTCCTTGCGTTTCGTTGGCAAACAGGACAGATGAGTGCTAAGACTTAACTATGTTTGCAAGTTGCTATGTCCGTGCATTTATCTATGTTGACAATAGAAACTAATGAATTTGTGGACAAATTCTCTACAACAAGGGATGCAAAAAAACTTACACAGTTCCACCAACTCTATTGGAAACGATTCGTACACTACATTTCCTGCAAGATAATCTCTTCTCACGGCAAATTTACGGCCCAGGGCCCATTAACACCACCTATAAATACTCCATCAAAACAAACGTTACGGAAACTCATTCAAGAGATCAGAAAAAAAAGGAGAAGGAAGTGGTGCAGGCCTCTAGGCTTAGATGCTAGGCTAAGCAACGGCCAAAAAAAGAGGATCCCTATCGAATAACGGGGAGGAGAGGAGCATGGCGGTGCCGATGGTGGTGGAGCAGGAGGAGGAGGAGGAGTTTGAGGCCGGCAGGCCACCCCCATTCCGAATGGCGGAGATCAGGGCCGCCATACCGGCCCACTGCTGGGTGAAGGACCCGTGGCGGTCCATGAGCTACGTTTTCAGGGACGTGGCCATCGTGGCGGCCCTCGCAGGGATCGCTGGATCTTTCGACAGTTGGGCCGTGTGGCCTGCGTATTGGCTTGCTCAGGGGACCGTGTTCTGGGCATTGTTCGTTCTCGGCCATGATTGGTACGTATGACATCATATTATTGTTACGATATTTGGACCTCGTATGGAGTCGAACCAGTTAGTTTTCGGATGGTTTGGCAGTGGGCATGGGAGCTTTTCGGACAGTGGGAGGCTGAACAATTTCGTGGGGCATCTCCTTCACTCTTTCATTCTTGTTCCTTATCATGGATGGTAATTTACTAAAATTACATGCCATTTTTTTTTCTTTTCTTTTTTTTTTTTTCTCTCTTTTGTATGGTTATGTTTTTGAGTTTTGGTTTGTGGGTATCAATTTGGATGCAGGAGGATCAGCCACAAGAGGCACCACAACAACCATGGGCATGTGGAAAATGATGAGTCTTGGCATCCAGTAAGTAATCTATCCTTTCACATACGTAACTTCTAGTAGTAAATTTTTTTTTTTGTCTTCCAACGCCACAAACCAATCAATTATCAAGAAACAGGTACAATCAATTATCAAGAAACAGGTACGATCAATTATCAAGGGAGTTTCTAAATGAGCACACCACTGGTCTTAGCTAGCACGCCTCCTAAACTTGTAAAAAATTACATGTTTGCCACTTCATTTGATGACCTTATTTTCTCTCTCGTTGAGATTAATTCCCGAATACTACTAAAACCGTTCGGAGTTTGGGAACTGATAGAAAAAATTTTCTCACTTAAGACTAGTAGTGTGTCCTCGATCTCTAATACAAATGACAGCGATTGAATTTGTTGATCAATTACTTTTTGCAAGAAATTGATGTGGCCATAAAACAAACGGTAGTTACTGCAATGATTTAGCAAAGCTAGGGTTGAGAGTAGACAGATCTAAGAATCAATCATTAGTCTGTCTTGTTCAAATTTAAATTAGAAAAACAAAATTTTATTTTTAATTAAAATATTTAAATAGAACTGGCCAAAAATTAGTACTTGGATGCATAACAGTATAGCATAGAACTGCAATGAGGGGCCTACCCACTATTTAGGCTTTTAAAAAAAAAAGTTGAATGCAAAATTTCATGAAGGTGGGCAAATATTTTGTTTGGGTAGAAATGGAAAGCCAATAGAGGAGCATTTATATAAAAGATACCTCTTTTGCTAGCTAATTAAAGGATTGCTAGCTAATTAAAGGACAAACATCCCTAGCAAGCGAGAGCGCATGTACTAAAATGCGTGCAAATTGTTATCATTCATTCACATTTTAATCTTTTTAGGAAAGAAAGCTAATTGACCATCCAACATGAAAGGGATTTGATCTTTTTGTGTGACTTTTTTTAGTAAACTGTTGATCGATTTCGTAAATGCTTAACGATAATGGAAGATACCTGGAGATTCCAAAGATCATTCTTATGGCCGCTGCAACCTTATTTAGCTATGTTTTGATTCTTTTAGACAATACAATATCAGTATGATTTGCGAAGAAAATCGATTTGTTACTGTTTTTTTTTGCAGTTACCTGAGAAGATATACACATCTCTTGATTACATCAGTTGGAAGATGAGATTCACCGTTCCATTTCCTATGTTTGCATACCCTGTCTACTTGGTAAGTTTGGCAAGATACCGTGTATTTATGGTACATAGTGAAGGAATAAATGAACAATATTTCTTATGTCACTTCATTATGACTGATATTTATGGTATATTGTCTCTCTAGTGGCGAAGAAGCCCCGGTAAACATGGCTCGCACTTCCATCCTGATAGCGATTTGTTTCTTCCGCACGAGAAAGGAGACGTTATGGTATCGACAATTTGTTGGACTGCAATGCTCACCATACTTTTAGTGTTCGTGTATATTGCAGGTCCTGCACCAGTATTTAAACTGTATGGAGTACCGTACGCTGTAAGTATGCATGTGTAAATGGAATTCCAATAATTTTTAGTTTTTGCATATTTATCGGGTGCTTACATGTGTTCGAATTTAGGTATTCATCATGTGGTTAGATCTTGTTACCTACTTGCATCACCATGGCCATCATGGGAAGCTCCCTTGGTATCGCGGAAAGGTTGCTTATTTCTAACATGGGAATGGTTACATATCATGTTCTACTTATCATTACTTTGATATGGCATTTATATTATAGAATCTTTCATGTATTTCAGGACTAGGAGTGATACGTGTAGGATCTCGAAAAACATAATAATTAGAAGAGCACACTACTTAAGAGCGAGCATATTTCTTAATATTACTTTTGTATTTTTCAGGAATGGTCATACCTCCGAGGAGCATTGACAACAGTAGATCGTGACTATGGTTGGTTGAACAAGATACACCATAATATCGAGACTCATGTGATACATCACCTCTTCCCTCAAATACCACACTACAATCTAGTTGAAGCGGTAAATATTGCTATTACTGTTACATCGTCATCAAGAAGATATTCATCAATATCTTAGTTTATTGTCTAATATAGCGATAAATATTCTTTCTGTGTTTCTTTCTCAGACTAAAGTAGCAAAACCTGTACTTGGGAAATACTACAGGGAACCGCAGAAATCAGGGCCACTTCCATTTCATCTTCTTGGTATCTTGGCAAGGAGCCTCAGAGTTGATCATTTTGTGAGTGATGTTGGAGATGTTGTGTACTATCAGACCGATCCCCGGCTGAATGATGATCCTCAGCTGAAACCCTACAGGAAAACCAAGCCCGAATGAATCGATACAGTTTCCTACGAAACAAAACATTGATAGCTAACAGTATATGGAGTTGGTTGGAGAAGACTTCTCGTAAAAACCTATGTTTAGCAACAATAAATACACCTTATGATAATTTACATATATATTTACGTCCATATGGTTTGGTGTAATCTCTAGTGCTGAACTTGAGTCACGATCATACATAAACCATCCACCATTTTCGAATAGGGATGTTCGAGTTGCATTGGAGGTGTGCTTGTAGGTTATTTGAATTTTTGACGGCTTTTTTGTGTGAGTAATTTGTGATCATTCTTGAGGGCATGCATACGTGAGCAAGCATCCTATTCGGTGTAAAATGTAGTGAAAATTGCGCGTTCTATATTATTCTCGTAGGAAGCTCTCATTTGAAAGTTTCTTTGGTTCGATTCTTGGCACTTTATATGGTGAAATATGATCTCAATTTACACAATGAGATAAGGAAAAGTTACGTGAGTGAGTTAGCGAGAAAACTATAATCATCCAATGATTTTTTTTTTATTTTTTTACAATTACTATCTCTACCCCTTAACTTCTGTCAGATTAAATTTTATAAATTTTGTAGTTTATTTACCCTTTCATAAAGTGCATACAAAATTTTTTATTCATTAAAAACCATTAGGATTGTGTTAACTTAATAGAGATAAAAAAATCAAGTTAACTAAAAAATAAAATCCAAGAAATTGGGTATGAGTGAACCCTAGGAGATCGAGATCATAATCCAAATTTTTTTTTTTAAAAAAAATTATTGGAGATAGTAAAAATGAACTGTAACTCAGATAACTTGCATGAGTTATCAGCTCATTTCTATTTTTCTCATATATATATATATATAAGAAAACGGAAAATTCACCGACAGTAAAAGGAGTTCCTTCACCGCTGCTTAGGTGGTCCAGTAAAATTATTACACGTGGTGTCACTTAAATGACAGTTAAGCGAATTCTTTTATTCATTATCTTGAGTATTAGAAACAGGATGAGTAACAATCTAAAACCCTTTCTTCATATTTGTAATTTTAGTCCAATGGTTTTATTCCATAACCTTACCTCAATCGTTTTCAAAAATCTAAGAAAGATCATTTTTTTATCCCAAAATGATAAATTAGAATCAACTGAAGGGACGAGAAAGCGCAAACCTTGAAATTTTAGGGTTGTCCCATTCCTTCACAGCTATTACAGCAAAGTTCCAAGCAATTGCATGAGTTCAAATAATTAATAATCATCATTTACAGAGGAGATATTAAGACCATAAACAAAAAAGCTTTTCTGATTCAACCTAGTTACAAAGATAACAGTCTCAATTGGAGAACTAGCGTTGTATGAATGACTATTCTAACATCAATCAGGAGGCGAAATTAACATGGAAATATTACAATTAATGAATATGCAAACATATACAGGAGTCAATTAACATCAATTTACGAACTGAATCAACAAACAAAATCAAAACTTTAATCATATAAACAATATACTGATTGAGATCGATCGAAGGAGTTCTAATTATTTCGAAAAGGATTAAAATTTCGAACCCAGTATCAAATTACCTACCCAAAGGAACAAAACTCTCAATCCAATCTCAATCTCAAAACAATCAAAACATAAACTTTCCAAGAATTGGGTCAAGAAAGATCACTTTTTTTAATCCCAAAACAATAAATTAGAATCAGTTGAAGGGTCGAGAAAGGACTGACCTTAAAATTTTAGGGCGAGACGATCTTCTCTGGGGAAATTGAGTTTCGATCGGGTGATGTAGGGTTAGGGTTTAAAGGGATTGGGGGAGGCCATTGCTATTGATGTGATTGCAAGCCCAAACTGAAAAGGCGAAGGAGCAATTGACGGAGGAGAGTGATTTTTGTTCGAGCACGTTGGCTTTGATTCCGACGAAGGAGCGTCCGATTAGAGAGAGGATGCTGGCCTTGATTCTGGACAGAGAAAGAAGAGAGATCGACAATAGAGAGAGGAGGGAGAGAGAGGCGCATCTTCCAAAGAGTATTTTTAGACGAAGAGAGGAGAGAGAGAGTACTTATGAGAGAAGTCATCGTTTTCCGAAGAGTCATTTTGGACAAAGGAAGAAGATTTGATCTCTTTCTTTTCAGATTTGGGGTTTTTTTTTTAAACATATTTAGCTCTGTCACATGGAACAATTTCATTGGTCCACCTCACCGACGGTCAGTGAATTTTCCGTTTCCTCTCTCTCTCTCTCTCTCTCTATATATATATATATATATATATATATATATATATATTGTTGGCAGTGAAAATTTCCAAGTAAAATGGGGTTTTCCACAATAGAACGCGGAGCTAACTTAGTAGCTTCCCGTTTGGCTATTTTTAGCCCCGCGTATGAGTAAAATGCGGAGCTAATCAATAGTCCGCGTTCTGGTTTCTCAGCTCCGCGTTTTGATGCGATTAGCTTCGCGTGAGCAGATAACCAGAATCATAAATTGATTGAGATTAAGATTTGGGCTTATCCAATACCCAAATTAAGTCCAATCAGAACTCTAAATCAAGAGATTTAAATCAAAACTAAGATATTTGATTAGAATCCTTGATGAATACAAATTCTATTTAAATAGAAACTCTCATATTATCCTAAGGCTATAAATACCCCTTAAAGGAATCCCTAAGGATCTTTTTTGGATCATCAAGATCTTTCGGATTATTTTTTTGGCATCTTAGAGAATTCGAGTTACGCGTGAGAGCCTTGAATTCGTGAAGACCAGAGAAGATCAAGATCAAGTCGGCCGTAATCTTCAAGAGAGAAAATCATCGTCGTCAGATCGTCCAAAGGAACTGCTAGTTAGATCCCATTGCTACGAGATCCCACGTTTTTATTATAAAAGAGAGCGACAATTATAAATAATCTCGTTTGTTCTTTTCTTGATCACTTTCGTTGTAACCTAAATTGAATTCAATGGAAGGAAAGCAAATTTCTGCTGCGAACAAACTGGCAACCACAGTGGGAGACATCTCTTTCACCAAAGAAGAGATCGTGGCACAATCTGACGTCGAGAAGATCGGATCCGATGTGAACATACTAGTCGTAGAGATCGACCAGCAGAAGTACGAGGAGTATCTCTCCTCTGAGTCAGGTAACCTGACTGAAACGCAACGCTATCGTCGCATGCGCTCCAATACCCGAGGATCGAGTAATCGGGTATCTACCGATAAATGGGGACCCATGGAGACCGCGGCCATAGAACCGTTGTTTGGATAGGAAATCCTAGCAGATGATGGCCTTTTTACTGCCGAAGAAATCTCGGGAACTGGATTGACCAGAACCCAACTCCGAAATAGAAATCGGAGTGGTATGCGAAAGGCCCTCAAAGCCCGCATTGAACGCGAGGCTAACTTCACAAAACGCGAGGCTATAGTCCCTTACAAACTGGTTCGTGTTAATCGCAAGACCAGCCAAGATCGCGATAAACGCGAAGCTAAGACTTGCGATAAACGCAAGATTTCTAACATCGCGTTAATCGCGAGGATAAAATTTCCTTAGAGCCAGCGTGTGATTCTCCATGCGAGGCTACTACTGAGCTTAGCGATAAACGCGAAGCCATTATAACTTGCGATAAACGCAAGATTTTTAACACTCGCGTTAATCGCGAGGATAAAATTTCCTTAGAGTCAGCGTGCGATTCTCCACGCGAGTCTACTACTGAGCTTAGCGATAAACGCGAAGCCAATACAACTTACGATAAACTCAAGATTTTTGTCACTCGCGTTAATCGCGAGGAAAAAGTTTGCTTAGAGCCAGTGTGTGATTCTCCACGCGAGACTAATACTGAGCTTAACGATAAACGCGAAGCCAGTAACTCTTGCAATAGTCGCAAGACTCGCGAAGATGATTGGCAAATTTGTATTAATCGCAAAAATCACGCTAAACGCGAAGTTATGACTTGCGTTAATCGCAAAAGTAAGCCAGCGTGCAAGAATTTTCTTCCACGCGGGGCTAAGATTCCAGAAGATAAACTTCTGCAAAAATGTCAAGCCAGCGTAAAACACGAGGCTAGCTTATCCAAACGCGAGGCTATTTCTCAGCCCTGCATATCAAAATGCAAAGCTACTTCTCAGCTCCGCGTATCAAAATGCGAAGCTACTACTCAGCTTCGCGTAAGTTAACCTGAATACAAAATCAGGGTTGATCATCGCACTGTTGGACCAGAACTTGACTCCAATGGTCCCAAGAAGCTCCAGTGGGCCCCTAGACCCTCTCAATGGATGAGTGGGCCCTCCGACTCCATATCTAAGGCCACTGATCTTAGATAATACTTAATCAAGAAAAGGAGTATAAACCAAGTCTAATCTGAACCTACTTGTCACTGCCAGCAGCTTATAACAACAATATCTGCTGTAGTGGACAGTTGTTACTGCAACAAGAACAGGGTATTGGTGTTCGACTGATTAACTGAGTCGGACGAAAACCCTGCAAAAAAGATAAAAACTGCTCCCTGAGAAAAGAATGGAGAGTTGTAACTTCTAATATGGTCGGAAAGGGTAAGAAAATCATAGGAAAGAATAGTGATTCAGAATCAAGCGATGAAAAACCTCATCATTTTACCCGACTTAAGTCAGGCACCATCCCAGCCCGAAACTATAAGAAACTTGTGAAATGTTCTTATGACGACGATAGTGATAACTCGGCCATAGCCTCTCTTAGTTCTTTGACATCGTCTAAATTGCAGAAGTCAGTATCACATATGATGGATAGATCTGACGATATCGACCAAAGATTTGAGGCCCAAGAACAAATGATTCGGTAGAAGCAAAAGACAATCGAAAATATTAAAATGATGCTCTCAAAAGTGGTCGAAAATACTCAAAAAATTATCAAGGATAACGCCAAGAAGGGAAAAGAAACTCCATTCAACAAAATGAACGAGAAAGATAAAGAAGAAAAAGCCCACTCGACAAATGAGGACGAGAATAAATATTCTTTTCATGACCCTCATGAAGAGAAAATCGAGAAGTTACAAAGCCAACTCGAAGCACTAATGCACAAGAAGGAGTTGAAAGAATCAAGGGTCTCAAGACCATATCCGCCTGAATGGGATTTGGCACCATACCCTGAGAAATACAAACCGCTCAAGTTGGAACCATATGACGGGAAAGGATCTCCCAGTCAACATATTTACTACTTCTTGTCCCAAACAGAACATTTAATGGGCAATGCCTAGTAATGACCAAGGTATTTGCAAGTACCTTGCGAGGGTCTGCCTTCACTTGGTTTATGCAGTTGCCTCCAGGTACTATTAATACCTGGTTTGAGGTTGAGAAGCAATTTCTCGCACGTTTTTTCGAGAATGATACCGAAATTTCGGTTCATTCCCTCCTTGCAACTAAACAAGGAGAACAAGAAACGGTAAAAGATTTTATAGAACGCTTCAGGGAAAAATCTGTATATTGTCGACACGGTATGACCCAGGAAACCCTAGTGAAAACCTGTAAGAATAATTTCAGGACCGGCGTCTGATAAGAATGGGAGCTGTAGAGTCCAAAACTTGGAAAGACCTGTTAAAACAGGGAGAGCAGGCGGAAGATATAATTCGCCGGATTAAGCAATCTCGTGGCACGAGAAACTCTACGAATAACAGGCCATATCCACAGAATCCTAAAAATAAAGGGAAGGCTGTGATGACGTCAGTTGCAGATCCGAAAACAAGACCTCAGAATCCGAGATGTGCAGGTCAGAATTGTTGGCAGTGAAAATTTCTAAGTTAAAAGGATTTTCCACAACAGAACGCGGAGCTAATTCAATAGCCCCGCGTTTGGTTATATTAACCCTGCGTTTGAATAAAACGCGGAGATGTTTAATAGCTCCGTGTTGATTCCGCAGTCTGGCTTGTATTAGCCTCGCGTTTGAGTAAAACGCGGAGATGATCAATAGCTCCGCGTTTTGGTTATTTAGCATCGCGTTTTGATGCGATTAAAGCTCCGCGTAAGCAGATAACCAGAATCTCAAATTGATTGAGATTATGATTCTGGGCTTATCCAAATACCCGAATCAAGTCTAATCAGACTTCCATCAAAACTAAGATATTTGATTGGAATCCTTGATGAATGCGAGTTCTATTTAGATAGAAACTCTTGCATTAACCTGGGGCTATAAATACCTTCCTGGTGAAACCCTGGGGGGTCTTTTTTTTGGCATCGGAAGCCTCCTATCGATCCTTTGGCAATTCAAGTACGCGAGAGAGCCTTGAAGCCTTTGCCGATCATCCTCTGAAATCTTGGAGAATTCAAGTTACGCATAGAGCCTTGAGTTCGTGAAGATCAGAGAAAGTCACCATCTTCTTTCTGGAGTTCTTGAGAAGTTCGAGTTAAGCGAGAGAGCCTTGAACAAATCAAAACCAGAGAAGATCATCTACAATCGGCCGATATCTTCAAAAGAGAAGATTTTAACGTACCGATCATCCAAAAGAACTGCTTGACAGATCCCATCGCCACAGATCCCACAATATTGTAAAAGAGAGAGATTGAAATATAAAATCCTCTCGTTTGTTCTTTTTTATCTCTTGTTCACTTTCATTGTAATTTAAGTTAATTCAATGGGAGGAAGCGAAGGAAATTTTGCGACAAACAAACTGGCGACCACAGTGGGAGCCATCTCTTTCACTGATGAAGAGATTGTGGCGCAATCGGACGTTGACTTGATCGGATCTGAAGTAGACATGCTGGTCGTTGAAATCGACCAGCAGAAGTACGAGGAGTTCCTCTCCTCCGGATCAGGTGACTTGGATGAGACACGGCACTATCGCCGTATGTACTCCAATGCCCGAGTGACGGGTAGAAAGGTATCCACCGAGAGACGGGGATCCTTGGAGACTACGGTTATAGCGCCGGAGTCCACACAAGAAATCCTAGCCGAGGAAGAGCTTCCGATTGCCGAAGAAGACGTGGGAACTGGACTGACCAGGACCCAACTCCGGAACAGGAATCGGAGAGCGAGGCGTAGAGCCCTCAAAGCCCGCCTTGGACGCAGAGCTAACTCTAGAGGACGCGAGGCTATGGTCCCTCGCAAATTGGCTCGCGCTACCCGCGAGACCAATCTCTACCGCATTAAACGAGAAGATACAATTTGCCTTAAAAGCAAGTAAAAGCCAGCGTGTGATTTTCCACGCGAGGCTGGTAATACTGGCGAGTTACGCAAGATTCCCAACACTCGCGAGTTACGCGAGTATAAAAATTATTCCAAGCCAGCGTGTGATTCTCCACGCGAGGCTATTACTGTGCCTAGCGAGAGACGCGAAGCCAGTAAGGGTTGCGCTAGTCGCAAAATACCCAACACTCGCGAGTTACGCGAGTATAAAAATTATTCAAAGCCAGCGTGTGATTCTCCACGTGGGGCTATTACTGTGCCTAGCGAGAGACGCGAAGCCAGTAAGGGTTGCGCTAGTCGCAGAATACCCAACACTCGTGAGTTATGCGAGTATAAAAATTATTCAAAGCTAGCGTGTGATTCTCCACGCGGGGCTATTACTGTGCCTAGCGAGAGACGCGAAGCCAGTGATACTTGCAATAAACGCAAGACTTCTGACACCCACAAGAAATGGGAAGATGATTAGCAGATAGTTGTCAGTTGTAAAAACCGCGCTAAGCGCGAAGCTATGATCTGCGTCAATCGCGAAGATAAGCCAGCGTGCAAGAACCTCCCTTCACGCGGGGCTATTATTCCAGAAGCTAAACTTCCAAGGACACACCAAGCCAGCGAGAAACGCGACGCTAGTATGGATAAGCGCGGAGCTATTCTTCAGGCCAGCAATATGAAACGCGAGGCTATTCCTA
The DNA here is from genome assembly GCA_036321105.1 of Dracaena cambodiana. Lineage (NCBI taxonomy): Eukaryota > Viridiplantae > Streptophyta > Magnoliopsida > Asparagales > Asparagaceae > Dracaena > Dracaena cambodiana. The sequence goes on along the minus strand of JAYEPQ010000001.1, from coordinate 4,531,660 downwards.
AGCCACGCGAGGATCGGTTCGACCCCAGAGTCAGGGTTGATCAATCAAATAAGCTTTAGTGGATTCCTAAACACTCTCAAGAGTTGAATGGACCTCTTGATTTCATGGCTAGAGGCACTGACCTCAGGGAGCATCTTTCTAAGAAGAGAGGCATAGACCAACTTCAAGTTGAACATAGTTGCCATTGCCAGCAACTTATGACAACAGTATCAGTCGTGATGAATAACTGTGGCTGCAGCAAGAACAGGATATCTGTGTTCGACCGATTAAATGAGTCAAACCAGAATCCTGCTAAGAAGACAAGAACCACTCCCCTGAAACAAGGGAGAGCTGTAATTTCCAACATGGTAGGAAAAGGGAAGAAAATTACAGAGACGGATGATGATTCAGAATCTAGCGATGATGAACCTCGTCGTATTACTCGACTAAGATCAGGAGCCGTCCCGCCCCGAAATTATAAGAAGCTTGCAGGGGGTTCTTACGACGAGGACAGCGATAATTCCGCTATAGCCTCGCCTCCATCCTCTATATCGTCTCGGCTACAGAAGTCAGCATCGCATATGGCAGATAAGACTGACGATATCAATCAGAGATTTGAAGCTCAAGAAAAGATGATTCGAGAGCAGCAAAAGATGATTGAAGGACTCAAAGTCATGCTATCGAGGTTTGTTGAAGATAATGCCAAAAAGGGCAAAGAAACTCTGAATGAAGAAGAACAGGAAGAGAAAGCCCACTCGATGCATGAGGAAGAGGATAGATTTTCTTTCCATGATCCGCATGGCGAAAAGATAGAAAAGCTGCAGAGTCAACTCGAAGCTTTAATGCGTAAAAAGGAGTTGAAAGAAGCTGAGGTCTCTAGACCGTATCCTCCTGAATGGGATATGATACCTTACCCACCAAAGTATAAGCCGCTCAAGTTAGAGCCGTACGACGGGAAGGGATCGCCCAGTCAGCATATATATTGCTTTTCCCAAGCAGGACACTTAATGGGTAATGATCCCATCATGACCAAAGTATTTGCAAGTACTTTGCGAGGGCCTGCCTTTACTTGGTTCATGCAGTTGCCCCCAGGTACTATTAATACCTGGTTAGATGTTGAGAAATTATTTCTCTCACGTTTCTTCGAGGATGATACCGAGATTACGGTTCATTCCCTCCTTGCAACTAGGCAAGGAGAACAAGAAGCGATTAAAGATTTCATAGAAAGGTTCCGGAAGAAGTCCGTACATTGTAAACACGGAATGATCCAGGAAACTCTAGTCGAGGCATGTCGACACAACCTTAAGACCAATGTGCTCCTCAAAATGGGGGCCGTAGAGTTTAAGACGTGGAGGGACCTGCTCAAACAAGGAGAGCAAGCTGAAGACTTAATTCGCCGAGTTGAAGAGTCCCGCGGGCCAAGAAGTGCTGGGGGTAGTAAATCATATACCCAAAACAATAGTAACAAGAATAAAGAGGAAGCAGTAATGTCATCAGAAACTGCTTCTCAGAAAACCAGTCCTCCGCCAGAGCCAAAATCTCAAGGTCAACGAGGATCAAGGTAAATTAGACCGCAGCAAGAAAGGAATTACACTTTCAAAGCTGAACAGACACCAGTCCTCTTTCACCTACTCCAAAAGAAGGGAATGCTAAAACTTCCGGAGAATAAGAAGTCAGAAGACGTTGGTAAGATAAAAGATCCCAACTACCGTCTCTATCACCGGAATGTTGGACACCCTACCCGGGATTGTTTTTCCCTTAAGAACAGGATCCAAGCACTAATAGAAGCTGGGGTTCTGATGCTTAAGGAAGAGCAGAAGAAGGTCACTGCCAATATGGCAACTATAGTGGTTGGAACCCACAAGTTCCCCACAGGAGTGACCCCAATCCCAAAGGGTGAGGCAGTTACAAAGAATCTTGATCCTTACAACAAAGCCCAAGAAGGACTTGTCCCCATAACAACCCAAAGAGGGGAAGTTATGTTGGTTCACCCTGATTTGCTGGAAGATGAACAATGGACTACTTCAAGAGGTCCAGAGAAGAAACGGGCTGTCAATGCCATCTCTGCAGATGTAAAGGAAGAATATATAGCTTCAGGCGCCTTCACAAGTTCTGAAGAAGAACCCGAAACTATGGCCACCCATCAAGATGGGGCAGGCCCTTCCAGTACTCGATCTGGAAAGACATATCTTAAGGACTACACTAGAGTGGATCCAAAAGATATCTATGCAGAACTTGCAAAGCCTGCGAAGCATAAAAGACTTCGTTTCCAGAAGAATTCTACCAGAGATGAAGGAGCCAAAGAAACTCCCTTCGAATTTGACATAATCGCGCAGTTGGCTAATATCCCAGCACGAGTGACGCTTTACGAATTGTTGAGATTATCAAAATCAACACGTGAAGCTCTAAGAGAGGCCTTGGCAGACTCTGAGTCGTTCCTAGCTCAGATTTTCGAGCCAGCCATCGAAGAGCGGGACTCTTGCCCCCACTGTCATCAAGTGAGGAGGCAGGTCCCACAAATTATCTTCTCTCCAAAAGACATGCAGGTGAGAAATATAAAGCATAATAGCCTTTATATTTCACTGGATATGTCGGGTCCACAAAAGTGGACCGAATTCAGATTGATCCAGGTTCTGCACTCAGCGTCGTGCCCAGTAGATTGATGCAGCTGTTGGGGATTTTTCTTCATCGCCTGACACCTACACACACTACCATCTATGGATTCAACGCTAATAATAGCCATCCTCTTGGTAAGATCCGATTGCGGTGTCAAATTGGAGACTTGAAAACGGAGGTTACATGCTATGTAATTGACGCTGATACCTCCTACAATATTTTATTGGGGCAACCTTGGATCCACTTTCATATGATAGTTCCGTCGACTCTTCACCAGTGCATGAAATATTGCGATAAGGAAGGAGAGGTCCGGACACTAATTGCTGACAAGCAGCCATTCAAAAGGTTGGAAAATTACTTCACAGATGCTGCACTCTACAAACCAGCACATGAAGCCTCCAATGACAGTCTTAGCAAGTCTCCAAAGCCCGACGACAGTGGCAATGAAGCCGACACTGAGTACGAGCTCCTTGGAGAAGATGACGGGAGTGATTACGAAATCAACCCTCACCTAGATCTTAGCTTAGGTCTTGATAATATAGTGGATGTAACAGAAAGTGAATGGGTTATTAATGAAAATGTAAAGTTAGTCTACGAGCATGCTGTAGCTACTGAGTCTGAGCCCTCTTGTACCTCCACCGAAGCGGATGGCCTGACCGAACTTGAAGTTCTGGCGGCATACCATTTGCCCCTCAGGTCTTCCCTCCTCTCTCAATTAAAAATTACCGAGGATCAAGGGCACTTCTTTGAAGTGCCTCCCCGACAGAAGTCCCAAAGGCCGATCATGTTCGGCAAAGTGGCCACGTCGCCTCGACAGAGACAAAGTAGTGAAAGTGATGAACAAACATCACCTCAATTTCACTTATATGAGCAAAAGTCCCGACAGATGATGGAGAAAATGGGATATAATTTTACCCAGAAGCCGGGATTAAACTTCGGAAAAGGAAGACGGAATCTCATACCCTCGTTTAGACCGAGAGGAAAGAGCCCTGATTATTATCAGAAGACCCGCAGGGGTTTGGGTTATGTATCTACTCCACCTTCGTCGCCATTAAAGGATGAAGAGAGTTCTTCGGATAAAGAAGAAACATCCTCACCAGATTATGATTCAGATATAAGCACCGGTGCTTGGTTTCAATCTTTGACGATCAATATGGTTTCAGCCGCGCCAGAAAACGACGAGGAACCAATTGACGTCCAAGATGATGCTTGGGCCAGGCATATGGACACTCTCTGGGATGTCCGCTTTGAACAGCGTGACCCGCCCACAGAAGACAAATTAATACAAGTTAACATGGGAACGGAAGAATATCCGAAACCCATCTTCATAAGCGACACACTAACTCTTTTAGAAAAGGAGGAACTTATATCTCTCATCAAAGAGTATATAGATGTGTTCGCATGGAGTTATGAAGATATGCCTGGGCTTGACCCTCAAATTGCCACACATCGGTTAAATATAAAAGAAGATATCAAACCTGTTAAACAGCAACAGAGGCGTTTTCGACCGGAATTGATGGAGGCAATAGTTGCTGAGGTCAACAAGCTTATACAATCCGGGTTCATCCGTGAAGAACAACACCCAGACTGGGTGGCAAACATAGTGCCAGTTCGCAAAAAGAATGGCAAAATCCGGATATGCATTGACTTTCGAGATCTGAACGCTGCATGTCCCAAGGATGAATTTCCACTCCCCATCACCGACGTAATGATCGATAATACTTGCGGTTATGAGATGATGTCTTTTATGGATGGCTTCTCAGGTTATAACCAAATCAAGATGCACCCGGATGATGAAAAGCATACAGCTTTCAGAACGTCACAGGGGTTATACTGTTATACGGTGATGCCATTCGGGTTAAAGAATGCAGGTGCCACTTACCAACGCGCAATGAGCGCCATATTTAAAGAACACCTACGCAGAACAGTAGAGTGCTATGTGGATGACTTAGCAGTTAAAAGCAAAGACAAAGAAGATCATCTTCACGATTTAAGAGTGGTCTTCGATCTTATGAGGAAACATCATTTGAAGATGAATCCCACTAAGTCATTCATGGGGGTATCCAGCGGGAAGTTTCTAGGGTTCGTAATAACTTCAAAAGGAATTTTCCTCGACCCTGAAAAGGTAAAAGCGATTAGCGAAATGCCGCCTCCCCGCAATCTTAAGGAATTAAGGGGATTACAAGGAAAACTCGCTTATATTCGGCGCTTCATATCCAACTTATCTGGACGATGCCAACCATTCTCCAAACTTATGAAGAAGGGAGTGTCTTTCATATGGGATGAGGCATGTCAGCAGGCATTTGATGACCTCAAGGAGTACCTTACTAAGCCTCTTGTACTAATGACACCAGCCCCTGGACAGCCCTTTCTTATATATGTAAGGGCCATGGATAATGCTTTAGGAGCACTACTTGCTCAATATAATGAGCACGGCCATGAACATGCCCTCTACTATTTAAGTAGAACAATGATTGGGGCCGAACAGCGATATACCCCGATTGAAAAAGAATGTTTAGCCCTAGTGTTTGCTGTTCAGAAAATGCGACACTACCTTTCGGGGCAAACAATTCATGTCATATCACGGGTTAATCCCTTGAAGATTCTGATGACAAAACCGGGATCCTTGAATGGCCGATTGGCAAAATGGGCGCTCTTACTATCGCCCTATGACATACATTTTGTCCCTCAAAAGGCCATGAAGGGACAGGCAATCGCTGATTTCCTTGCAGACCATCCAATTTGGTCCAAATTAAAACAGATATCAGAAGTCAACACAGTTACCAAAGAACAGCCTTGGCAAATGTTCTTTGATGGTGCCGCGAGACGATCTGCTGCTGGAGTGGGGGTTGTGATAATATCCCCACATAAACACATATTGCCTAACGGTTACTCATTAACAGAACCGTGCACTAATAATGTAGCGGAGTACAACGCGCTCATTATCGGCTTAAAAATAGCTCTGCAACTCGGGGTAAACCATCTAGAGGCATATGGAGATTCTAAGCTCATTGTCAATCAGATGACAGGTGAGTATGAAGTCAGACATGAAGCCCTCATCCCCTATCATCAGCTAGCTATTGAACTAGCTGGATATTTTGAACAATTCTACATATATCACGTATCTCGAAACGAGAACATTTATGCAGATGCTCTTGCCGCATTAGCCGCAACGCTGGCAATCCCGCCAGGTGAAGCTAAAAGCATCACCATTGGTAGTAGAGAACTCCTCCACCCAGATGTGGTATCTCAAACCGAAGAGGTATGCCAGATTGGCTTAAAGTTAGAACCCCGTGATTGGCGATTTCTGTTTGTGGATTATGCTTTGCATGGGATATTACCAGAAGATCCTAAGGAAGCCACCTCAATAAAGAGGAAGGCCCAAAGATTTTATTATGACCATAAACTTCAGACTTTGTATAGAAAGTCAAGAGGTGGTCTATTACTACGCTGCATATCGAAAGCAGAAGCAGAACAAGTGCTGAAAGAAACACATGATGGAATATGTGGAGCTCATCAGCCCGGTCCCAAACTTGGAGACCGTATAAGAAGGCTGGGGTACTACTGGCCGAGCATGGTTACGGAAGCAATGGCATACGCTAAACGATGTCATGCATGCCAAATACATGCCAATTTTATTCATCAACCCCAAGAATACTTGCACAATACCGTCGCAAGCTGGCCATTTGAAGCCTGGGGAATGGATATTGTAGGGCCAATAACTCCCCCGTCATCCAGAGGACATCGGTTTATTCTTGCAATAACCGATTATTTTTCAAAATGGGCCGAAGCCGTGCCCATGAAAGAGGTGAAGACGACAGATGTGATCAAGTTCGTCAAGCATCATGTCATTTACCGATTTGGCGTCCCTCGACGGATTATCCATGATAATGGTCCACAATTCATCAGTCAGGGATTCTCCAGATTTTGCAATAAATTCATAATCAAAGATATCGCTTCTACACCATATAACCCTGCGGCTAATGGGTTGGCCGAAGCTTTCAACAAGACGATCATCAAACTCCTTCGGAAGTTCGTCTCGAACAATAAACGAGATTGGGATGAAAAGCTAGGAGAGTGCCTGTGGGCTTATCGCACCACCGTTCGCACCCCGACTAAAACTACCCCGTTCTCTTTGGTTTATGGAAGTGAGGCTGTTCTGCCTCTTGAAATCCAGATACCATCATTAAGAGTGGCTTTAGCCACAAGGATGACGACAGAAGAGCGCCATCAGCAAAGATTGCAAGAACTAGAGGCGTTAGATGAAAAACGTCTCAGGGCTCAACAACAAATTGAGTTGTATCAAGCCCGAATATCTCAAACGTTCAATAAGAACGTCAAACCAAGGACCTTTAAACAAGGAGACTTGGTTCTGGCTGTTAAAGGGCCAATGGTGCTAACCCACAAGACTAAGGGTAAGTTTGAACCCAAGTGGGAAGGACCGTTTATTGTGGAGACAGTATACTCCAGTGGAGCCTATCGCTTAATGAATCAAGATGGCGACAGGATGATGATGCCGATCAATGGCAAATTTCTGAAGAAATACTATTCTTAGTACCCTAGAGATACGCGTCTTCTTTTCTTAGGCATGCGCATTGTGCGCCTCTGACCTAAACCCTGGTGTGTTTGGTTCTCAAGTTTGAACCACCTCCAGTCTTTTTCTTAGGCATGCGCATTGTGCGCCTCTGACCTAAACCTGGTGAGTTTGGTTCTCAAGTTTGAACCACCTCCAGTCTTTTTCTTAGGCATGCGCATTGTGCGCCTCTGACCTAAACCTGGTGAGTTTGGTTCTCAAGTTTGAACCACCTCCAGTCTTTTTCTTAGGCATGCGCATTGTGCGCCTCTGACCTAAACCTGGTGAGTTTGGTTCTCAAGTTTGAACCACCTCCAGTATTTTTCTTAGGCATGCGCATTGTGCGCCTCTGACCTAAACCTGGTGAGTTTGGTTCTCAAGTTTGAACCACCTCCAGTCTTTTTCTTAGGCATGCGCTTTGTGCGCCTCTGAGCTAAACCTGGTGAGTTTGGTTCTCAAGTTTGAACCACCTCCAGTCTTTTTCTTAGGCATGCGCATTGTGCGCCTCTGACCTAAACCTGGTGAGTTTGGTTCTCAAGTTTGAACCACCTCCAGTCTTTTTCTTAGGCATGCGCAGTTGTGCGCCTCTGACCTAAACCTGGTGTGTTTAGAGTGCCCAGTTCAAGTTACGCGAGAGATCCTTGAACCACCTCCTGTTTGGTTCTCAAGTTTGAACCACCATCAGTCTTTTTCTTGGGCATGCGCAGTTTGGCGCCTCTGACCCAAAACCTGGTGTGCTTAGTTCTCAAGTTTGAACAGCCCCCAATCTTCTTTTAGGCATGTGTAATTAAGCGCCTCTGACCTAAAAAGTATGAATTGCCCAACGCCAACTAGGCAATGGGAAGAGAACGAGTTTCTCGCCAACCCATCATACTGGGGTAAAAGTATGAATCGCCCAACGCCAACTAGGTAATGGGAAGAGAACGAGTTTCTCGTCAACCCATCATGCTGGGGTAAAAGTATGAACTGCCCAACACCAACTAGGCAATGGGAAGAGAACAAGTTTCTCGCCAACCCATCATGCTGGGGTAAAAGTATGAATTGCCCAACGCCAACTAGGCAATGGGAAGAGAACAAGTTTCTCGCCAACCCATCATACTGGGGTAAAAGTATGAATTGCCCAACGCCAACTAGGCAATGGGAAGAGAACGAGTTTCTCGCCAACCCATCATACTGGAGTAAAAGTATGAATCGCCCAACGCCAACTAGGCAATGGGAAGAGAACAAGTTTCTCGCCAACCCATCATGCTGGGGTAAAAGTATGAGTTGCCCAACGCCAACTAGGCAATGGGAAGAGAACGAGTTTCTCGCCAACCCATCATGCTGGGGTAAAAGTATGAATCGCCCAACGCCAACTAGGCAATGGAAAGAGAACAAGTTTCTCGCCAACCCATCATGCTGGGGTAAAAGTATGAACTGCCCAACGCCAACTAGGCAATGGGAAGAGAACGAGTTTCTCGCCAACCCATCATGCTGGGGTAAAAGTATGAATTGTCCAATGCCAACTAGGCAATGGGAAGAGAACAAGTTTCTCGCCAACCCATCATGCTGGGGTGAAAGTATGAATCGCCCAATACCGATAAAGTAAAGGGAAGATGAAAAGTTTGGCATTTAAGCCCAAACGTAGTCCTCGACAACTCACCATGTTGAGGGAAATAACATGGCTAGCCCAACTCAAACGGTAGTTGGTAAAGGCTAATCAAATCCGTTAATAGCTGGGGGTTTGCTAAAAATCCCATATTAAACTTTAATTGTTATTTCGGTTCAGGAAATTGAGCATAAACGATACCGAGATAAATCGTTTTGACGACAAGTTATTTGTTAGGCAAGCAAATCTGTTTTGAAGCCGGCAAATAAAAGAGTCAAAAGAATCATCTTTATTAAGGTGAAGATACAAAAAGAATTTCAAAGAAACATAGTAAAGTTATCTCTCTCCTGTTTACGAAGTTCTTATTACAAGGAAGATAAAAGTGTAAAGAGAGATGAAACTATTGGCCTCCCAGAAGTCTCAATTGGTTTATTGTCTCGTCCAAATTTCTACGATGAGAAGCCTCCACGGTTTGCTGAGCTTGCCTACGCAACTCATCGTCACTTATTGTAAGTTGTTGCTGACGAGATTCTTCTATGGCACGATTCCTGGCCATCTCTTCCTGCTGAATCTGCTCCTGCTGGACAAGCAACATCTCCCGCTTCTTGACAGATTCTCCTAATCGGAGTTCATTTTCTATCAAGGTGGCCCGAGCCCTCGCAATCGTCTCCTGGGCTTTAGAGATGGCCGCCTGACTTTCCTCAATTCCGAAGTTTATCCTCTGCAGGTCGCCAAGAACGGATTCCCGACTAGCCTGGAGCTCTGTCAGCTCCTGAGACCATCTCTCCTCCTGCTGCCTTAAAATATTTCTTTGAGATAAGGATTCTGCCCGAAGCCGCGCCAGCTCTATCTCAGTGATCGCCTCCACATCCGCCTGACGGAGTGTGTGTAGTATGGTCACCTGCTCTTCTAAGGCTGCAAGGCGGGCCCGGTATGGAGCTGCTCGATCTTATCCACCGAATTCTTCGATATTTCCTAAATAGCGGAGTAACAGTGGACGTGCGAAATTGAAGAAATCGTGGCCAGCAAGAATCATCTCGACACATCTTCTTAACAAATGCATAAAATCCTCGACAGTGAAGCCGAAAAGTTTTTCAAGAGGATTTGCACTGTCGGTAGGCAAAGTAGGTAATGCCAAGAAAGGTGTCGTAAGCAAGGGAGCAGTAGTTGCTGGAATTGGAGAAGAAGAAGCCCGTCCCTGCATTAAATTCATGATCTAAGGAACCAATAGAGCCAGTGCAGATCTGGAAGAGCTGGAGACCCCAGACGAAGTACCGATAGTACAAATCACTTGGGTACCCCCACCAATAGGAAGAGAAGATGGGACCACTTCGCCTGAAGCTTCTCCGGTGGGAGAAGCATCTTCGAACGAGAATTTCAAATTATTCTCCTCCCCTGCTGGAAGGCTTGGACTCGGAAGAGTTGCAGGTATTTCAGCAGCCACGACAACAGACGACGTTAAAATCGCTGACTGAGAAGGCACGCCAACGACCGTGGGAAATGTCTCAGTAGAGCAAACGGGTGTTGGAGATGGCACGCTAGGAGAAGGTGTAGCCTCATTAGCAGCAGCTGCAATAATAATCTCAGTTCTCTCGTCACTTCCCAATTCATCAATTGGGGGAATTAAGGAGGAAACAGAGGCAGGAGCCGGTGTGGAATAATCAGCCGCAAACTCACCAGCAGAGCTACCCACACCACCAACAGAGCCAGAATGGTCCATTCTATCGTCAGACTCTACTTGGGTAGTCGAGTACATTGGCGAAAGAAGTTGATCACCTACATTTCAGAAGACCAGAAAAGCAGTGTTACGTTAAAATAATAACAGGCAAAAGATAAAATGCTAAAGGTCATACCAGGCGATACAAGTCCAGTTGTCGGACTTGAAGGGGGAGCCATTGTTGTTTCCAGCAATGTACCCGTCTCGCTACCCGTTAGTTGCGTCCCAGGTTCTGCTACAGGCTCTATGGCTGAAGGAGCTGAAATCCCAGCAACACTTGGAGCTTTGGCAGGTTCATCCTCCCTTGCCAATGCTGGGGGTACAGCTGAAGCCAACAAGTCGGAAGCAAGTTTGATAGCCACTTCTTGGGGGGCTATCAAAGTTTCATGTTCCAGTTTTTGCTTCTTACCAGGCCTTTTCTTTAAAGTGCCGCGGCGTTTGAGAGTTGGACTCAGGGAACGACTGACAACAGGCTGAGGAACTCCACCAGCACCAGTATTGTCATCATCATCACCGGCGTCATCGTCTGATTCGCTGACATCCGAAGGCTCAGCCGCAGCGCCAAGGAATTCTTCCATTCCTTTTATCCTTACCCTAGAAGCACCCTGGCGGCTAATATAGAGGGCTTCAATCTCTTTGCAACAACTGCGATTGAGAGAGAAGCCGGGCACGTCAGCATTCGCAATGTTGAACCAATTGCAGGAGCTGAGGGTCATGGCCAATTCTGGCACTTTCTGGGGCAAGGAGAATTCAGCCTCGGTCCCGCCCGCTGTAAAATGGAACCAGCCACGAGCACCTTCGTATAAATTCCCCTCGTAAGCGAGATCTTTATTTGGATTGCCCACATAGAGTTGAGAATATCCAAACTGGCGAGCAAAGCGACTCGGGGTATATGGCTCAATCTGACACTGGAGATCTTGACGATACACCAAGTGTCCGGGACGGATGTTGAGAAGCCACCAGAATGCTCCTGCAGATACAGTAGTGAACTTATCTGCTCCCATGGCATCCTTCAGCCTCGTCCCATATCCTCCGCCGGGAAAGTCAGGAAAACACCGGAAGATCTCGTAATTCTGAAAGCTACGAAGAGTCTTCCGAATCTGGGACATATAATTCTGCCTCCATGAAGAACGTTCATACAGTTCTACAAGGAAGCACTTTTCGCCCGAACGACGCTCTGGTGCACTCATTAAGGAGGGACAGTGCAAGACAAGCCACGCCATCAAATAGGTGTAAGGCATCTCCACCCTAGGGTTTGGAGTTTTCGGTTGGGCAGTCTCTTTCGACTTGCCCTTTCCTTTCCCCTTGACCTTAATAGTGGGGAGGAAATCACGACAGAATACCCTCAGTCCATACTGCAAATTGCATACCATGGCGGGAAGGAGTCCAAGGGGTCGGCCGTATGCAAGAAGAACCGCTGGATATACCACGGTCACTGCAATCGCTTCCTTGGGCAATGACGGCACGACGCATCTTTTGAGCCACAGCATCAGAAACCCGACAATGAGACCTCTGTTGGAGATCGAAAACTGGGCTTGATAGTGATAGCTCTTGAATGAAGTGCCAGGACCGTATCCATTCTCATTGGATTCAGTGGTATAATATAATAGATGGCGGCCCTTAGCAATACGTTGATCAATCTCTGAGCCATAGATGGGTGGATGACCATGGATAATGGCCGAGCTATCCTTAGAATTTAAGTTAGCAAAGAGATATTCGGCCCACTTCTTGTGACCAATACCGTGATTACGTGCACCCGTCAGGTCAGCGCAAATATGATAATGGCACATCATCTCCCAGTATGTGGCATGGATGCGCTCGTCCCTCGCCAGTAGCATGTTCAACTCATCGGTGGTAGGGATATACTCCTCGTAAGGGACTTCGCCCATCGAGAGCCCAGAAACCTCAAACATCTCGTGGAGAGCGAACCCTAGCTCACCCACTGGAGTAAAGAAAGTACAGGTTTCAGGGTTATACATCTCCAAGAGGCAGTAAAAGTGATAAGCACTCTGGGGAAACCCAAATTGGACATTCCTGATGGCTTTATACAAGCCAATATCCTTTAAAATGGGCTCGTGGGAACCAGCATGTACTGAACAAGGCGTGCCCACCACATATTGTTAGAAGAATGAACCCAGCCAGGCATCCTGAAGTCGCTAGCCGGGTACTGACCATCCTTCGCCAAGAACTCACTTAAGAAAGTTCGGGCACGAGATGGGACTTCACCCACTGGAAGCTCCTTGCCAAATCGGCCTGGAAGTAAGCCAGTAATGCATCTGGGGGAACCATCTTGATAAAACCCTTTTGCACCAAATGTGCCTGTTGGGACGCCATCTTGCTCTTGAGTCAGTCCCCATTTTAATTCTCGAGGCGTCGCTAGCCTTTGAAGATAGACCAGAGGATAGTTACGATCCATTCTAGGTAAAAACATCAACATTTCGCCTGAGTTATATAGCCAGACACGTTCCCCTTCAGAAAGGATCTCATCTGATTGATCCATCTGGTCTCCAAAGAGGAAAGCGGGTTTCTCCATCGCCTTTCTGTTCACATCTTCAAAAGCCGCGTCAGTTATGATTTCTCGCGCAGTAGTGGGGTGGTACTTGATCAGCTTCTCCTTGCGTTCCTTCGGGTCTGGCTTGTATGAGGGCAGGATGGTAGTGAAACGGAATTGGCCTGAGGGATCAGAACCCCCAGCAAAGCCGAAGTAGTTCTTGTGGGGAAGAGATTCCATCGAATATCCTACTGCAAAAAGAAAGCAGAATGAGAGAAGTTTCTCTAGGGCAGAAAATTTCTCTAAGTATGGACGCGCGAAGCTAAAAATTAGAACGCGCGAAGTTAAGAATAGCGCCGCGCGAAGCTAAAGATTAGAACGCGCGAAGCTAAGAATAGCGCCGCGCGAAGCTAAAGATTAGACCGCGCAGAAGTCAAAAGAGCCTCGCGTTTTCAGAGCGATTGCTACTTAAAATAGTCTCGCGTTTTCAGAGCGATTGCTACTTAAAATAGTCTCGCGTTTTCAGAGCGATTGCTACTTAAAATAGCCTCGCGTTTTCAGCGCGACTGCTACTTAAAATAGCCTCGCGCTTTAAACGCGAGGATGACGCGATAACTTCGCGTAAGAAGAAAGTTAGAGACTTTTTCTTCTTCTCCAAGCCTTACGGCAGGAGTACGGCGATCTCGCCGGTAAAGGAGTTGATTGATCAGTTAAAATTAAGCAAGATCACTCTAAAGATGTTTTAAAAAGTCTCGATGGAAAGATTCTTACCCCCGATGGGCGAAATGTGGGCTGGCGCGTCGCTGCCTTGGCCGCCGCCACCACTGCTTGCGCCAGTCGCCGAAGATGGAGCCGCTCGAGAAGTAGCACGAGTTTTGGGTGCCATTGCTGAGAAAAATCGACTGAAAATTTGGAGAAACTCGGTCGGAAGAAGATTGGATCGTCTGAACTCTGATCGCCTGAATCTCTAAGTTTCTAGAAAATTCTCAAATAGAGTGAGAAGGATAAGAAATAGAGATTTCTTTTAAATGGAAGGAACCGCCTCTTGGAATTCGGCGCGAGTTTCGGAGAAAATGACTGGTGAGTTACTCTCTAAAATGCGAAGCTATTAGCCTCGCGCGACTAAGTAAAAGCGAGGTTGATTAACTCCGCGCAACTATACAAAACTCGAGGATAGCCTATGCCTTAGCTTCGCAAAAACTTAGATTTTTGACGAGTGCAATTAGGCGCTTCCATCTAAGTTAAAGCGATTCTTATCCAATCGTTTGGGTATTATCAATCTAAGTCGCGCAGAAGTGCCTTAGACTATTTTACCAAAATTATTGACCATCTGTTTGTTGAGCAAGCAAAATTCTTGAAGCTAACAGATAGAGAGGAAAATAATTTATCTTTATTCATGAAGCAAAAGATTACAAAGAGGGAGTTATAGCTCTCCCAAAAGCTTTTACATGATCAACTTGTCAATAACCAAACAGTAAGACTTCTCTACGGGGTGTTGAAGCTCAGTTCCCTGGTTCACATGCAAAAGAATTTAAGATTCCTCTACGGGGTGTTGAAGCTCAGTTCCCTGGTTCACATACAAAAGATCTCCTCTGCAAATGTCAACTAGGATCTGTCATCCGAAATGAAGCACGAGAGGAAAGGAAAGTGCTGCACTGAAGCGCAATTCTGAACTCCAAGTGCTGCAATTTTGCACTGCAAGTGCTGCAGCTCCTTATTTACAGCCCCTTCTGGAGTTTATCTCTCGGAGCCAGAGCTTGAAACCTGCAACTATGTTGTAAAGCATATGCTTCTGAATTCCTTAGAGTTACTTTTGCTGATGAAGATCGATGGACCCACATACATTCCTCTTCAGAAAGGATTGAACTTACTGCGAAAGGAACAGAGTTTCCAAAAGAGTGAAAACGCGGAGCTAAGCTAACTCCGCGCACAGTTGAAGAAATAGCCTCGCGCTTTAAACGCAGAAGATGATGCGATAACTTCGCGTAAAGGGGGACAAGATTTCTTTCTGCTCTTTCCTTCTCTTTCAAATTTATCGCGACTGCTAATCAAAGATAGCCTCGCAATTCATAGCGACTGCTAATCAAAGATAGCCTCGCAATTCATAGCGACTGCTAATCAAAGATAGCCTTGCAATTCATCGCGACTGCTAATCAAAGATAACCTCGCAATTCATCGCGACTGCTAATCAAAGATAGCCTCGCAATTCATCGCGACTGCTAATCAAGAATAGCCTCGCGGATTCATTGAGACTACTAGTAAAGCCCCACGTTTCAAGCGCAGGGACGACACAATAAAACGACGATCTCGCCAACAAGACAAAGCAATCGTCCAGATTAAAATCAAGCCAAAATATCTCAGAACGGTTCTTAGAAAACCAAGAGATGAGGTTTTTACCTTCGGAAGACGCTGCATAGACTGGTTCGCTGTTGCGTTTACCTTCACGGCTGCTGCCATCAACGCCGGCCAACTTGCGAAAAGCCAAACTCCTCTGGAGAGACATCCTATGGAGAATTGAACGAAGATCAGTTGAAGATCATTCGTGAGTCACTCGAGTTCTCAGAAATTCTTCGGATGAGATGAAGAAGAAGATGAGCCGGGAGCTCTATTTAAACAGAATTTCCGTCGCTTGGTATTCGGCGTGGAAACTCAGGGTAATTAATGACATAATTACTCATTTCACTGAAGACGAGTGAAGCTGATTAGCTCCGCGTAAGTGAGCGTAACGCGAGATAGACTTGGTATTCTAACTCCGCGTTTCAGTTAAAAGAATCCAAAGTATTTCAAAATCTGCTGAAGTCTAAGCCATTTTGAAAACTTTGGAGGGGGTTCTGTTGGCAGTGAAAATTTCTAAGTTAAAAGGATTTTTCACAACAGAACGCGGAGCTAATTCAATAGCCCTGCGTTTGGTTATATTAACCCTGCGTTTGAATAAAACGCGGAGATGTTTAATAGCTCCGCGTTGATTCCGCAGTCTGGCTTGTATTAGCCTCACGTTTGAGTAAAACGCGGAGATGATCAATAGCTCCGCGTTAGCTCCGCGTTTTGGTTATTTAGCGTCGCGTTTTGATGCGATTAAAGCTCCGCGTAAGTAGATAACCAGAATCTCAAATTGATTGAGATTATGATTCTGGGCTTATCCAAATACCCGAATCAAGTCTAATCAAAATTCCATCAAAACTAAGATATTTGATTGGAATCCTTGATGAATGCGAGTTCTATTTAGATAGAAACTCTTGCATTAACCTGGGGCTATAAATACCTTCCTGGTGAAACCCTGGGGGGTCTTTTTTTTGGCATCGGAAGCCTCCTATCGATCCTTTGGCAATTCAAGTACGCGAGAGAGCCTTGAAGCCTTTGCCGATCATCCTCTGAAATCTTGGAGAATTCAAGTTACGCATAGAGCCTTGAGTTCGTGAAGATCAGAGAAAGTCACCATCTTCTTTCTGGAGTTCTTGAGAAGTTCGAGTTACGCGAGAGAGCCTTGAACAAATCAAAACCAGAGAAGATCATCTACAATCGGCCGATATCTTCAAAAGAGAAGATTTCAACGTACCGATCGTCCAAAGGAACTGCTTGACAGATCCCATCGCCACAGATCCCACAATATTGTAAAAGAGAGAGATTGAAATATAAAATCCTCTCGTTTGTTCTTTTTTATCTCTTGTTTACTTTCATTGTAATTTAAGTTAATTCAATGGGAGGAAGCGAAGGAAATTTTGCGACGAACAAGAATAAGCCCCGACAAGATAAAACTTATACATTCAAGACTGAGTAGATAGGTACTCTATTCCATCTCCTCCTTAGAAAGGGCATGTTGAAGCTTCCGAAAAATGAAAAATCGGAAGACGCTGGTAAAACCAACGACCCTAACTATTGCCTGTACTATCGGAATGTCGGGCACCCAACTAAGAATTGCTATCCTCTTAAGAACTAAATTCAGGCATTGATAGAAGTCGAGATTCTCATACTTAAAGAGGAACAGAAGAAAGTTTATGCAAATATGGCAACTTTGGTGATAGGAACCAATGAGTTCCCTGCCAGAGCGATCCCTGTATCGGTAGGGAAGCAGATATCGACACCAAGCATGGGCAGCCCGCACTTGCAAGCTAGCCCCTTGAGTACGCTCCGAACCACAGTTGTGACAAAGTCAATCTCATTGGCTAGCAACCGGATTTGGCTGGGGGTGCCGAAAATATTAACAATGCTAAATATCATGTTACTTCCGCTACTTTTACTAGCCATTAGAATGGCTAATTGAGTGCTAAATTTTTTTTTTTGCCCAATGCTGTTAAAACAGCGGAAAAGGAGATCAAGTTGCTCGCTAATCCTATCATACTGGGAGTAAAAGTATGAATCAACTACTCAATACGGTTAAAGGCAAAGGGGAGAGGAAATCAATTCCTCAACAACTCATCATGCTGAGGGAAATAGTATGACTAGTCCAACTCAAACGGTAGTTGGTAAAGACTAATCAAATCCGTTGATAGCTGGTAGTTTGCTAAAAATCCCATAAGCTCTGTCATGTTAAGTTTCTACCTTTGACAGTAAGATGTAGTTCAAGTTACGCGTAAGAGACTTGAACCGTCTCTACCAAACTCTAGGCATGTGCAATTATGCGCCTCTGTCGAAATCTGATAATCATGACCCGATCATCTTGGCGTGTACAAATTCAAGTTACGCATACGAGTCTTAAACCGCCTCCATCAAAGTTTCAAGCATGTGCGATTAGGCACCTCTGTCGAATGTCTTGATCTTAACCTGATCACCAAATTAAAGATCCAAAGTATTTCAAAATTTGCTAAAGTTCTAAACCATTTTGAAAACTTTGGAGGGGGTTCTGTTGGCAGTGAAAATTTCTAAGTAAAATGGAGTTTTCTACAACAGAATGCGGAGCTAACTTAGTAGCTCCGCATTTGGCTATTTCTAGCCCTGCGTATGAGTAAAACGCGGAGCTAATCAATAGCTCCGCGTTTTGATGCGATTAGCTCTGCGTGAGCAGATAACCAGAATCATAAATTGATTGAGATTGAGATTTGGGCTTATCCAATACCCAAATTAAGTCCAATCAGACCTCTAAATCAAGAGATTTAAATCAAAACTAATATATTTGATTAGAATTCTTGATGAGTACAAATTATATTTAAATAGAAACTCTCATATTATCCTAAGGCTATAAATACCCCTTAGAGAAAGCCCTAAGGATTTTTTTTGGATCATCAAGATCTTTCAGATCATCTTTTTGGCATCTTAGAGAATTCGAGTTACGCGTGAGAGCCTTGAATTCGTAAAGACCAGAGAAGATCAAGATCAAGTCGGCTGTCATCTTCAAGAGAGAAAATCATCATCGTCAGATCGTCCAAAAGAACTACTATTTAGATCACATCGCTACGAGATTCCACGTTTTTATTGTAAAAGAGAGCGATAATTATAAATCCTCTCGTTTGTTCTTTTCTTGTTCCATTTCGTTGTAATCTAAGTTGAATTTAATGAAAGGAAAGTAAATTTCTGCTGCGAACATACATATATATATATATATATATATATATATATATATATATATATATATATATATATATATATATATATATATATATATATATATATATATAAGTGCTTGGGGTTGTGAGATCCTATACAGAATTATGATGTTCACAATAATTTTCTAAGAAGTAACATGTCCAATTATGACAAAATCCAACTCCATTATGACTTATTTATAGCAAAAAACCATCAACATCATAAATTCAAATATAATTAGGGGTAACAACTACAACTACGCCGACATAAATTAGACATAGCAACTGTCGGTGCAAGTTCGGGACTAGCAGACCAGTTGTGAGCCGAGCCAGGCTTAGTTTTACCAGTTTTGACTGTTAGGCTTGGCCTGTTGGCCAAATGTGGGACTCAGGTTCGGCCTATAGGCCTACTCGAGTTGGGCCAAGCCGAAGCCGTACCAGCGTACCTAATGAAAACTCGCAAATGGGAATTCAAAGCTTTAGAAAATTATTAAAAAAAGAAATTTAAGAAAAATCTTTACAAATTATGAAATGTAAATAGGGAAAAACAAATTTAAGTGTAAATAGGGAAAGATTAATTAATGCTCCAATAAACGAAATGGTTGAATTTCAATTCACATATACAATAATATACCTATATGAATTCATTGGAAGTCCTATGAAGCCATAAGAGAAGATAAGAGAAGAGAATCCTAACTGTCACCTTTGTTGTCTTTATTAATTTCTAGATACTTTAGAGTTAGAAACAAAATTAAAATTGAAACAAATTACAAGTTTGGTGAACGCATTCGTATACTTATGGGGCAAGTTCCATTTCAGTATCATGTCTTCGGTCTTGATTTTCGTTCTCCGTGTCATACATATGCGCAATTCTACTGTGTTAGTCACTATTGAGCTTCTTTATTGAGTCAACACTCGCCCACCTAAAAAAAAAAACTTCCATACTTCCATAGGCATCTGTGAAGTTCTATATCACGTGCCATGTCAGTTTTTTCAGGTGATCTTGAGTCCATCAAGGCTCAGGCTGAGTATCGATCGATTTGATTCGAATTTGGACAGAAAAATTCCAATCGAAAACAAAACCAAATATCCAAATCTGAAACCGACCGAAATCCATTAAGAATCGAAACCGAAACAGAAAATTCAGTTTGAGTCGGTCCAATTGGTTTATTCGGCTTTCTCGGCCTGCGGCCCACAAGCCATTTGCATTTAAAAAAAATAGCAACGTGGGCTTTGGCCTATTTATTAAAAAAAATAATAATAAAGAGAGGGATTTGGATTTCGCAAAGAGAGGGAGTGTCGAGAGTCGGAGGCTCCATCGCGCCGAAGCATGCGATGTTCACTTTTTAGAGAATTAGGGTTATGGCTCGAGTGGATTAACGGGTTGGATAATTATAACTATTCGGTTTTTTTGTTAGTTTCGATTGGTGCTAGTGCCATCGAAACCCGACCTGATACCTGAATCAAATTTCGGTTCTCCATACGACTCGAACCGAAAACCGAACTAACTGAACCGATTGATTGGGTTCAATTCAGTTTAGCAGTTCGAATCGGTTTTTTCGAAAAATTGCTCACCCTCAGTCAAGGCAACGGTAAGCAAAAGATCATAT
Source organism: Dracaena cambodiana (assembly GCA_036321105.1). Taxonomy (NCBI): domain Eukaryota; kingdom Viridiplantae; phylum Streptophyta; class Magnoliopsida; order Asparagales; family Asparagaceae; genus Dracaena; species Dracaena cambodiana. Next base: position 4,511,567 of record JAYEPQ010000001.1, on the reverse strand, counting down.
CCTAATTGGGATCTCTCTCTCTCTCTCTCAGGCACCATCCCCCTTTCTTTACTTCGGTAATTCGGTAATAACTGAATCATTAGTATTAAATGTCAGCATTATTATTTTTCAACCATCTCCTCAATATTACCTGGTTTCATGCTCCATGTTGTCAACTAGGAATGATGGCAAATTTTGACCCTCTTTATATAAAATTTTGAATGTAAAAAATAAAATTTTTATTTTTAATTCAAAATTTTGTTTAACATGGATTAAAAATTGACTTAACGGACGTATCCATTGCCATCCCTACTGTAAACAGAAGATGACAATGCGGGATACAGTTGATGAGCATGGAAAACTTAGGGGTAATTATAATGGCACACCCAAAATGTCCAAGGATTTACAATTATTTCTTTATAAATATACTATGTTCTTCCACTTTGTTTTACAAAGTTGTGATTCGGTTTAGGTCGGTGGGGAGTTATGATGGCAACATCGGTGGCAATGAGCGGAGGGAGGAGATAGAGGTTTTGAAGAGCGCGGGGGAGGAAGGGAGGGGTGTGTTGAAGAAAATAGAGCGAAAGTGGAGTGAAGAAATTTATGTATATTTTTTATCCTTGAACTGTACAATGAGCCATCCTTTTATAGGTGAAGGAGGCAATCAAAAGAATAATTACAGGATCTGTAATTGATACTAATTACATAAAATCAGAGATTTATCAACTATCCTAAATTAGTCAAATTAAAATTTGTTAACTATCCTAATTTAGGAAAATATCTCAACATCTAATAGGAAAGGATATCAAAATAATTTAGTATTATGATCATATCTCAATTAGAGCGAAAACAGAATGAAGAAATTTCTGTATATTTTCTTATCCATGAACTATACAATGAGCCATCCTTTTATAGGTGAAGAAGATAATCAAAAGAATAATTACAGGATCTATAATTGATACTAATTACATAAAATCAGAGATTTGTCAACTATCCTAAATTAGTCAAATCAAAAATTTGTCAACTATCCTAATTTAGGAAAATATCTCAACATCTAATAGGAAAGTATCTCAAAATATTTTGGCATTATAATAATATCTCAATCATATCTCAACATCCCCCCTCAAATTCATGGTGGCGCCGTAGAAACCAACTGGAGTTTGCTAACAAGTTCACTAAGACGACCAGGTGAGTGTGACTTATTGAAAATATTAGCAAGCTGATCAGCAGAGAAAACGGAACATAAGCGAAGGGTGCCATCACTGAGATGATGCTTGATAAAGTGACAGTCAATCTCAATATGCTTTGTGCGCTCATGAAAAATATCATTATGCTTAATCTGAATAGCACTCTGGTTGTCACAGTAGAGAAGAGAACGAGACAGCTGATGGGCATCCAAGTCAGCCTAAAAACAATGCAGCCATACAAGCTCAGTAGTAGCATCAGCAAGGGCGTGATACTCAGGCTCCGTGGTAGATCGAGCGACAGCTGTTTGTTTCTTACTTCGCCAAGAAATAAGACACGAACCAAGTAAGAAACAAATACCAGTAGTAGATCGACGATCCGTAGGATCACCAGCCCAATTAGCATCAGAATAACCTCGTAACTCAAGAGATGACTGAGATGAATAGTATAAACCATGGAAAAGAGTGCCCTTGACATAGCAAAGGATTCGAAGAACATCAACATAGTGAGGTGAGCGAGACTCATGCATGAATTAACTGACCAGGTGAACAACATAAGAAATATCAGGGCAAGTAACTGTGAGATAAATAAGACTACCAACCAACTATCGATAGAGAGTAGGATCAGACAGAGGCACACCATCAGTAAGGTTGAGCCGAGTATTATATTCCAAAGGGGTACTGGCAGTCTTGCTGTCGGTTAGACCAGTCCTGAATATAAGATCTGAAGCATCTTAGCCTGAGAAAGAGAATAACCATCCGAAAAAGATGTCACCTCAAGACCAAGGAAGTAACTTATAGAGTCAAGATCTTTCATTTCAAAATAATGACCCAGAAAAATCTGAAGCGCATGAATGCCAGCAATATCATCACCAGTGATGATCATGTCATCAACATAGAAAAGTAGAAGGGTGGTGTCTGAGGCAGTCTTGCGGATGAATAAGGCAGTATCATAAGCACTGGCTACAAAACTTTGTTGTGTAATGACAGAGGTAAATTTGGCAAATCAAGCACGAGGAGCTTACTTCAGACCATAGATCGCACGACGAAGGCGACAAACCTTATGAGGATGCTCATAACCAGAAGGAGGCTTCATATAGACTTTCTCAGTAAGATCTCTATTAAGAAATGCATTTTTAACATCCATTTGAAATAATGACCAATACCAAACAGCAGCAACAACAATCAAAAATCTAATAGAGGTAAGTCGAGCAACAAGAGCAAAAGTCCTCTCATACTTAATACCATACTCCTGAGAGCAACCCAACGCAACAAGACGAGCTTTGTATCACTCAACTGAGCCATCTGCCCGAGTAATAATCTTGTAAACCCACTGCAAACTTTCCAGGAGGCAAATCCACCAAATCCCAAATATGTGTCTTGGTAAGAGAATCTAATTCATCAGACATAGCTTGCTGCTAAAGAGAATCAGAACTAGCCTCACGATAAGAGTGAGGCTCATGAAGAGTAGCAAGAGTAGAAAAATAATGATAATCATGAAGATAGGAAGGTGGAGCTTTTACCCTATCAGAACGACGAGGTGCAATAACTTGGGAGAACTCAGTGGTAGAAGGTGGTACATGTACATCTTGAGTGATGATGCTGGATCCGCAGGGGGAGCAAGGTCATTGGAAGAGGCCGAAGATGAATCGTTAGAGGAGTTGGTATCACCTGTAGAGTAGTTAGTAGACTCAGAAGACAAAGTAATAGAGGGATCAGTGAAGACAGGGGAATGACTAGAGTGAAGTAAGGGAAAGGAAGAAAGGGTAGTGAAGAACTTATATTCCCAAAACTCTACATGACGAGAGATACGAAGGCGTTTTGAAATAGGATTATAACAACGCTATCCTTTTTGTTCAATGCCATAACCAAGAAAGCAACATAGTCTGGAATGAGATTCTAACCTCGTTCGTTCCTGCGGGGGGAGAAGAACGAAGCAGGCACAACCAAAAACTCAAAGAGAGTGTAATCAGGAATGGTACCATACAACAGTTCAAAAGGAATTTTATTGTTAAGAATGGATGAGAGGACACGATTGATGGTGTAGATAGCAGTAAGCGCAGCCTCTCTCCAAATATGCTCAGGAAGCAAGGTAGAAATGAGGAGAGATCGAACGGAGTCTAGAATGTAACGGTGTTTACGCTCTGCTTGACCATTTTGTTGTGAAGTATATGGACAAGAGCGATGAGAGAGAGTTCCATTTTGTTGCAAAAACTCAATGAAGGATTTTTCGTTATACTCCAGAGCATTATCAGAACGAAAAATCTTGATAGCACGAGAAAACTGGGTAAATATCATTTGGTGAAAGCGTTTATAAATTGCAAACAACTCAGAATGCTTATGCATAAGATAAATCCATGTATAATGTGAAAAATCATCTACAAATATGACAAAATAGCGGAAGCCCCCCTCGGTAGAAATTGGAGAAGGACCCCAAATATCAGAATGAATAAGATCAAAAAGAGCAGAAGAAAAAGAATCACTGGTATTAAAAGGTAAATGAGTTTGTTTTTCAAGTTGATAAGAAAGACAATCAAACTTATCAAAAGTGACAGAACTAGGAAGACCACTAGAGGCTAATTGCTGAATACGAGGTAAAAAAGTATGACCGAGACGAGAATGCCAAATGCTAGTGGTGATGGCAAAGACATATGAAGGTGTAGTAGAAGGAATCTGCAAGTTTACCATTTTAAACATACGTCCAACTTTACAGCCTGTCCCAATGACCTGACCTGACTGAGGATCCTGCCCATCAACAACACATAAAGAAAAGTGAAGCTCAAAACCTAACTCAACAAGTTGGCCAAAAGAGAGGAGATTCAATAATAACTTAGGAACTAAATAGGTGTTATCGACAAAGATGTCGAAGGTACAAATAGAACCAATATGGCTAACATGCATTACCGTACCATCGGCAATATAAATAATATGGTTAGGGTCTAGTGTAGATTTAGTGGAAAAAATAGTGGGATCAGAAGTCATATGATTACACCAAGCAGAATCTATAAACCAAGAAGAAGTATCTGGAGTGACAGATAGTGCAGTAGATAAACGAGACAGAACCTGATGGACCAAAATCTCAATATCAGCAGCAGTGAGTGAATTAGACTGAGAAGAAGACTCAGGGGTAGAGGGATCAGGGGAGACAACCGCAGCAGCCTGTTGGAGGGAACCACGAGAGTCTCGTGCTTTTTTTTTTGCAACTGGAAACATTTAGTAATCAAGTGACCACTTTTCTTGTAATACCGATAAAATAACTTTTGAGAAGGAGATTGTGACTGTGGAGCAGATCGTTGGGAGGAAGCCGAACAAACAACAGCCAAAATAAGATCGGAAAACTGTAGCTTCATAGTAAGGCGACGATGCTTCTCGAAAATTAACTCGAAAATAGTAAGATCCAAGGTAAGAAGTGGCGCACGATGAAGAAGGGTTGCCCGAGTGGACTCAAAGTCATCGCGAAGAGCAATCATAAAATGCATGAAATTGAAGCGGTTCCGATATCTTGCAAAGAGTTCGATGTCTGCAGCATAATGAAATTGGGGTTCGACAGCAGTCAACTGATCCCAAAGAAGAGCGACTTGAGAGTAAAATTCAGTAATAGACTGACCAGGTTCTTGACGCATCTGGTAAAGTTTTGTCTCAATCTGAAACTGAAGAGAAGCATTATTGCAGCAGTCATATTGAGCAACCAAGAAATTCCAGGCAGCTTTTGCATTCTCGAGCCTAGGTAGAAAACTGTTAATAGATGGGATTGATGTATTAACAATCTACTGTAGAATTTTACTATGAATACTCTCCCAGTCGTCCAAGCGAGTAGCGTAATCAGCGGCGGACTCATCCTTATCACGAACAGGCTTAGGAGAATCATCAGAAATATAACACTACAATTTTCTTCCTTTGAGAAAAAGTTTCATATTAGAAGCCCAAAGACTATTGTTGGTTCCATCCAAAACAATATTAAATGGACAAACAATATCATTTTGGGAAGACATTTTGGAACAAATATGTCAAACTCAACTCCTGAAAAATCAACCAAAAACAAATCAGCGTCTGAAAAAGCCAAACCTGATTGTAGAACAGAATTGACCAGGACAAGTGGGGCTCACGCGTTGAAGAAGAGAGGTGCGTAAAGACCACTTGTAGAGACTTCACACGGTGCGTGAAAGAGTTTGTCAAGTCCAATGGAGCTGAAATTTTGATGGAAGGAGATTGAAGGGAGACGAACAATCTGAAGGTAAAAGATTGTCGAGATCTGACTTCAAAATGGCCGAAACGGGCACAAAGAGTTTCGAGATGTGTGAGGATCTGTCAGGCAGTTCCTTTGGACGATCGGTATGTTGAAATCTTCTCTTTTGAAGATATCGGCCGACTGTAGACGATCTTCTTGGTCTTTGCTCTTCACGAATCCAAGGCTCTATGCGTAACTTGAATTCTCTAAGAGGAAGATGATCACAAAAAGGCTCTCTCGCGTACTTGAATTGCCAAAGGATCACAAAGAAGATTTCAGATGTCAAAAAGAAGACTCTTGCCGAAAAGAGAGAGCAAAACCAGCCGAAGGAGCCCCAAAAACCAGAAAAAAGGACACCCTAGGGTTTCATCGGGAAGGTATTTATAGCCCCAGGATGATTTGAGAGTTTCTATCTAAATAGAATTTACTCTCATCAAGGATTCCAATCAAATATTTAATATTGATTTAAATCTCTTAATTTAGAATTCTGATTGGACTTGATTTGGTATTTGGATAAGCCCAAATCTTAATCTCAATCAATTTGAGATTCTGGTTATCTGCTCACGCGGAGCTTTAATCGCATCAAAACGCGGCGCTAAATAACCAGTGCGCGGAGCTAATGCGGAGCTATTGAACATCTCCGCGTTTACCCAAATGCGAGGCTAAAAATAGCCTAAACGCGGAGCTATGGATTAGCTCCGCGTTCTATTGTGGAAAACTCTTTTTATTCAGAAATTTTTACTGCCAACAGAACCCCCTCCAAAGTTTTCAAAATGGCTTCGAACTTAGCAAATTTTGAAATACTTTGGATCTTCAAACTGAAAACGCGGAGTTAGAATACCAAGTCTCCTTCGCGTTATGCTCGCCTACGCGGAGCTAATCAGCTTTACTTCATTTTCAATGAAATGAGTAATTGCTTCATTAATTACTCCGAATTTCTGCGCCGAATACCAAGCGATGGAAATCCTGTTTAAATAGAGCTTCTCGGCTCATCTTCTTCTTCATTTCACCCAAAGAATTTTCGAGAGCTCAGAGCTCAGGCAACTCTGGCAATCGAGCGACTTACGTTGACGAATGATCTTCAACTGATCTTCGTTCAATTCTCCATAGATTTTCACAATTAGGATGTCATTTCAGAGGAGTTTGGCTAGACGCACGTTGGCCGGCGTTAATGGCAGCGGCCGTGGAAGTAGACGCGACTGCGAACCAGTCTATGCAGCGTCTTTCGAAGGTAAAAACCTTAACTCTTGGGCTTCTAAGAACCATCTTGAGATGTTTTGGCTTGGTTTAATCCGGCCAATTGTTTACTTTACCGGCGAGATCGCCGTTCTCCGGCCGTAAGGCTTGAAGGAGAAGGAGAAGTCAGAGAGGAACTTTGATCTTTCGCTACGCGAAGTTATCGCGTCATCCTCGTGCTTGAAACGCGGGGCTATTTTGATTAGCAGTCGCTTTGAAGCACGAGGCTATTTTGACTAGCAGTCGCTTTGAAGCGCGAGGCTATTTTGACTAGCTCCGCGTTTTTATACTTAGAAGATTTTCCAAATTTTTGTGGAACTCCTGATTCTTCTTTTGCAGTGAACCGGGTCCAATCTGATGACTTGGGATGTAGCTTCTCCTTGATATATCTTCAAAAGCAGGTTATGCACCGATCTTCATCAACAAAAGTAACTCTAAGGAAGCCAGAAGCATATACTTTATAACATAGTTGCAGGTTTCAAGCTCTGGTTCCTTTTGAAGGAGTTACAAGAACTCTGCGGCAGCCCATTAAGTTTTCTTGAGGACCATTTCTGTTAGATGACAATCTCCGTTGCTTTCCAAAGCGATGGAGATGATCATGTAAGGGCTTGTAGCGCTTCAAATTCAACTTGTGCTTCATTTCAGATGACAGATCCTAGTTGATATTTGCAGAGGAGATCTCTTGTATGTGAACCATGGAATTGAACTTCAACACCCCGCGGAGGAATCTCACCGTTAGGTTATTGATGAGTTGATGAATATGTAGAAGCTTTCAGGAGAGCTATAACTCTTTCTTTGTAATCTCTTCTTTTATAAATAAAGGCAAATTATTTTCCTCTCTATCTGTTGGCTTCAAGAATCTTGCTTGCTCAACAAATAGATGTTTAATAATTTTGGTAAAATAATTTAAGGCTCATTTGCGTAACTTAGATCATTAATACCTGGAATGATCGGATAATGATCATTTTAACTTAGCCAAAAATTCAAGTTTTTCATGAGAACGCGAAGCTAAAATACCAAGTTATCTTCGCGTTTCGCGGAGTTGCGTAGAGTAGCGCGGAGTTAATATCTTCGCTTTTTTCCATCATCTCGCGAGGCTAAAAGCTCCGCGTTTTGGAAAGTAACTAACCAGTCATTTTCTCCGAAATCCGCACCAAACTCCAAGAGGCGGTTTCCCTTATTTAAACGAAATCGCCATTTCTTTTCTTCTCACTTCATTTGAGAATTTTCCAGAAACCCTAGAGATTCAGGCGATCAGAGCTCAGGCGACCCTAGCGTTCTCCAACCGATTTTCTTCCCATTTCTCGTCGATTTTCCTCAAGTTTCAAGCAATGGCACCCAAAACTCGTGCTACTTCTCGTGCAGCTCCATCATCGGCGACTGGCGCAAGCAGTGGTGGCAGCGGCCATGGCGGCGACGCGCCAGCCCACATTTCGCCTATTGGAGGTAAGAATCTCTCTATCAAGACTCTTTAAAACATTTTTAGAGTGATTTGGCTTGATTTTAGCTGATCAATCATCCATTTCATCGGCGAGATCGCCGTACTCCGGCCGTAAGGCTTGGAGAAGAAGAAAAGTCTCTGGCTTTCTTCTTACGCGAAGTTATCGCGTCATCCTCGCACTTTTGAAGCGCGGGGCTATTTTGAGTAGCAGTCGCGTTGAAACACGAGGCTCTTTTAAGTAGCAGTCGCGCTGAAACGCGAGGCTCTTTTAAGTAGCAGTCGCGCTGAAATGCGAGGCTCTTTTAAGTAGCAGTCGCGCTGAAACGCGAGGCTCTTTTGACTTCTGCGCGGTCTAATTTTTAGCTTCCGCAGCGCTATTTTTAGCTTCGCGCGGCGCTAGTTTAGCTTCGCGCGACACTATTTTTAGCTTCGCGCGTCCATACTTAGAAAATTTTTATGTTTTATAGAAAGTTTTCTAACTCTGTTTTTTTTTTTCTTGCAGTAGGGTACTCGGCGGAAGCTCTTTCCCATAAGAACTACTTTGGATTTGCTGGTGGTTCTGATCCATCAGCTCAATTTCGCTTCACCACGATCATGGCTGTATATAACCCTAACTTGAGAGACCGTAGGAAGAAATTGATCAAATACCATCCTACTACTGCACGCAAGATCATCACTGATGCAGCTTTCGAAGATGTGAACAGAGAAGCACTAGATAAGCCCACGTTTCTCTTTGGGGACCAGATGGAGCAATCAGATGCGATCCTATTTGAAGAGGACTGCATGTGGCTATATAACTCTGGCTGACGATGCCTCGGGAGTTAAAGTGGGGACTAACTCAAGAGCAAGATGGCGTCCCAACGGGCAAATTTGGTGCACAAGGGGTTTATCAAGATGGTCCCCCCAGATGCATTACTGGTTTGCTTCCAGGCCGTTTTGGCAAGGAGCTCCCAGTAGGAGAAGTTCCCATCCGCGCAAGAACTTTCTTAAGTGAGTTCCTGGCGAAGGATGGTCAGTACCCGGCCAGCGACTTTAGGATGCCTGGCTGAGTTTATTCTTCTGGCAACATGTGGTGGGCCCGCCTTGTTCAGTACATGTTGGATTCTCATGAACCCATCTTGAAGGAGATTGGTCTGTACCAGGCCATTAGGAACGTCCAATTCGGGTTCAGAGTGCATATCACTTTTTCTGCTTTCTGGAGATGTATAACCCCGAGACCTGCACTCTTTTTACACCAGTGGGTGAGCTAGGGTTTGCTCTCCACGAGATATTTGAAGTCTCTGGGCTCTTAATGGGCGAAGTCCCCTACGAAGAGTACATCCCTACCACCGAGGAGCTGAACATACTATTGGCGACGGACGAGCGCATCTATGCCACATACTGGGAGATGATGTGTCACTACCGCATCTGTGCTGACTTAGCAGGTGTGCGTAATCAAGGTATCGGCCACAAGAAATGGGCTGATTACCTCTTCGCCAATTTGAATTCTAAGGATAGTTCAACGACTGTCCATGGTCATCCTTCTGTGTACATCACAGAGATTGAGCGCCGCATTGCCAAGACCCGGCTAACGCTTTATACTACTGAATCCAACGAAGGTGGATTTGGTCCTGGTATCTCATTCAAGAGCTACCACTATCAGGCTCAGTCCCCAGTGTCCAACAGAGGCCTTATTGCTGGATTGCTGATGCTGTGGCTGAAGAGATGTGTCGTGCCGTCGCTGCCCAAAGAAGCAATTGCAATGACTGTGGTATATCCAGCAGTTCTCCTTGCATACGGCCGACCTTTCGGACTTCTTCCCACCATGGTGTGCAATCTACAGCATAGATTGCGAACACTCTGCAATGACTTCATCCCTGCCAATAAGGGCAAAGGAAAAGGGAGAGGCAAGTCGAAAGAAATCGTTCAAGTGAAGACTCCGAACCCTAGGGTGGAGCTTCCTTACACTTATTTGATGGCATGGCTCGTTTTACACTGCCCTTCTCTGATGAGTGTTGCTTCACGCCGCTCAGGTGACAAGTGTTATCTTGTGGAACTGTATGAACGTTCCTCATGGCAGCAATATTATATGTCTCAAATCCGTAAGACTCTCCGATAACACCAGAACTATGAGATTTTCAGGTGCTTCCCCGACTTTTCTGGTGGAGGATACGGATTGAAATTGAAGGATACTGTAGGAGCAAACAATTTTACTGCCTTATCCTCAGGAGCTTTCTGGTGGCTTCTCAATATTCGGCCCGGGCATCTGGTATATCATCAAGACAGTAAATGTCTTATCGAACCGTACATCCCGAATCGTTTTGCTCGCCAATTTGGATACTCCCAACTCTATGTGGGTAATCCAAGCAACAATCTTGTCCATGAGGGGAACTTGTACGAGGGTGCCCGCGGCTAGTTCCATTTCGCAGCTGGTGGGACCGGAGCTGAATTTGCTCTTCCACAGAAGTCGCCAGAATTGGCCATGACTCTCAGCTTTTGCATATAGTATCGCATCGCAAATGCTGATGTGCCTCATTTCTCCCTCAACCGAAGCTGTTGCAAGGAGATTGAGGCTTTCTACATTAGCCGCCAGGGTTCTTCAAGAGCACGAATAAAAGGAATGGAGGAATTCCTTGGCGCCGCGGCTGAACCGTCAGACGTCAGTGAGTCTGATGATGATGATGATGATAACAATGACGATAATAACCCCGATGTTGGAGGTGCTCCCCAACCTGTCGTCATTCGCCCTTGGAGCCCGACTCTGAAATGCCGTGGTACCCTAAAGAAAGGACCTGCTAAAAAGAAGCAGAAGTTGGCTCCGGGAACTCTGGTAGCCCCTCAAGAAGTGGCTATCAAGTTCGCTTCGGATCTGCTGGCTTCAACTCTCCTCCAACGCCGGAAGGGGAGAGTGAACCTGCTGGAGCTCCAAGTGTTCCTGAGGATTCGGCTCCTCCGACCGTAGAGCCTGTTGAGCACCCTGCGGCGCAATCGCTGGGTAGCGAGACGGGTACGCTGTTGGAAACGACGGCAGCTCCCCCTTCAAGTCCGACAACTAGACTTGTATTTCCAGGTATGGCTCTTAATATTTTGTCTTTTGTCTGTTATTTTTACTTTATGACACCATTTACCTGTTTCCTGATGCAGGCGGTCAACTCCTCTCGCCGATGCACTCAACTACCCAGGTGGAGTCCGATGACAAGGTGGACTATTCGGGCGCTACTGGCTCAGTGGGTGGTTTAGGTAGCTCTGCCAGTGAGTTTGACGCTGATTATTTCACGCCGACCACATGTCCAATTTCCTCATCAATTCCTCCCATTGATGAACTTGGGAGTGATGAAAGAACAGAAGTTATTATTGTGGCCGCTGCAAAAGAGGCCACACCGTCTCCCAGCATGCCGTCTCCAACACCACCGGTTTGCTCCACAGAGACCTTCCCAGTGGTCTCTGGTGCACCTTCTGTTCCTCGACCAGCAATATCAACGCCTTCTATCATAATAGCTGTCGAGACACCTGTAACTCTTCCAGCTTCAAGTCTTACAGCAGGAGATGAGAATAATTTGAAGTTCTCGTTCGAAGCTACTCCCACAACTGGGGGAGCTTCTGGTGGAAACACTCCTTCCTCTTCTCCTGTCGGTGGTACTGCTCAAGTGATCCACACTAGCGTCGCTTCCCCTCAGGTTCCTAACTCCGCCAGATCTGCGTTGGCCTTATTGGCTCCGCATGTTATGAACCTGGTACAGGGACAGGCTTCCTCTTCTTCAACTCCAGTGGATACCGCTCTTCCACCAGCGACATCTTCTTTAGCGCTGCCTGTTTTGAATACAGGCGCCGTGAATCATTTTGAGGAGCTCTTCAACTATAGCGTTAATGACTTTATACTGTTCCTCAGAAGATGCGTTGAGATGATCTGTAACGGTACGGATTTCTTCAGCCTCGGCCGTCCAATGTTATCCAGCTATTTGGACAATATTGAAAGAATTGGGGGACAAGACCGAGTAGCTCCCTACCGGGCCCGCTTTAATGTTTTAGAGGAGCAGGTGAACACGTTAAACACAGTTCGCCAAGCGGATGTGGAAGCGATCACCGCCATAGAGATGGCGCGGCTTCGGATAGAATTGACAGCGCGTCGAGAAGAGATGATACGTCAGGAAGAAGTATGGTCTCGAGAATTGGCAGAGCTTCAAGCCAGTCAGGAGTCCATTCTAAAGAGCTTGGAGGCAGTGGACTCTGAGATTGGGGGAAGTCAGGCCGAAATCCTTAGGGCCCAGGAGACCATTGCCAAAGCTCGGGGGGTCATAGTGGCCAGCGAGCTTAAGCTAGGGGAATCCGTTAAGAAGAGGGAAGCGCTAATCCTCCAACAAGGGTAGGTTGAGCAGGAGGAGGGACTAAGGAGCTGTGCTATAGAAGACTCTCGTCAACATCTGACTCAGCAACTAGCCATAAATGACGATGTCTTACTTCAGCAGGCTCAACACTCTATAGAAGCAAATCGTCGTCAGGTGATTGACGAGGTGATGAACAAGCTGAAGCTTCTAGGAGATCCATAATTTTGTTCTTGTTCTTTTATTCTTCATTCTTTTTGTAATAAGAACTTGTAATAAAAGAAAGAATTTTTGTAACTTCATTCTTTTGATGAAATAAAGATAATCATTTGATTCTTTTATCTGCTGGTTACAAAATTTGTTTGCACAACAGATAACTTGTCATCAAAATGATTTATTTTTCGGTATTGTTTTAGGCACAATATTTCGAATCATACTGTCAGAGGTAAGAGTTTAACATGATAGGGTTTATGGGATTTTTAGCAAACCCCCAGCTATCAACGGATTTGATTAGCTTTACCAACTACCGTTTGAGTTGGGCTAGCCATGTTATTCCCCTCAACATGGTGAGTTGTCGAGGATTTCGTTTGGGCTTAAATGCCAAACTTTTTCTCTTCCCTTTGCCTTATCGGCGTTGGATAATTCATACTTTTTACCCCCAGTATGAAGGGGTTGGCGAGAAACTGGTTCTCTCCCCATTGTCTAGTCGGCGCTGGGTAATTCATACCTTTTAGGTCAGAGGCGCTCAATTGCGCATGCCTAAAAGAAAGATTGGAGGCTGTTCAAGGCTCTCTCGCCAAACTTGAACTAGGCACACCAAATTTAGGTCAGAGGCGCCAAACTGCGCATGCCTAAGAAAAGACTGGAGGTGGTTCAAACTTGAGAACCAGACACCAGGTTTAGGTCAGAGGCGCCAAACTGGGTATGCCTAAAAAAAGATTGGAGGCTGTTCAAACTTGAGAACTAAGCACACCAGGTTTAGGTCAGAGGCGCCATACTGCGCATGCCTAAGAAAAGACTGGAGGTGGTTCAAACTTGAGAACTAAGCACACCAGGTTTAGGTCAGAGGCGCCAAACTGCGCATGCCTAAAAAAAGACTGGAAGCGGTTCAAACTTAAGAACTAAGCACACTAGGTTTAGGTCAGAGGCGCCAAACTGCGCATGCCTAAGAAAAGACTGAAGGCGGTTCAAACTTGAGAACCAAGCACACCAGGTTTAGGTCAGAGGCGCCAAACTGCGCATGCCTAAGAAAAGACTGGAGGCGGTTCAAACTTGAGAACCAAATACACCAGGTTTAGGTCAGAGGCGCCAAACTGCGCATGCCTAAGAAAAGAGAGACTCGTACCTCCAGGGATATTAAGAATAGTATTTCTTCAGAAATTTGCCATTGATCGGTATCATCATCCTGTCGCCATTTTGATTTATTAAGCGATAGGCTCCACTGGAGTATACTATCTCCACAACAAACGGTCCTTTCCACTTGGGTTCAAATTTACCCTTAGTCTTGTGGGTTAGAACCATTGGCCTTTTAACAGCCAGAACCAAGTCTCCTTGTTTAAAGGTCCTTGGCTTAACGTTTTTATTGAACGTTTGAGAAATTCAGGCTTGATACAACTCAATTTGTTGTTGAGCCCTGAGACGCTTTTCATTCAGCGCCTCTAATTCTTTCAATCTTTGATGATGGCGTTCTTTTGTCGTCATCTTTGTGGCTAAAGCCACTCTTAATGAAGGAATCTGGACTTCGAGAGGTAAGACGGCCTCGCTTCCATAGACCAAAGAGAATGGAGTAGATTTTGTAGGGGTGCGAACAGTGGTGCGATAAGCCCACAGGCATTCTGCTAGCTTTTTATCCCAATCTCGTTTATTAGAAGAGACGAACTTCCGAAGGAGTTTAATAATTGTCTTGTTGAAGGCTTCGGCCAAACCATTAGCTGCGGGGTTATACGGCGTTGAAGCAATATCTTTGATTCTGAACTTATTGCAGAATCTGGAGAACCCCTGACTGATGAATTGCGGACCATTATCATGAATAATCCGTCGGGGGACGCCGAAGCGGTAAATAACATGATGCTTGACGAACTTGATCACATCTATCGTTTTTACCTCTTTCATGGGCACGGCTTCGGCCCATTTTGAAAAATAATCGGTTATTGCAAGAATAAACCGATATCCTCTGGATGACGGGGGAGTTATAGGCCCCACAATATCCATCCCCCATGCTTCAAATGGCCAACTTGCAATGGTATTATGCAAGTATTCTTGGGGTTGATGAATAAAATTGGCATGTATTTGGCATGCATGGCACCGTTTAGCGTATACCATTGCTTCCGTAATCATGCTCGGCCAGTAGTATCCCAGCCTTCTTATACGGTCTCCAAGTTTAGGACCGGGCTGATGAGCTCCACATACTCCATCGTGTGTTTCTCTCAGCACTTCATCTGCTTCTGCTCTTGATATACAGCGTAGCAGCAGACCATCTCTTGACTTTCTATATAAAGTCTGAAACTTATGGTCATAATAAAATCTTTGGGTCTTCCTCTTTATCGAGGTGGCTTTCTTAGGATCTTCTGATAATATCCCATGTAAAACATAATCCACAAATAGAAATCGCCAATCACGGGGTTCCAAAGTTAAGCCTGCTTGGCGTACTTCTTTATTTTGAAGAACAGTATCTGGATGGAGGAGCTCTCTGCTTCCAATAGTGATGCTTTTAGCTTCACCTGGCGGGATTGCCAATGTTGCAGCTAATGCGGCAAGGGCATCCGCATATACATTCTCATTCTGAGGTATATGAGAGATGTAAAATTGCTCAAAGTAGCCTACCAGTTCAAAGGCTAGCTGATAATAGGGGATGAGGGCTTTATGTCTGACTTTATATTCACCCGTCATCTGATTGATGATGAGTTTAGAGTCTCCATATGCCTCTAGATAGTTCACCCCCAGTTGTAGAGCCATTTCCAAGCCAATAATGAGTGCGTTATATTCTGCCACATTATTCGTGCACGGTTCTGTCAGTGAGTAACCGTTAGGCAATATGTATTTATGTGGGGAGATTAGCACAACCCCCACTCCAGCAGCAGATCGTCTGGCAGTATCATCAAAGAACATTTGCCATGTTTGTTCCTTGCTAACTGTGTTGACCTCTGACGTCTGTTTGGAATTAGACCCGATTGGATGGTTTGCAAGAAAATCGGCGATCGCCTGTCCCGTTGTGGCTTTTTGAGGGACGAAATGCATATCATATGGCGACAGCAATAATGCCCATTTCGCCAACCGGCCATTTAAGGATCCCGATTTTTTCATCAAAATTTTCAGGGGATTAACCCGTGATATGACATGAATTGTTTGCCCAGAAAGATAGTGTCGCATTTTCTGAATAGCGAACACTAGGGCTAAACATTCCTTTTTAATCGGGGTGTACCGTTGTTCGGCTCCAATCATTGTCCTGCTTAAATAATAGAGGGCATGCTCATGACTGTGCTCATTGTATTGAGCAAGTAATGCTCCTAAGGCATTATCCATGACCCTTACGTATATAAGGAAGGGCTGCCCAGGTACTGGCGCCATAAGAACAGGAGGTTTGGTGAGGTATTCTTTAAGGTCATCAAAGGCCCGTTGACATGCCTCATCCCATACAAAAGAAACCCCCTTCTTCATAAGTCGAGAGAACGGCTAGCATCGCCCTGATAGGTTGGAAATGAAGCGCCGAATATAGGCAAGCTTCCCTTGTAACCCCCTCAATTCTTTAAGATTGCCGGGAGGTGGCATCTCGCTAATTGCTTTTATCTTTTCAGGGCCGAGGAAAATTCCTTTTGAAGTTATTATGAACCCAAGGAATTTCCCGCTCGACACCCCCAAAAATGACTTAGTGGGATTTATCTTCAAATGATGTTTCCTCATAAGATCGAAGACCATTCTTAAGTCCTGAAGGTGGTCCTCTTTATTTTTATTTTTAACCGCCAAGTCGTCCACATAACACTCTACCGTTTTGCGCAGGTATTCTTTGAATATAGTGCTTATTGCACGTTGATAAGTGGCACCGGCATTCTTCAGCCCAAATGGCATCATCGTATAGCAGTATACCCCTAGCGGTGTTCTGAAAGCTGTATACTTTTCATCATCCGGGTGCATCTTAATTTGGTTATATCCTGAGAAGCCATCCATAAAAGACATCCTCTCATAACTACAAGTATTGTCTATCATCACGTCGGTGATGGGAAGTGGAAACTCATCCTTAGGATATGCAGCGTTGAGATCCCGAAAGTCGATGCATATCCGGATTTTGCCATTTTTTTTACGAACAGGCACTATGTTGGCAGCCCAATCAGGATGCTGTTCTTCACGGATGAATCCGGATTTTATAAGCTTATTGACCTCAGCAACTATTGCCTCCATCAACTCCGGTCGAAAACGCCTCTGTTGTTGTTTAACAGGTTTGGCATCTTCTTTTATATTTAACCGGTGTGTGGCAATTTGAGGGTCAAGCCTAGGCATGTCTTCATAATTCCATGCGAACACATCTATATACTCTTTAATAAGAGATATAAGTTCTTCCTTTTCTAAGGGAGTTAGCGTGTCGCTTATGAAGATGGGTTTCGGATTTTCTTCCGTTCCCATGTTGACTTGTATCAATTTGTCTTCAATGGGCGGATCACGCTGCTCAAAGCGGACGTCCCAGAGAGTGTCCATATGCTTAGCTCAGGAATCATCTTGGACATCAATTGGTTCCTCGTCGCTTTCTGGTGCTGCTGAAACCATATTGGCCGTCAAAGACCGAAACCAAGCGCCGGTACTTATATCCGAGTCATGATTGGGTGAAGATGTATCTTCCTTGGTTGAAGAACTCTCTTCTTGTCCGGAGGGTGATGAGGGAGGAGTTGATACATAGCCCAACCCCCTGCGAGTCTTCTGATAATAATCAGGGCTCTTTCCTCTCGGTCTGAACGAGGGTATAAGGTTCCGTCGCCCTTTTCCAAAGTTCAATTTCGGTTTCTGGGTAAAATTATAACCCATCTTCTCCATCATTTGCCGGGATTTTTGTTCATACAGGTGAAAATGGGGTGATGTTTGCTCATCACTTTCACTGCTTTGTTTTTGCCGAGGTGACGTAATTACCTTGCCGATCATAATCGGCTTTTGGGATCCTTTCCGAGGAGGCACTTCAAAGTAGTGACCTTTTTCCTCAGCTATTTTAGACCGGGAGAGGAGGGATGACCTAAGTGGCAAATGATATGCCGCCAGAACTTCAAGTTCGGATAGGCCATCCACTTCAGTGGAAGTACAAGAGGGTTCAGACTCAGTAGCTACAGCATGCTCGTAGACTAACTTTATGTCTTCATTAATAACCCATTCACTCTCTATTACATCCACTATATTATCAAGACTCAAACTAAAATCTAAGTAAGGGTTGATTTCATAATCACCCCCATCATCTTCTCCAGGAAGCTCGTACTCAGTGTCGGCTTCATTGCCACTGTCATCGGGCTTTGGAGGTTCGCTAGGATTATCATTAGAGACTTCATGGGCTGGTTTATATAGTGCAGCATCCGTGAAGTGATTCTCTAACCCTTTGAATGGTTGCTTATCGGCAATTAGTGTCCGGACCTCTCCTTCCTCATCGCATTTCATACATTGGTGGAGAGTTGACGGAACTATCATGTGAGCGTGGATCCAAGGCCGCCCCAATAGAATGTTGTAGGAGGTATCTGCATCAATAACGTAGCATGTAGCCTCCGTCCTTAAATCCCCGATCCGACATCGGAGTCGGATTTTTCCGAGGGGACGGCTATTATTGGCATTAAACCTGTATATCATCGTATTGGTTGGTGTCAGACGATGGAGGAAAATCCCTAACAGCTGCATCAACCTTCTAGGTACGATACTTAGTGCAGAACCCGGATCAATCTGAATTCGGTCCACTTTTGTGGATCCGACATATCCGGTGAAATATAAAGGCCTGTTATGTTTTATATTCCTCACCTGCATGTCTTCTGGAGAGAAGATGATTTGTGGGACATGCCTGCTCACTTGGTGATAGCAGGGGCAAGAGTCCTGTTCTTCTTCAGTGGCCGGCTCGACAATCTGAGCTAGGAATGACTCAGAGTCTGCCAAGGCCTCTCTTAGAGCTTCACGTGTTGATTTTGATAATCTCAACAATTCGTAAAGCGTTACTCGTGTTGGGATATTCGCCAACTGAGCAACTATGTCAAACTTGAAGGTAGTCTCCTTAGCTCCTTCCTCTCTAATAGGATTCTTCTGGAAACGAAGTCTTTTCTATTTTGCGGGCTTTACGAGTTCCGCATAGATGTCTTTCGGATCTACTCTAGTGTAGTCCTTAAGATATGTCTTCCCGAATCGAGTACCAGAAGGGCCCGTCCCATCTTGATGAGTGGCCATAGTTTCAGGTTCTTCTTCAGAATCTGTGAAGGCTCCCGAAGCCATATATTCTTCCTTTATATCTGCAGAAATAGCATTAACAATCCGCTTCTTCCCTTGACCTCTTGTAGTAGTCCATTGCTCATTCTCTAGCAAATCGGGATGAACCCACATGACTTCTCCCTTTTGGGTCGTCACAAGGACAAGTCCTTCTTGGGCTTTGTTGTGAAAATCAAGGTTCTTCGTGACCATCTTACCCTTTGGGATTGGGGTCACTCCTGCAGGGAACTCATGGGTTCCAATCACTATGGTTGCCATATTGGCAGTGACCTTCTTCTGCTCTTCCTTAAGCGTCAGAACTCCAGCTTCTATTAGTGCTTGGATTCTGTTCTTAAGGGGAAAACAATCCCTAGTAGGGTGCCCAACATTCCGGTGATAGAGACAGTAGTTAGGATCTTTAGTCTTGCCAGCGTCTTCTGGCTTCTTATTCTCCGGAAGTTTTAGCATTCCCTTCTTCTGGAGCAAGTGAAAGAGGATAGGCGTTTGTTCCGCCTTGAAAGTATAATTTCTCTCTTGCTGTGGTCTATTTTGCCTTGAGCCTTGCTGATTTTGGGGCTTCGGCTTCGGTGGAGGGCTGGATTTCTGAGGAGCAATTTCTGATGCCATCACTGCTTTTCCTTTATTCTTATTGCTGCTGTTTTGGGTATATGACTTACTACCCCCAGCACTTCTTGATCCACGAGATTTTTCAACTCGACGAATCAAATCCTCAGCTTGCTCTCCCTGTTTGAGCAAATCCCTCAATGTCTTAGACTCTACGGCCCCCATTTTTAGGAGCACATTGGTCTTAAGATTGTGTCGACAAGTTTCGACAAGAGTTTCTTGGACCATTCCGTGTTTGCAATGCACGGACTTCTTCCGGAACCTTTCTATAAATTCTTTTACCGTTTCTTGTTTCCCTTGTCTAATTGTAAGGAGGGAATGAACCGTAATCTCGGTATCATCCTCGAAGAAACGTGAGAGAAATAATTTCTCTACATCTAACCAGGTATTAATAGTACCTGGGGGCAGCTGCATAAACCAAGTAAAGGTAGGCCCTCGCAAAGTACTTGCGAATACTTTGGTCATAATGGGGTCATTACCCATCAAATATCCTGCTTAGGACAAGAAGTAATAGATGTGCTGACTGGGCGATCCCTTCCCGTCATATGGCTCTAATTTGAGCGGCTTATACTTCTGTGGGTATGGTATCGTATCCCATTCAGGAAGATACGGTCTTGAAACTCCTGCCTCTTTCAACTCCTTTTTATGCATCAAAGTTTCGAGTTGATTCTGTAATTTTCAATCTTTTCTCCATGCGGATCATGGAAAGAAAATATATCCTCGTCCTCGTGCATCGAGTGGGCTTTCTCCTCCTGTTCTTCTTCATTTGGAGTTTCTTTTCCCTTTTTGGCATTATCCTCAACAAATCTCGATAGCATGACTTTAAGGTCTTCAATCGTCTTTTGCTGCTCTCGAATCATTCTTTCTTGAGCTTCAAATCTCTGATTGATATCATCAAATTTATCTGCCATGTGAGATGTTGACTTCTGTAGTAGAGACGACGCGGAGGAACGAGACGAGGCTATGGCTGAATTATCACTGTCCTCATCGTAAGAACCCTTTGCAAGCCTCTTATAATTTCGAGGCGGGACGGCTCCTGATTTTAGTCGAGTAACACGATGAGATTCTTCATCGCTCAATTCTGAATCATCATCCGTCTCTACAATTTTCTTCCCTTTCCCCACCATATTGGAGGTTACAGCTCTCCAGTGTTTTAGGGAAGCAGTCTTTGGTTTCTTAGTAGGGTTCTTGTTCGACTCGGTTAATCGATCAAACACAGATACCCTGCTCTTGCTGCAGCCGCAGTTGTCCATTATAGCGGACACCGCCGTCATAAGCTACTGACAGTGACAAACAGGTTCAGCTTGAAGTTGATCTATGCCTCTCTTCTTGGACAGATACTCCCTGAGATCGGCGCCTTTAACCATGGAATCATGAAGTCTATCTGACTTTTGAGAGGGTCTAGGAACCCACTGAAGCTTCTTTGACTGATCAACCCTGATTCTGTAGTCGGATTGATCCTTGCGGGGCTTAGAAGTAGCCTCGCGTTTTATATTACGGGCCTGAAGAATAGCTCCGCATTTAGTATCGCGAGCCTGAAGAGTAGCTCCGCGTTTATCCATGCCAGCCTCGTGTTTTACGCTGGCTTGGCGTGTTTTCAGAAGTTTCTCTTCTGTAGTCTTAGCCTCGCGTGGAATAAAATTCCTATACACTGGCTTACCCTTATGGTTATCACAAGCCATAACTTCGCGTCTCGCGCGATTTCTACGACTGACAACAATTTGCCAATCATCTTTGCGTTCCTCGTGAGTATTAGTTATCTTGCGTTTCTCGCAAGCATTACTGGCCTCGCGTTTCTCGCTTGGCTCAGTATCAGCCTCGCGTGGAGAATCACATGCTGGCTTTACAGAATTTTTATACTCGCGTCTCTCGCGAGTGTCATAAGTCTTGCGTTTCTCGCAAGTAGCCTCGCGTTTCTCGCTTAGCTTAATATCAGCCTCGCGTGGAGAATCACACGCTGGCTTTACAGAATTTTTATACTCGCGTCTCTCGCGAGTGTCAAATATTTTGCGACTGCGCAAACTTCGCTGGCTTCGCGTCTCTCGCTAAGCTCAGCGGTAGCCTCGCGCGGAATATCACGCGCTGACTTTTCCTTACTTTTAAGGCAAGTTGTAACTTTGCGTTTAATGCGGTAGAGACTGGTCTCGCGGGTAGCGCGAGCCAGTTTGCGAGGGACCATAGCCTCGCGTCCTGTGGTATTAGCTCCGCGTCCAAGGCGGGCTTTGAGGGCTCTACGCCTCGCTCTCCGGTTCCTGTTTCGGAGTTGGGTTCTGGTCAATCCAGTCCCCAGATCTTCTTCGGCAGTCGGAAGCTCACCCTCTGTTAGGATTTCTTGTACGAACTCCGACCCTATAGCCGCAGTCTCCAAGGATCCCCGTCTCTCGGTGGATACCTTTCTACCCATAGCTCGGGCATTGGAGTACATGCGACGATAGTACCGTGTCTCATCCAAGTCACCTGATCCAGAGGAGAGGAACTCCTCGTACTTCTGCTGGTCGATTTCAACGACCAGCGTATCTACTTCGGATCTGATCATATTAACGTCCGATTGCGCCATAATCTCTTCATCAGTGAAAGAGATGGCTCCCACTTTAGTCGTCAGTTTGTTCGCCGTAAAAGTTTCTTTGCTTCCTTCCATCGAATTAACTTAAATTATAATGAAAGTGAACAAGATATATAAAGAAGAACAAACGAGAGAATTTTATAGTTCAATCTCTCTCTTTTACAATATTGGCGATGGGATCTGTCAGGCAGTTCCTTTGGACGATCTGTACGTTAAAATCTTCTCTTTTGAAGATATCGGCCGACTGTAAACGATCTTCTTGGTCTTTGCTCTTCACGAATCCAAGGCTCTATGCGTAACTTGAATTATCTAAGAGGAAGATGATCACAAAAAGGCTCTCTCGCGTACTTGAATTGCCAAAGGATCACAAAGAAGATTTCAGATGTCAAAAAGAAGACTCTTGCCGAAAAGAAAGAGCAAAACCAGCTGAAAGAGCCCCAAAAACCAGAAAAAAGGACACCCTAGGGTTTCACCGGGAAGGTATTTATAGCCCCAGGATGATTTGAGAGTTTCTATCTAAATAGAATTTACTCTCATCAAGGATTCCAATCAAATATTTAATATTGATTTAAATCTCTTGATTTAGAATTCTGATGGGACTTGATTTGGTATTTGGATAAGCCCAAATCATAATCTCAATCAATTTGAGATTCTGGTTATCTGCTCACGCGGAATTTTAATCGTATCAAAACGCAGCGCTAAATAATCAGTGTGCGGAGCTAACGCGGAGCTATTGAACATATCCGCGTTTACTCAAACGCGAGGCTAAAAATAGCCTAAACGCGGAGATATGGATTAGCTCCGCATTCTGTTGTGGAAAACTCTTTTTATTCAGAAATTTTCACTGCCAACAAATGCGTGAGCCCCACTTGTCATGGTCAATTTTGTTCTACAATCAGGTTTGGCTTTTTCGGACGCTGATTTATTTTTGGTTGATTTTTTGGGAGTTGAGTTTTGCATATCTGTTCCAAAATGCCTTCCAAAAATGATATTGTTAGTCCATTTAATATTGTTTAGGATGGAACCAACTATAGTCTTTGGGCTTCTAATATGAAACTTTTCTCAAAGGAAGAAAATTGTGGCGTTATGTTTATGAGGATTTTCCTAAGTCTGTTCGTGCTAAGGATGAGTCTGCCGCTGATTACGCTATTCGCTTGGACGACTGGGAGAGTATTCATAGTAAAATTCTACAGTGGATTGTTAATACATCAATCCCATCTATTAACAATTTTCTACCCAGGCTCGAGAATGCAAATACTGCATGGGATTTCTTGGTTGCTCGATACGACTGCTGCAATGATGTTTCTCTTCAGTTTAAGATTGAGATAAAACTTTCTGGGTCAAGAATCTGGTCAGTCTATTACTGAATTTTACTCTCAAGTCACTCTTTTTTGGGATCAGTTGACTGCTGCCAAACCCCAAGTTCATTGTGCTGCAGACATTGAGCTCTTTGCAAGATATCGGGACCGCCGCAAGTTCATGCATTTTATGATGGCTCTTCACGATGACTTTGAGTCCACTCGGGCAACCCTTCTTCATCATACACCACTTCCTATCCTGGATCTTGCTGTTTCTGAGTTAATTTCCGAGGAGTATCGTCGCCTTACTATAAAACTACAGTCTCCGATCTTGTTTTGACTGCTATTTCTTTGGCTTCCTCCCAACGATCTGCTCCGCAATCATAATCTCCTTCTCAAAAGTTTTTTTGTCAGTATTGCAAGAAAAGTGGTCACTTGATTACTAATTGTTTCCAGTTGCAACAAAAAAAGGAAAAAGACTCTCGTGGTTCCCTCCTACAGGCTGATGCGGTTATCTCCACTGATCCCTCTACCCATGAGTCTTCTTCTCAGTCTACTTCGCTCACTGCTGCTGATATTGAGGCTTTGGTCCATCAGGTTCATCTCGTTCATCTACTATACTATCTGTCACTCCATATCTTCTTCTTGGTTTATAAATTCTGCTTGTTGCAATCCTATGACTTCTAATCCTACTATTTTTTTCACTAAATATGCACTAGATCCTAACTATATTATTTATATTGCCGATGGTTCTGCAATGCCTTTTAGCCATATTGGTAATATTTCTACCTCCGACATCTCTGTCGATAATACCTATTTAATTCCTAAGTTATCATCGAATCTCCTCTCTGTTGGCCAACTTGTTGAGTTAGATTTTGAGCTTCACTTTTCTTTTCGTGGTGTTGATGTGCAGAATCCTCTGTCGGTCAAGTCATTGGGACAGGCCGTAAAGTTGGACGTATGTTTGAAATGGTAAACTTGCAATTCCTTCTACTACGCCTTCATTTGTCTTTGCCATCACCTCTAGCATTTGGCATTCTCGTCTCGGTCATATTTCTTACTTCGTATTCAGCAGTTAGTCTCTAGTGATCTCCTTGGTTCTGTCACTTTTGATAAATTTGATTGTCTTTCTTGTCAATTTGAAAAACAAACTCATTTACATTTTAATACCAGTGACTCTTTTTCTTCTGCCCCTTTTGATCTTATTCATTCTGATATTTGGTGCCCTTCTCTAATTTCTACCGAGGAGGGCTCCCGCTACTTTGTCATATTTGTAGATGATTTTTTACGTTATACGTGGATTTATCTTATGCATAAACGTTTTGAATTGTTTGCAATTTACAAATGTTTTCACCAAATGGTATTTACTCAGTTTTCTCATGCTATTAAGATTTTTCATTCTGATAATGCTCTGGAGTATAAGAAAAATCCTTCATTGAGTTTTTGCAACAAAATGGAACTCTCTCTCATCGCTCTTGTCCATATACATCACAACAAAATGGTCGATCAGAGCGTAAACACCGTCACATTCTAGACACTGTTCGATCTCTCCTCATTTCTGCCTCGTTTCCTGAGCATTTTTTTGGAGAAGGTTCTCTTACTGCTGTCTACACCATCAATCGTGTCCCCTCACCCATTCTTAACAACAAAAATCCTTTTGAACTGCTGTATGGTACCATTCCTGATTACAGTTCTCTTTGAGTTTTTGGTTGTACCTGCTTCGTTCTTCTCCCCCCGCAGGAATGAACGAAGTTAGAACCTCGTTCCAGACTATGTTGCTTTCTTGGTTATGGCATTGAATAAAAAGGATACCGTTGTTATGATCCTATCACAAAATGCTTTCGTATCTCTCGTCATGTAGAGTTTTGGAAACATAAGTTCTTCACCGCCCTTTCTTCCTGTCCTTTACTTCACTCTAGTCATTTCCCTGTCTTCACTGATCCCTCTATTACTCTGTTTTCTGAGTCTACTAACTCTTCTACAGGTAATACCAACTCCTCTAACGATCCATCCTCGGCCTCTTCTAATGACCTTGCTCCCCTTGTTGATCCAGCATCATCGCTTAGTTCTCTTCAAGATGTACCTGTACCACCTTCTACTGCTGAGTCCTCCCAAGCTATTGCATCTCGTCGTTCTGATAGGGTAAGAGCTCCTCCTTCTAATCTTCATGATTATCATTGTTTCTCTGCTCTTGCTACTCTTCATGAGCCTCACTCTTCTCGTGAGGCTAGTTCTGATTCTCTTTGGTAGCAAACTATGTCTGATGAATTAAATCCTCTTACCAAGACACATACTTGGGATTTGGTAGATTTGCCTCCTAGAAAGTTTGTAGTGGGTTGTAAGTGGGTTTACAAGATTAAAACTCGGACAGATAACTCAGTTGAGTGATACAAAACTCATCTTGTTGCGTTGGTTTGCTCTCAAGAGTATGGTATTGACTATGAGGAGACTTTTGCTCATGTTGCTCGACTTACCTCTGTTAGATCTTTAATTGCTGTTACTACTGTTTGGCGTTGGTCATTATTTTATATGGATATTAAAAATGCATTTCTGAATGGAGATCTTACTGAGGAAATTTATATGAAGCCTTCTTTTGGTTATGAGCATCCTCCTCATAAGGTTTGCCGCCTTCATCGTACAATCTATGGTCTGAAGCAGGCTCTTCGTGTTTGGTTTGCCAAATTTAACTCTATCATCACACAGCAAGATTTTGTAATCAGTGTTTATGACACTGCCTTATTCATCCGTAAGACTGGTTCAGGCACCACCCTTCTACTTCTTTATGTTGATGACATGATCATCACTGGTGATGATATTGCTGGTATTCGTACGCTTCAGGTTTTTCTGAGTCATCATTTTGAAATGAAAGATCTTCACACTCTCAGTTACTTTCTTGGTCTTGATGTGACATCTTCTTCGGATGGTTATTCTCTTTCTCAGGCTAAGTATGCTTCAGATCTTATATCCAGGACTGATCTAACCGACAGCAAGACTGCCAGTATCCCTTTGGAATATAATGCTCAGCTCAAGCTTACTGAAGGTGTACCTCTGTCTGATCCTACTCTCTATCGACAGTTGGTTGGTAGTCTTATTTATCTCACAGTTACTCGCCCTGATATTTCTTATGCTGTTCACCTGGTCAGTCAATTCATGCATGAGCCTCGCTCACCTCACTATGCTGCTGTTCTTCGAATCCTTTGCTATGTCAAGGGCACTTTTTTCCATAGTTTACACTATTCATCTCAGTCGGTTATTCTGATGCTGATTGGGCTGGTGATCTTACGGATCATCGTTCTACCACTGGTATTTGTTTCTTACTTGGTTCGTGTCTTATTTCTTGGCGAAGTAAGAAACAAACAGCTGTCGCTCGATCTACCACTGAGGCTGAGTATCATGCCCTTGCTGATGCTACTGCTAAGCTTCTATGGCTGCGTCGTTTTTTGGCTGACTTGGATGCCCCTCAGCTGTCTCGTTCTCTTCTTTACTGTGACAAACAGAGTGCTATTCAGATTGCGCATAATCATATTTTTCATGAGCGCACAAAGCATATTGAGATTGACTGCAATTTTATCAGGCATCATCTCAGTGATGGCACCCTTCGCTTGTATTACGTTTCCTCTGCTGATCAGCTTGCTGATATTTTCACTAAGTCACACTCACCTGGTTGTCTTAGTGAACTTGCTAGCAAACTCCAGTTGGCTTCTACGACGCCACCATGAGTTTGAGGGGGGATGTTGAGATATAATTGAGATATGATCATAATAATAAAATATTTTGAGATTCTTTCCTATTAGATATTGAGATATTTTCCTAAATTAGGATGGTTGACAAATCTTTGATTTGACTAATTTAGGATAGTTGACAAATATCTGATTTTATGTAATTATCAATTACAGATCCTGTAATTATTCTTTTGATTGTCTCCTTCACTATAAAAGGATGGCTCATTGTACAGTTCAAGGATAAGAAAATATATAGAAATTTTTTCATTCCGCTTTCGCTCTATTTTCTTCAACAGGGTGGAAATGAGCAGAGATGTTCTAAGGGGTAGGATTCGGAGTGGAGGAGGAAGAAGGAAGGAGGGAGGATGAGGGAGAGGTGGAGGAGGGCATGGCAGATTCAGAGATAGAAGTGGAAGAGGAGGGTTTGCAGAGAAGAGAGGAGGAGGAGAAAGAGGAGGAGCAAGAGAGTGGCGGTTCGCATAGTGGGAAAGTGGAGGAAGAGAGAGGGAGGAGGAGGGGTGGTGGTGGGTTCGCATAGAGGGGATGAGGAAAGGGGATGACATGTTTGCAGAGAGGGGAGGAGGAGGAGGAGGAGGAGGAGGAGGAGAAGGAGGAGGAGGGAGGCGGTGGCGTATTTGTAGAGAGGAGAGGAGGATGATGAGGATGAGGATGAGGGAGGGGGAGAGGTCATTATATATTGATATGTTATAATGTGATTTTGTTGATATATCATTATGTGATTTTAGATGTAATGTTTCTATGCTAATATATTGAACTTCACAAGAAATTACAAATTAAGAGTGCCCAAAATTCTCCGGTCGGTGTACAATCATTGGCCAGAGTGGTGTCTGCCCCACATGCACACACCGAGCAGTTAAGTTATTAGGCGGAAAAGGAATGCCAACAAGAGATTTTGATTGTAACTCTAGTTTGTATATTAGCCCATTGTGAACATGCAAAGTAGTAAATTATTGGACAACAAAGAATAGCATAGATTTTTTTTCTTGACAATTTTTTGAAAAAAAAAAAACATGTACCTGATCTAAGTATGTTCCATGACATAATTCACAAATAGTTAAAAGTGTCTAAATAATTACACAAATAACTAAATGTAAATTACCACAAATAACCAAAGACAAACATTTTAAAAAATGATCAGATCCAAAAAAAATTCATAATCATATAACATTAAAGAACAATAAAATCATAAATATATTAGTGTTTAAATATTTTGTGGACAAACATATTATAACCAAGTATATGGATCTATAATTAAAGGGCAGCCAGTTTTTTTTTATTCGTACAGGGTTTAGCATTTCTTTGACATATTTCTATTTTGATTGACCATCTCTTTTACATCCAAATGTCACCAATAGCAGTAAACTCTTTCATGCGGTCCACTACACAAATAACATTAGTTTTAAGTAACTTCCAAAATTGAAGTAAGAGAATAATTTTCTTCTTGTGTTTGTTTGTTAAAATTAAAAGAAGAAAGTGTATTAGAAGTAAAAGAAATATTATTTAATTAGTTAAAATATACATTATTTATCTTATTTTATTTATTTTTATGGAAAAAAGTACCACTTTTGAATGATAATGATGATATATAAATAAAAAAATATTTTATTGTCTTACTCATTTACTTCCTAAGCTCTTCCAACTCAAAAGTGTGAGGAAGAAATTTTGGAAGTGAGGTATCATATAAACGCCACCTCACCATATAAGAAATAACTTCCAACTTTTTTCTTGACCAAGCAAACACTTGAAGTAGTGGAAGTAGGTTTACTTCCACTACTTCCATTTTACTTCCATGCAAACAAATACATCCTAAATTGAAGTGACATATTGGCCTGCAAATCATGAAAAATGATTAATATTGTTGACTAAAATAGCTTGGATGTATACATGAAGCTAAACAAACACCAAAACTTACCCTAATAAAGCAAGAAGGTATTTGCTAAGTTGCATTTGAGATTTTTATAGCTTACTGATAAGAGAGGGAGGAAGAAGAACTGTGCATGATCATTCAAGGAGTTTGAGAGAGAATAGTGTTATTGTGTAAATTGTGTGGTCCTAGCCCATTAAAGCCCACCAGATAAATACCCAATTCGCTATATCTATCGGTCGATAAAGACCGCGAGCCTGGAATCTACTTAAAAAGCATTATAATTCTCGATAAAGTTAAATAATTGCAAAAATCTATCTATCATAACTGCTATAGTGGAATCAACAGATCTCGCCTTTCCACGCAGGTGGAACTCTATCACTATATAGGGAAGTGAGAGATTTGGAGAATTTGCCACAACTCAGTTTATTAGAAAAGACTTGCCCGTATAAATAAGGGACTCCCGTAGGTAAGGGACGAATTTTCGACCAAGAAGAAGCATCTGTGTTCTATATATATAGAGCGAGAGAGAGATTGTACCTCACTCTGCTCTATAGACCTTGTATCTCACTTTTTTCTATCTCAATAGAAGTACATATGAAACAACCATTACCATCAAGGAGGGAGATCAAGAACTTTCTCTGTCGAACCTCAAAGACCCCTATATCACTATTTCAACCTGATTTGCATTAGATTCGATCCGGGTAACCTATTCGGACAAATTTCGATGCAAACAAAGAGAGTGTGTGCTCTTAGAACAAAGAAGAAGAAAATATATTTGTCCAAATAAAATAATAACAAATATGTAATTAAAAGCAAGTTTAGGGGTATTATACCCTTAGAGATTTGGTGCGTGACTTTAAAATTTCGGAAACTTCTATTCACGCACATGACTTTGCTCTTTATGCCCACCTTCTAAAATTGTAAAAACTGACAAGTTTGATATTGCTTTTTATGATCATGTTTCTTGTCCTGGTTGGGGACCGATGTTAAATCTGTTCGAGAACTAATATCCAATCAGCATGAAAACTGTTAGGAGGGCTAATCTCCGACTAAAAAATATAGACGTTTTAAGCAAAGTGGTGCGCAAGATGATGTGCGTGAATAGAATTTCCCCGTACCCAGGCGGCAAGATCTAATATTCAAAACCTCGTTATGAAAATCTGATTTTGGGCTGGTCCATGGGCTTCTCAGCCCACCGTATGTCCATACACGCGCTCCACATCAAAAAGAACCCTCAGATTCTTGAATCATGGTCCCTAGCAATGGGCAGAAGTACAGGAGCACTAACTCCACAACGGACTGCCACACTGCCATGGACGGTGCTCCAATGGCATGTTGATCCCGTCGTCCTTTAGCCCTCCTTGCTGTGCACCACAAAGGAAGAACATTTCCAGTCATCAACCGTAGTGGTTTCGGCATCGATCGGTACAAAGTTCTATGGGCTTTCGGTGCCTGTCCTTCCTGCCTTTGCTTTCTCGATTGAAAGTTATGACTTCAATTTCATTTAGTGCTATATTACAAGAAGACTATATGTCAAACTGAATCAGAACCATTAATCGATGGAAATAATGTCTGGTAGTTGGAAAATAGCCAAATTCTAAAGTAGCCGCCCACGAAAATATGACATACAGTTATTTCTAAATCTGATCGTTTTCCACTGATCAGACATGAGCCCTAGAAATGGTAATGGACGTATCCATGAATCAACTTTTGACAAATTCTATACAAAATTTTGAATTAAAAATGAAAATTTTATTTTTCTAATTCAAAATTTTGTAAAGGAAAGAAATGTTAAAAATTGGTCTGTGAATGCGTCTATTATCATTCCTAGACATAACAAATTCAAAATCTACCGGATCAACTTGAATTTATAAAATCATATAAAAACAAAAAATAATTAAATAAAAACTAAGTGTGTCTGCCTTACTTGTATAGCATAGAACAAATTCCACATTCCTTTGAGCCATTTTCCCTTAAAATTTTCAAATTTCCTATCAAGAACTCGAAAATTGAAAATTCAAAATTCTATACTGTTGAGCTATATTCAAGATTATTTTGTAGGCCGCTGATGAGATAAGAAGGGAGGAGGAAGAAGCATGCGCGATCGTCCAATGAGTTTGCGAGATGTAAATACTTATTGAAATCTACATGTCATAATTACCATAGTGGAATCAACTGATCTCACCTATCAACGCATGTGGAAACTCCATCTCTGCATTGGGAAGCAAGGGTTTTGGGAGATATGCAACAACTCCGTTTACTAAAAAAGACTCACTAATATAAATACGGTCCCACTCCAGAGTACGGGACGGATTTTTGACCAAGAGAAGCATTTGTTTTCTAGAGAGAGGAGGGAGGGAGGGAGGGAGGGAGACCTTGTGCCTCACTAGGGGGAGAGAGAGAGAGAGAGAGACCTTGTGCTTCACTATGGAGGGAGGGAGAGAGAGCTAGATCCTGTGCTTCACTATCTGCTATCTTAACTTCACTATCCTCTGTTTTAATACAAGTACAAACCGAAATAACCATTACCATATGGGACGTAGATCGAGAAACATTTCTATAAATCCCTCATAAACCCCCTGTATCTCTATTTTACTCTCCTTATTCACTAGTATCTGTTTTGCATCGGATTCGATATGGATAATCTAGTCAGACTATTTCTATTTTACTCTTCTTATTCTCTAGTATTTGTTTTGCATTGGATTCGATATGGATAATTAGTCAGACTAATTTAGAGTGTATGCTCTTAGAACAAAGGAGAAGAAGAAGAAGCAGGAGGTACACTTGTCCAAATAAAATAACCACAACTTGTAATGGAAAGCAGAGTAAATTGGAACGTGCGCTTAACACTTGGGGGGTGTGCCTTCAGAATTTCCCCTACCCCAACAGCAAGACCAAAAACATTCAAACTCTTGTTAGTTGGGCCGGTCCATGGGCTTCTCCCACTGCGCCCCCATACGCACCCTACACATCATAAAAGGACTCTCAAATTCTCGAATCCTCCTCATGGTGCCTAGCAATGGGCAGAAGTACTGGAGCACTGACACCATAACCGCTGACTGCGACGCTGCCATGGACGGTGCTCCACTGGCACGCTGATCACGTCGTCCCTTAGCCCTCCCTTGTTGTGAACCGCAAAGCTAAGAACATTTCCAGTCATCAACTGTACTGGTTTCGGCATCGGTTCAGAGTTCTGCATCACCCACCCGCCCGGCCCCCATCTGGCATCTAATCTTCGACGACGTTGCATGGCCGAAAAGAGCCAAGCAAGTAGTCTCAGAGTCTAAAGTTAGCTCCAGCCGCAACGAAAAAGGCATCAATTGGGATTATTGGTTTGCCCAAATTTCATTTTGATAATTTCTTAGACAATTGGACTAAAACTTTGACACTTAGGCTTTCCTTCAAGTTTGGTTAGTAAAAAAATATTTTCTTTTTTTTAAAATTTTTCCTCAAACAAAACAATATAAAATATTTTCTTTCTAAATTTCTTCTCTTTTCTTTTCCTTCATTTTCTGTCAAACTAAACAGATCCTAAAAGTTTCTAGGGAAAAAATTACTTAGGATTATTGGACAATTTCATTCAAACTTGAACATTTGGCTAGGACTTGGATAATATGCGTGAACTTTTTAGAATAATGCTCCATAAAGTATTTTAGGTTAAAACAATGGTGGAATGAGAAATTAACTTATATTGTTGCTTTTTAACTTAAAAGATGTACTATTTCTTATGATTTTATCGAGGAAAAAAGTCAAATAAATTAGTAAAATTATTAGATTGATTAACTGAATTAAATTTATTAATATAAGAAACATAATGCACTAATTGCTTATTTTATTATATATAATATTCTTATTTAAAAGAAGTAATGCAATAGTTTCCAATCTCCACAAATTCATTATTAAATAATTGTAGGAATTAATTAAACTAAATATTAATTAATTAAGAAATATAACTTTATAAATTTTTGATGATGTGGCATTATTTATTATTTTATAGTATGAAAAATAGACTAAAATTAACACTAAATAACTAGTTACATTAGTATAATATTTTTATTTTAAAGCACATTAATATTTAGTTATGAGACCATACAAAAATATTACATTTTATTACTAAATAATTATAATTTTCAATTAAAGTCATTAATAACTAATATAGATATATAGTTTTATAAATTCTTGGTGATGTGGCATTATTATTATTTTTAATATGTCAATTAAATCCAGATTAGTTTTAAATAACTAATTACATTAAATAGCATTTCTTATTAATTTAATATTTATTTGTGACTAAAAGTATTATATTATATTATTAACAAATTTTAGTCGTTAATAAAGTATCAAATAACTGATAAATAATAATATAACTTTTTGAATTTTTAATAGCATGCCATTACTACTTATTTTTACTGTGTTAATTAAGTCGACAATGCACTAAATAATTATTAGATTATAATAAAAAAAAATTTAACAACAATTTATTATTTATGAGAGAGAGAGAAAGAGAAGAGAGGGTCAGAGGTGGGTGGGGGAGAAAGAGAGTCCAAAATATATAAAGAACAAATCCAGGATAAGTCCAAGTTCAAGAAAAATGCTCGCTCATATTATTCAGGATAAGTCCAATTTATTTTAACAACAATTTATCATGAAATTTTCTGAAGGATTTGAATATTTACTCAATTAACATGGCTAAATAATTAATTGGACTTTCAAGAAATTGTTTTAAGTACACGACCAAATAATGAATAACACTAGAAAGCAAATTTTAAATTAAAGTACCAATCAATAATGCTAAAAAGCAAAGTTCAAATTGGAAGTTCGCAAAGTCCAATAAAAAATCTTAGTCTAAATGAAGTTGTACAAATCAATATCCCAATAATTACAATTTCTAGCTAACAATAGAAACATAACATTACAAGGATAGAGATATCTTGTCGTTCTTTCTTACTTGAGTCATTGTCATCAATAATCCGAGTTTTTTTTTCCACATAAAGAGTCAAACTCAGAACTTTCTATTAGGAAAAAGGAAGAAAAAAGATTAACGATCCACTAAACAATATTTAAATTTTATTTAGGCATGAAGCCATAATTCTTCATATTTTAGGGACAAAGGTAGTTTCGCATGGAGACTTAATGATTGGGTGTGTATCCTCTATTCTTTGGCTAGTCCAGTTCTATACTTGAGTTGGGTGTGCTTTTGGTAAAATTAGCCAAGGTTTGTTGAGAATTAAGAAGATTAGGTAAAAGTAGTTCAATTAATTCAGAGTTTGAATTAGGTGTACGCATAGAAAAAAAAAACAAAACCCTCATTTATCACGCTAGTAATTAGGCATTCCCACATTAGTATGCTTAAATATATGCTTTATGATGACTATATTATTCATATGACTCAAGCCTAATAAAATTTAAGTGTCATGGTCTACAACTATGAAATAATAATTCTGTGATGTGTGATTAAAATTTGAAACGTAAGAGTGTGATGTTTCTTTTATGCTAATTGCGGCTATTGCGGCTATTGCGGCTAAAAATATATCTTCTTTCAACTAATTATCATTTTCATGTTGTGCTTGTTTCTTTTATGCTAATTGCGATTAAAAAAAAAAAAAATAAAGTTTTCTTTCAACTTATCATTCTCATGTTGTTCATTTTAAATTTCTTTATTATAAGTAAAAGTAAGGGTCTAATTAACACATTTATACTGTAAATTGTTCCTTTTGTAGGTTATTAATAAAAATATTTTTGAAATACCTTCTTCTTTCCCACAATACCGCTTGAAGCCCTAGCTTCAAAGTATGCGACCGAAACAAAGTATTGTTCTACAAAATTTACTGGAAACAATGAAGAAGTTGAACATGTACATTCCGATGCCAACTTTCTATTCAAATCAATCATATAAACCCATATCAAGAATATAAAACCCGACAACAAGTATCGCAACGTGCCACAATACGAAGGAGAACCATGACCATTAAGACAACAATATGGTCCTTCAAGCCCCGCGCCCTAAACCGAAAACATCTCCATGTGCCAAAGATATCGGCCATGCCATGCATCCTTCTGACTAAGATTCGGACGGCATCTCAGCCACAATCCATGGACGTACACCATCCCTGAAAAAAACCCTACCATCCATTAAAGGTAGCCATGAAGAAGTTGTTTGCGAGCTCAAAGTTGGTGTCCTGGTGGGTTTGGGATCTAAGTGAATGGTCCTGTATTTTTTTTTTCGCTTAGCCGCAAACGTTGGAGACACTAAAGGCAAAGTTGTAAAGTGAGATGGTGCTCAAAGTCTCGAATGCGCACTCACGCCATATATGTGGGCGTCGAGAGCTCGTCATCCTCAATGATTTTGTGTGCATCCCTCGAGTAAGGCACCTTCAGTTCACACTATGATGGCAAAAAAATTTATAGAACGTCTACATATACAAACAAACAGACAATCAAACATCACTTTGATTTTGTATGAAAAGTTGTTGTTTGAGGCTAAAGGTTGCCTTTGGATGTGATCGAGCGTGTGCAAGCAGCTTGAGCAAGTCGCACGTGCACGTTTCTCTTACGTAAGGATAGCTAGCTTCACCCGACACCGCAGAGCCAACTTAACTATAAACGTATTTTAGGTTGCTGATATATCTCCTCATGTTGTGTTTGGATAAGAGTTGAAAAGAAAGATTAAAAAAAAAAAAGAGTAAAATATTGTTGGATTTGTGTCTCGTATTCGTTGAGTATTTAGATTTGATTAGAGATTATAATGCATTTTATTTAGACTTAGGATACATGGCCAATATGCGTTTTGATTTGGGACACCACATCCATTAAAAATTGACTTTGTAATATATATATATATATATATATATATATATATATATATATATATATATATATATATATATATATATATATATATGAGAAAAATGGAAATGAGCTGACAGCTCACGCAAGTTATCTGAGCTGTAGTTCATTTTCACTATCTCCAATAATTTTTTTTTAAAAATTTCTTTTGGATTATGATCTCGACCCCCTAGGGTTCACTCATACCCAATTTCTTGGGTTTTAGTTTTAATTTGGTCCTCCATCAAGTTAACACAAAATTAACGGTTTTCAATAGATAAAACATTTTGTATGCACTCGATGAAAGGGTATAAGAATTCCAAAATTTAATCATAAAGAATTTAAGAAGGTAGAGATAATAATTATTAAAAAAATTAAAGAAAAATTATTGGATGATTATAGTTTTGCCGTTAGCTCACGTAACATTTCTTGAGCTGACGGCTCACCTACAGTAATCCCTATATATATATATATATATATATATATATATATATATATATATATATATATATATATATATATATATATATATATATATATATATATATATATATATATATATATATATATATATATAATGGAAATGAACTTACAGTTCATATAAGTTATCTGAACTGTAGCCTATTTTTACTAATTCCTATAATTTTTTTTCTAAATATATATTTTTTGTGTTATGATCTCAATCTTCTAGGGTTCACTCATTTCTAATTTTTTGGATTTTAGTTTTGATTTGGCCTTTTATCAAATAGATAACGGTTTTCAACGTTTTATATTCACTTGATAGAGTAGCAAATTAACTCCAAAATTTACGAAATTTGATCTTTAAAGATGTAATAAGGTAGAGATCATGATTCCAAAAAGGATTTTGATAAAAGATAATGGAACCATTATTTTTTTACTACTGATTCACGTAACTTACCTGACCTAACGGCTCATTTACAATAATCCACACACATGCACATGTGCAAGCACACGCGTGTGCACGCTCACATGCCCACACGTCCATGTGAAAATTTTTGTATTATTGTTCGGTGAATATAGTTCGGATTTGATCGTATAAACCTCGTAAATCTTAGTGTTCTTATGTGATTATTGTTTTCTATCTTGTGTGTAAGATGTATTGCTCTTAGGTTGTTTCAAGATTGGATACAGGAAATTCGATGCCCATCAAAAGTTAATTCCATGTTGAACAGAGAAGGATAGAATGGTTAGTGCATTAGCTAAGTACTATGCTTATTATTATGCTCCATTTT
Organism: Dracaena cambodiana; assembly: GCA_036321105.1. Taxonomy (NCBI): domain Eukaryota; kingdom Viridiplantae; phylum Streptophyta; class Magnoliopsida; order Asparagales; family Asparagaceae; genus Dracaena; species Dracaena cambodiana. The sequence continues at coordinate 4,474,611 of JAYEPQ010000001.1, read as the reverse complement.
GTGTTCGGAAAGAAAAGGTTTACCGTGTTTTTCTTATAAAAGGAAGAAAAGGCTAAAGGAAAACTCTCACAAATTATTTTGGAATATTATCCAAATTGAGTACATTCAAAATTAAATTTAAAAACTCTCACAAATTAAAGAAGGATAGTATCACTGAAAACAAGTCTCATCCAAAAATATTACTGCTTTAAACTTTAAGGACGTAATTAAAGAAAGGGAAACAAACTGTTAACTTTTGTCATCGATCTCTTTGGGTATAATACAACAAGCATTTATCTTAAAATAATAAACAATGATTGGACAAGAATTGGATAGGCCAAGTTGGGAGGAATCAATTGGAGATGTCGGCCAATGAGTGTGGTTGCGGTCGAATTTGTGTTTTGCTCACAACCACAATTGTTTGGAGCAGTTCAATAGTCAAATCAAACCAACTAAAGCCAATAAAACCAACAACGGCAGCACACAGATTGGATTTAGAGAGTTCCTATTTGTTAGTTTTTTTATATAACTTTGGTAAGATAAAGTCATAATAAGTTTTTTATTTTTTTACATAAACGAGTAAACGACATATTCAACATTCCGCATTGCATTAATGAATAATAACAGAATATAGAATTATAAATGTGGATAGAAATATAAGTAAAAAAGAAAACATAAAAGAACAAACCGAGGAAAAAGTCTTCCTCCACAATAGTTCAGTACAAATTATGAACACCTTATAGTAGCAAAATGCATAAGTCTTCTATATAAAACAGATATAAACTTGGGATAATGCGCCCTCTATGATGATGAATGTATCCCTCTGCCCTCCTCCTACGGTCATGAAGTCTGCACGTCTTCGAAGAAGTCGTCTTCTGAGAGGTGCACCCATTCTTTCTCCGATAAAAGACCTATCTACGAGATTATATCTGAATGAATAATCAATGCACAACATTCATATATAGAAGAGATGTTTTTAAAAAATGCTTCTATATCTTTCTTTCCAAATATTCCAACACACTGCTGCTATCACTATAGTGTGTACTTTCCTCTTCTCCCCGGACGAATAAATTCGATCCCCAATGTTATGGACTGGACGGGGCCTAATTGTCATGCCAACTTGCTATCATGTCTCGCCTAGACTAAGTTAGCAAATCTACTCTATATCATAATATGTGAGACGATTTCCTCAGATGACCCACAAAACACATAAATTTGGATCCGACCATTCCCTTTTTTACAGATTATTCCAAGTGCCTTAATTGTCAACCATAAGAAAATCCTCACTTTTAGCTAGATGGCATCTCGTATTCCAGATTGCTTTTGCAAGGGATGATCTATAGCCCCCATCAATAAAATGCCGATAGGTTGAACTAACCGTAAAATATCCATATTTACTCCGCCTCCAAGCTGGGCAATCAGTAAGTCATATTAAGTTTATTAATGACCTAGCTTAAGTTTCCGATGGTTGAAAAAAATTTACTCAGAAACTATTCTTTTGAGGACATAAAATGTCGTTACCATCTGATAATTGGCTTTGGATTACAATTGTATGGTTGAAGGAAGTCACTGGTAATTCTTTTCCAATTTAAGAAAGTCAAAATACAAACTTCTGTTGGTTCACCTTCTCTAGTCCAAATATGTCTCAAGGATACCTTGTCGACTCGCGGAGATGATTGATGTTGGATTTCGTCTCTATTTTGTTGGGGGGTCATCGGTGGCCACCCATTGAAGGGCACGGCGAATCCTGCATTGAAGTGTCAACTCTGACTGGACACCCTACCATGGGTGATTGGGCCCATCGATGGCAGCCATCCCAGGCGTCGGATTTGGCTTCGGATTTGAACTCGTGAGATATCAAATTAGAACACAATTCTAAAAGGTGTTTGGAAGACTTTTATAGTTAGCATTCAAGGCTTTTTAAGTTCTCTGTTGTATTAGAACACAATTCTAAAAGGGTGTTTGGAAGACTTTTATAGTTAGCATTCAAGGCTTTTTAAGTTCTGTGTTGTAATCTTTGAGAGTTTATAGTTATCTTCTTGAGAGTACGAGATTTCTTTTATAATTTTATAACTTTGAGAGATTTTTGAGATCCTTGTCTTTGCAAACATCATTAAATAGTGGAGATTTGACTTGGCCCGTGACGAAGGACTTGCCACGTATGTATAATAATAATAATAATAATAATAATAATAATAATAATAATTAAAAAAAAGCCTCGGGGGCTCTCATAAGGCTCCCACCCTCGCCGGTGCAGGCGCCCGCGAGGCTCAGGAGGAGAAAACGAACGCAAAAAAAAAAGAAGAAAAAGAATCAAGTCTGGCCGAAGCCAGCCTCGCGCACCTTGGCAGCGCGCTGGCTGCTCGCTTCGCACAGCGATACCCACCTCGCGCGCAGTTAATCCCGACTTCGTGTACAATTTATTCGGCCCCGTCTTGAGCTATTTTGCAATTCCTAATTAGACCTAAATTTTAATCGGAATCAAATTAATTTTTGGATACAAATTCTAAATTAATTCTACTTGAATTTGATAATTCTACAGATTCTAATTTGATCTTAATTGATTTTTTGGATATAGAAATATGACAGGATACAATGAATCTAGAGCAAATTTAATCCAAAAGATTCGAATATCTAGTGAAGATTACAAAGAGATCTCGATTATATCTAAAAGGAAACTCGCTCAACAACTGGGGTAAATCTTAGCCTCGCCAGCCCAACACTCCTTAGCCTCGCCAGCCCAACACTCATTAGCCTGACCATCCTAACACTCATCAGCGTGGCCATTCTAGCACTCCTCAGCCTGGCTATTCTAGCACTCCCAGCCTAACACTCATCAATTTAGCAAGAAGCAGCCTAACACTCATAAGTCTGGCCAGCCTAGCACTGCTCAGCCTGGCCAGGCTCGTACTCCTCAGTCCGGCCAGCCGAGTAAATCTTAGCCTGCCCGGCCCAACACTCCTCAGTCTAGCCAGCCTAGTACTCATCACCTTAGCAAGAAGCAACCTAGCACTCATCAGCCTGGCCAGCCTAGCACTCATCAGCCTGGTCAGCCTAGCAAACCTCAGCCTGACAAGCCAAGCATAAGTCGACCAAGCCAAGCCAGCACTTCTCAGCCTGGCCAGCCTAGCACAAATCAGCCTGGACAGCCTAGCAAATTCCATCCTCGCCAGCCTAGCACATATTAGCCTAGTATGAATAAGACCAGACACCAGATTGGCACAAGTAAACTTGAAAACCAAACTAAATCTAAGCCAACATGCGAGGCTAGTTCAATTAAGCCTGCGTGCGAGGCTAGATCAGTTCGCCAGGCTCACTCAGTGAATGAGGTGAGAGTTAAGCCTCAGCCTTATGTAAGAAACAATAGAATGTCAGGCTACCTAGTAGATTAATGCAAGACGTATCAAAACCAATGCCGGACATAGAACTAATATGGGGGTTGAGAAGTATAGCCTCCCTGGCTTTGTTCGATCGCATATCTGGACAGATAGACATCATTCAAGTAGCGGGCCCCGTTCCCAAAAGATGGTTATATTGGCATCACGTAAAAAAACTCAGGATCTACGGAGGTATCTCACAAACAAGAGGGAAGCTGTACAACCCTATCGGTCATGCTGCTGCGAAAAATTAATCATCGCAGTTTTGACTCACAGTTGCTGTGAAGCCCTAAGAACATCGGTATTCAACCTACTGTCAGTAATGGAATCTCTCATTCCGAAGAGAAGACGACTACAGAGGCGAGACTCTGATTCAGATGAAGAATTGCTCGCTTTGACATCAAATGTGGTAAATAAAGGCAAGAAGCTAGTCACCGAAGTGTATATCTTTGATACCGAAGCAGAGGTGACCTATCATCACACACGCCTCATGACAGGTATGATATAGCTCCCTGCGATTACAAAAAACTGACTGGGGTTTTTGATGAGCAATATGGCGAGCTTAGCGATCACTCGACCATAGCAACACTGAGATCATATGCTTCCTCTCGGTCTAGCAAGAAGACAATACATATGGTCGAGCCGTTAGCCGAGATGAGACAGAGGATTGAAGCACAATAATGCCTCATCCAAGACCAACAAAAAGCATTGAGGACCTTAAGACGATACTTGCAAAGGTCTTGGAAAATAATCAAAAGAACACAGAAGATGGAGTAGGGGGTTCTTTTACTTCTGATAAAACTAACAGAGAGAAGGATGAAACCGAATCCAAGCATGATAAGACCAAGAAGGATGAAACCGAATCCAAACATGATAAGACCAAGAAGGATGAAACTAAATCAAACTAAGACACTGGGGAAAAAGGCAGTGAGGAAGAATATTTTGTTGATTCTCATGCCGAAAGAATGGCGAAGCTTCCAAGCTAGATAGAAGTCTTAATGCACCACAAAAGACTGCAAGAAACAGGGATTACGAGACCAGACCCAATAGAGTGGGAGTCCGCCCCATTTCTAGGAAAATATAAGCCTCTCAAGCTAAAGTCATATGATGGGAAGGGATCTCCGAACTAACATATATATTATTTCCTTTCATAGACTGGCCATCTCATGAGCAATGACCTAGTGATGCCAAAAAATTTTGCAAGTACCCTATAAGGGCCTGCATTCACTTGGTTTATGTAGTTACCATTGGAAACCATCAATGCCTGGCCTGACGTGGAGAGGAAGTTTCTAACTCGCTTCTTCGAAGACGATATCGAAGTATCAATTCACTCTCTTCTAACAAATAAGCAAAGAGAGGATGAGATGGTTAAAAGCTTCATCGAACATTTCCGTAAGATGTCGATGCGATACCCACATGACATGTTACAAGAGGCATTGGTAGAGATTTGCAAGTACAACCTTCAGGCCAAGATATTGGTGAAAATGGGAGTTGCTGAATTTAAGAGTTGGAAAGAGCTAGTTAAGTAAGGCAAACTAACTGAAGACCTTATTTGCCGCTTGGGAGAACGTTTCACAAGGAGCGCCCTGACAGGAAGGTAATATCCTTAAAGCTCCTGATTGAAAGGAAAAGAGGCTATGGCGGTGGGAACTCATCTGCAATAGAAGCCCAAACATCAAAAAGAGAATGGGGCATCCAAGCAGTACCCCACACCTGTCTACAACTTCAAAGATGAGCAGACAGTGACATTGTTCAATTTGCTCAATAAGAAGGGGATGCTCCAATTTCCTTCCAATCCGAGGCTAGAGGAAGCATGGAAGACCAATGACCCCAAGTACTGCCTTTATCATCAGAACTTGGGGCATGCTACGAAGGACTGCTACACATTAAAAAGAAAGATCCAAGCACTAATTGAAGCCAAAGTAATCACATTAAAGTTGGAACAGAAAAGGGTAACGGCTAACACGATCACTCTAACGGCTAGAACTAATGAATTTTCCACAGGAGTGTCCCCAGTGCCTGCTGGAAAGATAGTCTTGTTAATCACGACCCACATAATATGATGGAAAAATGGCTCTCTCTAGTCACCATGAATAAATATGAAATTATGTGGGTATATCAAGATCTTTTGAACGAAGAGTAATGGTCTTCATCAAATAAACAGAAGCTGAGTAAAGAGAAAACATACCATGTAGTTTCTGCAATCATCGAGGAAGACCATGATGAGGCAAGTATGTTAACCGACTCCGAAATAGAGGCATCAGCTTTGGCAACTCATCATGATGAAGTAGGTCCGCCAGGAACTTGATCGGGGAGGAGTTATCTTAAAGATTACTCCAAAGCACAGCCTGACGAACCCACCACGATGAATAAAGAGCCACCCTCCAAATAGAAAGAACTCCGCTTCTAGAAGGGGACAAGGAAGAATAGTGAGGCAGCTGGTGCGCCATTTAAATTCAATGTGCTTGCTCAGCTAGCCAACATCCCGACCCGCATAAGACTTTACGAGTTGTTGTGATTGTTCAAGACAACTAGAGATGTGTTGAGAGAAGCTCTGGCTAACTCCGAAGCATTTTTGGCTCAAATTACAGAGCGTCTGTGCATGCAGAGGAACCTTGCCCTCACTGCAACCAAGCGACGAGGCAGGTTCCATGCATTACCTACTCGCCAGATGACATGCATGTCAAAAATATTAAACATAACAGACTCTTGTATTATACGGGATACATGGGCTCTCTTAAAATAGACCAAATTCTCATAAACCCGAGGTCTGCCTTAAGCATCATCTCAAGGAGATTGATGTAGATGCTTGGGATGTCGGTTAGCCGATTGACGCTCACTAACACCTCCATCTTTGGTTTTAATTCTAATGGAAGCCATCCCTTAGGGAAGATCCAACTTCACTGTCAGATTGAAAGTCTAAAGTTCGAGGCGACATGTTATGTCATCGACGCCGACACTTTCTACAACATGCTTCTAGGACGTCCATGGATTCACTCCAACATGGTAGTGCCCTATAATCTCCACCAATGCATAAGATATTGCAATGATTAAGGAACAATTCATATGCTGATCGCCAACAAAAAGCCCTTTAGGAGAGTAGAGAATTACTTCATTGATGCCATGTTGTATAGAGATACAGCGGAGGCATTCACAGAGTCAGTAAAGAATGCCAATCGGGATTATAACAGCGGCAACGAAGCAGACACTGAGCCCGAGGCAGCAGATGAAGAAGACTGCGAGTTCGAGATAAATCCTTTTGTAAGTAATAATAATGATTTTAATGTAACCAATGCTGATGAGGAGGCAGACGAGTGGATTATTAATGAAAATATGGGTTTTGTTTATGTTCCTGCTGTTACTTCGGACTCTACTATCTTGGACAAGCATAGAAGTGGATAGCATATCTGAGTGGAAGACTTTAGTGGCATTCTATCTGCCAATACGATCATCGTCTGCTGGTTAGACCAAAATACATAATGCGGATGGGGCTACTTTTGAGGTGCCTGCTCAATGGCCAGACCAACAACGGATAATATTCGGTCGATTTGAATCACAGCCCGAGCCAAACATAAATAGTGAAAGCGATGATCAAGCGATACCTCAATTTGACTATTACGAATCAGTTTCTCATTGAATGATGAAGAAAATGGGTTATGATTTCAACCATAAGTAGGGATTGAACTTCGAAAGTGGATGACGAAACCTTCTACGTTTGTTTGTCCCACAAGGAAAAAATCCTAATTATTATCATAAAACCCGCAGGGGTTGGGATATATTACTACTTCTAAATCATCGGGAAGAAAATACATAGACTCAGCTGAATCTGAAAATCCTAGAGAAATAGTAGAGTGGGATTCTGATTCTAGTACAAGAGTAGTATTCAAAGCCTTTACTGCAAACATGATTTCAGTGAGCCACAAGGAACTAGATGATGCCTGGGCACAACATATGGACATCCAGTGGGATATCAGATTTGAGCAGCGAAAACTGCCAACTGAAGACGAAGTGGTTCAAGTAAATATGGGAACTAAAAAGGACCCGAAGCCTATATTTATATTATAAGTAAGAGTCTAACTTCTCAAGAGAAAAAGAATCTCGTATCACTTGTAAGAGAATACATTGACGTTTTTGCATGGAGCTATGAAGACATGCCCGTCTTGGACCCAAGGTTGCCATGCAATGACTTAACATTAAGCCAGATGCTAAACCTGTAAAACAACAATAAAGGCATTTCAAGCTCGAATTGATGGAAGCCACAGAGTCTGAAGTGAAGAAGCTGATAGATTCAAGTTTCATTCGCGAAGAGCAACATCTTGACTGCGTAGCAAATATCGTGCCGGTGTCCAAGAAAAATGACAAAATAAGGATACGTATAGACATCCGAGATGTTAATGTTGTATGCCCAAAAGATGAATTCCCACTACCCATCACGGATGTCATAATTGATAACACGTGCAGGTTTGAGCAAATGTCCTTCATGGATAGTTTCTCGGGATACAAGCAGATCAAAATGTATCTAGAAGATGAGAAACACACGACGTTCAGAACACCGCTTGGAATATACTACTACACAGTAATGCCCTTCAGATTAAAGAATGTCGGCACTACTTACCAACGGGCTATGTGCATCATCTTTTAAGAGCACTTACGTTAAACCATCGAATACATGGATGACCTCGCCGTTAAGAGTAAGAAGAAAAAAGATCACCTATAAGACTTGAGAGTGACGTTCGATATTATGAGGAAGCATCAACTGAAGATGAATTCTACTAACTACTTTCTTGGAGGATCGAGCGGGAAGTTTTTGCGATTTGCTTTGATCTCGAAAGGAATTCACCTTGACCTTGATAAGGTCAAAACAATAAAAGAAATGTAGCCACCGCAAAATTTGAGGGAACTCAGGGGTTGGAAGGCAAGCTAGCATATGTCTGGCGGTTCATAGCGAGTCTGTCAGGAAGGTGCCAGTCATTCTCAAAATTAATGAAGAAGGGAGTTTTATTCATCTGGGATGAAGATTGCTAACGAGTTTTTAAGGATATTAAAGATTACCTCACAAAACTGCCTATGTTAATGACACCTCTTTCAGAGAAGCCTCTCCTGATCTATATGCAAGCAATGGACCACGCCTTAGAGGCTCTATTGGCTCAACATAATGATCAAGATCAGGAGTAAGTAATCTACTATTTGAGCCGGATAATGATTGGTGCAGAGCATCGATACGGCCCAATCAAAAAAATGCCTAGCGCTAGTGTTCGCGGTCAAAAAAATGTGACACTACCTAGTCGGCCAGATGATACATGTTATTTCCCATGTAAACCCGCTGAAACTGCTTATAACTAAGCCAGGATCATTAAATAGTTGGCTCGCCAATTTGGGTGCTATTATTATCTCCTTACGACATGCATTTCGTGCCTCAGAAATCGACAAAAAGCCAGGCCATAGCGGATTTTCTTGCCGAGCACCCTATTCTAGAAAAATCTAAACTTCAGGCTGACATCCAAGATGAAGTTACAGAAGTTAATGCAGCATCAGAAGAACAAAGATGGCAACTGTTCTTTGATGGGAGATGTTGCCGGTGTGGGGGTCGTCCTGGTATCTCCCCACAAACACATGGTACCCTAGGGATATTTGCTAACTAGACCCTGCACAAACAATTTGACAGAGTACAATGCCCTTATCACTGTCCTCCAAATAGATTGGCAACTGGGTGTAAGGCACCTCGAAGTAAATGGTGATTCAAAACTAGTCGTTAACCAGATAACTGGAGAATATGAGGTAAAAGCATGAAATTCTCATACCGTATCATCGGACAACAATGCGACTAGCAAACAAGTTCGAAGAATTTTATATCGACTATGTGCCGAGATACGAGAACACTTAAGCCGATGCCCTTGCATCGTTGACTATTACCCTCGCCGTACCAAGCGGGTCAACTAAGCATGTTACTATTGGGAGTCATGAGCTTCTACATCCGGAAGCAATCATGGAAGTAGATGAAGCGAACCAAGTTGGAGTAAAGCTTGAGCTACGAGACTGGCGTTTTCCACTTGTGGACTATGCATTACACAACATCCTACCTGAGGACCCTAAAGAAGCCACTTGCATAAGAAACAAGGCTACAAAGTTTTATTACAATGTCATGCTCCAAACTCTACATCAAAGATCTTATGACGGCATCCTACTTCACTGCTTGTCAAAAAGCGAAGCTCAGCAGGTGGTTAAGGAAACCCATGAAGAAACCTGCAGGGCCCACTAGTCTCGACCAAAACTCTAGGACGGCATTAGAAGATTGGGATACTTTTAGCCCAAGATGATCACAGACACAGTGGCATATGCAAAGCGTTGCCATGCTTATCAGGTCTATACTAATTTCATACACCAACCTCCAGAGTACTTCATACGTAAATTTCCAGTTGGCCATTCGAGACATAGAAAATGGATGTCGTTAGGCCAATCACTCCGTCATCCTCTAAAAGACATCAGTTCATATTGGTGATAACCAATTACTTTTCCAAATGGGCAAAAACTGTCTCCATAAGGGAAGTAAAAATAACAGACGTGGTTAAATTTATCAAACACCATATAATTTATCGCTTCGGCATGCCCCAATGAATCATCCATGACAATGGGCCTCAATTAATTAGTCAAGGCTTTGTAAAATTCTGCAGTAAGCTCAGAATTCAAGATGTGCATTCAACACCTTATAATCCGGCAGCCAACGGATTAGCCGAAGTTTTCAACAAGACTATTGTTAAGCTTCTACAAAAGTTCATTTTGTCGTGTCTCCACAATTGGGATGAAAAGTTGTGCGAATGTTTATGGGCTTACCATACTACAGTGCGAACTCCGACCAAAGTTACGCTCTTTTCTTTGGTATATGGTTGTGAAACCGTGTTGTCACTAGAAATCCAAATTCCATCCCTGTGGGTAGCACTGGCTACAAAGATGACGAATGAAGAAAAATATTTAAAATGACTCCAAAAATTAGAAGTCTTGGATTGAAAAATGCCTGAATGCAAAGCAACAAATCGAGTTGTAGCAAGTGCGCATCTCAAGTGCGTTTAATAAGAAAGTTAAATGAAGAACATTTAAAGAAAGAGACTTAGTCTTAGCTGTTAAAAGACCAATGATCATGACCCACAAGATTAAGGGTAAATCCGAACCCAAGTAAGAATGACCTTTTGTAATAGAAACTGTTTAGTCAAACGGAGCCTATCGCCTAATCAATCAAGACGGCGATAAGATGATGATACCTATCAACGGCAAGTTCTTAAAGACATACTACATCTACCCACCTTAAAAAATTTAAAAAGAAGAAGGGAAGGCTAACAAGTCAACTGCTCAATACTATCAAAAGCAACGGGAAGAGAAATCGAAAATTTCTCGCTAACCCCAGTTTTACTGGAGGTAGCAATAAATTCATAGCCATAAAGGCAAAGGGAAGAGGGAATATATGGTATTTAAGCCCGAACAAAACTCTCAACAACTCATCATGCTGAGGGGAATAGCATGGCTAGCCCAACATAACGACGATGGGTAAAGGCAGCTCAAATCCGTTGATAGTTGGGAGTTTGCTAAAAATTTCATGATAAATTTTGTCACAGTAAACCCATAGCCACTTAGACAAAGGGAACGTTTGGCGCTTAAGCCCAAACAAAACTCTTAACAATTTATCATGCTAAGGGGAATAATATGGCTAGCCCAACGCAAATGTCGATTAGTAAAGGCACCTCAAATACTTTGATATCTAGGGATTTGCTAAAAATTCCATGACAAACTTTATCACAGTAAACCCATAGCTACTTAGGCAAAGGGGAGAGGGAACGTTGAGCATTTAAGCCCAAACAAATTTCTCGACAACTCATCATGCTGAGGGGAATAGCATAGCTAGCCCAACATAAACGGCGATTAGTAAAGGCACATTAAATCCATTTATACCTGGGAGTTTGCTAAAAATCCCATGATAAATTTGTCATAATATTATCCTATAAGGATACTCATAATCCAATGCTTCAAAAGTAAAAGGGAGAGGAATTCAAATCCTCGACAACTCCTCATACTGAGGTAAAAAGTATGAATCGCCCAATGCTTCAAAAGTAAAGAGAAGAGAACAAGTTTCTCGCCAAAAGCATAAGCAACCCAATGCTTTAAAAGTAAAGGTGAGAGGAAGTCAAAATCCTCACCAACCTATTATGATAAAGAATCATGTGCGAACAGCCCAATTTCCTTGAGGCAAAGGGGAAGAGGAAGCTAAAATTTTCGACCAGTCTTATCATACTGGGGTTATAAATAACCCAATGCCACTAAGACAAAGGGAAGAAGGAACGTTTGACATATAAGTCCAAATAAAACCTTCAACAACTTATTATGCTGAGGGAATAACATGGCTAGACCAATGCAAACGGCGATTGGTAAAGGCATGTCAAATCCATTGATAACTGGAGGTTTCCTAAAAATCTCGCAAATATGTCAAGTTAAATTTTTACCTTTGACAACAAGACTTGAACTATCTCGTCTCAAAACAACTAAATCTGTCATATTAAGTTTTTACCTCTAACAGTGAGACTCGAACCATCTCATCTCAAAGCAACTAAATCTGTCACGTTAAGCTTTTATCTTTGACAGTAAGACTCGAACCATCTCGTCTCAAAGCAACCAAATCTGTCATGTTAAACTCTTACTTTTGACAACGAGATTCAAACCATCTCATCTAAAAAATAATTGAACTTGTCATGTTAAGATCTTATCTCTGATAGCAAGATTTGAACATTCAGACAAAATAATACACCCTTTGATCTTAAAGCGATCACCGGCTCTGTCTGTCATCCAGGAAAGTCACCGGTTTTGTTTGTCAACTAGGCAAACTACTCCATAATTTAAATATAATCACCTCAGTATGTTTAACACTACACCTCTGCCGAAACCCCTTGGTATTTTTTGTGAACACCTCTACCAAGACCCCATGGATACATTTTCTGAACACCTCTGCTCATGATTTTTTGACTCTAATCAGTCACCTCAGTATGTCTGAACACCTCTGGTGAGACCCCATCGGTATGTTTAATACCACACCTCTATCGAAACCCCTTGGTATGTTTTCTAAGTATATCTGCCAAGATCCCATGGGTACGTTTTCTAAACACCTCTGCTCATAGTTTTTTTGACCCTAACCAGTCACCTCAGTACATTTCCTGAACACCTCTACTAATACTCCATCGGTATGTTTAACAGTACACCTCTGTCGAAATCCACTGGTACATTTTCTGAACACCTCTGCCAAGACCCATGGGTACATTTTCTGAGCATCCATGCTCATGATTTTTCAATCCTAACCCGGTCACCTCAGTACGTTTCTAAACATCTTTGCTGAGACTCTATCGGTATGTTTAACAGTATACCTCTACCGAAACCCCTTGGTACATTTTCTGAACACCTCTGCGAAGACCCCATAGGTACGTTTTTTGAATAACTCTGCTCATGGTTTTTCGACTCTAACCTGATCACCTCGGTACGTTTTCTGAATAGCTCTGCCGAGATCACATTGATATGTTTTTTGAACATCTCTACCCATAGTTTTTTGACCCTCATCCTGTCATTCTCCAACAATCTATTAAATAGATACCCATTATGATAAGAATGTGCGGACAACTAAGCGCCTTTGAGACAAGGGGCAAGAGGAAGTTAAAATTCTAGATCAGTTTTATCATACTGGGGGTAGAAACAACCTACTGCCACTAAGGCAAAGGGAACAGGTTTCTGGTTAAACATGCCAAGCAATTTTGACATGCTTAGAAGTACACCAGTCAAAGTTTTGTCGGTATATTTTCTGAATATCTCTACTCATGGTTTTTCAATCCTAATTCGAAAATAATCATCGGTTTTGTCTATTAGCCAGGCGAGTTCTATTTTCCATCCACTAATTCCATTAAATTCATCCATCACTTTCAAACCGATCACTCCATCGGCACGTCAGTCATACCTCTGTCTATGATTTTATAATTTTAACACGATTAATAAGTCTTTGTTTGTTATCTAGGCAAGTCAACTTCATAATGATTAACAAAACTCGGCTTACTGTGAGAAAACAATATCCTTAGCAAATTTTATTGGGCACGTTAGACAGTTAAGTTTAAAATGTACAGGCCAAGTGTGAAATACCAATCAAGAGTAGGAGTCCAAAGTATTTAGAAATTTTCAGAAGGGACAAAATTTTGAAAATTTTGGAGGAGCTCTTGTATAATAATAATAATAATAATAATAATAATAATAATAATAATTTAAAAAAAGCCTCGCGGGCTCCCGTGAGGCTCCCACCCTCACGGGCGCCCGCGAGGTTCAGGAGGAGAAAACGAACTCAAAAAGAAAAAAGAGTCAAGTCTGGCTGAAGCCAGTCTCGCGCATGCGAGGTTGGCTTGGCCAGCCTCGAGCACCTTGCGGGGCACGCTGGTAGCTCGCTTTGCACAGCGACGCCCGCCTCGCATGCAGTGAATCCCGGCCTCGTGCACAATTTATTCGGCCCCGTCTTGAGCTATTTTGCAATTTCTAATTAGACCCAAATTTTAATCGGAATCAAATTAATTTTTGGATGCAAATTCTAAATTAAATCTACCTGAATTTGATAATTCTACCAATTCTAATTTAATTTTAATTGATTTTTTGGGTACAGAAATATGACCGGATACGATAAATTAGGAGCAAATTTGATTCAAAGAAGATTCAAAGATTACAAAGAGATCTTGATTCTATCTACAAGCAAACTCACTTAATAATTTGAGGGCTATAATTAGCCCTCAAGAGGGACTCAAAAAGGACATTTGGCTAGATCTCTCTCGTGCGCAAGAGCTTGAGCTTTTTTCAAGAACAGAAGAGAAGAAGAATGAGCTCACCTCCAATTCATCGACGTCAGATTGTTAACGAGGAAAGGACCGACACTCATAGCTACTCTGGATCCCACGATCTTCTGTAAAAAGAGAGCGACGATCTATAAGTCATCTCTGTCTATTTTTTATTCTTTTCTTTTCATTGTAATAAAAAAAAAGAAAAATTTTGATAATCTGTAATTTTTTTCGATTTAATGGCAATGAAAAGATCCCCAATTTTCCTCGAAAATAACGTACTACATTAAATTCTTAGCATTATCTGAGCTGATCTTTTTTATTTGTTTCATCTCTCACAAAATGATTTTGATGATTTATTTATTATTTTCTATCAATAGAATCTCGATAATACTTAATCTATTTGAAAAACTTCCAGTTTGTGCATCTATGATTTGCAACAATTGATTTGGTACTTATTGTTTTGAATGGCAATTCCTAACAATAACCTAATACTCTTTATCAAAGTAGAATAATATGAGTGTAATTCAATGACCAACACCTCATTTCTCTTCTTCTCAAGAGAGCACAAATATATAACATTATTGACTCGAAGAAGCATTTGATGAGGAGATCGATAATACCTAGCATATCCTTTTACTTGTCGATAATATTTTCAATTTCTATTTGACTTTTCTATCTTATGTATTTAGTTACTTTTACGATACTTGCATTTGTAAGTCCGTGTTCTTATATTCTCTTATTTTTAATGAAACAAAATGATAATGTTCCACCCTTACTTTCGATAAACATATTTCTTTTTGATTCGTTTATATATGAACACCTTCCAATATGGTAAAAGGACGTAGTTTACTTCCAGCTACGAACATGCAAAATACATCAAAATCTATAGAGATGAGAATGGACAAATCTATAGACCAATATTTAGTCCCTCCAATTCAAAATTTTATTTTTAATTTAAAAAATGACCTTTAGACCGGTCCACTCTCATCTCTAACTCTCTCTGATTGAGATTCCCTTAGAGCCTGACTTCTAATAATTATAACCAAATAATATACGAAAATAAATAAATGATTTCTTAGAGCACATCCTAGCTAGATTCCCTTTATAGGAAGTCTGACTTCTCAATTTATTTCTAAAAAATATTCAAAAAATAAAATGATCATAGCAGCGCTTACAAATTATTTACAAAAAATACTTATATTAAAACAATGTGATCTGTCTCATATCTCAACTACATTGAAGCGCATAAAAATGATTGTTTTAACAAAATCAGAGGCCAGCTAAACGCTCGATTATGCATAAACAACAACAAAGTCAAACTTCAAATTCCCAAAGTCAACTCTTTAATGTAAATTTAGCAGAAAACTCAAATCCCAAAGCAATAAAATAAAGAGGTATTTACAGATCTGTTCCTTACATCTTTATAAATTATAATTTAATCCTCCAAATCTTCATTTTTAGGATTTAATCTCTCAAATCATTTAAGTTACTACAATTTAGTCCCTCAGTTTATATTTTGACCCGATTTTTCCATTTTACCCGTAATTTCTTTTACTTAATTCCCCTTCCCTCTTTTCCCTCTCTCCTTAATTGTTATTGGGTTCTCACATTCTTCTTCTCTTCTCTCTCTATTCATTTATTGGGTTCTCCCTCTCTATATTGAGACCAAATGTATTATTCTCCACTAAATGTATTAAATTTAGAAATGAATTTATCCAATATAGAGAGAGAGAACCCAATAAATAAATTTATATTGAGACTTAAGGGTTTAATATATTTAGTGGAGAATAATATATTTAATTTCAATATGGAGAGGGAGAACCCAATAAATTAATAAAGAGAGAAGAGAAGAAAAAGAGAGAACCCAATAAGAAATAAGAAGAGAGGGGGAAGAGAGAAGGGAAATTAAGTGAAAGAAATTAGGGATAAAACGGAAAAATCGGAGCAAAATATAAACTGGGGAACTAAATTGTAGTAATATAAAAGATTTGGGGGATAAAATCCAAAATATGAAGATTTAGGAGACTAAATTATAATTTATAAAGATGTAAGAGACAGTAAATATTCCTAAAATAAATTAATCAGTAGCACATGAATCTCTATCTCTTAATGATTTTCTAGATGCCACCATTTTTTTTTTTGCTTGATTCCGTCATGGCCATAGACTAATCAAAAGGAACATAAGGTCAAATGCACGAGCCACATGAAAAATGTTGCCCTTTCACAGTAACGTAAAGAAAATAAACAACACTATTTTTCTACAAATCAATGCCTTGAATGTTGCTTGTTTCATACGCAATGATTCAATTTCTTCTCTCATGTTTTTGACTTAAAACTACGGGCTAAAACCCTCAGCGTTATATTAATACAATATGGCATAACCAAGTACATAGTTCAAAACAGTGCAGAATACATATTTACATTTATGTCAAAATTTTGCCCGGTCTTTGGTAGGAGCAGCTTGGCTTGAGTCTGTATTTTTTTTTTTTTTCTACCAGCATTGAGCTGCACATAAATGTCTGCATGTATAGTACTCTTCCATGTCCTAAAGGTAACAAAAATCCAAAACAGCAATTTTCACGAAAATTTTATGTTATTCAGCTATCAACATAACTTCTGGCTTGTTAACTGATGCCAAATTTGTACACATGAATACTAAGACAATATAAGGTGCACGATATAACCTTTAAAATGTTGATTGATAGGCAGAAAAAAAAAAAGAAATTTGTCATATTGGCTGTTTGGTATTTTTGAGCTATGCTAGAATCCGTGATATCTGTCGTATGTGAGAGAGGGTTCATGGGATCAAAAATCTGAGGATCCCTTCTAAGTGTAATCCATTTTATTGCATTAAATTTCTGATGTAATCTTTATTCAAATTGATTATAGTAGAAGAGATTATTTTATATTTCCCGTGGATGTGGGCCAATTACTTTCCGTCGTGTGTATGCGCTTGTCATAGTTATGTGATTTATCTCGGTATATGTAGTTTGCTTAACATTCTTTTTCCTTTCATGTACCACCCCGTTCCTCACTAAGTACGGAACAGAGAGTGCTACTGGTAGGCACGTGTAAAATCGGTATGCACGAGATCAATAAGTATATAAAAACAAAAATGAATAAAATTAAAATACAAGTCATTTACCAGGATCTTTAAATCTAGCATGTTTAAAATAGAAAACAATAAGTATAACAGATAAGTCTAATTCAACATATATATATATATATATATATATATATATATATATATATATATATATATATATGTATATATATATATATATATGTATATATATATATATATATGTATATATATATATATGTATATATATATATATATATATATATATATATATATATATATATATATATATATATATATATATATATATATATATATATATATATATATATACATATATATATATATATATATATATATAGAAGTTAAAAACTAAGCCAACAAAAGAGAAATATATACCAAACTCCAACACAAAAGTAGATGGGCGTGTAGGGGAGTATATATATGTGTGTGTGCGCGCGCGCACACGCATATGTGTGTGTACATATATGTATGTATGGCACAGTAACAAGTTTTACTCTTAGCTTCGCGTTGACTAGAAGCTTAGCTTCACGTTTTACTCCTAGCATGAAGCTAAGCTTCTAGTAAACTGTGAAGCTAAATTATTAGCTTCGTGTCCAGAGCTGTTAGCTTGGCGTAGGCAGATTCTCAGAATCTGTAATTGGTTCTGATTAAAATTTGGGATCATCTAATACCCAAATTGAGTTACCAGAATACAAAATTAAGAGATTTAAATTAAAATTAAATATTTAACTATAATCCTTGACGAATACAAAGACGTTCCATCCCTATCTCTAAGGGAACTCTAATAACCAACTAAAGTATATAAATAATCTCTATGAAGAGACTTTAGGGGACCTTTGGCATATCAAGTTACGCGTGAGAGGCTTGAAGCATTTGGACCAGTAGAGAGAGAGAGAGCTAGGGTCGGCTGTTCTTCTTCATCGAAGATAGATCTTCACGTCAGATCGTCAACAGGAATATTAGATAAATCCCATCGCCACATTAAGAACCCATTACTTCTATAAAAGAGAGTAATAATATATAAATCATCTCGTTTGTTTTCCTTTTATTCTTCTTTCATTGTAATTTTGAATATCATTGTAATCAATGAAAGAAAACAAGAATTTTGCAGAGAACAAACTGGCGGCCACAATGGGAGACATCTCTTTCATTGAGTAAGAGATCATGGTGCAATCAAATGTGGAGAAGATCGGACAGGTCGTAGATATACTTGTCATCGAGATTGACTAAGAAAAATATGAAGATTATCTTTCCTCTGGATCAATTAATCCAACTGAAACGAGGCTATTGCCGTGTAGTCTCTAAAATCCATGAATCGGGTGAAAAGGAGTTCTCCGTAAATATGTGATCCCATGAGACTTCAGCCATAGAGCCATCATGCAAACAGAAACCCTAGGCGAAGGTTCTATTCTTTCTGCTGAAGAGGGACAGAAGACTAGCTTCACAAGAATGCAACTTCGCAATCGAAATCATCGAGCAAAACGAAGAGTCCTCAACGCTTGCGTAAAATGTGAGGCAGAAGCAGGAGCAGAACGCGAGGCTATTAGGTTACCTCACGAACTGGCTTGCATAAATCGCAAGACCAATGGAAATTGCGTAAAACGCGAAACTAATCACAAGCCAGCGTGTTATGAAAACTCTCCACACGAGGCTAAGTATGAATTTGAACTTGGACATAAAACTGGCACAACACGTCAAGTTGACATAGCTCGCGTAAAACACGAGGCTAATTACAGAGATAAGCCAGCGTGTGAAGAAAGCTATCTATGCGAGACTATTGAACTTGGACAAAAACATGAGGCTAGCGTAAAACATGAAACTAATGAAACTTGCATAAAATGCGAGGTTAAGCCAACGTGTGCAGATACTTCCCCACATGAGGCTAAACATTCACTAGAAATTAAACTTTTTTAGAAATGCCAAGTCAACGTAAAACGCGAGGCTGGCGTAAAACGCGAAGCTATATCTCAGCCTCACATGAGAGTTTCAAAACGCAAAGCTAACTTCTAGCTCCATGTAAAACAACCAAGATACAGAATATAGGCTAATAAACAGAGTGCTGAACATCTGACAAACCAACAACTCGATACTATTATCCCTGGAGAGTCTCGGAAGGCATCCAGACTTCTCCAGTGGCTGAGTGGGTCCTGTGCTCAGAATGCAACTGAAAGCTCCTTTTCCCCTGATCTAAAGGAATACTTGACAAATAAAAGGAAGATAACTTAATCGCACTCTATATGCCATTGCGAGTAGTTAATTTCAGCCGTATTAAATAACTGCTATTGTAACAAGTAAAGAGTATCTGTATTTAATAGAATAACTGAGCCAGATCAAAGTACTCCAAAAGGAGAAGGGGCAATCTGAAGCGTAGAATTAACAAAGAAAAAATTGAGGGCTGTGACCTCAAACATGGTAGGCAAATGCAAGAAGATTCTAGAGAAAAAACAAGAATCAGACACGGATGATGAAGAACCTCACCATTTTACCCGACTCAAGACTAGCGTCACTGCTCTTCGAAATCATAAAAGACTTGCAAGAGGATCTGAGAATGATGATAGCGACCATTCGGCCATAGCGTCGTCATGGTCATGTGCTTTCTTTCGACCAAGAAAATTAACATTGCACACAGTAGATAGATGCGATGACATAGATCAAAGGATGAAGCCCATGGACGATTAATCCAAGAGTGACAAAAGATTATCAATAAACTCAAAATGATGCTAATGAAGGTTGTCAAAAATATCCAGAAAATAGCATAAGACAGACCAAAACTTCTTCTTCAGAGCAACCCAAAACAAATGAAGACAAGGAAAAACCAAATGAAGAAGAGAAAGCTTACTTCGAGCATGCAGAAGACTCTAAATTATTCTTCGTTGACCCTTATGCAGAGAAGATGGAGAAGCTCCAAAGCCAACTTGACACGCTAATGAAAAAAAAAGGATTTAAAGGAAGCGAGGGTTTCGAGACCCTACCCATTGGAGTGGGGATTCACTCTTTTTTCTAAAAATATAAACCCCTCAAGTTAGAATCATATGACGGGAAGAGATCCCCAATCTAGTACATGTATTATTTCTTATCACAAACCGGTCAATGGGAAATGACTCCATAATGATCAAGGTATTTGTAAGTACCCTGCAAGAGCCTGCATTACATAGTTTATGCAGTTGGCCCGGAGGACTATCAAAACCTAGCATGATATAGAAAAATATTTTCTGGCACATTTCTTTGAGGATAATACTGAGATATCAGTTAATTCCCTTCTCGCAACAAAACAATGAGAAGAAGAGACGGTCAAGAGTTTCATAGAACATTTCCAGAAAAAATCCATGCAATATCAATACGGTATGACCCAGGAAATCCTGGTAAAAACTTGTAAACATAATTTCAAAATCGGCATGCTAATAAAAATGAGAATTGTAGAGTCCAAGACCTGAAAAGACTTGTTGAAGCAGAGAGAGTAGGCGGAAGATATAATTCGCCGGATAGAAAACAACGCAGTACGAGAAACTCTGTAAAAAACAGGCCATATCATAAAATCCTAAAAAGAAAAGGGAAGGCTGTGATGACGTCAGATGCAAATCCTAATCCGAGACCTTAAAATCTGAGAGGTGCGGGCTCGAAGAGGCTCCGACCTGACAGTACATACTCGTTCAAGACAGAGCAAATTGGTACTCTGTTTCACCTCAATAAAAAGGGCATGCTGAAGCCTCCATAAAATCGAAAGCTAGAAAATGCAGGAAAGACCAATTATTCTAATTATTGCTTGTTCCATCAAATCGTTGGCTATCCAACTAAAGATTGTTACCCTCTCAAGAATCGAATTCAGGTATTGATAGAAGCCAGTGTTCTCAGCTCAAAGAGGAACAAAAGAAGGTTTTCACGAATATGACAACTCTAATTATAGGAACCAATGAGTTCTCTGGGAGTGACTCCTGTACTAGCGGGGAAGCTGACGATAGTCAACCATGATCCTCATAAAATGAAGTAGAAGGAACTCTCCCCAATAACTAAAAAAAGAGAAGAGATCATGTGGGTTCATCCGGACCTTCTAAAGGATGAACAATAGTCTTCACCCAGCATATGAGGAAAGACGTAGACCAGTAATACCATCTCCGCGAATCTTGAAAAGACCATACAATTACCAATGCATTAACAGATTTAGGAGAGAAGGCCTCAGCCATGGCCACTCACCAAGACGAATCAGACCTGACTAGCACTAGATTAGACAAGGCTTACCTTAAAGATTATTCAAAGGTGGGACCCAGAAAGAGGCATAGGGGGAGCCTACAAAATAAAGGGAACTTCGCTTCCAAAAGAATTCAAGGAAGGACGATGAAGCGAAAGTTGCACCATTTCAGTTCGATATAATAGCTCAGTTAGCCAACATCCTGGCTCGTGTCATGTTGTATGAGCTATTGCGGTCATTCAAGTCAATCCAAGAAGCACTAAGGGAGGCTCTGGCAAATTTCGATTCTTTCTTGGCGCAAATCATTGAACCATCCAACGAGGAAAGAGATTCTTGTTTTCACTATTACCAAGTGACGAGGCAAGTTCCATGTATCACCTTTTTGCCAGAAGAAATGCATGTAAAGAATATTAAGTATAATAGGCTCCTGTATTAGACCAGATATGTCGGATCCACCCAAGTGAGTCACATTCAAATTGATCCCGAGTTTGCATTAAGCGTTGTCCCAAGAAGCTTGATGCAACTATTGGGGATCTCATCATTTCGTCTCACACCAACCAACACTACAATATTTGGATTCAATTCCAATGACAGCAGCCCCTCGGCAAGATTAGCCTCCAATGCCAGATTGAAGACCTGAAAATGTAGGCCACATGTTATATCATTGATGCAGATACGCATATAACATCCTTCTGGGGTGGCCATAGATCCACACCTATATGATAGTGCCATCGATCCTCCACTAGTGCATTAAGTACTGTGATGAGCAAAGAGAGGTCTAGACCTTGATTGTAGATAATCAACCTTTCAAAGGGGTGGAGAATTATTTCACAGACACTCTGCTATATAAGGCTTTTCACGAAGCCCTCGATAAATCTGAGGAACTCTACGACAGTGGCAACAAAACGAATTTCGAGCACGAGTCTTTAGGCGAAGAGGATGAAGAATACGAAGTAAATCTATACATAGATTTCAATGAAATCAATGTAATCAAGGCTGACGCATACGAATGAGTCATCAATGAAGATTTAAAATTTGCTTACGTGCCTGCTGTTGCTTCCGATTTAGTGCCCTCTTGCACCAGTACAGAAGCAGATGGCTTGTCCGAATTTGAAATTCTGGCAGCATATCACCTCCTTATACGATCATCCTTCCTCTCTCGACCCCGAAATAATAAGTGACCGAAATAATGTCTTTAAGGTACCTTCTCGACAGCCGCATCAAAAGCCTATAGTATTCGGCAAAGTGATGACACAACCCAATCGAGACCAAAGCAGTGAGAGTGATGAGCAAATTCTACCTCAGTTCCATCATTATGAACAAAAGTTTATACTAATGATGAAGAAGATGTGTTATAATTTAGACCGAAAGTAAGGGCAAAATTTTTGTAAAGGGCGGCAAAGTATTCTGCCTTCCTTCATGTCAAAAGGAAAAGGTCCTGACTATTATCACCAGACCCGAAGAGAATTAGGGTATGTATCGACTCCTTCCACATCACCAGACAAGCCTAAAGCGACAACTCCAACCGACATGGCGTTAGTACACTTGACTGAGATTCTAATGGAAGTACCGGTGTAATATTCTAACCCCTCACAGCAGATATGGTGTTTGCTACATATAAAAGCGATGAGGAACTAATCAATCTTTAGGAAGTCCTGGGCTAAACACATAGATACCCTCTGGGATGTCCATTTGAACAATGAGACCCATCTATGGAAGACGAGGTAACACAAGTCAACATGGGGACTGAGGAGGATTCAAAGCCCATTTTCATAAGTGAAATCTTGACTACCACAGAAAACAAAGAGCTCATAGCTCTCATTAGGAAGTACATAGATATGTTCGCTTGGAGCTACGAAGATATGCCCAGGCTAGATCTTCAGGTCGCAATGCATCGCTTGAATAACAAAGAAGGTGCAAAGCCTATCAAGAAGTAGCAAAGACATTTCTGATCGGAGTTAATGGAGGTCATAGAAGCCGAAGTTAACAAGCTAATAAATTCAGGATTCGTTTGAGAGGAACAACATCCTGACTGGGTAGCGAATATCGTACCCGTTCATAAAAAGAATGGCAAGATTCGGATATGCATTGACTTTCGAGATTTAAATGATGCATTCCCTAAGGATGAATTCCCTTACCAATTCCGATGTAATGATCGATAACATGTGTGGGTACGAGAGGATGTCCTTTATGGATGACTTTTTAGGCTATAACCAAATCAAGATACATCAAGATGATGAGAAACACACGGCTTTCAGAACGCCACTGAGGTATACTGTTATATAGTAATGCCCTTCGGGCTTAAGAATATCGGAGCCACCTATCAGCATGCTATGAGCGTCATATTTAAAGAACATATGCACAAAATTGGGGAGTGTTATGTAGACGATCTAGCTATCAAAAGCATTTATAAAGAGGATCATTTCTACGACTTGAGGGCAGTCTTCAATCTTATGAGAAAGCATCATCTAAAGGTGAACCCTGCCAAATCTTTCTTGGGGGTATCTAGTGGCAAATTTCTGGAATTCGTCGTTACTTCAAAAAGAATTTACCTTGATCCCGACAAGGTAAGAGCAATCAAGGAAATGTAACTACTACAAAATCTGAAGGAGCTAACAGGGCTGCAAGGGAAGTTGACCTACATCCACTGCTTCATCTCCAACTTATCGAGGCGATGCCAGCCATTCTCTAAACTCATGAAGAAAGGAGTTTCCTTCGTGTGGGATGAATCATGTCAGCAAGTTTTCGATGACCTCAAGGAATATCTTACAAAACCTCTCATCCTTATGGCCCCCGCACCGGGAAGAACATTCCTCGTGTATGTGAGGGCTATGGATTATGCGTTAGGTGCATTATTAGCTCAACATAATGAGCACGGTTATGAACACGCTCTTTATTATTTAAGCCACATTATAATAGGAGCGAAGCATCGATATAATCCAATTGAGAAGGAGTGTCTAGCCCTAGTGTTTGCCATTCAGAAGATGCGTCACTCCCTCGCCGGACAGACAATCCACGTCATATCCCGAGTTAACCCATTAAAAATCCTTATGACAAAGCCGGGCTCATTAAACAGCAACTGGCGAAGTGGGCATTGCTACTCTAGCCGTATGATATCCACTTTGTTCCCCAGAAGTCCATGAAAGGGTAGGCGATCGTTGACTTTCTCGCAGAGCACCCTATTTCGAGAAGTTCTAAGTTACACGAAGACATTCCCGATGAGTCTGTAGAAGTCAATACAATTACCAAAGAATAACCATGGCAATTGTTTGACGGTGCCACAAGAAGATCTACTGCAGAAGTGGGGGTGGTGCTCATATCGCCACATATGCATATAATTCCCAATGGGTATTCGCTCACAGAGCCGTGCAAGAATTACGTGGTAGAGTATAATGCACTTATTATTAGTTTGAAAATGACTTTGCAACTGGAGGTGAGCCGTTTAGAGGCATATGGCAACTCTAAACTCATCATCAATCAGATGACGGATGAGTTCGAGGTTAAACATTAAGCCCTCATACTCTACCATCAAATGGCCATTGAGCTGGCAAATCACTTTGAGCAATTCTACATCAACCATATATCTCGTTACGAGAACATCTACGCGAATGCCCTCACAGCCTTAACTGTGACATTGGCACTTCCGGTAGGGTCCACCAAGAGTATTACTATTGGCAGTAGAGAGCTCCTGCATCCCGATTCAACTATACAAACCAATGAAGTTTGTCAAATTGGTTTGACTCTGTAACTCCGAGATTGGCAATTCCCGTTCGTGAATTATGCCCTATACGGGATACTTCCAGAAGATCCCCAAAAAGACCGCTTCAATTAAGAAAAAGGCTCAAAGGTTTTATTATGACACTGCACTCCAGACTTTGTACATGAAGTCACAAGATGGTCTCTTGCTTCGATGCATCTCGAAAAGGGAGGCCGATAAGGTGCTCGAAGAAACGCAAAATGGGATATGCAGGGCCCACCAACCAGGTCTGAAACTCTGGGATCACATAAGGAGACTAGGATACTTTTGGCCAAAAATAATTACCGACGCGGTAGCATATGCAAAGCGTTGTCATGTATGCCAAGTGCATGATAATTTCATGCATCAACCTCCCGAATACATGCACAGTACTGCTGCTAGTTGGCCCTTCGAAACATGGGGAATGAACATCATTGGACCAATCACCTCGCCATCATCCAAGGGACATTGATTTATACTTGCAATAACAGACTATTTCTTAAAATGGGTCGAAGCCGTACCCATGAGGGAGGTTAAGACTGCAGACGTAATCAAATTTATTAAGCATCATGTAATCTATCGCTACGGTGTCCCTCGAAGGATTATTCACGACAACGCCCTAATTTGTCAGCCAGGGGTTCTCGTGGTTCTGTGATAAGTTCAAAATCTAAGACATCGTGTTTATGCCATACAAGTCAGTAGTTAATGGCCTGGCAGAAGCTTTTAATGAAACGATCATTAAACTCCTCCAAAAGTTTGTCTCTTCCAACCGACGAGATGGAATGAGAAATTAGGAGAGTGTTTGTGGGCTTATCAAATCATAGTCCGTACTCCTACTAAAACTACGCCCTTCTCTTTGATATATGGTAGTGTAGCTGTTTTACCCCTAGAGATCTAGATACTTTCATTGAGAGTAGCTCTAGCCACGAGAATGACAATAGAGGAAAAACACTAGCGAAAGCTGCAAGAGTTAGAAGAGCTGGATAAAAAACATCTGCAGGCCCAGTAACAAATCGAGTTGTATCAAGCACGCGTCTCACAGGCATTTAATAAGAAAGTCAAACAAAGGACTTTCAAACAAGGAGATTTAGTTTTGGCCGTTAAGAGACCTATGATCATGACTCATAAAACGAAGGAAAAATTTGGACCTAAATGGGAAGGACCGTTTGTAGTGGAAATGGTATACTCAAGTGGAGCTTACCGTCTGATCAACCAAGACGGAGATAAAATGATGATGCCCATTAATGACAAGTTTTTAAAAACGTACTATATGTAAAACACACACATACACACACACACACACACACACACACACACACACACACACACACACACACACACACACACACATATATATATATATATATATATATATATATATATATATATATATATATATATATATATATATATATATATACATACTATTATTACTAATATTGAATAAAATAATGATGGATAGCCTAAAGCCAAAAGCTAAGGGAAGAGGAAACACTTAGGCCTTCAAACCCAAGCAAAATTCTCGCCAACCTATCATACTAGGGGATAAAGTATGAATCATCCAATGCTGTTAAAGTAGCGGGAAGAGGAGATCAAGTTCCTTACCAATCCTATCATATTGGGGGTAAAAGTATGAGAACAATTGCTCAAGAGCCCCAAAGGCAAAGGAAAGAGGAAACATTTGGCATTTAAGCCCAAATAAAATTCTCGACAACTCACAATGCTGAGGGGAATAGCATGGCTAGCCCGACACAAACGGCGATTGGTAAAGGAATATTAAATCCGTTGATAGCTAGGCGTTTGCTAAAATTCCTGTAAGCTTGTCATGTTAAGCTCTTTTATCTGATAGTAGAATTTGAACCATCTCATATATATCACTTCGATACGATCAAATATGTCATGTTAAGCTCTTACCTCTGACAGTAAAATTTTAGCTATCATACACTCCACAATGGAAAGTTTCTTTTGTGATCTTAATCCGATCACCGACTTTGTCTGTCACCCGGACGAGTCACCCAGGCATGTGTAACTAGGCACCTCTGCCAAACCCAATGATCCTTACCCAATCATCTTGGCGTGTGCAATTAAGCGCCTCCCCTAAACCTTAGGCATGTGCAATTAGGCGCTTCTACCAAACCTGATGATCCTGACCCAATCATATTGGTGTGTGCAATTAAGTGCCTCCGCCAAATCCAAGCATGTGCAATTAGGTGCCTTTGCCGAACCTGATGATCCTGATCTGATTATCTTGGCGTGTGCAATTAAGCACCACCGCCAAATCCCAAGCATGTGCAATTAAAAAAGCACCTCTACCAAATCTTTTGATCTTAACACGATCACTCATTTAGAATCGATTGTTTTCCAAAATCATTATCATATACTACTCACATCATCACATATTGCTCAAATATTATAAAAGTAAACGATATAAAATTGAAAAGTTTCTTTATTCATGTTGGCAGGAATGAAATTAAGTGAACAAAGAAATAAAAGAAGAAGTCAAAAAGCTGAACTTCTTCATTTATTACAAAAGAAGAAAAGATACAAGGTGATTAAAATTCTCCCAAAAGTTTCAACTTGCTCTCCGTCTGGTCAATGAATTGTCATCGAGTCTCTTCCATAGAGTGTAGAGCCTGACGGGTCATCTTCATTGATAGCAAGCTGCTAGGCGAGTTGCTGTCCGAATTCTTCAATTGCCCGAGTCTGTACTATCCTTTCTTACTCGAGCTGCCCTTGTTGCAAGATTAGTTCCTCTCTTCTCATCAAAGATTCTTCCAATTGGGTCTGCTGGCTTCCAAAATAGCCTGAGCCTTGGTGATAGTTTTACGAGCTTGAAGGATCGCCGTCTGACTACCTTCTACCTCGAAGTCAGTTTTCTCCATATCTACCAAAATTGCTTCTTGGCTGGTCCTGAGGTCGGTTAACTCGTGAGATCATATTTCCTCTTAGTGCCTTAACTCCTCTTGACGAGCCATCAGGTCCACACGCAGCCGTGCCACCTCGATCTCTGTGATCGCTTCAACATCTGCCTGGCGGAGAGTGTTTAGCGTTGCACTTGTTCCTCCAAGGCTTCTAGATGGGTTTGGTAAGGAGCTGCTCATTCGTGACTCCCAATTCTCTCAATGTTATCCAGATAGTTGTTCAACATTGGACGTCTAAGCTCAAGAAAGTCACGCCCACTCAGAATCATATTGATGCACCTTCTCAGCAGTTGCATGAAGTCACTGATACTGAAGTTAAAGAATTCCTCCAGTGGGTCATCAGTGGCCAGGTTAAGAGCAAGCAACGCCAAGTATGGAACTGTCGGTGGGCGTGTAACTTCCATAGAGATGGACGAGGTAGAAGCCCGTCCTTGCACAATGTTCATGATATGGAGAGCTCGCAGTTGTAGCAAGGAACTAGCCGAACCGGGGATCCGAAGAGATGCACCACCTGTGTTGGTTATTACTGGGGTAATAGGACCAACGGGCATAGACTCTGAAGGGAAACCATCACCTGAAGCTTCTTCAACGCCAGAGGTTGCCTCAAAAGAAAATTTCAATGAATCTTCCCTGCTAACTGGTAAAGTAACCGGAGCCGGAAGAGAAGCAGTAGATGGAATCTTGGCCACGATCACCGAAGGCATTGCCACAGCAACTTGGGAAGTCGATGGCATTCCAATGACAACGGGGAAGATATCTTCAGAACAACAAGCAGTTAGAGTAGGGGATGACAAACTCGGCTCCGGAGGAATGGGCACTTCTGGAATCACGGACGCAGGGTGTTGTGTCCTTTCATCACTCCCTAGCTCATCTAACCTGAGATGAGTAGTTTTGACAGAGCTGGGATGAGGCGTGAAATAATCTGCATCGAACTCCTCGACGGAACTTTCCAATCCACCCACCGACCCACTAACTCCAGAATAATCCACTTGTTCTTCTGACTCTACCCTTGTCGTGGAGTGCATTGACGAATGAAAACGGCTACCTGACCTCAAGAAGAAATTAAAAAAATGTTAAACCCCATGAACATGTAGAAAAAAAGAAAATAAAAAAGAAGCAAAGGGAAATAAACCGAAGCTTACCGGTGGGAACTAGCTCGGTGATTGAACTAGATGGTGGAGAAATAGTAGTATCTAGTAGAGCCCCCATTCCACTGGTTGGAGGTAACTATGCAGTGTGCTCTGGAGAGTTGAGAGCGGGAACATCCGAGGCACTGGCAGCACTTGAAGGATGAGCTGGGATGTCCTCTTGAGCTGATGCTATTGGGAGCATTGAAACCAGAAGATCAGTTGCAAACTAGACTGCTGCTTCTTCAGAAATTACCATGGTCAGAAGGGTCCATTCAACTGTCTTATTTTTCTTCCGAGCCGGCTCGCCTCTTGTCGTCCGACGACGTATGGGTGAAGGTATGCGTGTGTCATCACCACCGGTAACTGTAGGAACATCTCCAATTCCAGTGGCATCATCACCAACATTATCATCATCGGAATTGTCTCCTCCATTGGATGACTCAGCCTCTACCTACAAATACTCATTCATACCCTTCATACGGACTCTCTTGGCTCCTTTACACCGAGAGTAGAAGGCCTCAATATTCTTGCAACATCTGTGGTAGATGGAGAAGTTAGGCACTTCAGCGTTAGCCGTGAGTACCACATGCATAAACTAAGTACTGTGTTTAGATCGAGAGACTTCTGAGGCGGAGCGAATTCAGCACCAGTCCCCCTTGCCACAAAGTGGAACCAGCCTCGTGAGCCTTCAAAGAGGTTCCCCTGATACGCCAAGTCCTTGTTCGGGTTACCCACATATAGTTGCGTGTAGTCGAACTGACGAGCGAAGCAGTTTGAGGTGTAAGGCTCGATGTAACACATGTTATCTTGTCTGTAGTCCAAATGACTGGAACGTATGCTCAACAACCACAAAAAAAGCCCCTAAAGATAAGGAGGAGAGGCTATTTGGTCCTAGGTATCCTTAAACCTCGACCCATACCCGCCGTCAGGAAAGTCGGAAAAGCAATGGTTGATTTCGTAATTTTGGTGGTGCTGAAGAGTCTTGCGGATCACCAACATGTAAAGACTTTTCCAAGAGGAGCATTCGTACATTTCTACAAAGAATGGCTTGTCCATGGGATGATAATTTGTAGCTGTCATTAGAGAAGGATAGTGCATCACAGCCATGCCATTAAGTAGCAGTAGGGCATCTCTACTCGAGGATTCGACATCTTAACCTACGTGGTCCCCTTCATCGCTTTCCCCTTCAACTTGTCCTCCAGGAGAAAACCGTTGGAAAGTGCCCGAAGCCCACTTTGGAGGTTGCTCACTATGGCTGGAAAAAGAACAAACAGTCGTCCATAGACAAGTAGAACTGCTGGGTAGACCACATTGATGGGAATAGCATCCTTAGGAAGTGATGGGATGATGTATCGTTTCAGCCACAACATTAGGAATCTGGCGATCAGGCTCTTATCTGACACTGGAAATCCAGCTTGGAAGTGAAAACTCCTGAACACCATAACCAGATTGAATCCTCCCTTGTTTGAATCAGTGGTGTAAGATAAGTCTCCCGTTTCTGCAATATGCCATTCATTTTTATCCTTCTCAATGGGCTTGTGGCCAGAAATACTTGCCAGGCTTTCCTTAAAATTTCTGAATAAGTAGGTTGCCCATATATTGTGGTCGATCTCTTGACTTCTGGTCCCGGCCAGGTCGGCGCAAATGTGGTAATGATACATCATCTCTCGGTAAGTTTTGTAGATGTGCTCATCCTCAGCTCTCAGCATGTTCAGCTCCTCGGTAGTCGGAATGTACTTCTCATAGGGGACTTCATCCATGGACAAAGTTGACACTTCGTACATCTCGTAGAGAGCGAATTCTAACTCACCCACTGGAGTAAAGAAGGTACTAGTCTCAGAGTTATACATTTCAAGGAGACTGAATAAATGGTACGAATTTTGGGGAAGGCCGTCTGCTTGATATAAACCTTTCTCCTTCAAAACTTGTCTATGGGACTCGAGCATGTATCCTACTGGACGGGCCCACCACATCTTATTTGTAGAACGAATCTAGCCCAACATCCTGAAGTTGTGAGAAGGATATTGTCTGTCCTTTGCTGCGAATTCACTGATAAAGGTCTTGGCGCGAATCAGAGTTTTCTCCTACTAGATGCTCTTTAGTCACTATTCCTAGGAGGAGTCCAGTGATGAATCTCCCTGGACCGTCCTGATTTGGCCGATGAGCGTCATATTTTCCTACTACCCCGTCATGTTCCCTAGTGATGTCTCAATCCAGCTGATGAGAGACTAATAGTCTCTGAAGATACACCAGAGAGTAACTCCGTTCCATATCGGAAGAAACATGAGGAGATCCCTAACTTGGTGGAGCCACTTACTCTCTTCCTCGAACAAGATCTCATCTGCAGTTAACACCTTGTCGCCAAAAGGGAAAGCCGCCTTCACTTGGGCTTCCCGGTTCACGGCCTCAAATGGAGCATCAGTCATTATTTCCCTTGCGGTGATGGGACTATATCTCATGAGTCTCTCACGACATTCTCTAACGCCTGGATTGTATACAGGGATCTCTGTGGTAAATCTGAATTGAGTTGTTCCATCTGCACCTCCAACAAATCCAAAATGATGTTTTCGTGGTGAAGGATCCATTGAGTAACCCACTGCAAGAGAAGAAATCAAAGTTAGATGACAAATGAAGTCATTAAAAAATAATAAGTGTTAAAACGCGAAGCTAAGTGATAGCCTCGCGTCGGATTAAATGCGAAGCTAAGCAATAACTTCGTGTCTCAAGCTAAATGCGAAGTTAAGTCGCAACTTTGCATTTCAAGAATAAAAGCGAAGCTAAGGGCTAACTTCGCTCACAAAACGCAAAAGTTAAGGTTAACTTTGTGTAGAAATATTTGATGTGAAGCTAACAAATGGCTTCGCGTAGGTAGAAGACTGAGCGTCTTTCCCCCAAGTCTCCAGAGCAACCAGAGTAAGGTGATGAATTCGCCGGTAAAAATGGCAATTGACCGGCCGAAACCAAGCCAAATTACTACTGCAGCGCAGCCAAAGGAGTCAAGAATGGAGAAATTACCTCCGATGGGCACAGCATAGATAGAGCCGCTGCCACCGTTGCTTGTGCCGGCCGGTCGTCGTCTGTCCTCGTAGGGTGATGTTCTTCTTGGGCGACATTGGTAAAGGGATTGAAGAAATGGACGGGAAAGTCGCCGGAGGATTCGCTGACGAAGTTCTTCGGGTCTCTAGAGCTTGAGAATTTATTGAAAGTGTGAGGAAGAAAAAGAGGAGACTCTATTTAAAAGAGAAAAACCGCCTCTTGGAATTCGACATGGAAATCGAGGCGACTAAGGCAGTCGGACGCAAAGCTAATAGCTTCGCGCATGACGTGAAGTTAGAGAGAACGAAGATTCAAAAGGTTAACTTCGCGTGAAAGTAATGGATTCACTTTGAGTCAATAAATTGAGGATCCAAAATATTTCAAAATTTGTCAATCATAACAATTTTAAAACTTTGGAGGGGTCATGTTGAAGGGGAGAAAATTCAAAAAAGAAGAAGGATTAATAGTTTCGCGGCCAGTCAAATGCGAGGCTATTTCTTAGCCTCGCGTTGACCAGAAGTTTAGCTTCGCGTTAGGAGTAAAACGCAAAGCTAAATCATTAGTTTCGCGTCCAGAACCGTTAGCTTAGCATAGGCAGATTTTCAGAATCTGTAATTGGTTCTGATTGAGATTTGAGATCATCTAATACCCGATTGAGTCCTACCAGAATACAAAATTAAGAGATTTAAATCAAAATCAAATATTTGATTAGAATTCTTGATGAATACAAAGATTTTTCATCCCTATCTCTAAGGGAACTCTAATAACTAACTAAAGTTTATAAATAGTCTCTATGAGGAGACTTTAGGAGACATTTGGCATATCAAGTTACATGTGAGTGGCTTGAACCTTTTGAACCAGCAGAGAGAGAGAGCTAGAGCCGGCTGTTCTTCTTCATCAAAAAGAGATCTTCATGTCGGATCGTCAACAAAAACTACTAGATATATCCTATCGTCACATTAAGATTCCACTATTTCTACAAAATAGAGTGATAATATATAAATCCTCTCGATTTGTTTTTCTTTTTATTCTTCTTTTATTGTAATTTTGAATATCATTGTAATCAATGGAAGAAAAAAAAGAATTTTGTAGAGAACAATTTTCATCTCCAAAGTCGATCAACAGAGGATGGTCAACCCCTACCAGTTCATGTCACCAGTAAAGTGCTACCATCACAAAAAACAAAAAAAAAAAAAAAAAGGTGCAGATCATCTAGGTCACTCTTATGACCGATCAAATAGTGCATTCCTAATCAGCATTCAACAATCAAAATTAAGCACCAATTACAAACAATTTGCACTGAAACTCTGCCAGAAACTCTCAACTCATGCATTCAACATTTCCCTAATCCTCCCGCATGTGAAACCAGCAAATCAACCCATAACAACCCAACTCATTCTTCCTCAACGTGGTCTTGGCTCACAACAGAACTTGTCTACGACAAGCAATTATGTGTTTCTAGATAAACAACAGTCTCTAGAAAGAAGGAAAAATAGACAAATAGGACTAGTTCACATGTGAACATTTAAATTTCAAACATATTAATATAGCTTCATGTGCCTCTAAGCTCTAAATAACAATCTTTAAATGTTGATTACATGTGCCTCTAAGCTCTAACAACAAAGAAAAATGGGTACTAAACATTGTTTGTGTTGATCAGCGAAAGAGAAAATAGTCACAAGTCTGCAGGAAAACTTCAAGTTCCCAATTTCTTTGCCGCCGACCAGGCCACCACCGGATTCAGTGGATATGATACCATCAAGCGTGCCGCATCACAACTCTTAACCACTAACAAAATAGCAAACTACAGTCGACAGACAACGAGCAATATAAAAGAGCAACAGAGAGAGATAGTCACCTTACACCGGTCACAGTATTCAAAATTTCTAACATCTTTCTATGTCGGCCTCAGTCACCCTCAGAAGCCCACACAAACGGACATAAAACCCCTCAATTATTCCAGAGAGAGTGAATTAAGATTTAGTCTCATCCCCCCATTTGTGTCACGTTTTGCGTCTACGTCGCTATCAAAGCTGTGATACAACAGCACAAGCCAATCAAGACACCTCCCCTCCCCACTTGTATATAAGAATAAGATATGAGAACAGAAAGAAGTGCAAGCTGACTAACGCCATATAAACTCCTACTTGTCTAGTTATCTAAAATATGGATTTGCTGCAGGAATGGCCGGAACCGATTGTTCCCGTCCAGTCCATAGCTGACAGCGGTGTCAGTGCGATTCCTGACCGCTATGTGAAGCCTCCGTCAGAGAGGCCATCGCTAGAATCTGTAACTAGACGGGAGCTGAACATACCGGTGGTGGACCTAGGAGGCCTGACTGGAGGCGTCACAGAGTGTAGGGCAACCATGAAGGCCATATCGGATGCATGCAGAGAATGGGGATTCTTTCAGGTGGTCAACCATGGGGTGAGTCCGGATTTGGTGGCAAAGATGAAGATGGTCTGGAGAGAGTTCTTCCATCTTCCAATAGAAGAGAAGCAGAAGCTCCAGAATTCGCCCAGAACGTACGAAGGGTATGGAAGTAGACTTGGGGTCGAGAATGGTGCCATTCTTGACTGGGGTGATTACTACTTCCTTCATGTCCTTCCAGAGTCCATCAAGAACCACGACAAATGGCCAAGCCATCCGAGTTCTTGCAGGTACTGAACTATTCCTTTTATTTCGTGTTATTGCTAACATGGTCTGTTGCCAACTACCAACCGTGAAGTCAACCCTCTAAAAGTAATGTATCTGAATAAGCAGGGAAATCACAGATGAGTACGGGCGAGAACTGACAAAGTTATGCGGCACACTGATGAAGGTGATGTCGATAAGCCTAGGGCTAGATGTGAGATTCTTGCAGAAAGCATTTGGAGAAGACGAGGTGGGCGCTTGC
Source organism: Dracaena cambodiana (assembly GCA_036321105.1). Lineage (NCBI taxonomy): Eukaryota > Viridiplantae > Streptophyta > Magnoliopsida > Asparagales > Asparagaceae > Dracaena > Dracaena cambodiana. Next base: position 4,439,403 of record JAYEPQ010000001.1, on the reverse strand, counting down.
ATGAGGGTCAACTACTACCCCAAGTGCCCACAGCCGGACCTCACTCTCGGCCTCTCTGCACACTCTGATCCTGGTGGGCTTACGGTATTGCTGGCCGATGAACGTGTCAAGGGACTCCAAGTTCGCAGGGGTGATGTCTGGGTGACGGTTCAGCCCATACCTAACGCATTCATTGTTAACATCGGTGATCAGATTCAGGTATATACTCACTTCATGGTTATCTCACTATGTGTCTGTATCTCGACTTTAAATGTCGGCTGTCCAACTTTGCTTAGTTCCATGGAACCAGGAGGGTTTGGTGGATGAGGAACTGGTCCTTAAAACCAAAGCAAGTGGATAGAGGATAGCAGGCTTAGCCAAGCTTACTCTCTCTATATTTTAAAGCCTCTCTTGTCTCTCGATCATTGCCCAGTGATCCCACCTCTCTTGTTATCCTTTGTTATCTGGCAAGCTCCGTCTCCACTTGTTATTGAGTAATCACCAATAAATTTCTCTATTTTATGTCCAAGTCTGAGGAGCCACTTCACACCATCCAAACAAAGATCAGAACAAAAGCCACCTTATCTCTTTGCATACATCAGTTCCTTAGATTTTGTTCATATATTTCACTTTCTTCTCATCTTATCTTTTTGTTTCAAGTTCTCTTACTTTGAGCAAAGTGACAAAATGGCATTTACCCCTCCAAACTATCAACCTTTACTGCTGTAATGTCAAAAGCTTTGCAGCTAGCTGCACATGCCATTTTAAAGAGCCTTTTCTTGCATGTACATGACATCTACCAAACCTATAGCATTTTGTCCGTTACAGTTTCGTTAATCACTTTTTAATGAAACATACGGGAATATATCCACAGTTATTACTCAAAAACTTGTACCTAGACGTATATCTTTAGTTTCTAGAAATGTTATTTAAGAAGCTGATCTTATAGAATTATTGGTCTGGATTGTAATGTATCAGGTACTGAGCAATGCAATATACAAGAGCGTCGAGCATCGGGTGCTGGCCAACGCTGATGAGGAGCGATTCTCCATCGCTTTCTTCTACAACCCAAGGAGTGATCTTCCATTGTGCCCCGCTCGCGAGCTTGTGACTCCGGACAGGCCTCAGCTGTACCAGCCCATGACCTTCAATGAGTACAGGCTGTACATCAGGAGGAAAGGCCCCAGGGGTAAAGCTCAAGTTGAGTCATTGAAGGCCATGTGACGTATCATTTAACCAAATAATAGCTGTTTAGCCTTGTAATTTGTAGATTGATATATAATCTACTTGTGCAACATTTATAACAACAGGGTTCATGTCAAGTGTTTTATGGCTTCAGTTTGTACTTCAAGGTATGGTAGTTATGCTACTAGCGTCATGATAGAGGAAGTTAGGGAACCGAGCAAGGTTTGGTGGTCCAAAATTGACTTGGTTTCGCCAAAAGACCTCATCTCCAAAGCCTGGCTCGCACATTCTTTATTAGCGGGTCCCACTAAAACCCCCCAAAAAAAAGTAAAAAACAATTCATCAGCAATGAGGTGTGCATTATGGTTATCATTAACAAGACGAAGTCTATGTAGCAGTGCGTAGAGAGAGTACAAAATAGAATAGCGCACATGTTTGAATTCTAGAGTATGGAAAAGGTTGGCCTAAAGCTTTAGATTTGAAATTGGGATCCACAGAAATCACTGTCAGCTACAAGGAAAAACAAAAGCCCACGTGCCGGATAAAAACAAAGGGATTCTCTTGCTTCACCATCCATGTGTTTTGAGTCTAAGCCAATAATTAGTTGTGCTGAGACACGCCGTTCTCATTGATGCAGGATTGACGATTGCGGGATGACAATCTGCAGAGATCATATCAAGTCTTGTTCCATCGAACTATGTAGTTTACAAGCACCAGGATCGATTCTATTCTTTCTATCTATTAGTAGCGCAGCATATATCATGTGAATAATCGTATGCTTATCCCATGGCTTTAACTATAAAAAGCTTCGCTCGTTGCGGATAAAAACAAGGGATAGCTAATTGAAATGGATGCGGGCGTGCATTAGAGGCCAATAAGTGTGCCATTTAGGAGAAATTATGGGATTGCAGTTAAATTGCGTATTATGTGAAATGAAAGATGAATTCTACCTGAATGTCTCCCAAAATCTCAGACCCTCTAGGATGCATACTGGCCGACCTTAATTTATTCCGATGAGCACGTTTTTCTTGCATGTTCAAAGTCACCGAAGTTCAACAATGAAGTTTCAACACTTCTTGTGTTCTAAGGTCCAACCCCAACAAACACCACCACCCAACCCCCACCGCGGAAAAAATTTCGTTTGACATAGATCTCCAGGAGCCAAGCTTCATAGTCCACTAGCACGTACAATGTCAAGTTCCTTCTAGTGTATACTGCAACAATCTCCTGTAGAAATTTTACTCTTCAGGCAATGAGCTCCTTACAGTGAATAAGTGCTAGCTCCATCACGCAGAATCAAACTAGTTTCTCCCCTCGGATACCTTCATTTCCTAGACCAGAGGGACATTATGTCCCGAAAACAGGAACCAAGGTGCATCTATATATTTCGTCAATCAAGCAAGTGCTCCATGTCCATGAACGCATCCCGATTGAATTCCAAATAAAGTTTCAAAATTTTGTCATATTCAAAATTCTAACAGGAAAAATTCCAATCACGTAGCATGATGTGTTCCACATCATTTCATGTGAAAGAAGCACTATGACCCACCGTGGTTTGTGTTGTCGATCCATGCTGCTCCGGCAATTCCCACTCTACATGAGTTGATCCAAGACCACCAAGTAACCTCAGTTCAGTGGACCAAAAACTTTTACTTGGTTACTTAAGTACTGACCGCAAGGAGTGACCTATGCATCAAACATATGTTCGAAAAGTATTCTTCTAACCCTTATTCTTTTCTGATAAGATGCGCATGCATTCACAGTATTCGTCTGCCGACAATTATTTTAGTGCGACAAAACCTTACGCATATAGTCATTTTAGAGAAGAAAGACAGACGTCGTGGCCTAAGATATGCTTGATGTGTTAAATTAGAATATTATTTTGTATTTGGATTTAGTTTGGGTTTAGTATCACATTGCCTATTAAGTGGTTTATATGAAGTTGAGAAGTTTATAAATATATGTAATTCTCTGATTTATCAATATTGAGATTAAGTTTTGATTCTCAATACTTTCTGACATAGTATCAGATCAGATTTGAGAAATAAATCCCAACTGTGCGATTCGATTACCTATCAATCTCAACCATCCACTAAAAAAAAAAAAAAAATCCTAGCTTACCTGTGGTGCCTTCATTCAAACAAACCCCTAGCAGCAGAGGCGCGGCAGTAGTAGAGTAGCGCAGCAGTAGCAGCAGCAGAGCAGCATTGGATGAGTTTGAGATTCACCAGCCACTGGTTACATATTTTAAAATCTTAAGACAATATCATTAGGAACTAGCTGTTGCAAAATTTCTCTCCGGATTGAATTCCTCTTTATTGACCCAGGTGAGGAGCAAAATCTTCCTGGTGATAGTGTTCCACTCTTGACAGCAACATATTCCCTAATCTTTCTTATTTCTACTGATTCTATTACATCAGCACCTCAAATTTTTGCTTCCAATGACCATTTTGTCCTATTTTCTGGTCGAGGACGAGACCGTGGCTATGGTCGTGACCACAGTCGTGATTCAGGGGGAGACCATGGTCATAGTGGCAATGGTGATCGAAACACTAGTGGTGGATGAGAATTCTATGACTTTGATTACTGCAGCAGAAAAAATTACACATCTGCATACCGTTGGGAGAAGTATAGAAAAACAGAATAAGCACAAGCTGCTACTATTTTACCTCCAACAAAAGATACTGTATCGACAATGAATTCTGTTAGCACTTCGGCATTTTCAACGATAGTTCATATTGCACAAAGTGAACTTGACAGATTTTTCTGTTTTCAATCCACCGTAGCCAGTCCGCATGCTACTTATGCTTCATTATCAGATACTGATACTAACATTATTTTCTCTAACCAACCATGGATTATAAACTCTGGAGTTTCCTTCCATATGACAGGTATTAGAAATAAGTTTGTCTCCCTACAGTTACCAGATAAATACCCTCATGTCCATATTACTGATGGCTCATCTTCTTTAGTTATTGGTGATGGAAAAGTTTACGCTACCAATTCATTAAGTCTAAATAACGTTTTGTTTGTTTTCAATTTTTCTATTAGTTTGTTGTTTATTAACCGAATTACCAAAACTAATAATTATTCTGTAACATTCTTTTATACTGTGTTTTTCAAGACCTCCAGACTAGGAAGAGAATTGGTACAGATCGTGAGCAAATGGGGATATTACCTACAAGGTTTGCTACTTCTTCTGATTCTCTTTTACAGTGGGATCAACGTTTTAGACATCTTTCTTTCTAAAGTTTTTGTCTAGTTGTACCCACTGTGCCTGGCATATCTAATTTAGATTATGAGTCTTATAAACTGGGTAAACATCATTGCGTCTCATATCTGTTCGCCATGAAAATCGAATTTCTCTTTACTAACAATCTTTCAATAAAGGATTACAATCTAATGGTTTTCCATTTACAGAAGATGAGAAAGATGGACTTCCTCTTTATTTAGAGCTGGGTTTCTAGGTAGCTATGGAGGACGATCCTGCTCTCCGTTGACACTCCGTACAACTTCTCTCAGTTGGCTAAAGGAAAAGAAAAAGGGGCTCTTTACTCTTAATTACAAGGGGTAATTTCTGAGAGAAGACGTCTTTGTCTCTGTCTCTTTTCCCGTGTCTCTCTGTGTGTCTCTGTCTTTCGCTCCCTGCCATTTATAGGGGATTTGGAGTAACGTCTCGCCCTATTTGCTCGTCCGTTAGCTCCCACTACTCGAGAAGTGCCGCCATATTCGTCAGGCAGTTGCTCCCACGACCGAAGTAACGCCGCTGCATTCGTTTGGCAGTTAGTCCCACGATCCGAGGTGGCAATTGTTCTGTTTGGGTCGGGTGACTTTGTATTAAACCCCTACCCGAAAGTTATGGGTAGTGTCGCTAATCTCAGGTTTAGATTCGCGAATCTGTTCCATCGCCTGGATCACGGACCTCATTTCCTTAGATTCGCAGACCTCAGTTTCTTAGATTCGCGAACCTCAGTTTCTTAGATTCGCATATCAGATGAGTTGCGGGCTTCTGTCTCTGAATTCGTGGATCTGCTTTGCTTTTTCGAAATTTTTCGCCGACAAAACCCCTCCAAAGTTTCCAAAAACTCTCATGACTCTTAAGGATTTTTGGAATACTTTGAATATAATATTCTGTATTAGAATTTCCATTGCGTTTGCTTGAAGTCTGTGACTCTGTATTAGCGCTAATACTGCTTCTTGCTTTTGAAAAGGGGCACGTATCTATATTAGGGGCGTGAGCCTTCATCTTGGAGTAGAAAATGACTCTGTATTAGGGTCGCGAACTCTTGTTTTGGAAGGAATACGTCTCTGTATTAGGGGCGCGAGCCTTCATCTTGGAGTAGAAAACGACTTTGTATTAGGGTCGCGAACTCTTATTTTGGAAGGAACACGTCTCTGTATTAGGGACGCGAGCCTTCATCTTGGAGTAGAAAACGATTCTGTATTAGGGTCGCTTCATCTTGGAGTAGAAAACGACTCTGTATTAGGGTCGCGAACTCTGTCTTTGGAAGGGGCGCGACTCTGTATTAGAGACGCGAGCCTTCACTTTTGAATAAAAAAACGACTCTGTATTAGGGTCGCAACTTTGTCTTCGGAAGGGGCGCAACTCTGTATTAGGGACGCGACTGTTCATCTTTGTCTTTTTGAGAAGAAAGCGGCTCTGTATTAGGGTCGCAAACTTCACTTTTTGAGGAGAAACCGACTCTGTATTAGGGTCGCGAGCTTTTTGCGGGAAGGCTGGCAGGTGGTTGCTTTCCTACGGCATCAGAATTGAGACGTTTCTCTGAGCTGCATTAAATGAAAAGGTATCTACGGGATTCGAGTCGGATATCATGTCTGTTCAGAGATCCTGGCCGTCAAATCATCGGCTATATAACCTCCACTTTACAAGAGAGGTTGCCCTTATCTCAAGAAATTTGAAATCTAAGTTCTTCGTTTGGACTTCTCAGACTTCTCGTCTTCAAGCTCCAGTAGTTTCTGATTCTCTGTGCGAAGGATTTTCTCCCTCTGTAAAAAATGCCGAAGAAAGCTTCTTCCTCTGATGCTGCCGCCAGTGGTCGTCAAGATCCTCGAGCAACCTCTAGTTCGATAGTGGTTCGGCAGGAACCCTTGATCGGTGGTAAGTAAAAAAAAAATTCATAAGGCAATCCCTTTTCTTGTTTTTTTTTCTTTTTTTTTCTTTTCTTATCTCTAAATATGCATGTCTTTGGCAGTTGACCTTGAATCCTTGGCTAAAGGATCATTACTTTGGATATTCTGAAGGCTATGACGGGAAGAAGGAATTCAGATTTGACCATGTCTTTCCCCATTGTACATCATCGGATAATCAAGAGAGAGCAGACAAGATTCTCCACCCTTCTCGCTCAACATTGCGAGAGTTGATGACCAATGCATCTTTTGAAGGAGAAAATCGGTCTCCGTTGCTCAAACCTATCTTCTTGTTTGGGGACCATATTTCAATGCCCGACAGTGGTTTGGAAGATGGCGATAACAAGTGGCTTCGCCAAATTGAAGGTCGCCATTTGTTTTTCCCCAATATGGAGAGATCTTATCCATTCTTATTCTTTCAGTCCCTTTCTGTGCCCAGGCGGATGGATTGGCACATAAATAGGCTACAAGACTGTGTCTTGTTGGGGGGCTTCAATGCTCAAGGCGCTTTTCCTCGTGGTAGTGGAAAACACTTTTGTGGATTGCTTCCGGGACTGCTTAAACATGACCTCCCCAAAAGTGAGGTTCCCATAATTGCGCAGACTTTCCTGCACCGATTTACCAATGCGCAAGGAGAGTTTCCTGTTCAGGATTTTCGTCCCCCTGAATGGGTTCATTGCTCTTCAAAAGGAGAGTGGGCAGTTTTGACTGACTTCTTCTTGAAAATCTTCGGGGTTCAGCTTCATTATGCAAGGCTCTATCGTGCTATCAGGACTGTCCAGAACTGTATTCCTGCTAGTAGATTCCATTTTTTTGCTTTACTGAAATTGTACAATCCTGATACTTGTACAATTTTTAGCCCTCATGGCGAGTTGGATTTTGCCCTTCATGAAATGTATGAAATTTCAGGCTTACCCATGGGCGACATCCCGTACGAAGAGTATGTCCCAACCGGAGAAGAACTCCATCTGTTGAAGACCCGGGACCTTTTGATTTATAATACTTCTTGGAAATTGCTTTGTCATTACCATATTTGCACTCACACCTCTGGCACTTGTAATTTGAAGCCAAAGAAGTGGCTGCAGTATCTTCTACCCAATTTTTCTAAGAGTAATCTTAACTTTACTCGCCTTCCTCCGGTCTCCGAAAAGGAAATTGAGAGAAGAATCGCCAGTTTCGGGACAGATGCTTACATCGCTGAATCTGACGAGAACGTCTTCAAGGCTGGAACGTCCTTTGAAAGTTTTTATTATCAGGCTCTTCAGCCTTTGTCTGATCCTGCCTTCTTGGCGGGCTTTTTGATGGTATGGCTGAAGAAGTGTGTTGTTCATTCGCAGGAGAACATACCCATTAGAGCCGTACACCCAGCCGTCCTACTAGCATTTGGTAAGCGGCTCGGTTTGCTGCCTGCGATGGTTTGCAATATCCAGAGCGGACTGAGAAGATTATCTGACAAATTCTGTCAGGTGAAGAAGGAGCAAAGGAAGAAAAGAGATCCGGTCATTAAGGCTCCTAATCCGCGTGTAGAACTCCCTTACACTTATTTGATGGCTTGGCTGATTCTACACTGCCCTTCTTTGATGAGTCCTACAGACTCGCAAATTGACCTAAGTGCTCCCAAAGTGCAGCACTATGAAAGGTCGCAGTGGAAGGGAGGCTACATGGCCGCGATTCGCAAAATCCTTCGTCATTTCTCAACTTTTGAGTTGTTCAGATGTTTCCCATACTTCCTGAATGCTGGGTACGGGGAAGAATTCGCGGATACTGCAGGTGCCGATAAATTTACTACCCTCTCCTCGGAATGTTTCTGGTGGTTGATAAACATCCGCCCAGGGCATCTGGTTCTTTGCTTGGGGAACTTTTGCTATATCGAACCTTATTACCCGAGTCGCTTTGCCCGACAGTTTGGGTATGATCAATTCTACGTTGGCAATCCCAATAGAGAATTAAGCTTTGTTGGGAATGTTCTTGAGGGGGCTCGAGCTTGGTTTCACTTCGTCGCAGGTGGAACTCTTGCCAAATTTGATCTTCCGCTCAAGACCCCGAACTCAAGTATGAGCTTCGGCTTCTGTAAATGGTTTGCTGATGCTAACTCTGTTCCTCAGAATTTCAACGTACACCATACCAGTCTGCGGGAGATCAGATCCTGGTATGCCCAGAAAAAGAAGGCTGGCAGCACAAAAGTGGCTGGGATGGAGGACTTCAAGAGGGACAGTGCGTCTGATGAATCAGAACGAAAGGGAGAGAACACTGGTGCGCCGGTTCAGGCTGTTGTTCCTGATCCGACGTTGAGGAAGACTTCTCCTCCGTTGTCGTCTTCTCCTGAGAAATCTTCGCATAAGCGGAAGAGATTAAGGCGTCTTGGCAACTTGCCTACCATTCCGCGGAGAACTGATTCGCAGAGCACCTTGTCTGGGGCAGGAACTGCAACACTCACTCCGGCTTCTGAGTCCCTCGTAGAGGAATCCGAGGAGAGGAAGATGACTCATCTTTGATTCTCCATTCCCTTAAGAGGCGTCGGAGTCAAGGACATGTTCTCTGCAGTGATCCTACTCCTGTTACTCAGGAGGGTTCTATTCCTTCTATTGGCCAGGCCGACGTTGAAGTTGGTGCTCCTTCGGCTTTACAAGAGGACTCTGCGGCTTCTGTTGCTCAGGACACTACTGATGAAGTGCAAATCATTGGAGAGACCCGCGCACCAGACTCTCCAAAGGCAGCACCCCCTTCTGAAGATAAAGATGACTGGGGCGACGATGATGACGCCAGTAGTGACAGTTTCTGTTCTTCTATTCCTCCTTCGGATCATAGTAAATATATCTTTTTGAGCGAGGAGGTTCGAGCCGAAGTATATGGGCCCGAAGTATTTGGTCTGTCAATTTTTTCTTTTCTTCTTTTTTTTGCTAGCTCCAGTTTTGACTCCGGACTTGGAGGGCGCGAAGGTGGCTTCACCAGACAGTACCATCATGGGAGCTGACACTGGTGGAGCGACCGAAGTTATTACTGCCACGGTTGACATTTCAGAAGCAGTGATTCTCTCGGCTGCCATGTCAACGGTTTCGGCTACAACTGCTTCAACTGATCCCGTAGTTCAGGAGACTGTGATTGGTAGTTCCGTGGAAGTCTCCAGGGGTGTCATTCTTCCTGTTGCGGATCAACCCGCTTCTGCCTCATCCAGTATTACTCCTTCTCATGCAGAGGTTGATATGCTTGAGAGTGATTTGTTGAAGGACACAGTGGAGACTTTTCTTCAGTTTCTGGATCGCTGTATCGATAAAGTGCTAAAGGGGGTTCCTTTCGCTTCGATCGTCGATGTCCTCAACATTTATCTAACTGGTATTGTTAGCATTGGTGGGGAGAATAGAGCTTCTCCTTTCAGGTTTATGATAGCTCAGCTTCAAAGGCACGCTGAATCTCTGTCGAAAGCCAGAAGTGCTGATAAGTCTGAGACAGTGGAAATCATCTTCCAGAAGCTTAGAGAGGAACAACTTAAGTTCCAGAAGGAGACTCGGGAGAGGGTTGCAAGGCCTCTTTAGAAAAGGGTCGATCAGACCGTGAGTCTCTGGTTCTTCAAGTGGAAGCCGCTGCTTCAATTGTCAAGGGCCAGAATCAAGCCATTGCCAAAGCCCAAGCTTTTCTAGCCAAGATCACCAAGGAGCGTGATGAGTCAGTGAGGCATCTGGCCGATTTGTCGCGTCGGAAGGACGATATATCCAGGGACCTCCAGGTGGTATAAGCTGAATTGGACTCGTTGGAGGCTGCTGCAGCGCATAATGTTATTGCTAGTGACGAAGAACTGCATCGCCAAGCTACTGTTCAAGCTTATGAGATCCTCCAGCAAGACATTGATGACGCAGAGAAGAAAATAAAAGTTCTCTTGAACCGTTAAGTTGTAGAACTCTTGTGTACACTGCTTTAGGTTGCTCTCTCTTTTCCTTTTATTGTAATAGTTTCCTTGTCGTTTATGGAGAACTTCATTTTGATCTTCCGAGGCATGATTTATCAATTGTTCTTCAAAGATTTGTAACAAACTTGCCATCTTTTGTCTGAAGTTTGCGAACCATCGTAAGACTCTGGTGTTTGTATATCTGTTACGCGACTTTCTTAAGTCACGTGAATTTTAATAGTTCGCGGATTTACATTTATCCATATCTGACCGACTTGGGTTCTGGAACTCTGATCCGCAATGCCTCATCTGGAAGTTCGCGGAATAGAGCATAGATTTTTCAGAATTTGTAGAGACTTCTGCGAGCCGTTGGATGCAGTCGTTTGGTCGTGGAATTCCAAGCGTTGCATGCCTCTATTAATGACGAGATCTCCGGGTTGCCATATCTAAGCGTCCCATGCAATCAACAATAAATTCTATTGAGATCTGAACTGAAGATCTTGGCCGACGATCTCGGTCTTATCTTTTCTAAACTGAAGATCACAGTTAGCAGCTTGCCTATATAAGGCACATGATTTCTTCGATGAAGGATCATTCAGTCGTGAGAAAATTTCTTCTTGACTCTTCTCTTTCTCTCTTTTGTAGTCGATCCATCGGCGCAACTATGTCTTCTTCTTCTTTAACCGAAGTGATGGATAAGAGTTGGCATGTCACAAGGCCTCCAGACTGCATCGATCCGGGGGGTGTCTCATCGACAAGGTTTTTATAACCGTAGTCATTTTCCTTAATTAAGGTGTGCCTCTTCTTCTGATTTATACCTTCCTCTTCCTTTTTTTTTTCTTTTTAACAAGAATTTGTTTTGGCAGGAGATAACCGTAGTCATTCTCCTTAACAATGGCCCAGAGCCGATGGGCTCGTAATTGCTTCCAATGCCTCAAGGGGCTTGGAAGGTCTCATGTATCTTACATGAGAGAAAAGATTTCGGGTCTGGGGCATTGTTGTTCTTCTTTCCTAGTATCCCACAAGGTTGGGGTACTAATGACCAGGACCTTGAATTTGCGCAACCCGTCAGCTATATAGCTGGGGTTCGCACTCGGTATGCCCAGTTTTAAACTAATCAATTCACTGGCATCATCCCTGGAAGAACCAATCAGGAGGTCCCTGACTGTGGTCGGAAAGAAGAAACAAGATTATGCTTTTTAAGCCATCATAAAAAAAAGGAGGCTACAAGAGCAAATTGGAAGTGGAGGCCAGGGATCAAACTTTTTGATCTGAACCATGCCGAAAGAGGCGGTTACATAAGCAAGTCTTTCATTACCAAAGAAGGGCCTGCAGGAGCAAACTTTTCTGGATCTGAACCATGCCGAAAGAGACGGTTACAGAAGCACGTTTCCCCTTTTTTTTGTATTTACTCTTATTGGCTGTATAGCACTTAGAGAATTCTCTGTAATTTTGTTCTGAAGATGAATAAGGAAGTTCTTTTTTTTTCTACGTAACTGAGAGTATCTAAAAGATAATTCTGATGTTGATTACCAGAGGTACTGTTAACTTGATAATTTCGAAATGGATCAGAATTTCCAAAGTACCCAAAACTACTATGAATGAATGAACTTCTTTGTTGATTCGCAAAATGTGTTATTGACTTGGCAATTTGATAGACAGGAAAATCTGGTTCGTCAGAGGTAATTTTATTGGCAAATTTGATATGAAGAAATCTGGTTCGCCAAAGGTAATTTTTAACTAGGCAAATTTTGGTAGAAAGAGAATCTGGTTCGCCGAAGGTAATTTTTAACTTGGCAAATTTTGGTAGAAAGAAAATCTGGTTCGCCAGAGGTAATTTTTAACTTGGCAAATTTTAATAGAAAGAGAATCTGGTTCGCGAACTAAAGACTTTTTAGTCCGGATCCAGGAACTTTCATTGACAAAGTTCTGATTGCAGAGAAACTATTGACTCATGACTAGCATAGAACTGCCCAGGTAGTATTATAGCTGGTGTTCTGCAATTTTGCTAAGGATAATATTTCTTCAAGAATTTGCCATTGATTGGCATTAGGACCTTGTCACCATTAGGCTTCGTCAACCGATACGCCCCGTTGGAGTAGACTATATCAATGACGAAGGGTCTCTCCCACTTTGGCTGGAACTTTCCCCTAGGCTTCTAGCTTGTTATGATTGGTCTTCTAACTGACAGGACCAGATCACCCTTCTTGAAATTTCTTCGCCTAGCCTTTTTGTTAAAGGTTCTGGAGATCCGCGCCTGGTATAGCTCGATACTCTATTGAGCTTCTAAGCGTTTATCATCCAAGGCTTCTAACTCTTGGAGCCTTTGCTGATGCTTTTCTTCTCCTGTCATCCTTGTTGTTAACGCGACTCGTAATGAAGGGATTTGAATCTCCAAAGGCAAGACCGCTTCTGACCCATATACCAAGGAGAACGGAGTGGCATTGGTGGGAGTTCGGACCGTGGTTCGGTACGCCCACAGGCACTCTCTGAGCTTTTCGTCCCAATCCCGTTGATTAGATGACACAAACTTCTTAAGAAGTTTTATAATGGTTTTATTGAAGGCTTCTACTAGACCATTGGCTGCAGGGTAGTATGGCGATGAAGTCACATCCTCGATCATGTATTTGTTGCAGAATCTGGAATACACTTGGCTTACGAACTGAGGTCCGTTGTCGTGAATTATTCTTCTAGGCACCCCGAAGCGATAAAGCACATGGTGCTTGATAAACTTGATAACATTTGACGATTTTACTTCGGTCAGGGAGATGGCTTCAGTCCATTTTGAAAAATAATCAGTTATGGCCAAAATGAACCGATGTTCTCTCGTTGATGGCAGAGAAATTGGACCTATGATATCCATGCCCCATTACTCAAACGGCCATGACGTAGCCATCGGGTGGAGATATTCTGGAGCTTGATGTATAAAGTCTGCATGTATTTGGCAGGCCCTACACTTCTTGGCGTAGTTGACTGCTTCTATCATCATCTTAGGCCAATAATAACCCATTCTTCGGATTCTATTCCAGAGTTTTGGTCCTGGCTGATGTGCCCCGCATACGCCAGCGTGAGCCTCTTCGAGTACCTTTTGAGCTTCGCGGTTGGAAAGGCAGCGAAGTAAAACTCCGTCGTAGGATTTTCTGTACAACGTCTGGAGTTCCGCGTTGTAGTAAAATCGGATGGCCCTTCTCTGAATGGCTTTGGCTTCTTTTGAACTTTCGGGTAATATCCCATAAAGGACATAGTATATATAAGGAAAACGCTAATCCCTTGGCTCTAGGCTAGACGCGCAAGCATCAGCTTCGTTTTCTGGTGGCTTTTTCACTTTTTCTTTGAGCTCATCCTTTGAACAGAACAACTCCTTGCTGCTTACCATAATTTGCCTTTTAGCATGTTGTTTAGCTATTCTTAAGCCGATTAGAAGGGCATTGTATTCCGCGACGTTGTTGGAACATGAGCTTGTCAACGAGTAAGTTTGAGGAATGATGTGGTTGCGAGGAGAGACGAGAACAACTCCCACCCCCGCTGTCGTCTTTCCTTTGGATCCCATTCGGGAGGCACCATCAAAGAAAAGTTGCCATACACCCTTCGAAACCGTATTTGATTTGGAAGACCTTCTCGAACCATCCTTTTCTGGAATTAGATCTCGTTCCTCTAATTCTCCTGGGATTTGTTCATATAACCTCGAGGATGCCAGGACTAGATGTTCGGCCAAGAAGTCGGCCACGGCCTGTCATTTGATAGAGTTCTGTGATATGAAGTGCATATCATATTGTGATAGCAAAATAGCCCAATTGGATAGTCTTGAATTTAATAACCCAGGTTTAGTCATTAATATTCTCAGAGGGTTAACTCTCGATACAACATGGATAATTTGTCCAACTAGGTAGTGTCGCATTTTCTGTATTGCGAACACTAGCGCCAGACATCTTTTTTCCACGGGATTATACCGGTGTTCCGCCCCGATCATCATTCTGCTGAGGTAGTAAATGACTTGTTCGTGGCCTGACTCATTCTTCTGCTCTAGCAAAGCGCCCAATGAATGGTCCATAGCCCTTACATATAACTGGAAGGGCTTTCCCGAAACTGGGGACACGAGCACTGGTGGCTTCGTGAGATATTGTTTGATCTCTTCAAAAGCCTTTTGGCATGCGTCATCCCAAATGAACGACACTCCTTTCCTCATCAATCTGGTGAAAGGTTGACATTTACCAGATAGATTTGATATAAATTTGCGAATGTACACCAGCCTGCCTTGTAACCCTCTTAACTCTTTGAGGTTATGGAGAGGTGGTATGTCTTGGATAGCTTTGACTTTGTCTGGATCAAGATGTATTCCTTTCGAAGTTACAACAAAGCCGAGGAATTTGCCACTAGAGACCCCCAGGAAAGACTTAGCTGGATTCATCTTGAGCTGGTGCTTCCTCATGAGGTCGAACACCGTCTTCAAATCTTTCAAGTGATCTTCTTTGTTTCTGCTTTTGATTGCTAGGTCATCTACGTAGCACTCCACTATTTTCCGGAGGTGCTCGTGGAAGATTGCATGCATGGCGCATTGATTCGTAGCGCCTGCGTTCTTTAGGCCAAAGGGCATGACGGTATAGCAGTATACTCCGAGTGGTGTCCTAAATGACGTATGCTTCTCATCATCGGGGTACATCTTTATTTGATTATATCCCGAGAATCCATCCATGAACGTCATGCGCTCATACCCACAAGTATTATCTATCATAATATCAGTGATGGGTAATGGGAATTCGTCTTTAGGGCAAGCCTCGTTCAAATCCCTAAAGTCTATGCAGACTCTGATTTTTCCATTTTTCTTGGTCACGAGAACTATATTTGCGACCCAGTCAGGGTGTTGTTCCTCGCGAATAAAGCCTGACGCGATCAACTTTTTGATTTCAGCTTCTATAGCTTCCATGATCTCTGGGCGGAATCTTCGTTGTTACTGTTTTACTGGCTTAGCTTCTGGTCGGATCCTTAATTTGTGAACCGCCACGCTTGGATCCAATCCTGGCATCTCCTCATAACTCCAAGCGAAAATATCAGTGTATTCGCGGACGAGGGATATCAATTCTTTCCTTTCTTCCGAGGATAGGTTCTCACTTATAAATATTGGTTAAGGACTCTTTTCATCTCCCATATCGATTTGGATGACTTTATCTTCAGTTGGGGGCTCTCGTTATTCAAACTGAATCTCCCACTCCCTATTAAGATGCTTGTCCCAAGGGTTGTCTCTTTCTGGTGAGGTTTCCTTCAAATCTTCGTCTTCATGGATCGCAGAAGTCATGTTCGCAGATACCTCGCGGAAAATCACACCTGTGCTGACATCTGAATCCCAGCATGATAATTTTGACGAATGATCGTACTGTCTTTCCTCAGTTTTGTCGTTTGAGGAGGTCTCGGAAGTGGTGACGCATCCCAACCCCCTACCGGTTTTCTGGTAATAGTCTGGCATCTTCCTTTCGGGGACAAAAGGTTGAAGGATTGTCCTCCTTCCTTTTCCGAAATTCAAACCCCTGCCTTCGGCCAAATTGTATCCCATTTTCTTCATTATGTCACGGGAATTTTCATCGTAATGGAAGAACTCGGGTTTTCCCTGTTCTTCCTCAGAATCTGAACATTTCTCTTTGTTCCTCTGACTTGCTCTTCCAAATACTATGGCCTTTTGGGTTCCGCTCTTGGGAGGGACCTCAAAAATAGCTTGGTCAGCTCTTTCGATATCATCACTTAGTTCACATAAGAATGATCAGATAGGTGCTTGGAAGGCAGCCAGAGAATATATTTCATTTATACAGTCGCTAAATGCATCTGTGCTAGTGTTTGAGGGCTCAGAATCAATAC
Organism: Dracaena cambodiana; assembly: GCA_036321105.1. NCBI lineage: Eukaryota > Viridiplantae > Streptophyta > Magnoliopsida > Asparagales > Asparagaceae > Dracaena > Dracaena cambodiana. Next base: position 4,423,361 of record JAYEPQ010000001.1, on the reverse strand, counting down.
CAGAAGAATAAGCAAATTCCAGATTTTCATTTATCACCCATTCACCCTCAGAGTGAACGGCGTTATTTACATCAAGGCCTTCGAGACTTATCACAATGGGCTCACCATCCCAGATTACATCCTCGGATTTCGAATCTTCGGATCCTGATTCTGTATCAGCCTCTTCGCCACTATCAGAGTCATCCTGCACGGGCTGATCTATGACGCCAAACGCATCTTGATATAACAACGTGTCCGTAAAGTAATTTTCAACTCCTTTGAAGGGTTGTTTCTCCGCAATCAGTGTCTTCACATTCGCGTCTTCGTCGACGTACTTCATACATTGGTGTAATGTAGAGGGCACGATTAGATTGTTGTGGATCCAGGGTCTCCCCAACAACAGATTGTATGACATGTCTGCATCTATCACGTAACACGTAACTTCCGTTTTCAGGTCACCGATTTGACACTTGAGCTTTATTTTACCCAAGGGTTTACTACCGTTAGCATTGAACCCAAAGATGGTGGTGTTGGTAACAGCCAACCTGTTCATCGGCACTCCAAGATATCGTAGCTTCCTTCGCGGCATGATGCTCAAAGCCTAGCCTGGATCAACTTGAATACGATCAATCTCCGTAGACCCTATGTATTCTTTGTAATACAAAGAGCGATGATGCTTATTACTTCTGACTTGCATATCTTCAGGAGAGAAGGTGACGCAAGGGATGTTTTTACCATAAATCTGGTGACATGTCGCGCAAAGAGACTCTCCTTCTTCGCTCATCTCTGGTATTTGCACCAAGAACACTTCCGAATCTTGCAGAGCCTCTCTTAAAGCTTCCCTAGTAGATTTGGAGAGCTTTAGGAGGTCGTACAAGGTTATCCTTGCAGGGATACTGGCCAACTGTGTTAGGATGTCGAACTGGAATGACTTTCGCGAGTCTTCCGCAAGTTCCTTTCCCTTCTTCCTTAGAGCTTTGTCAAACTTCAGCTCCTTTTGCTTGACTTTCTCTGGAGATGATTAAGAATCTGTTGTTTGGCCGTAATTCTTTAATCTTTTCCCGAACGGGTCCCCTTGGAGTGAGGGTCTGCATCGGCGACCAAGGAATTTCCGATTTCTTTTTCCGAATCGGTCAGAGCAGGAACAATCTCATCATCTTCGGGAATTACGGAAACGACGTTGGAGGTGAAGACCCTCTCTTCACTTCTTCCCAGATGAACTGGGACTCCATTGTTCATCATTTAGGAGATCAGGATGTACCCATAGTATCTCTCCCCTATCAGTTTCAAAGGGGAATAGTCCTTTCTTTTGCTGTTGGTGGGGGTCAAAATTTATGACTTGCATCGTGCCTTTATGGATGGGCTGCACTCTATTTTGAACTGTTGACTCTACCCAGTGGGGCGTTTTACCGAACTTGACGGTCACCATATTCGCAGTCACCTTCTTCTGGTGCTCTTGAAGCTTGATGACATTGGTATCCACTAAGGCTTGAATTTTGTCTTTAAGGAGTAGCAATTTTGGGTGGGGTAGTTAATGATCCTATGGTAGACACAGTAGTTAGGATCATTAACTTTTCCAGCTTCCTCTGGACGTTTTGACTCTGGCAACTTCAGCATCTTCTTACTCATGAGGAGATTGAAGATAATCTTTGTGTGCTCATCCTTAAAGGAGTATTGCTTTTGTAGCATTCGCGTCTGAGGATGAAGTTTCGGGGAAGTCTTCGTAGGTTGTGGTGCGTCAGTGACCATTGTTTCCTTTCCCTTACATCCTCGGGGTCGGGACTTGTAGCTGTTGTCATCACCGCGCTTCGGTTTCTCCTCGCCTCCTTCTTCTTCAAGCCTTTGTGTGATTTCTTCAGCTTCTTCAGCTTGTAGGGCGAGATCCTTCCAAGTTGAGGACTTCACTGCTCCCATTCTGGTTAGAACCTTGATCGATAAATTATGTTGACAGATTTCTACCAGAGTCTTTTCTGGCATCCCATGCGGACATCTGAGAGAATCATTTCGGAACCTTTTGATGAAGTCCCGAGCTGACTCTCCTTTCTTTTGTTTAGCGGCTAGGAGCGTCGGCATTGATACCTCCATATCGTCTTCATAGAATCGAGTAAGAAAGGCTTTCTCCATGTCGCTCCAGGAATTGATGGTTCCCGGTTCTAATCTCCGGAACCATTCAAAAGCTAGCCCGGTTAAAGTACTAACACATACTCTTGTAATAATAAGGTCGTTTCCGGATAAATGCCCTATCTGCGACTTAAAATAGTAGAGGTGTTGGTTTGGTGATCCTCTACCATCGAAAGATTTGAGTTTCAATGGTTTGTAGTTTTCTGGGAATGGCACCATTTCCCACTCCATGGGATACGATCTTACCACCCCCAGTTCTTGTAGGTCACCCTTATACATGAGGGCATTCAGTTGATTCTGGAAGCTTTCCATCCAGACAGCATTTGCGTTTGCCTCCTGATGCATGGAGCGGTTGTCATCATCTTTATGATGTTCTTCCTCTTCTCTGTTGTTATAAGAATCATGACCTTCTTCTTCGGTCTTCTTTAGTTTAGCTCTTTCTAACTCTATCAGGACGTGTAGCATATCTTTAAGCTCACTGATGGCGTTCTGCTGTTGCTGGATATGCCTATCTTGCTCCTCCATTCTCTGCATGAACTCTTCTGGGACATTGTTCTGCGTCATATATGCAGAGGCAGAGTCTTCTAAGAATGAATCGGACGTCTGTGATTCAGCCATAACAGACTTGGCTATATCTTCTTCATCAGATGAGATCCCCGCCATCTGTCTATAATTCATAGGGATTGCCACCCCACTTTTGAGCCGAGTGTGCCGAAAAACTCCTCGTTCTTCGTTGGGTGGGCCTTTCGAACTCGACGAGAACTCTGGGTCAGAAGCTTCATTTCGGAGACTTTCTTCGCCTTCTTTTTCTTCTTCTTTTCTCCAATGCTTATCATGTTGGAGGTCATCGCGGGGTATTCCGGCTCAGAAAACTCGAGCCCGCGTCGTCTCCTTTTTGCCGATTGGGATGTCGATATTGATGAAGACGACAATTGACAAAACACCGAGGATCGGGTATGAGTTGAACAATGGCAGTGAGACAGTACTGCATTGATCAGTCGTTCACAGTGGCATTGAGATGCATGGGATTCTTCTCTTCTTTTATTTAGAAGTTTTCTAAGATCTCTTGCACTGGAGTCCCCTGTGATGGGCTCATTTGTGAGAGATAAACTTAGGGACGGTGAAGTTTCAGCCTCGCGGATAGGCATGTGCTTTCTGCGAATTTGATGTTCGCGAGCTTTTTCAGATTTTTCCCTTTGGACGCGAATGTATACTCCGCGTCGACTATGGACAACTTTGACGGGTTCACTCCGCTTTCTGTAGGAAACGAGAGTGAATCTTTCTGCATCTTGATCAACCTCGCCCTTAGGCTTCCATATTCGTGTTGTAGGTTTCTGCCGAGACGAGTTAGCAGTTTCCTTTTGTTGCGCATTCCCGTGAAGGGCACAAGTTTTGCTTCTCCTTAGGTTTCTCCTCATTGTGCGAGTGAGAGGAACCTCTTTCTCCGCATGACAGCTTTGCGGAATGGATGGAGGTCGCTTCCCCTTGTTGAAGCGGGGACTTTGGTCCACTTTGCTTGAGAGATCAAGAGTCTTTGCCGAAACTGGCAGAGAGCTCATCGTTAGGGAAGATGATTTCGGACTAACTTGATCTGTTGACTCCCTTAACGGGGCTATTGTCGTCTCCTTGAGGATTGACTCCTTGGAGATTTTATGGTATCCCCTTAGGGAAGTAGGGCTCTTGGAGCCTGAAGAAATAAATTCATCATACCTTTGCTAGTCGATGAAAATGGTGAGCGAGTCGACCATACTGCCAACTGGAATGTTGTCGGATTGAGCCACCACAAAGTCACCGGAGGTGAAGGTGGTCCCTAGCGGAGTCGCCAATTTTCTGTTCGCCATGAAAATTGAATTTCTCTTTACTGACAATTTTTCAACAAAGAATTACAATCTAACGGTTTCCCATTTACAGAAGATGAGGAAGATGGACTTCCTCTTTGTTTAGAGCTGGATTTCTAGGTAGCTATGGAGGACGATCCTGCTCTCTGTTGACACTCCGTACAACTTCTCTCAGTTGGCTAAAGGAAAAGAAAAAGGGGCTCTTTACTCTTGATTACAAGGGGTAATTTCTGGGAGAAGACGTCTCTGTCTCTTTTCCCGTGTCTCTCTGTGTGTCTCTCTGTGTGTCGCTGTGTGTGTCTCTGTCTTTCGCTCCCGCCATTTATAGGGGATTTGGAGTAACGTCCCGCCATATTTGCTTGTCCGTTAGCTCCCACTACTCGAGAAGTGCTGCCATATTCGTCAGGCAGTTGCTCCCACGACCGAAGTGACGCCGCTGCATTCGTTTGGATGTTAGTCCCACGATCCGAGGTGGCAATTCTTCTGTTCAGGTTGGGTGACTTTGTATTAAACCCCTATCCGAAAGTTATGGATAATGTTGCGAATCTCAGCTTTAGATTTGCGAACCTGTTTCATCGTCTGGATCGTGAACCTCATTTCCTTAGATTCGCGGACCTCAGTTTCTTAGATTCGCAGACCTCAGTTTCTTAGATTCGCATATCAGATGAGTTGCGGGCTTCTATCTCTGAATTTGTAGATCTGCTTTGCTTTTTCAAAATTTTTCGCTGACAATATCCAAGTCGAGTCAATCCACGTAATAGGTTTTCATTTAAATTAGTCCATTCTGATATTTGAGGTACATGTCCTTTTCTCTCTATTAAGGGCATTAGGTATTTTCAAATATTTGTGCATGATTTATCTCACATGACATAGATGTATTTGCTAAGCGAAAGGTCTGTTGTCCCTAGTATAATTGAATTATTTTATAAAGAAATAAAAAAATAATTTTCTACATCTATTCGTATTTTACACACTGATAATACTATGGAGTATATGAAAACTGATATTTTCTTATTTTGTACTAATAATGAAATTATTCATCAAACTTCTTATTCTCACACATCCCAGCAAAACCGTATTGCTAAAAAAAAGTATAGACATATTCTTGAGATTGCTCGGACATTAATAATTCACATGCATGTTTCCAGATATCTATAGTCTGATACTGTTCTGTGTACTTATCATTTAATAAATAGTATGTCATCATATGTCTCGCATAGTAAAACCCCTTTTTCCTGTCTTTATCATGATACATACATGTTTTCTCTTATACCCCAAATATTTGGTTGTACGTGTTTTGTTCAAGATTTGTCTCCTGGTTTGGACAATCTATCTCCTTGTGCTATAAAGTATGTATTTGTTGGATACACTACAACACAAAAATTATATGGGTGTTATGATCCAATATCTAGAAAGTATTTTGTCTCTTCTGATATTACTTTTTTGAGTTTGTTCCTTACTTCACTTTCACATCAAAATGTCAGTTAAATACTTTTTTCTTTACTCCTACCTGTCTCTACTCCTGAGATTGGACAAGTATTGGTGCCTCATAAAGGGGTTGAACAGGTGACTCATAAAAAACCGCTATTAGTTTTTTCTCGTCGTCTGAAAGTGCCTCCTCCCAGCTCGCTACCTGTTGCTTCACCATCTCTAGCTGTAGGTCCCCAGTAACCATAGCATTCTTCTGCTTCTGTCTCTGATCTTCCCATTGTTCTTCGAAAAAGTAAACGCTTTACTACTACTCATTATATTTCTCAATTTGTTTTATATAATCATCTTCACTCAATGTTTCACCGGTTTGCCCTTTCTTTTTCTTCAGTCTCTATACCCAGGTCATTTTAGGAATTAGTGTTAGTCTTTACCTGGCAATTGGCCATGAATGAGGAGATGCAAGTCCTTGTCTCTCGTGAAACTAGAAATTTGGTTCCGTCTCTGCTTTATACTTGTATTGTTAGTTGTCGCTGGATTTACTCTGTCAAATATAAGTCATACGGCTCAATTGATCACTATAAATCCCGTTCTATTGCGAAAGACTTTTTCCAAACTTATAGTGTTGATTATTTTGAGACTTTCTCTCCTGTAGCACGTCTGAACTCTACTCGCATTCTTTTCTCTCTTACTGTGAATCTTGATTGGTTATTATTCTAATTAGATGTTAAAAATATTTTCTTATATGGTGATCTGTAAGAAGAGGTACATATGGAACAACCTCCAAGGTATATTGTTCAGAGAGAGAATGTAGTTAGTGTTCGCAGCGGAATTTCTTCGCTTTCCTTCCATTGAATTAGCTTAAATTACAACGAAAGAGAACAAGAAAAAGAAAGAACAAACGAGAGGATTTTATATCTCAATCGCTTTCTTTTACAAAATATCGTGGGATCTGTATGGCGATGGGATCTGTCAAGCAGCTCTTTTGGACGATCTGACGTCGAGCTCTTCTCTCTTGAAGATGGCAGCCGACTGTAGACGATCTTCTCTGGTCTTTCACGAACTCAAGGCTCTATGCGTAACTTGAATTCTCCAAGATGCCGAAAAGAAGAAAAAGAAGACCTCTTAAAAATTGATGATCATCTATGAATTGATCTATTATTGATTGATCATCCCTAAAGTCTCCTCAAAAGGGTATTTATAGACTTTACTAGTTATGAGAGTTTCCATAGGAATAGGAATCAAGATTTCCATAGGAATAGGAATCAAGATTTTTGTATTCATCAAGAATTCTAATCAAATATTTAATATTGATTTAAATCTCTTGATTTGGAATTCTGATTTGATTCAATTTGGGTATTGGATAAGCCCAAATCTCAATCTCAATCAATTTAAGATTCTGATTGGACTCAATTTGGATATTGGATAAGTCCAAATTTCAATCACAACTAATTTGGAATTCTAATGAAATCTGCTCACGCGGAGTAAACACGGAGCTAAATTCATCAGAACGCGGAGCTATGGATTAGCTCCGCGTTTTGCTCAAACGCGAGGCTGGAAAATTTATTTTTACTTAGAAATTTTCACTGCCAACAGAACCCCCTCCAAAGTTTTCAAAATGGCTTAGAACTTAGCAAATTTTGAAATACTTTGGATCTTCAATTTGGTGATCAGGTTAAGATCAAGAAATTCGGCAGAGATGCCTAATTGCACATGCTTGAAAATTTGATGGAGACGGTTCAAGGCTCTCATGCGTAACTTGAACTGCACACGCCAAGATGATCGGGTGATGATCATCAGATTTCGACAGAGGCGCCTAATTGCACATGCCTAGGTTTGGTAGAGACGGTTCAAGGCTCTCATGCATAACTTGAACGAAAATGGCAATAATCCAAATCATACTGTCAGAGGTAGGAATTTAACATGACAGAGTTTATGAGATTTTTAGCAAACCCCTAACTATCAACGGATTTGATTAGTCTTTACTAATCACCGTTTGCGTTGGGCTAGCCATGCTATTCCCCTCAGCATGGTGAGTTAACGAGGAATTGATTTCCTCTCCCATTTGCCTTTAACAGTATTGGGTAGTTAATTTTTTACCTTTACCCCCAGTATGATAGGGTTGGCGAGGAACTTGATCTCCTCTTCCCTCTGCTTTAACAACATTGGGCAAAACAAAATTTTTTTATAGCACTCAATTAGCCATACTAATGGCTAGTAAAAGTAGCGGAAGCAATATGATATTTATCATCGTCAATATTTTCGGCACCCCCAGCCAAATCCGGCTGCTAGCCAATGAGAATGATTTTGTCACAGCTGTGGTTTGGAGCGTACCCAAGGGGCTAGCTTGCAAGTGCGGGCTGCCCGTGCTTGGTGTCGATATTGGCTTCCCTACAGGTACAGGGATCGCTCTGGCAGGGAACTCATTAGTTCCTACTACTAAAGTTATCATATTTGCAGAAACTTTCTTCTGTTCCTCTTTAAGTGTGAGAATCCCGGCTTCTATCAATGCATGAATTCGGTTCTTAAGAGGATAACAATCCTTAGTTGGGTGCCCGACATTCTGATGGTACAGGCAACATTTGGGGTCGTTGGTTTTACCAGCGTCTTTCGGTTTTTCATTTTTCGAAAGCTTCAACATGCCCTTTCTAAGGAGGAGATAGAATAGAGTACATGTCTGCTCCGTCTTGAATGTATAAGTTCTATCTTAGCGGAGCCTATTCTGACCTGCACCTCTTGGATTCTGAGGTCTTGGCTTTGGATCTGCAACTATTGCCATCACAGTATTCCCTTTATTTTTAGGATTCTGTGAATGTGGCCTGTTATTCGTAGAGTTTCTCGTGCCACGAGATTCCTCAATCCGACGAATTATATCTTCCGCCTGCTCTCCTTGTTTCAGCAGATCTTTCCAAGTTTTGGACTCTACAGCTCCCATTCTTATCAGCATGTCGGTCCTGAAATTATACTTGCAGGTTTCTACCAGGGTTTCCTGGGTCATACCGTGTTGACAATACACGGAGTTTTCCCTGAAGCGTTCAATGAAACTCTTGACCGTTTCTCGTTCTCCTTGTTTCATCGGAGGGAATGAACCGATATTTCGGTATCATCCTCAAAGAAACGTACCAAGAACTGTTTCTCGACATCATACCAAGTATTTATGGTTCCCAGGGGCAACTGCATAAACCATGTAAGGCAGGCCCTCGCAGGGTGCTTGCAAATATTTTGGTCATTACGGGATCATTTCCCATTAGATGACCTGCCTGCGATAAAAAGTAATATAAGTGCTGGCTTGGGGACCCCTTCCCGTCATATGACTCCAATTTGAGGGGTTTATATTTTTCTGGATAAGGGGCGAAATCCCACTCAAGCGGATATGGCATTAAAACCCCCGATTCGTTTAGCTCTTTTTTGTGCAGTAGCACATCAAGTTGCTTTTGTAATTTTTCCATCCTCTCTTCATGAGAATCGTGGAAGGAAAAATTGTCATCTTCATCGTGTACTAAACGAGGCTTTTCTTCTCTATTTTCTTCATTTGTTCTAGGCGGTGTTTCCTCATTTCCTTTGGGTGGTAGTCCCGAGGAAGAATTATTAGTCTTATCATCGACTATCTTTTGAGTATTCTCGACCACTCTTAGGAGCATTAATTTGAGGTCTTCGATAGCTTTTTGTTGGCTTAGAATCATTTGTTTCTGAGCTTCCATCCTCTGGTCGACATCATCGGATTTATCCACCATATGTGATGCGAGCCTCCTTGGTCGGAAAGAAATGTATGAATGTGAAGAGGCTATGGCTGAATTGTCGGAGTCATCGTCGTAGGAACCTTTTGCAAGTCTCCTATAATCTCGAGGAGCGACAATACCTGACTTGAGTCGTGTAAGATGGCGAGATTGTTCATCATCTGCATCTGACTCGTGTCTTTTTTCCATGGCCTTCTTACCTTTATCGACATATTTGAGGTCACTGCCTTTACCTCTTTTTCCTTGATTTGATATCTCAGATTATTCTTCCTCCTTTTCGGAGTATGAGACTCAGTTATTCTATTAAATAAAGAAATTCTTTTCTTACCACAGCAGCAACTATTCAGTACAGGTGATATTATTTGCTCGCAATGGTATGTCGAATGTGACTGAGTTTGACTCGTTTTCTTTTTACTCGTCAAATAATCTTTGAGACCAAGTATTTTAAAAAATAGAGAATCTTCAGTTATATTTTGGACATGGGGCCCACTTGGCTGATGGAGGAGTCCAGGAGCTTGCTGTAACCCCCATGACTGGTGGCGTTATCTGTGCTATACTTATCAACCTTTATTCTGTATAATGGCTGATTTACGCGGGGTTGAGACATAGCCTCGCATTTTTCGCTGACTGGGCGTTTTTGCATAAATTTAACTTCTATTTGTTTAGCCTTGCGTAAAGGAATATCCTCACACGATTGGCATTATTAACGCTTGGTTCAAGTTTTTGTTCAAGTTCAATAGCCTCGCATGGGGAGTTTTTACTACATGCTGGCTTATGCTCGCGTTTTACGCGAGTTTTGGCACTTTGGCCAGTTTCATAACTAAATTCAGTAACCTCAAATGGAGACAATCCATCACACGCTGGCCTGAAGTTAGCTTCGCGATTTGCTAATCTAGCCTCGCGTTTTACGCTGGTTTGGCGTTTCTTCAGAAGTTTACCTTCTGGAATCTTAGCCCCGCGTGGAAGAAAATTCCTGCACGCTGGCTTACTCTTGTGATTAACACAAGTCACAACTTCGCGTCTAGCGCGATTTTTACGATTAACGACAATTTGCCAATCGTCTTCGCGATTTACGCGGAGCTGGGGAACCTTGCATTTATCGCAAGTACTACTAGCTTTGCGTTTATCGCTAAGCTCAGTATTAGCCTCGCGTGGAGAATCACACGCTGGCTGTGAGAAAATTTTATCCTCGCGTTTATCACGAGTGTCAAAAATCTTGCATTTCTCGCAAGTTGTGCTAGCTTTGCATTTATTGCTAAGTCCAGTAGTAGCCTCGCATGGAGAATCACATGCTGGCTTTAATGAATCTTTATCCTCGCGTTCCTCGCGAGTGTAAGAAATCTTGCGTTTATCGCAAGTGCTACTGGCTTCGCGTTTATGGCAAAGCCCAGTAGTAGCCTCGCATGGAGAATCACATGCTGGCTTTAATGAATCTTTATCCTCGCATTCCTCGCTAGTGTAAGAAATCTTGCGATTAACGCAAATCTTACTGGCTTCACGTTTATCACTAGGCCCAGTAATAGCCTCGCGTGGAGAATCACACGCTGGCTTTAAGGAATTTTTATCCTCGCGTTTATCGCGAGTGTCAGAAGTCTTGCGTTTCTCGCAAGTTGAACTAGCTTCGCGTTTATCGCTAAGTCCAGTAATAGCCTCGCGTGGAGAATCACACGCTAGCTGTAAAGAATTTTTATCCTCGCGTTTCTCGCGAGTGTCAGAAATTTTGCGATTAACGCAAATCTTACTGGCTTCGCGTTTCTCGCTAAGCTCAATAATAGCCTCGCGTGGAGAATCACACGCTGGCTTTTCTTTACGATTGACACAAGTTGCAACTTCACGTTTACCGCGATAATGATTGGTCTCGCGATTAGCGCGAGCCAGTTTGCGAGGGACCATAGCCTCGCGTTCTATGACGTTAGCCTCGCGTCCAAGGCGAGCTTTGAGAGCTTTTCGCCTTGCTCTCCGATTTCTATTTCGGAGTTGGGTTCTGGTCAATCCAGTTCCCATGCCTTCTTCGGCAGTAGAGAGGCCATCCTCTACTAGGATTTCCTGCCCAAATACCGGCTCTATGGCCGCGGTCTCCAAGGATCCCCGTTCATCGGTGGATACCTTTTTACCTGTTCCTCGAGTATTGGAGCGCACGCAACGATAGCGCCGCGTTTCGGTCAGGTTACCTGATTCAGAGGAGAGATACTCCTAGTACTTCTGCTGGTCGATTTCAACGACTAGCATATCCAAATCGGATTCGATCCTCTCGACGTCAGATTGCGCCATGATCTCTTTTTCGATGAAAGAGACTTCTCCCACTGTGGTCGCCAGTTTGTTCGCAACAGAATTTCTTCGCTTTCCTTCCATTGAATTAGCTTAAATTACAACGAAAAAGAACAAGAAAAAGAAAGAACAAACGAGAGGATTTTATATCTCAATCGCTCTCTTTTACAAAATATCGTGGGATCTGTGTGGCGATGGGATCTGTCAAGCAGTTCCTTTGGACGATCTGACGTCGAGCTCTTCTCTCTTGAAGATGGCGGCCGACTGTAGACGATCTTCTCTGATCTTTCACGAACTCAAGGCTCTATGCATAACTTGAATTCTCTAAGATGCCGAAAAGAAGAAAAAGAAGACCTCTTAAAGATTGATGATCATCTATGGATTGATCTATTATTGATTGATCATCCATAAAGTCTCCTCAAAGAGGGTATTTATAGACTTTAGTGGTTATGAGAGTTTCCATAGAAATAGGAATCAAGATTTCCATAGGAATAGGAATCAAGATTTTTGTATTCATCAAGGATTCTAATCAAATATTTAATATTGATTTAAATCTCTTGATTTGGAATTCTGATTGGATTCAATTTAGGTATTTGATAAGCCCAAATCTCAATCTCAATCAATTTAAGATTCTGATTGGACTCAATTTGGATATTGGATAAGTCCAAATTTCAATCACAACCAATTTGGAATTCTAATGAAATCTACTCACGCGGAGTAAACGCGGAGCTAAATTCATCAGAATGCGGAGCTATGGATTAGCTCCGCGTTTTGCTCAAACGCGAGACTAAAATAGCCAAACGCGGAGCTACGGAGTTAGCTCCGCATTCTGTGTGGAAAATTCCTTTTTACTTAGAAATTTTCACTGCGAACAGTTTGCAAACTCAAAAAAATAATTTATATTCTTAAACAGAGTTCTTGAGTCTGGTTTGAGAAGTTTTCCACTGTATTTATTGGTATTGGATTTCAGTGTTGCCATTATGATCATTCTGTTTTTGTCCGATATACTCGTTCTGGTATTGTCTTTCTTTCTGTGTATGTAGATGATATTCCACTGACTGGGAGTGATACAGCAGGTCTGACTGAGACAAAGTATTATCTCAGGTAATAATTTGTAATTAAAGATATGGAAAAACCGAGATATTTTCTTGGAATCGAGATAACTTATCATAAATATGGGTTATTTCTCTCTCAAAGAAAATATGCGCTAGATCTCTTAGAAGAGACTGTTCGCCTTGGTTGTAAACCTGCTAATACTCCAATGAAGTTGATTTAGATGTGTGGAGTAAAAATAGTGTTTCATATGAGCATGTTAAGCAGTATAGAAGAATAATTGGCAAGCTTATCTATTTCACAGTCACTAGACTTGACATTTCTTTTGTTGTTGGGCTGCTGAGTCAGTTCATGTATAAATAGAGACATACATTGAAAAGCTGTTTTGAGAGTTTTGGCATATATTAAGAGCTCTCCTTGAAAAGAATTATTTTATTAAAAAATGAACATGTTAAAATCTTTGCATTTTCAGATGCTGGATATATTGGAGATAAAGGAGATAGAAAGTCGACCACTAGATATCTACATTAGTTGGAGGTAATCTAGTTATATGGATGAGTAAGAAATATGATGTAATGTATAGATTTCCAGCTGAGGCAAAATATCGGGCAATGGCACATATTACGTGTGAATTGCTATAGTTAAAGAATTTGTTAACTGAATTTGGATTCAACTCAAAAGATCCTATACCTACGTACTATGATAATCAATCAGTCATCTATATTGCTCAAAATCCAGTATTTCATGATCGTACTAAATATATAGAAGTAGATTGTAATCTAGTTCGAGATAATTTAGTGAAAAAAATAATATGTACTTGTTTACTTCTTCGTCAGAGCAATTTACTGATATTCTTACTAAAACTGTATCACCAACTGTGTTTTCTAATCTATGTAATAAGTTGGGTATGATTGACATTTATATCTCAACTTGAGGGAGAGTGTTAGATTAAAATACTATTTTGTATTTGGATTTAATTTGAGTTTAGTATCGCATGGCCTACTGAGTGATTTATATGGAGTTGAGAAGTGTATAAATATATGTAATGCTCTAATTTATGAATATTGAATTTGAGTTTCGGTTCTCAATATTTTCTGATATGATGATTAGACTAGTTACTCATATCTATTCGGCATTTCTTTTTTTCCCTATGACTAGCGAATAATAATTTGAAAGATCCATCAACAATTTCCTACTTTTATATCAAGGAGTGATTTTGCAACAAACAGTAACAACACAAATTTGGACGCAGAATGAAAATTATATTACTTTAGTAAGTATTAAGACGTTGAACATACTTGATAAAGACGGTAGATGACTTTGGTTCGAGTACAACCAGGATGGACTAAAAAATGCCATAAATACATAATTAGCTAGTTGTTGAATACATGCCGAAAATCGTTAAATTTATTCACTTTTTGCAGATGTTTTTTAGTTTGGACCCGCCTATTCCCATCCTAACTGTATTAATTAATATAGCTCCAGCACATGTGAAGTTGAGTTGCGAAGAAGCTGAGGGGTCACTGTTGCATTGAAAATCTTTGTAGCCCATGTGCTGGGGATGGGCAACACATGGCCAGCAAATAGAGAAACCCCAGCCTATTCCATGGTTCACGGCCAATAAGAAGGGTAGATGAACAGAACCATCAGCTAGTCTGTCACAGATTGAGGCAAGTGAGCTACCATAAATAAATCAATTGTATCTCTATGGTCAACTCATTGCTCTCCTCCAAATTGAATTTGTATTCTCTAATTTTGTATGTGAAGTACAAAGTTAACAAAGACAATGTAGCTTGTGGCTTAATGCCCTTCGTTCTCTTATATGTTTCAGATATTGTTTCACAAGATGAAATGGGCGACAGTGTAGTGAATTAGACCTTATGTCAAGAATCCTACGGCTATAGCCAAGATTGACTAGTTAAGAAACACGAACACGCTGCTAGGGATTCCATATCCGTGTCTGACATGTGTCCGATATAGACATACCGAAAATATGTCTACAACCATATGGGACACGCCAGATGACGTGTCCAATATAACAAAATCTGGCGTGTCCAATATAACAAAAGAAAAAACTGTGTCATTGCCTTGAATGTTGCATCCGTAAAAAAAAAGAGTTAAATGGCCTAAAATAAAGAAAATAAATATTAAATTGGTAATATATATATATATATATATATATATATATATATATATATATATATATATATATATATATATATATATATATATATATATATATATATATATATATATATATATATATATATATATATATATATATATATATACATATATATATATACATATATATATATATATACATATATATACATATATACATATATATATATATATACATATATATATATATATACATATATACATATATACATATATATATATATATACATATATATACATATATACATATATATACATATATATATATATATATATATATATATATATATATATATATATATATATATATATACATATATATATATATATATATATATATATATATATATATATATATATATATATATATATACATATATATATATATACATATATATATATATACATATATATATATATTATATATATATAGTTAGTTAGTTAGTTTTATGAAGTTATATTTTAATATTTTTTTGTGGACATGAATCTTATTTGATTTGTGTTTGAAAAAATATTTTTTTTTTTTATATTCACATTCTTCGATGATTTATAACCCACTATCATCACCATCTTTTCTTTTATCTCTTTTATTTATAGAGGGTAAGGAAAAAAAAATAGATGTATGGTTGATGACGAGATTTGTCCTTTATAAAGGAACCAAGAGACATTAGCCTATATATTGCTAGGGCTTTCGTTTGGGATATTTTAGTAAAATTATTATGTTAATAATAGAAAAATATATTTTTTTATTTATAGTTTTTTCCATGACATGCATGTCAGTGTCCTTATTGTTTCACAAATGTCGTGTTTCATGTCTGTATTTATATCTGTGTCTAAATCTGTTTCCATATTCGTGCTTCCTAACAGGCAAGCCACCTCCACATCCAAGTTTTAACTTAGTAATAGAATAAGCATAAAATAAAAAGAAAGAAACTCTCTACACATTCATTGCGTCACAACTTAACATTTCTACAATATTATAGAAATGAGATTCCCTTTCAGAAAGTAGATTAAATCAAAGGCGGGAAAAATAGAGGCCAACATGATAGTGAATACTAAATTGCATTAATTGAGTGAGTCGGAAAATCCATACAAACAAAGGTGCTTTCATCTAAACGCTACATTGGCAAGCTAATATCCCATTTCAAGATGACTTTTTTTATTAACCAGTTACTAAATACTATATGGGCAAGCTAATATCCCATTTCAGGATAACTTTTTTTATTAACCAGTTACCGCTAGATGAGTGTGCAAAAGATATTAATTTGATGGAAGACAGATATAATCAATCAAAGTACAATATACAAAATCTCAAATAATCAGACAAAACAAACATAAATATTTTTAAGTGGAAAACCCGGAAGAGTGAAAAACTACGGATGAACAATACTAACATGTGATCAATATCAATTACAAAGGTCTATCTCACAAGCGTTAGACAGTCATGATCACGAATAGCTCGATATCTAATCTACTGCTGAATAGCCACAATAAGAGTCATAACTCTCCAACTACCACAAACATTATGACGACACCTCTCTTGCAATTACAAATCTAGAGTTAAATGAAAGAAACAAAAAACGAGTACGTATTAATGAATACATAAATCAATTCCTTGTCTTCATGATGGAGATGTAGATGATCATTGATCTCCAAACTATAATAAACAACACCATGATCTTCTAAAGAATTGACAGTAATAAACTCCTTTTTCCTTCAATGGCTTGAGCTCCCTTGGGTTGTGTTTGACTCTGAAAAAGATAGAATATAAATATGCATTTTTCTCTCTCCAAATTAATCCCCAAGCCATCTTTAAATCTCCCCCGCTGCTCTTAGATCCAAAGGGCCAAAAAACTATTAATATCAAACTCAAATACTCAAAATCCAAGTCAAAAATCAATTCAGAAAGCCAATCTGCCAGTTTTACTAACCAGTTACTAGTAGCTCCAGCAGATCATCTCGGGTTAGAAAATAATTTCATATTAGTAGGGTTACTAGTAAAGCAGAAGCTGTTGTGCACTTCCTCTTAGCTACCGGTAGCTTTACGTTGCTGCTTCAAACTCCTCTGAGCTAACGGTAGAGCTGCCAGTAGCTGTGTTGGCCAATAATATATAACGAGTTCTGTCACGTTAACTAATTTTTACTCCAATGCACTCTAAATGGGGGAGAAAATTTCTATAAACAGCTAATCTTAAGTATGTGACCTCTCCCATTACAAGTAATTGCTCCACAGGCACTCCAAGTTATTTCTTTATTTTTGAAGATTGATAACTCAACTGCCCTTACTCTTTCCTCAGTTTTTGCAGCCTCTCTAGTCATAGGCAAATTAAACGCCTTTATTCCTCCAAGATCCTTTAACCAGTGTTCAATTGTCAAACAAGGTAAACACTTACGCTGTGAGAACAAAAAAACTGACTCCTTTACAACTGTAATAAAATATGAATCTGACCCAGACTTAAATCTTAAGCTGAGCACATGCATGCAAACCCTACTTCTGTCTACAGGTACAATATACGTATTTTACTTCAAGTTTGAGGGACTGAAACATAATAGTGCTATAGCATTTGAGGTTTGTTACCTTTCCCTATTCAGGACTCTGGTTTATTAAATAATACAAAGATATGATCCACAAACCTTTGCTTCCTCTAATTCTTTTAAAGCATGATTTAAAATAAAACGATTTAAAATTTCCATCAACAACGAGCACTAGAAATTGCAGTTGGTAGTTTGGAGATACAGATTACAAAATTTCGGTTGGAAGCACACCTAAACATTAGATGATAACATGCACACAAGAGTTCTGACAATTACCGGCTCTACAGAAGAAAATGTTTATAGCACTATCATCACGCTGAACATTGCATAATAGAATAAAATTTCACTAGGAAAAAGGTCTCGCACATATAGAAGTAAAGATTGGACACGCACTGGTTCTAGTGAACATTGCATCATAGGATAGAACTTTACTAGGAAAAAGGTCCCGCGCATAGAAGTAAAGGTTTGAAACGTACTGGTTCTGCTAACTGGAATTTCTGTTCAGGTGCAATTCCAACTGGATCACCAAGGCACCAGAGCAGCTGGGTGGTGGGGGCTCCTGACTTTGGATTTACTCTTGAGAGGCTAATGTTGAGAAAATAAAGAATCTCTTTCTGCAGTCTCCATGCCTGAAGCTAGACAAAACAAATGATTTATTCAGTTGACTGCTTTAAACCGAGAACCAAGTGTAACGGATATACGTTGTATTTGCGTATGGATACAAAAAGCAATCAGTTGCATTTCCTTTCTATGTTGGGGCTTGATATTGCTTACCGTCTTTTTTATGTTCATATAACTTTAATAATTATGAGTGCCCTTTTTTGATGGATATGAACTAGTATGATGATCAATTGTAAGACCATAATTATCCAGATTCTAGAATTAGATCGTGCAATCAAAATGAGTGGAAGAAATTGCTGATGCAGAACGCAACATGACTACGATATTTATGCTTTTAAAAGGTGGCAAAGCTACCAAATTGCGGGCATGCCCTGAGAACCCAGTAAGCTATAGAGTGAAATACTGTTCAGGACCAACCAGAGAACTCATACAGAGAGTAATTACCTCTGGCCTCTATTTCAACGCTCATGCATCTGACAACCATACTAGAGAACGATTTATTAATTCCACTTGTCGAGAAGGATTTACCAGCACTCACTGCAGCAGTTGGGATTGTTCATGCTACTAACTGCAATCCTAGGTGGTGATCATTATCTTTCCTTATCAACTAAGAGGCCAACTAAGACGCAGACATTCTTTAGTGTCCACCTGACATCTTATCTTTGCTAGTGATTGCAACTATTACTATCGCTAACATAGACTGATCAAGAAGATCAAAATCAACTCAACCAATCAATACATGTAAAATATCCAGAGCGTAAAGCAACAGCAATTCACATGCTAGAAAAGATTATCAACAGATCATCACAATCCATAGCGGGAAGGAACTTAGACTGTTTGAAGAAAGACCATATTCAGCACCAGGATATCCTAAAGTCAATTTTCTGAAAACATGAACAAAGACCCGGTACATTTTGTGAGTCTCAGACTCCATATTAAACTTGAATCAGAGGCAGAAGAAAGAACCCAATGCATCGTAGTACTGTAGTTATGAAATTCCTAGTTAAAAAGTAAGCTCCGAGGTAGGATACAATTGAATGTACATGCTTAAATGTTGAAGATAATAGTTAAATACAATTAATATTACAGATTTCAACATATCAATCATCCATTCTACTGGATGCTTCAATTGTCGACTAGGTTGAAGCTCCAAATGAAGGATACAGTAACACCCTAGGCCACTCTTAGCCTTTTAGGAGCCTGAGATACACTGGAGGTTCTACACGACCCAATCTGTCTATGATTCATCATAAGAAATTTCTGTCTGAGGTCCAGAGTGTTGTGGTTTAATGTGCCATTTGATATGACTTGAAAGAGATTTATCTCGTTGACACAGATTGTTATCGAACCTTTCAGAAACGATTTCTGAGCCAGAACTATAATTCCATGAATTAGATTCAGATAAATCACTGAGTGAAGGTAATGCTGTCGGACGAGACCAGTCTGTTCTGATGTTACTGTTAAAATCATGTTCTTCCTTCGAAAGTTTCTCCAAATATCTCCCTTGGTGTTCAATTCTGATCTTCAAAATTCTCCCAGCCTGTCATATCATCATCTCAAGGAAATTATAAATTTATAATTGAGTTGAAAGATTTGATATTTCATTCTAGGAAGCTACAAAATGCTCTAATGTAGAATAAAAGATGATAGCATCTCTTCCATCCTTTAATGCATATATGTGTGTTGCTTCAAATTAGAGCAAGATGAACCATCATTTTAATGTAAATCTTTGTGTAATCTTCATTTGCAACTAGCTACTTCGCTTATGAGTGGGAGAATATTACAGCCTTAATCATATTTGATACGTAAAACGATTAGTTAAGGATGTTGAATAGTCTCCATCAAGCTTTGTAATGCTGCTTTTCAAAAGAATTTTTGTATTCATCCTAGTTGGTCGACACTTTGACTCTACTTCCCTCTGTTTATCATATTTCACAAATCTGTTCGGTGATGAGGCTCGAGATTTACAACTATTGTTGTATTTATTTGTTTTCTTTTACATGGGAGAAAATACAAATAATAGGCTTCAATGCTACACATATTAAATAAATTTCCAAATGGAGTCAAATCTAGAACAAATTTTAATTTAATTTGCTACTTGTGGATAGAAATGGTAATGGACATGTCCATGGGTCAAATTTTGGCCCGACCTTTATAAAATTTTAAATAAAAATAAAATTTTCGTTTTTTTAATTCAAAATTTTGTATATAGAGGGCTAAAATTTGAACCGTAAAAAAGTCAATTACCATCTCTAATTGTGGACAACCTTATAAACAGGGGTGGACCCAGGTATTTAAATCAGGAGGGGCAGAAGTACATATGAAATAAGTTAATTATAAAAATTTAAAATACAAAATACTCAAATTGAGGGACAAAATTATAAAATCCAAAATTATGAGGGTCCAAAGATATAATTTTATTTAAAATTGGGTTTCATGTGAATTTTTGAGGGGAGGTAAAGTTAAAGTCTTATTTAAATTGGGTTTCATGTGAATTTTTGAGGGGGTCAAAGTTAGTCTTATTTATATTGGGTTGCATGTAAATTTTTGTGGAGCACTTATAAATGGGTCCTTGAAGGCTACAAATCCAACTTTATCTCCACCAATTATTGGTTTCTTCTCCATATCTTTTTGGATACCTGTCAACTATAGCGGATGGGATTCTTCAAGTTATGCATCACTCAGCAATCGAAAACTATGACTACTGCTTACAAGTACAACCACTCAAATAACAACAAAAAGAAAATATTCCTAAGACATCATGAATTATATAAAATGTGAAATTGCTTGCTTAATGTCCCAATTACAGAGTTTCTTACTTGGATTATTTGATGTTCTTCATTGATGTTTACTATATTGTATATTTGTATTAATTCAAAAAATTTCAGATATAACATAAGGGATAAATCATTGAGTTCTACATTTAAAGATCGTAAGAATTAGATAACACTTCTACCATGAAATTGTGTCATGCTCGATATGTACTAGAGAGATACGCTTGAATACTTGTCAGACACCTTCCTAACACGTCCTCAGTTTCAGTATGCATGCTCAATTTGGACATACTTTTGACATATCCAAGAGTTTCGACACCTGTAGGATGTTTCGTTGATATGCATCACAAAGTTTAGTATTATTTTTTCAATTTTCATTTAAAATTCTGGTGTGTATATATAGATATAGTAGAATAAGAGCTTATGTTAAGACATAACGAAACTAGGATATTTTCAACATGATACCTGTGATACGTTTTTTTTTTCCCTTAAAATATGAAGAAGGTAAAATGTCGACACATAATTTTATACAAGGACTACAACATATGAAAGTATTATTAAGCACTTTATTGTAGTCATATTTTCCAAAGTAAAATTTTCCTTTACGATTAAAAGAGACTAAAGTGCATGTTCTTGCTCGTGTTTCCTTTTGCCATCTCATGCTCTAGTGTTTTAGAGCTTACTATATGGACGCATACAGACATCAACACAAGTTAAAAAATCGCTGTTGTGTTCATGCCCCTTTTTTAAGAGTTGGAGCATAAACATATCTAGGACTTGACATGCTTGTACTGTATCCATGTCAGTGCATACTGTATAAGCCAAATATGGTTCATCAACCAATGCCACCACTCACATACATGTTTTCATCAACTTTTATCATTGTTCATGATTTGCATTATTACCGACACAAGACTAGCAAGATGCTCTAGTTATAATCATGAAGGAAAAAGGTTCGATCTAACTAACAAACAGAGACTACATTACCATGTACAGTTTTTCATCCAGTTGTATCATTTCTATCATCACCATCTGACATAAGATTATAATTTGATGGATCTTATAGTGATGGTATGAGCTAATGCTGCTGACTGTGCAGGGAAAAAGAATTGCACCTAGTTAGTGATGCATAGCCTACTAGATATGTTACACATAGAATCAGCATAAATAAATGCACCTGCTGAATGAGGTAAGGCAAGGATATAACTAACCTCAAGTTGATCCTGTGATTTTCGACGAATTTCCATATGCATTTGTAAGGCTTCAGTTATTTGAAACTGACTGCAAATAAGTCAGCAACAAAAGTAAACAAGACTGGGAAAGGTAAATTCAAAGTCACATTATTCAATAGAGGTTATTGATATAAATGTGATCAACAGATAATAGGAATTATTTTGAGATAAATTCAGAACTACATATATAACAGAAGAAAAATAAACAACACCTGGTTGAGAAACAAGGCCAAAATTTTGTGCTCAGAAATGGCTAATTGGTTTGTTAAACCCGGACAAGGTAAAAAGGATTAACTAAAAGAAGATCATACTCAAAAATGAATTCATTTTGTATATTTCTCCATAAACATTGGACAGGTGAAGAAATGCAATTAAAATATAGGATAATGGATTGTTGACCACATTATGTGGTTGAGTTAGTAAGTGTTTAACTTATTACTATCAACAACCACCTTAGTTACTAATCTTCCATGAACTTCAGTTGTCCCAATGTAGCCATTACAGAGATGCATCCCTAGGACGTCAAGTGGACGTGGCTGGAAATGGTTGGAAGTGAGTTACAACACCTGATTAGAGAGGAGGTTGGATGGCAAAGTAAGCCCCAAACATTACAACATTCAAACCATACTAGAGGAGTAACTGCATAAAAGGGCTGTAAGGAATGAAGAATGAGGATCTTGCATGAGAAGAAATTTAAAGTTAAGGTTATACCTGTAACTTCATAGGAATTAGTACAAACTAAACTTTCTTGATTTCTGGATTTAGTTCCTGATTCTTTTTCCCTTGAAAGCTAGTTGTTTATGGCTGCTGGCATGGCCTTTTAGTCATATAAAGTTCGACAGTCATGACATTGGTAATATCTAATATATGATGTTACTTTATTTACATTAATCCAAATTAAGAGCAAGAAAGAAAATTCTAAAAAATTCCTTTTGAGCTTAAAACTTTAAATTTTTCAACAAAGTCTCTTTTAATAAGCCTTTGAGAAGTATTCTCTGATTATCATTCTACTATCAAAGCCTTCTTCTCGTACCAACATTTGTATACTAAGAAATATGGACATGTCACTAGGAATGTCATATCCGTGATGGACACCTGTCCGCATCGGATACATCACAGACACAACAGAAGGCATGTCCAACAGTGTCAGACATGATACGTGTAATGACTCTGTTAGCAAAAAATTAGCGGAATAATACTAATGCAACAACCAGCGGAATCAAATAGTTAACCGAAGAGAAAAATAACAGAGACAGAGAACACGCAAATTTAACGTAGTTCGGCAATATGCCTACGTTCACGGGGATACGATCAAAAAACTTCCACTATATCAAAAATGAATTACAACTTTCTAGTTCTTAACCACAAGAGAAATCACAAAAAAAATCACACAAGATTTTGAGATCAAACCCTAACCTCTTGTTGCAATGATTTTCCTCTTTGTTTCGACCATCGAAGAAAAAAACACCCAAAGATATTCAAAAGAAAGCCTCACGCTTCCTTTTCCTTTGGCCGAACCCACAAGAGCAGCCGCCGAAAATCCATCTTGCTTTCGGCCTAAAGACAGAGCAGCAGCTCACCAATTATTTTTCCCTTGGCTCACCAATTATTTTTCATCAAATAATTTCTTTGTGCTAGCCGCCTCTTTTAATTTCCTGTTTCTTTGGCGCAAATACAATTGCAGCAGTAGCCGCAATTTTTCTTTTTTTTCTTTTTGGCTTAATCAAAACCCTAGCACCACAACCCCATATTTATATTATATCATAACGGGTTTGGGCCGGTTTTGGACCCGTTTCGGTGTACCGAAGCCCGCTGCGGCAATGGGCTCTATTAGCAACAATCTCCCACTTTGAAACCTATTGCAAAAATTGTAATCTCTATACATGATAATCCTAGTGATCGTTCAAAGTCCCAATTTCAGCATTCAGCACAGATGCACCAAAATTGAGCAATAGCTCAACTTTTTCCTATCAACCGGTTTTGTCAACATATCTGCAAGATTCTTGCTGCTCTCAATCTTCTCCAACTTCAATTGGTCATCCTCTAATAAGAATCTAATGAAATGATATTTCAAGTGAATATGTTTAGTCCGTGAATGATACGCTAAGTTCTTAGTAAGATGAATTGTACTTTGACTGTCACTAAATAACCTGCAATCCACTCCATCAAAACCCAACTCACTCATCAATCGCTGCAACCAAATAAACTCCTTACTTGCTTCTGCAGCTGCAACATACTCAGTTTCTGTCGAAAATAAAACAACAATTGATTGTAATCTTGAAACCCAGCTTACTGCTATCCCTCTTACAGTAAAAACGTAACCAGTAGTGCTCCTGCCATTGTCTCTATCACCCGCATGGTCCGAATCCACAAAACCTTACACATCAATGTTATCACCCCCAAAACATAAACAGAAATACCTTTCAAATACCTAAAAATCCACTTCACCGCTTGCCAATGTTCCTTCCTAGGGTTCTTCATGAATCTACTCACTACTCCCACTGCATGTGCAATATCTGGTCTTGTACTCACCATTGTATACATGAGACTCCCAACGGTCAATGAATAAGGCACATTTTCTATGTGTCTCGTTTTCTCATCTGTCTTAACACCTTACTCTTTTGACAGTTTGAATTGACCACCAAGAGCTATAGTTACCGATTTTGCATTATCCATATTGAATCTCTCCAACACCTTCTTGATGTACCCTCCTGAGATAACCATAATTTCTTACTTTTCTTATCTCGAGTAACTTGAATTCTAAAAAGTTGTTTAGGCTCACCCATGTCTTTCATAGAGAATCTCCCTGCCAACTTTCTCTTCAGATCATTGATTTTCTCCATGCATGTACCTAATACAAATATATCATCTACATACAAAGTAAGTATAATAAAGTTACTATCATTAAACTTTTGTAGATATATACAATGATCTGAATTGCATATGGCAAAATCCGAATCCAACATAAACTTGTCGAACTTCAAATACCATTGCCTCGGCGCTTGTTTTAATCCATACAAGCTCCTTTTCAGTCGACATACCCAATTCTCTTTTCCTTTAACTTCATATCCCTCCGGCTGCTCCATATATATTTCCTCCTCCAAATCACCATGAAGGAAAGCAGTCTTCACATCGAGCTGCTCTAAATACAATCCTTTTACAGCCACAATACTTAGTATTGCTCTGATAGAAGTCATCTTGATAACATGTGCAAATATTTCATTGAACTCAATACCTTTTTTCTGACCATATCCCTTCATCACAAATCTAACCTTGAACCTTTGTGTCCCTCCTGCCTCATGTTTTACCCTGTATACCCACTTGCTATGCAATACTTTCATTTTTTTCGGTTACTTCACCAATTTCCATATGTGATTCTCCTCCAAAAAAGACATCTCATCACGCATGGCTTGCTCCCACTTAAGACGAAATTTATCCTGCATAGTCTCTTGGTAACTCTCTGGTTTACCTGCATAAGTATACAAAACATGATATAATGGAAGACAAAGTTTTTGGGTTGGCTTTCTTATCCTCGTGCTCCTCCTCAAAGTGGGAACACTCTCTGATGAAGTACTGGAACCATCTACTTCAGCTAGTAGCTCTCTTTCCTATTCAGTCTCATCTAAAATTTGTGTATTCTCAGGTGTAGCCATTTCTTTCCCTTTAGATGTAGGTATTTTTTCTTTTTTCCTATCCATGGGATCCATCCCATCCTGTGGCTCATCCAGCTCCAAGTGCTCTTTCTCCACGGCTTTCTCACTCTTACTTTCCATTCGGTTTTTATACATATAGCCCTCATTGAATACTATATCTCTATTACGAATCACCTTGTCATGCTCATAATCCCACAAGCGATAACCATATTCGTCGCCACTGTATCCAATGAATGCACACTTCTGAGATTTAGAATCAAACTTCTTTCTCATCTCATGATCCACATGCGCATATGCTATACAACCGAATACTTTTAAGAATGAATAATTTACAATCTTACCAGACCACACCTCCTCTGGAATTCCTCCATCCAAAATACTAGCTGGACTCCTGTTGATCAGATAGACTGTCGTATCTACAGCGGCTCCCCAAAATTGCAAAGGCAAACCTGCATGTAGTCTCATACTCCGAGCTCGCTCCAAAATGGTTCTGTTCATCCTCTCAGCCACGCCATTTTGTTGCGGTGTCCTCGGTACAGTCTTTACTCTCCTGATCCCGTGGGTAGAGTAATAGTCATCGAACTCTCTATTGCAAAATTTTTCTACTATTGTCTGACAACAGACATTTCACTTTCAAATCTGTTTCATTCTCAACAAGCGTTTTCCATACCTTGAAGATCATGAAGACATCGGATTTCTGCTTAAGTGCGAATACCCATATTTTCCTGCTTGCATCATCTATAAAAGTGACAAAATAAAAATTACCTCCAGGAGACTTCGCAGAAGAAGGCCCCCATACATCTGTATATACCAACTCCAATCTCTCGGTTTTTTTCTCTTTGCCATCTTTCATAAAGCTAACTCTTTTCTACTTTTCAAACACATAGTTCTCACAGAAATCAAAATTAGTATCTTTCATATCTGTCAACATATCTCTGGATTGCAATACTCTCATACCGCTTTCGCTCAAGTGACCGAGCCTCTGATGCCATAAGCTAGCCTTCTCATTCTTTATGGTGGCCAAAGAAACAACGTGATCCACCGAGCTTAAGAGTAAATATAGAGTTCACACTCTCTCACCCTTGACCACTATCATTGCTCCTGTACTGATCTTCCACTGTTTCCTCTCAAATGAGATTTGATAACCTTCACCATCCAGCTTGCTAACAGATATCAAATTCTTCTTCAAATCTGGTATGTGCCTGACCTCTTGTAAAAATAATTTTTCACCATTGTGCAACTTCAACTGAATTGTCTCTTTACCAACAATCTTGCATTCCTGCCTATTACTAACAGTCACATTCCCAAAATCACCTTGGACATAATTCTCAAACCATTTTCTACGAGTAGTGCAATGAAACGAAGCCCCTGAATCCACAAACCACAAATATGACCTTAATTCTGTATGAGCAGACAAGCACAAGTCATCATACTCTTTACTTAAATTCACCACATTCGCTCCTTGTCTTTATTTGGACAATCCTTTGTCATATGACCCTCTGTCTTACATTTCCAACACACTAACTTTTTCTAAAATTTTTCCTTAGATTTTGATCTCTCTCTTTACTTTGACTTTCTACTTAAACTTCTACCCCTTTCCTTTCTTCTGTTATTATCAATCGACAGAGCAGTACTTGTAGAAACTGTACTCTCACCCATACTCTTTTTCATCAATTCATCATTCATGATTGTACTCACAACATCATCAAATTTAAGAGCAGTATTGGAAGTATTGCTGATGGCTATAACAACATTACTCCAACTATCCGGTAACGAACACATAAACATCAAAGTTTTAATGTCATCAACAAAAACAAAATCTAAGGATTCAAGTTGTGCCCATAATGTGTTAAATTCGTTCAAATGATTAACAACTGAACTATCAGAAGGCATTCTCAAGTTGAATAAATTTTTCATTAGAAACAGTCTATTTGAAGCAGATAACTTCTCATAAAATTTAGCCAACGCTGACATCAAATCTGAAGTGATTTTCTCTTTGGAGACATTGAATACAACCTGCTTTGTCAGGCATAATCGAATCTATGCCAAAGCCTTCCTGTCCAACAATTCCCACTCTTCATCTGTCATCTTTTCTGGATTTTCTCCAAATAGTGGTTGATGTAAATTCTTTTGATATAAATAATCTTCCATCTGCAACTCTACCATTGAAAATTTGTCCCATCAAATTTTTTAATTTTTTCCTTCCTATCTTCCGTCATAACTCCCACTCAAAATCAACACCGATCTGAGTAAAATCTGATCCAAACCAAATCTCTGATGCCAATTATTAGCAAAAAAATAGCGGAATAATACTAATGCAACAACCAGCGGAATCAAATAGTTAACCGAAGAGAAAAATAGCAGAGACAGAGAACACGCAGATTTAACGTGGTTCGGCAATATGCATACGTCCATGGGGACACGATCGAAAAACTTCCACTATATCAGAAGAGATTTACAACTTTCTAGTTCTCAAGCACAAGAGAAATCACAAAGAAATCATACAAGAATTTGAGATCAAACCCTAATCTCTTTTTACAGTGATTTTCCTCTTTGCTTCGACCGTCGAAGAAAAAACACCCAAAGGTATCCAAAAGAAAGCCGCACACTTCCTTTTCCTTTGGCCGAACCCACAAGAGCAGCTGCCGAAAATCCTTCTTGCTTTCGGCCTAAAGACAGAGCAACAGCTCAGCAATTATTTTTCCCTTGGCTCACCAATTATTTTTCATCAAATAATTTCTTTGTGCTAGCTGCCTCTTTTAATTTCCTGTTTCTTTGGCGCAAATACAATTGCAGCAGTAGCCGCAATTTTTCTTTTTTTTCTTTTCGGCTTAATCAAAACCCTAGCACCACAACCCCATATTTATATTATATCATAACGGGTTTGGGCCGGTTTTGAACCCGTTTTGGTGTATAGAAACCCACTGCGGCAATGGACTCTATTAGCAACAGACCCTTTATTTTTTATAGGCATAAATAACTCCATAAAAAATAAATAAACAAAACAAGAAATATGACCTTTCACCTTTTTTAACCTCCAAAATCTTTCATTTTTTATAACTCTCAAACATTTTACATTCTCAACTTCTAACTCATTCATTTCTCTAAACCCCAACCCTTTCACATTTTTTAAACTCCCAACTCTTTACATTCAACCATTAAACCCTCAATTTAACTTCTCTTTTTAATTCTAAAATTAAATCCCAAAATTAAATAAAAACCCTTAATATTTTAAACTCGCATTTGAAAGCTATATAAACGTACATCTCTAACCCATATTAACCATACAAATCTTCCTCTAAAATTTTCCCTCTAAAATTCTCTCTTCCTCTCATCTCATCAGAACCATCCTTGGAGCCGTCGGAACCACCATAAGAGCCACCGTCGGAGCTGCCACTACTTTGCCAATGAAGAGCTTCTTCCTCATTTTTCTATATTTGGGGCTCACACCTTTTGTTAAAAGACCCAATGAGAAATGTGAAAAACTTGTTAGCAATTATCGCAAGAAAGTAGGACACATAAAAAAAAATGCAGACTTGCACATCACCCATATCTGCGTTGTGAGTCTAACGAGTATCTACTGAGAAATTATCCTAAAAACAAGCAGACTGGTAATGAGTAAGAAGAATCTTTTGTTCTCACTACAAATCTGACGGGAGATTGCTTTTTGATTGACATTGGGAAATGACATCTAGGTGAGTTTATTTTTGGACTTACTAATTATATTATTTTATATATTTGTTGTTCAATTATATTATTTAATTTGTATAACTTGTTTTAGAATTCATCAATCACTTATAATTTTGTCATTTTGTTATTAAATATGTCAAATCACATAGTTAGATTTTAAAATAATTAAAATATACAATATTTGATAAATCAAATAAAAGTTATAATCGTGAAAAAAATACTATTTGTGATATCATTTTGTGTCGGTGTCTAGAAAAGTGGTCTTGTATGCTGATTCTCTAATTAAGGAATGTGCGTCACATGAAAAACCTCTCAGCATCTATACATCTGCATGTCTGATATCTCTATAATGTCTTAAATCAGTAGATTCTTGATATAACTAATTGTGATTTATTTAAATCGAACCTCTTTGAACCATGCTGTAAACAAACTAATAAAACCGAATTTGAATATTACATATGATATGATTTACATACAACCTTTGAGAACTAGAATTAGACCTAACATGACTATACTTAAATAATATCGGGTTAGGGAAGAAACTGAATGATGGAAGTTGTAACATATTAAGTTGTACAAGTAAAATCATCGCACATCATGGTGCGCGATGATTTACTGAGTCATACTCTACTATTATTCATGTTTGCCTGATGATAAGTCCGACTCAGCATCGAATAATTTATGTAACTATTTTCTGGGTCTGTACAGCAAACAATCGAAACAGTGATATTCCATCACTTAGATTTTCCAATTATATGACATTCTAGATAAAAATACCCCTGTTATAAAATTGACTTCACTTAAATTACATTAAGATAACTTAAATCAATTGTTATTATTATTATAGACATCTTATTACATATTTTCTAAAACTTATGTTATTATTATGTTTGGACATAACTGTTATGTTACACATTGTTTCTGCATATTTTATTTTGGTCGTAATCTGATGATCTGTGTGTGCATGTCCAAACTTACCGATTGACATACCAAAATTGATACAGGATTGGTATACTTTAAAAATCAAGTTGAAGCCCAATAGCAAATTAGAGATTCCCTGCTTCTTTTTATTTAGTTTATTGTATTTTGTTTCAACTGTATCTAAACTTTATTCCAATAAATGAAAAGTCAAATATTTGTTGAATTTTTCTACTGTAATTACTGAGAATTATTGTGACAAATTTATTTAGATTTTAGCATATTCAAACCGAATATGTTGTCGATATCTATTATACGTGCTCGTATACCGTATATCGGGAGAGGGGTGTAACACTACGTGCCTGTCTGATTAAAAAAAAGATTGTGCCATTGTCATGTCCATGCTTCTTGTGGGATGTATTTGAAAAAAGAATTAAATAGTTAGAAAAAATTAAAAATTACATTATTAAATTGGTAACATCTATGTAAAGCTAGTTTGCTTTATGAAATTATATGTTAATATTTTCTTATACATATGAGTCTTATTCTATTTCTATGTCTGAAAAAATAATTTTTTGCATTCACACTCTATGTTGATCCATGACCTGCTATCATTACCACATTTTCTCTTTTTTTCTTGCCTATAAAGAGGTAGGAATGGAGATAGAGGCATGTGAAACTTGTTATTTATAAAGGAATAAAGAGACATGAACCCATACATTGCCAGTACATTTTTTTTTGATATTTGAGTAGTAAAATTATTATATTACTAATAAAAGAATACTTATATTTATATTTTTCTTCTCCATGTCCTTGCCTTGTCTGTATCCTTGATTTTTTCACAAATATCACGTCCTATATTCGTATACGTATCCGTGTTTGTGCTTTCTAGTTTGTATACTTATGTGAGAAAAATTGGAGCACACTTCACTTCCACATATTCATTAAGCATGCTTATGATTAAGTAATTTTCTTCTCCCTCCCACCCTCTCCACCCTATCTACTTTGCTTAATCATCCATAATTGCATTATTGATTTACTTTTTATTATTAACTTAACAGATCATTCATTATCAATTTCATAAATGCGTCTCATTACAAAATGAGGGTTCATTTGGTTTAATTTGGGTGTATCCAATCCCATCATGGATTACTTATTGCTTTTTCAGAAATAAGTGCATTTGTAAGAAGCTAGCAGTTTCTCCTATCAAGGACAAATGGGGGAGAATCAACTGAGCTAGTTGAATTAATAGGCCTTTTTTTTCTAAATGAAGCTCTCGTAGGTTTAACTCAAATGCTGACATTTGAAAAGTTTGTTAAGCTCCTACATTTAATTCTTTGTTATGTCTTTTTTTTTTTTTTTTGTTTAGGCAAAATAAGCTAAAAATTTTAAATACACCTCTCAACTAATTTAGATAGCAAATAACTAAATAAAAGATACAGAAAAATTTAAAACTGTAATAAATAGAGTAACAAAACTAAGTTATGCTTTGCTTCAAACACTAACCTAGATTACGTATTAAAGGTGTTTAGCATGTATTTGCCGATTTAGAATTCTATCACATTATTACTTTGAATCTAAACAACATAATATTTAACTTAAAAAAGAAGATTCATAACTATTTTTTTCCTAAAATATTATAAAAGATTTCATTCATTCAATGTCTAACCTTATTTACGTAAGCAAAAATTAGTTGTGGTAATTAAATTCTTATCTCATATGTTATTGCATGCTGCTCACACATGCACACCCACCCTGTGAACTCCATCCACCACTTCTGTGTGTGGGTGCAGGCAAGAAAGTGAGAGTGTGTGTGTGTGCATGCATGCGCGCACATGGTGGTTGTGGTGGTGGTGGTGGTGGTTAGGGAGAGTGAAACTGAATAGTATGAAGTGGCATGTAAAACATGTCCATTGTTCCTGAGAATGGTCTACATAAACATAAATATTATAATTTAAGTACGAAATTTTATCCAATTGAAAATATTGTATAACTCACGATGAAGCACAAAAGTTTGGTAGAATTTCTGATGCTGGTTTGCTTCCAAGCTTGTCTCCTAATGATAAAAGAAGTAAGATTAAGGTAGTAGAAGAAAAACAAAACTGTCTTCAATATTGACATAAAAGGAAATCAGCTTACTGTCAGAAGATTCAAGAACAAAGTTGGACATCCTGTATTTCTGGAAAAAAAAAAAAACAAGGACAAAAATAGCTCTTAAATATTAAATTGAATGATGAACATGTACTATGTCAAGATACAATAGAATGCAATGAAATAAAAAGACAATAGTATTTACTCACCTGCAAGTGGCTTTTAACATGAGTGATGGTTAATCCAGGCATTGACATGACCCTGAATATTCCTTTAGGTGTCGCCCCTACAAGCCATGTCAACATAAAATAAAATTGATTGATTTAAACATGAGAAATTGGGGGAAATTTATAACTCAAGATGCACATATAAATGTGATATAATATAAATTTATAGCCCTCCACTCTCCACAATATCAGTTTAAGTGTGG
This sequence comes from Dracaena cambodiana, assembly GCA_036321105.1. NCBI lineage: Eukaryota > Viridiplantae > Streptophyta > Magnoliopsida > Asparagales > Asparagaceae > Dracaena > Dracaena cambodiana. The sequence goes on along the minus strand of JAYEPQ010000001.1, from coordinate 4,390,809 downwards.
TGGAAGAAACTTTAGCATAGTATTAAAGCAACCTACTTTCAAATCTCACCGAGCGCACACTGAATTGCAGATTTAAAATAAAATATTGAATACCGATGCATAAGGCCTAAGTTTCAGCCCAGAAGGATGCTCAGGAATCGATTTTTGAAGGCAAATTGAATGGTGAAAAATCTTTGAACAACAAAACAACTAAGCATTTTATCCCAAATACTTGGGATGCACTACATGAATCAAAAAAGAATTACGCCGGATCAATTACATAAATGATCCTTCTACACTCATTTCTATCGAGTATTGTTTTCACTTAAACCTTTAGCATCAAAATCTTTTTATATCACCTCCATCCTTATTTTCATTTGTTGTCATTTTGCTTTTTTAAGTTATCCCACATTGACAAGTTCCACTCGTCGAACTAATGCAACTATTAGTTTAGGTCGCACATGACCAAACTATTTTAAACAATTTCCTTGCTCTTCTCTTCTATAAGAATGTGCTACCTTAACACAAATATTCTTATTTCTCCTTTTATTTCTCTTGGTGTTACTATATATCCAATTAAGCATGTGCATATCTGGTACACTAATCTTCTATGAATGACATATCAGATACTAATTCTATATTTTATTCTTTATTTGTACATCTTTTATCCAGTTTAAACAAATTCATGTGCTAAAATGAATAAATCAGAATTTAACAAGATTATTTATGTACTGTGTTATTCTTCATATTGTATTTAACTTATGATTCAAATTTGAGATCAAACGGAGCTCGAAAAGACAAAATATTGATAATTGAACGTAGCGTAATTGGATTTAATTGAATTTGCATAGTAATAACATCTTCATGGCTAGTTCATAATGGTAAAATTTGAAGTAGAAAAATTCATTTAGGAAGAAGTTGTAGAACTTGAATTATCTTTTCAATGACCCAAGAATCAACTCAATTAGAGTTTAAACGCAAAATATATAACTATTTTACTGAAGCACTATGTAGCAGAATAAACTGTATCAACCTAAGAGCAGCTATCGGTGGACATATCGGTAGGCATAACGGTAGCCTAGCTGTCCAGCCCCGAAAATCACATTTTTCAACTCTTTTTGGGACTCTAATCATGGACATTAAGATCTATTAGTTACGTAACTTAAGAATAAAATTTGTTTAGATTTTTAGGACTTTATAACCTTTATAAATAGGAGATTAGGTACCGACTTATCATATATATCCCTATCATCTCTCTTCCCTTATTTCTTTTTAATAAAAACTTCTCTTTTCAATGGTATAGGCTAATTCCTTAGTAAAATGAGGATGAAGATTGTCTAGTTTTTCAATAATGGTTTTTTTGCCTCTTCTAATTATTATTTCTTGATTCTTATTTATTCTTCATGGTAATTGATTATATTCTTGTGTGTATTTCAAATATTCTACCTTTTGGGAATAATTTGCGTTTTCTTTTTAAAGATTCATTAATATGATTCTAGATATAGTTTATTAATTCAATGCATGTGATTATGATAATATAATTATGGAATAAAGATATTCAGTTTCGAAATTAATGTGTTATGTAACTTATTAATTATTATATTGCATTATGATACCTAATATAAATCCAATATCATCTAACAGTCGAAAATAGCTTAGTGTACCGTAACGGTGTGTTTTATATGTTATTTTATATTATTTTGCATTATGCTATGTTATATTATGCTATATTACATTATTTACAATTATTTTTTAGTAATTTCCACAGTAATTCTGATTATTTGCTTTGATTATTAATTGACTATTGCAATTTTATTACTTGATTGTTTGTTGTTTGTTTTTTGATTGCTTATATAATTGTTAGATTGCTAATTCACGATTACTTACGTAATTGCTTACTATTTTGCTAAATTTTCTAACTTGTTGATTTTATTGAACTCTTAATAAATCTAAAATGAATAATTACAAATAAAATGAATTGAGTACTAAAATATATAAATTACTATATTGTGATACTATAACTGAAATAAATAAATTTGAAATCTTGTTTTCTTGTTTGGTAATGATTAATTTATGGTTACAAACTTAAAATAATTTATAAAGGTATATTTGAAAATTATGTTGAAACTTGTTAGAAAATCATAATAACTTCTATATATTATAGAATGTTTTTATAAACTTTTTAAATTTTAAATTTATTTTCAAATTTATTAAAATTATTATATATAGTTTTATATTAACTTTTATTAAATAAATAGAAAATTGCGTGTAATACCCCAAACTTCGAGCTATTTGTATTACTCTCTTGAGACCAATCGTGCCGAATAAGTCCACCGAAGTCAATTTTGGACACCGAAATAACTTTCGGTTAACGTAACTTTAAATCCACAAACCCAAATGACATTCGGTCTTCGCGATTATTAGTTTTGTAATATTTAGGATTTTTGGAGATTTTTCTTACAAGACCAAAAAATACTTCCAAAATTCATAATTTAATAATACTAAAATTATCCTTCTAATTACTTTGGAATTTTGGTTTATTTATTCCGGACATCGAAACAATAAACGGATAATTTTGTAGTATTCCCCTCGTCGAGCACTACGTCCTGCATAAATTTGGTAGTATTTGGAAAATATTTAGCAGAGCCGTAAAAAAATAAAATAAAATAAAATATTAAATAAATCGGAAACTTCTTTGTACACACCCCAAAATTCAATTAACTTTCTTAGACACACCCCACTCAAGTGTTGTTCATGTGCTGTCAAAACTTGAATTGGAGTGGCACGGCATGGGCACGTGCCTTTGCATGGCTTTGAATGGAGCCAAAGTAAATGATGGTATTTTACAAAAATACCCTCAGCATTTATTCTTTCACTCTTTCACTCTCATCTCATTCTCATTTGGTTCAGTCTCTTCTCGTTCTCTCCCTGCACCAACCAGCAGAGAAAAAAAAAGAAAAAGAAAAAAAAGATAGAAAAAAAGAAGAAGAAGAAGAAGAAGAGAGAAAATCAAACCGAATATTCGAGATCAAGCCGAGATAAGTAACACACTTCCTTTCTTCTATTGATTATTTTTCTTTTAATTATATAAAAAAAATTTGATTATATTGTTGTAGAAGTAATTAAATGTTGGCCATTTGTTAAAATTAAGTTTCGATTTGGAGTAGAAAAATTATTTTCGGTATGAGAATACTCACATTTATAATTGTGTTCGTTATACTAAACTGTGCAAATAGGTAAGAAAATAAAAATAAAAATAAAAAGGAAATGAAGAGAAAAGAAAGAAGAAGAGGAAGAAGCAGAAAGAGAGAGAGAGAGAGAGAGAGAGAGAGAGAGAAATTTGGTGAATTGGGCCGAAAAGGAAAAGTTAATAAAAAAACAATTTAATTGTTAGGCTTAGAAGTGGGAGGGAAAGTGAAGAAAAAAAATAATAAACAAAATAGAAAAATAAAAGAAAGTGGGCCTGGCCCAGCCCAGAAAAAAAGAAAAGAGTAGTTGGCTTGGAATTTGTTTGGGCTAGAGAAAAAAAAAGAAAAAAAATAATAACACTGGGCCAGCCAGCCCAGCCCAGTAAGGATTTAATTTGGGCCAAAACAAAATAGAAAAAAATAATAACACTGGGTCGGCCAGTCCAGCCCAGTAAAAAGAAAAAAAAATGAAATAATAGTGGGCCTGGGTCTGCGCCTGACAGAAAAGAAAAAATAAAATAAAAATAAGTGGGAATTTAGTAGGATTGGGCTTGGGCTTAGTTTGGATTAATTGGGAAAAAATGATAGGTAGAAATTATTATTACATGATACACTTGGTTCCCAAATTGAGTTATTGATTGGCATTGAGAATTGAACCAAATTACTGTAATAATTTTGATGATATGCATTGTGGTACAATTGTGCACTAATATCTATCATGCTACATGTCATGTGCTTTGATATTACAAGTCATGTGTTTTAATATTACAGATCATGTGTTATGATACTACATGTCATGTACAGTCATTGAAATGCAAGCATATTATTATGAATTGAAAAATAATTAAAGAAGCAAAAGAAAAAGTAAACAAATAAATGAAAAAAAATTTCATGTGCATAATTCATTACGAACACGGGAATGAGAGAAACTATATGATGGATAATAGTCTTACCGTATAAAAATTGATTGTATTATTAGGGTCGGAATTTTTTTACTGCGGCGGCCTGGGTGATTACTGGAACACCAATTGATAATTACCCAGAATGGTATATCCATTACTGTAATACAGTATGGAAATTGATTGTAGTGCCTAGCGGCATACCATGGTTCAGCGCCATGAATATTGTGGCCGGGTCCCGGGTATACACGGGCACTTATACGACAATGGAGAATAGCGCCATCTTATCCATTAATACAGTTTCTACAATTAAATTAGACGATAACTGAGATTAATAGAATATATGATTAAATAGATAGAACAGTTATTGTCATGTTTTTTAAATATTGTCATGTTTATTTATTTATGCATTTATTTATGCTTGCTTTCATGTTTAATTTATATGCACACAAACAATATTGACTTAAACATGCTCATGCACATTGATATTTTTGTACTATGATAGTACACAGTTTCTCTTTTTTAAATGTACTTGGTGGATTTAATTTCTTGGATTTTGAACCCAGATTTGAAACGTGAAGAAGGAAATTCAGCCCCAGTTGAAAACCCATTTTTCGTTGGACAGATCGAGTGACAATAGCCAAGCGAAGTACTATCTGGAGAATCTTTGTATATGTTGTTTATATTTCCTTTTATTTGAGCACTACTTTTCTCTTTGACTCTTTTGTGTTCATATTTAAAGCAGTGTGTCATTTTATGTAATGAACTCTTTGTATAAATGAAATCATTTCAATTTCAGACATGTTATTTATTCATCTGATTGTGGCAGTAGTTACGGTTATTCTAAAAGATCCTGTGACTGTTGGGTTGTCTAGTGCAAGTAACAAGTAACGTCCTCCATTTTTGAAAGCAGCTGAAAAACGGGGGCGTTACATTGCGTAACCTAAGTTACGCGTTACGCTACATGCGATGTAACCTAACAGAGATAAATCGTTACATTACGGTTATCGTTGTTTTAAACATTGAAAAGATCTAATTTATTCCTTGTTTCTTCTCTAATAATTGATTAATTGAAGTATTTGTATATAATTGAAATAATTTATCTTTAAGAGTATGGTATGTATTTTCATTAAATGGGAATCCTCGTCATGATTTTGTACATAGATTATGGATAAGAAAAAAATTTATGATAATTTACATTTGGATAGAAAGATCAAAAGGATAATTTTTAAAGTTTAAACAACCAAACTTGAGAATTAGTGATAAATCTGAAACCATAACCATTTTCTCATTGATTTTCTATCTCAAAACAAATCACTCTTTTCCTTGCTCTTCTTCTGTCGACTCGTATTTTTAGCACCAAATTGTCTCTGTTAGATTCGACCTTAGACTACCGAGAGTAAATTACTTATCGATATTTTACGCTTGAAAGTGTACGATTGAGATTCAATAAGTGATGTCTTTTTATAGCCAACATCCCATCATATAACAAAACTAGTCTTATAATAGTCCTATAAAATTTTTCCTTTCACATTAACAGAATATTACAGTCACATAAAATCCTATTACACTCCTCAATTTCAATCAGTCAGCTTAGTACTATGGTAGATATAAATATTGATCTCTTCGTCCGATTGAATAATAGAATCCAAATATCTAAATCAATTATTCATTAGTATATTTCGCCAATCCATTATCTTAATATTGTAGTCTTATGTCCTTCCTTTACTAAATTTGCACTCCTTAAGCTCATTGTAGATGTACATTATTTAAAACCTTTGAAATTCTAAGATTTGCCTCCATAACTCCAACTTGGCATTTACCCCTACTCTCGTCTCATCAACTATTATAATATCACTAGCAAATAGCATAAAACAAGGCATCTCATCTTGAATAGCTCTAGTAAATACATCCACCATTATGACAAATAAGAATGAACTCAATGCAAATTCTTGATGCAATCAAATTGTAATAGAAAAAAAACACTTGCTAAGCCACCACAAGTTTTAACATATACCACTATCCATAATATATCTTTAATTATGTAAATATATTTGATGAGGATTTCCTTTTACATCAATATCCACTATAGCACCTTCCTCCATACCTTACCATAGGTTTTTCTAAATCAATAAACATAATATGTAAATCTTTAATTCACTCTCAAAATCGTTTTATAAGCTAACGAAGTAAATAAATAGCTTATGTTATCGATGCCCCAACACGAATCTAAATTGATTCTGATATCATAACAGCCTGTTATAGCCTATGTTAAATTCTTTCCCAAAGGTTCACACTATGACATATGAGTTTTATTCATTGGTAGTTAGAACAGTTTTGAATATCATTCTTATTCCTATATAGAGGTATTAGGATACTCTTCCTCTATTTATTTGGTATCTTAATTTACCAAATCATATTAAAGAGGTATGTCAATCATCTCATACCCATCTATTCTTGGTATATTCATATCTTAATAGGAATTCCATCCAGACCAACAACTTTTCTTGATTTCATTCTCTTTAATGTCTCTTCTATTTCAGATTTTTTTTATTATGCACATAAAACTAGATTCATATCCTCACATTGAATAGTAAGATCACCTAAATCTTGAGTAAAACTACATTGTATAATTTGGAAAAAATAATATCTCCATCTTTCATTGATCACTTTGTCTTGAACTAGAACCTTCTGATTCTTATATTTAACACACTTCAAAGTACATAAATCTCTTAACTTTCTCTTACATATTAGAACAATTATGTATATATTTTTTTTCAGCCTCTTTAGTGTAAACTTCTCATACACTTATTTGTTTGAACAACTTTCTTAGCATCCTTCGTGGCTAGCATATACCTCTCAGAGCTCACTCCATCATTGTTCTTCTTTAAATCTCTACAAAAATCCGGCTTGATCTTAATGACATTTTTTACCTCTTCATTCCACTAAGATATGTCCTTATATGGTGAAGTACCACATCTCGGCTAACCAAGTACATCTTTAACTACTCTCTTAATGCACCTAGCTATTTGTTACGTGTTACATTCGACAATTACTCCAAGGTGAACTTTTAACAATTTGTCCATTACACCCCTAATAAAGAGTACAAATAATAAAAAATAGAGATTTTACTTATAAATACTCCAGTAATTCAGAAGAAATATAGAAAGACAATAATAACTACTCTTTGGAAATCAATAAATGTCAGTTAAAATAGGACCTCGAAAATGATAGATAAAGTGAAACAGAGAGAGTAAAAAATCACTAAACTACATTCCAGGCAATCACAGGATTTGAAAGGTTTTAGTCAATTGCCATCACAAAGATCATGTAGCATTAGCCAAACACATCCTTAACCTCTTTACACATATAAATGAATAACCAGGCTACATCAACACAACAAATTATCAAATAATGCATACACTTCAATTTTAAAAGCTATAACAACCAAATCAGACAACAAGATGCAAAGAAATAAGCATAACAAATCCGGGTATCATTGGATTAGTGAAAAAAGAATGTCATTGCCATCATGGATACGTTGCATTAACAAAAACACATTTCTAAACTCTCCTACACATTTAAACAAACACCTTGCATACACCAACAGAACAAACTATTCAACATTGCATATACATCAAAAAGCAACAAGATTTTGCCACAAGAGGAAATCTTTTACTAATACTTACTATCAGGGCCACCCAATTGATTAACTGCCTGCTCGAAGCAACGGTGCAGCTCGGCGGTCCACTTCATCCTCCGCTTCCCCAAACCTTGCATTGCGTTCCCATCCTCCATAGTCTCCATGGAAATTCAACACCCAAATACAAATTTTTGAAGAAAAGCCCAACTCGAAGTGGGAATTTGTTGCGTCGATGGATCGAGGAAAAGGGCAAAAAAAAGTGATCTTTAATTGTAGCGACAAAAAGAGTCGCCATCGAGAGAGAAAGGTAGCGGTGGGAAGCAGGCGACTCTGCTGCCGGCCGTTGGAGGAGAGTTTCTAAAGGAGCACACCTTTTTTCCTAGTAAGCCCACTTTATATCTATTCGGGCTTCCAAGAAAACCCTATAAAGTGGGCTCACCAGGAAAAAATGGTGTGCTCCTTTGGAAACTCCCTCGTACTTCTAAAGGGGCACAACTTTTTTCCCTAGTGAGCCCAGTTAATAACTTCCAAAAATATTAAGTTTACCCTCTAAAAATTTTTCTCATTTTGCCCTTCCTCCTTCTTCCACTCTAAGCCTCCCGCTCCCGCTCCATTCCCATTCGGACTGACAGTCCGAACAGGGCCTCCCCTGTTCGGACTAAGAGTCCGTTCGGACTCTCAGTCCGAACAGGGGAGGCCTTGTTCGGACTGTCAGTCCGAACAGACCAGTTCTGTTCGGACTGACAGTCCGAACATGTCTCCCCTGTTCGGACTGTCAGTCCGGACAGGGGCTTGACCCGATCTGCTACTCCGGACACCTCACCCACTCTAGTTTATCCAATTTAACGTCACTTTACGGACTTATATTAACAGCTAATTATATATTATTACAAAAATATAGTAAAGGAAGCAAAATGATACAATGATAGACTGATACACCGACACAATGATTCACTAATACACCTATACAATAATATATGGATAAACTGATTCATCGATACGCCGATACAATAATACACTACTACACCGATACACCGATACAATGATACACTGATACATAAATATACAGATACAATGATACACTGATACAACGATACAATGATACCCCTGATACACAAATGCAATGATACTCCTGGTATACCGATATAAAGATACAATGATGCATCGATACAATGATACAACGATACAATAACTGATACAATGATATAGTGAAGATTATAAACAAGGTCCCCTACGTATAAAACAAACAAGATCACATACAAATTAAAGAAATAAGATCAAATACAAACGTAGTGTATATATTTCTCGAACAAAAAGCAAATAATAGGATTCATTACAAACAAAAACCATATATTCTACAAATTCTTCAAAATGTTTGAAAAAAATAATTACACCGGCCACTTGAAGTTTCTTACAACATCTATATCAATACACAACTAATATAATCTAATCACTGTCTTCTTGTCTTTCTCGGGGATTGACGTCTGCTTCTGGTTTTAGACATATATGCCGTATCGGGTGCATCAGGAGTGGATTGATCTTGTCTTTATTCCTCTGCTTGCTCTTCTGGTGGTTCTTCTGATTGGTTCTTTTGTATATGTAAGTATGAACTTACAACGTAAAATTTGCTACAAATATTATTTTTTGTCTATTTTTTTTTTACTGCACGATAGTATAATATTAAATTTTAAAGACACTAAAACCGTCTTTTGTAACTTAATCAACCATTAGGACAATACCATCAAACTTCATAATTAACTAATAAATTTTAATACTAACGTTCATGATTATAAAAAATAACTAAATTCGCATATTTTACAATTGGAATTACAATATTAAATTTTCTTAATAATTATAATCTAAATATTAAAAATTAAAATTAACAAAAAAATGCTACAACTAAACTTGCTACCTCATCCCCTCTTCCTCCTTCCAAACCCAATAAAATCACCAAACCCTAATATTTGAAGAGTTGTTTAATCCAAAAATAATAAAAACTAAATTTTAAAATAAATATTACTAAATTTGAAAAACTTACTTAGTAATTGCGGGAAGACGGTGGCGGGACCTCGGCGGCAGCGACGGAGGAAGCTCGGCGGCAGCGACGGCGGCCTGCAGCGACGTGAGGGAGAGTAGCAGGGGTTTAGGAATTGGAGAGAGAGAGAGGGAGATTTGGAAGGAGAAATAAGGAGAGAATAAGGATGGAGAGGATGAGTGGAAGTGGGAGAGGATGAGTGGAAGTTTAGGTTAGGGTTTGGAGGAGAAATGAGGAGAGAAGAGGAAGAAAAGAGGAGATATAGGGGGAAGGGCATTTTGAAAATACAATATGTGCTCACTAAGAAATTTTCCTTTTTAGCAAAAACTTACTGGGCTCACTAGGAAATCTGGGCTCACTAGGAAAAAATTGTGCCCCTTTAGAAGTTCCCGTCGGAGTCTTGCGGTAACTAGAGATAACAAGCGGGTCGGGTAGAGTGTTTCTTTATAGTAAGATCCAACAGGTTTGCTAGGGAAATATTGTCATCTATATTTATATGGGGTATTTACTGGTTTGTCCCTCAAATCTTTATATATCATGATTTTGTCCCCCAAATCTTCATGTTTAGGATTTTGTCCCCCAAATCTCATAAGTTACAACAATTTAGTCATCCTCTCTAACTTTTCCTAACACAGTTAAATTTTTAACTATTTTATCCCTTTTTTCCTCTTCTATTTTCCTCCCCTCTTCTTTTTCTCTCTTTCTCCTCTCTTCCAAGCTTTGAAGGTGCCAGAGGACATTGAAACCTTTCTTTTCTAAGCTTTGAAGGCGCCGGAGGACATTGAAACCTTTCTTTTCTAAGCTTTGAAGGCTAAAAAAGCTAAAAAGAGAAGAGAAGAGGAAGGGAGAAGAAGAAGAAAGGAGGAAAATAGAAGAGGAAAAGAAGGGTAAAATGGTCAAAAATTTAACTGTGTTAGGGAAAGTTAGAGAGGGGGACTAAATTGTTGTAACTTATGAGATTTGGGGGACAAAATCCTAAATATGAAGATTTGAGGGATAAAATCATAATATATAAAGATTTGAGGGACAAACCAGTAAATACCCCTATTTATATTAGATAGTAATGATTTCTTATAGTAATGGTTATTGTTAAGACCTTCGAGGTAATCAAAAGTAAGCAAAATTTTATGTGGAAGTTAAACATAATATAATAATCAAAATTTGTTTTCATTCTTCATATGTAAATCCTACACATATCAACTTTTTTAATTCAGAATTATGTATTGTTCTAGTATTTTTTAAATCTAGAATCTTCATACATACTAAATATTTGTTTTGCTTGAATAATATATGGCTGAATCCTCTATAGTTACCGCAGCATCATATTTGAGAGTACCTAGCATGCCACCAGCTGTGCTTATTTGAGTTTGTTGCCACCAGCAGTGCTTATTTGAGTTTGTTGTGATTGATGAGGAGATGTGTATTTTCAAGATGTCTTCTTAAAGTGCCCAATTTTATAATTATTAGGAAAAGAGAAAAATTAGAACATAATTTGAATTTAGCCTTTCTAAGCTATTTTAAAAAAATTCTCAAAAGAATTCAAATGTAAGATCTTATAATTCTAGTTGTTATTCTATTAGAAGTTGAAGGAATAGTAGGCTATTCAAGAGATATATTAAAACCTATTATTAGTGAATCATGTTTATAATTTGATAATTCTGGTTATTGCATGAATATATAGAATGTTAAGTATTTCAATAGAGGTTCATGGAAAACTTCCAACTTTTCTTGAGTTAAACTAACATTAAAAATTGATGATGATGGTTGCTATAACTAGCAGATGAGGGTTGTGCACCAGTTTTAATATTAAAATTATGAAAACTAAATTATCAAATAAAAATGAAAAGATATTGTATCTCAGAGTCTCGTAAGTTAAAACTGATAATAAGACCTGTCTGTGAAAGTAGATTAACTGGATGGAGATCACTGAAAGGTTGGGAACTTAACAAGTCGAGAATCTTGAATACTAGAGAGTGTTCAAGAGACTTTGAGAAGGTAAAATAGAGAGTGTTGGATAAATTATGAAAGAAAATAAAAGGGATAGAGGTAATTTTTAACCCAAAAGGGCCAAAGTAAAAATAATTCCTAGAAAATCTGCAACATCTACAATATCTATTGGTGTTCGTAGCAAAAATTTTGCTTCCTTCCATTGAATACAACTTAGATTACAACGAAAGTGAACAAGAAAAAAACAAACGAGAGGATTTATAATCTATCGCTCTCTTTTACAATGAAAAAGTGGGTTCTCGCAGCAATGAGATCTATTGAATAGCTCCTTTGGACGATCTGACGTCGCTGATCTTCTTGCTTGGCGAAAATAACGGTCGACTCAATCTTTCTCTGCTGATCTTGATTTATTCAAGACTCTCACGAGTAATTTGAACTTCTTTTATGCTTCAAAAAAAGATCCCTAGAGCTTCCTCAAAGGGGTATTTATAGCCTTGGACCAATATGAGAGTTCCTATCTAAATAAAATTTGTATTCATCAAGGATTCCAATCAAATATTTTAGTTTTGATTTAAATCTCTTGATTTAGAGTTCTGATTAGACTCAACTTGGGTATTTAGATAAGCCCAAATCTCAATGTCAATCACTTTATGATTTTTGTTATCTGCTCACGTGGAGCTAATCTCATCAGAACGCGGAGCTAAGAAACCAGAACGCGGAGCTATTAATTAGCTCCGCGTTTTACTCAAACGCGAGACTAAAATAGCCAAACGCGAAGTTATAGAATTAGCTCCGCGTTCTATTGTGGAAAAATCCCTTTAACTTGGAAATTTTTACTACCAATAGAACCCCCTCCAAAGTTTTCCAAATGGGTTAGAACTTAGCAAATTTTAAAATACTTTGGATCTTCAAACTAAAATGCGGAGTTAAAATATCCAACTACCTTCGCGTTTTGTTTAACACGCAAAGCTAATAGCTTCGCGTTTTTGCTTTGTAACTGCTCCGATTCTCGCGCCGAATACCAAGGGGCGGGTTTTTTTCATTTAAATAGTCTCTTTCTCTTCTTCCTCACTCATTTGAGAATTCAAGAACTCAAGAACTCTGGCGATCTAAACCCTAGCAACCGACCGGATTTTCACCTATTTTCGTCGATTTTCTCCAAGATTTCAAACCCAATGGCACCCAAGAAGATCGTGACTTCCTCTCGTGCCTCCTCACCATCAGTGGCAGGCACTAGCAGCAGCGGCAGCGGCCGAGGCAGTGGCCACAGTGGCAAGCTAGTCCATGCCGCGCCCATTGGAGGTAAAAATCTCAACTTTTGGACTCTTTAGAGCGACTTTGGGATGATTTGGCTTGGTTTTAACTGACCAATCGCTCTTTTTACTGGCGAGATCGTCGTTTTCTAGCTGTATGGCTTGGAGAAGAAGAAAGGTCTCTGGTCTTCTTCTACGCGAAGCTATCGCGTTATTTTCGCGTTTAGAAAATGCGAGGCTATTTTTACTAGCTGTCGCGTTTCAACGCGAGGCTATGAACATTAGCTTCGCGTTTGTAAATGCGAGGCTATTAACTTTAGCTTCGCATTTGTAAACGCGAGGCCATTAACTTTAGCTTCGCGTTTGTAAACGCGAGGCTATTAGCTTCGCGTTTTACATATTACCGCGAAGTTACCTTTTAGCTTCGCGTTTTACAAAAATGCGAGGCTATCTCCTTAGTTTCGCGCGGAATTATTTTTAGCTCCGCGTTTCTATACTTAGAAGATTTTCTAAATTTTGTAAAACTTTTTCTAACTCTTGATTCTTCTTTTGCAGTGGGGTATTCGGTGAACGCCCTCCCCCATAGACACTACTTTGGATTCGTTGGGGGTGCGGACCCGACGGCCCAGTTTTGATTTACTACTGATCTCCCGACTTACAAGCCAGGCTTGAGGGAATGCAGGAAGAAGTTGATCAGATACCACACTGCTACCGTAAGGGAGATCATCACCGATGTAGCCTTCGAGGCCACCAACCGAGAAGTGTTGGAGAAGCCCATATTTCTCTTTGGAGATATAATGGGGCACTCATACCAGATTTTCTTTGAAGAGGAGTGCATATGGCTCTACCAGTCTGGTAACTTGCTGATGTTTCTACCCAGCATGGAGCACAGCTATCTCCCGGTCTATCTTCAAAGGCTAGCCATGCACCATGAGTTGGGGTGGGGGCTAAGCCAGGAGTATGACTGCGTCCCTACGGGCAAGTTGGGCACACATGGAGCTTACCAAGATGGTTCCATGAGATGCATTACCGGATTGCTTTCAGGTAGAATCACCAAGGAGCACCCGATAGGGGAGGTTCCAACTCGCGAACGAACTTTTCTAAGTGAGTTCATGGCGCAAGGAGGCCAATACCTAGCCAACGACCTCAGGATGCCTGGCTGGTTTATTCTTCTAGCAATATGTGGTGGGCTCACCTAGACCAATACATGATGGATTCCCATGAACCAATTCTGAGGGAGATTGGCTTATACAGAGCCATAAAAAATGTTCAATTTGGGATTTTCCAGAGCTCCTACCATTTCTTCAGTCTCCTGGATATGTACAACCCCGAGACTGGCACTTTCTTTACACCAATGGGTGAGCTGGGACTTGCTCTCCACGAGATATTTGAGGTGTCTGGGTTGTCAATGGGCGAAGTCCCTTATGAAGAGTACATCCCTACTACCGAGTAGCTGAATATGCTGAAAGCGAGGGATGAGCGCGTCTACGCCACTTACTGGGAGATGATGTGCTATTACCGCATCTGCGCCAACATGGAAGGTGTGCATAATCAGGGTATCGGTCACAAGAAGTGGGCCGATTACCTTTTTGCAAACCTGAACTCCAAAGAGAGTTCAGCAAGAGTTCACGGCCACACTCCTATTGATGTCAAGGAGATCGATTGCCGCATTGCCAAAACACGTGCCATATTCTATACCACTGAATCCAACGAAAGTGGACTCAATCCTGGCACCGTCTTTAAGAGCTTTCACTACCAAGCTCAGTTCTCAGTGTCCAATAGAGGTCTTATTGCTGGGTTTCTGATACTATGGTTAAAAAAATGCGTTGTGTCGTCACTGCCAAAAGAGGCGATTGCAATGAACGTGGTACACCCAGCAGTTCTTCTTGCATACAGCCGACCTTTTGGGCTCCTCCCGCCATGGTGAGCAACCTGCAGAGTGGACTACGAGCACTCTGTAATAGCTTCATTCTCGCTGACAAGGGGAAGGGGAAAGGAAAAGGCAAGTAGAAGGAGGCTGCTAAGGCAAAGACTCCGAACCCTAGGGTGGAGATGCCTTATACTTATTTAATGGCGTGGCTTGTTATGCACTGCCCCTCTTTGATGAGTGCGGCTGAACACCCCTCAGCTGACAAGCCATTGCTTGTGGAGCTATACGAATGCTCCTCATGGAAGAGTCACTACATGTCTCGAATCCGGAAGACACTCCGCCAACACCAGAATTACGAGATCTTCCGGTGCTTCCCCGACTTTCCCGGTGGAGAATACGGATCGAAATTCAAGGATAACTCAGGAGCAGACAATTACACCGTCTTATCCTCAGGAGCTTTCTGGTGGCTCCTTTATAACCGACCAGGGTACTTGGTGTATCACCAAGACACCATGTGTTACATCGAACCATACACCCCGAGCCGCTTCGCTCATCAGTTTGGGTACTCTCAACTCTATGTGGGTAACCCAAACAAGAAGCTGGTCTATAAGGGGAATTTGTATGAAGGTGCCCGCAGCTGATTCCACTTTATAGCTGGTGGAACTGGGCTGAATTCGTCTTGCCTCAGAAGTCGCCAGAACTGAGTGTGACCCTTAACTTCTGCACGTGGTACAGTATCGCCAACGCTGACGTGCTCAACTTCTCCATCAACGAAAGTTGTTGTAAGGAGATAGAAGTTTTTTACTCTAGCCGCAATGGGGCTAAAAGAGTGAGGGTGAAAGGAATGGACAGCGGCCGATCCATCGGATGTTGGCAACTCTGATGGAGATGACGACGATGGTGATGATGATGACGTTGACATTGGAATTGCTTCCCAACCTGTAGTCACTCGTTCCTGGAGTCCAACCGTCAAACGCCGCGGACCCCCGAGGGAAGGGCCAGCCAAGAAGAAGAAGAACTTGGCCCTGGGGACCCTAGTAGTCCCTCAAGAGGCAGCTGTCCAATTTGCTACGGACTTGCTCACGTCAACTCTGCCTCCGGCGCCGACAGAGGAGAGCAGACCTACAAAGCCCCTAGCGCTACTGAGGTCCCGGTTCCCCCAACCGTAGAATCCGTCGAACATACCGCGACGCAACCTCTAGGCAGCGAGGCTGGTGTGCTTCTAGAGGCGGCCACGGCTCCTCCTTCAAGTCCCACCACTGGACTTGTATCTCCCGGTATGATTCCCTTAAACTCTATATTCTATTTCTTGTTTCTTTTTCTATATTATATGTAACAGTCCCTGTTTGTTTTCTGAGATGCAGGTGGTCAACTCCACTCTCCCACGCACTCAACTACCAGGGTGGAGTCCGAGGAGCTGGTAGACTGCTCCGAAACTATGGGATCGGTGAGCGGATTGGGTAGTTCTGTGAACGAGTTTGACCCAGACTACTTCACTCCAGGCCCATGTTCAATTCCTTCATTGACTCCTCCCGTTGATGAATTAGGGAGTGATGATAAAATTGATGCTGTCGTGCCCCGAGATGCTCCCCTGTCCCTGAGTCTACCATCTCCAACACCAACGGTCTGCACTGAGAAAACCTTTCCAGTGGTTGTTGGTGTGCCCTCTGCTCCTCAGCCAGCGGTACTAACGCCCTCTACTATTGTGGCTGCTGAGACACTGGTGACTCCTCCTGCTCTAAGTCATTTGCCAACAGGAGACGAAGAGAATTTGAAGTTCTCGTTCGAAGCCACTTCTGCCACAGGAGGAGCTTCGGATGAAGACACTCCTTCATCTACCCCTGTTGGTGGTGCTGCTCGAATGACTTGTACCAGCGATAATTCGCCTCGGATTCTCAGTTCTGCCAAGTCTTTACTGGCTCTACTGGCCCCTCATATCATGAATCTGGTACAGGGACAGGCTTCGTCTTCCTCGACTTCGATAGAAGCCACTCCTCTCCCGACGACATCTTCCTTAGCACTGCGTGCTCTAAACACAGACACCGTGGACCCTCTTGAAGAATTCATCAACCATAGTGTTAATGACTTCATGCAGCTGTTAAGGAGATATATTGGGATGATCCTGGATGGAAGAGATTTTCTCAATCTCGGACGCCCAATGTTGTCTAGTTATCTAGACAATATTGAAAGGATTGGAGGACGTGACCGAGCAACTTCTTATCGGGCCCATTTAGAAGCTTTAGAAGAGCAGGTGAATACGCTAAACACAGTTCGCTAAGCGGATGTGGAAGCGATCACCGAGAAGGAACTAGCGCGGCTACGAGCAGAGCTAACAGCTCGTCAGGAGGAGCTAAGGCGCCGAGAGAAAGACTAGTCTCAAGAGTTGGCAGAACTACGAGTCAGTCAGGAGTCGATTGTCAGGGGGTTGGAGATGGTGAATTTCGAGATCGAGGGGAGCCAGGCAGCCATCCTGAGAGCCAAAGAGACTATCTCTAAGGCTGAGGCTATTTTAGAAACCAGCAAGTCTTGGCTAGGGGAGTCCGTCAGGAGACAGGAAGAGCTGGTCCTTCAACAAGGACAGCTCGAGCAGGAGGGCATAATAAGGAGCTGTGCTATTGAAGAGTCTCGTCAGCAGTTGACCCAGCAACTCGCAATAAATGACGATAATTTACGCCGGCAAGCTCAACACTCCGTGGAGAAGACTCGTCATCGAGTTATTGATGAGACGACGAATAAGTTGGGCTTTTGGGAGAGCCATAACTCCCTTTTATTTATTTATTTTTATTCTTTGTAATAAGAAGAACTCAACAATTATTTGGATTCTTTTACTTATTTCATTCTTTTTGTAACTTATTCTTTTGATTTATGAATAAAGATAATGCTTTTGATTCTTTTATCTGTTAGCTAAACTTATTTCACTCTATAGACACAAATATAGCAGGAGGTGGCCATACAGAGCAAGACTTTGGAAGACGTATGCACTGAGGTAGTACAACATTTTATTGTTGATGAGGATGAGCTACGTCATCAAGTCACTGTCGCTGCTGAAGAAGCTCATTTCAAGATCCTGCAGGAAGCAGAAGAGGGATTGAGAACTCTGATAGACTATTGATATCTCCCATTTATATCTCTCTTTTCTTTCCTTTTTTGTATATACTTTATATTTCTCATTTGTTAAAGGAAAAACAATACTTTCGCCTTTTAATCTTACCACGTTATTTTCAATTCTTGTGACATATGGTATAGGATGATAACATGGATTGATGCTTGTTATATTCTGAAAACAATATTGTGGGGACCAAATTTGGTGAATGGATGTTCATGTAGTTTAATGAAAGGCTTTTATTTTGGAATTGGTGGGTGAGTTCATGGAAATAAAACTTGCTAGGGGTGTGGAGATACCTTAGCAAGCTAAGTGTCTTAATTATAATGTAAGTATGAAGGGGACTAGTTTATGAAGTGACTTGTTAGGTTGACAAATAGAGCCAATGATTATTTTTGAATTGTGGGTGACTCGCCTGGCTGATAGATAGAGCCCATGACAAGTCTGGCTGACAGACAGAGCCGGTGGTTATTTTAGGATCTAGAAACCATGGGCAGAGGTGTTCAGAAAATATACTCATGTGGTCTCGGCAGAGGTGTTTATAAAATGTACCGAGGTGACCGGATTTGGATCAGAAAACCATGGGAAAAGGTGTTCAGAAAACGTACCTATGGGGTCTCAGTAGAGGCGTTTAGAAAACATACTGAGATGACCGGATCAGGGTCGAAAGAACCATGGACAGAGATGTTCAGAAAACATATCCATGGGGTCTTGATAGAGGTGTTTAGAAAACGTACCAAGATGATCGGGTTAGGGTTAGAAAACTATGGGCAGAGCTATTCAGAAAACGTACCCATGGGGTCTTAGTAGAGATGTTCAGAAATATACTGAGGTGACTGGATAAAGATCAGAAAACTATAGACAGAGATATTCAGAAAACGTACCCATGGGGTCTCAGCAGAGATGTTTAGAAAATATACTGAGGTGACCGGGTGAGGGTCAAAAAATCATGGGCAGAGGTGTTTAGAAAACATACCCATGAGGTCTCAGCAGAGGTGTTCAGAAAATGTACTGAAGTGACCGGGTGAGGGTCGAAGGACCATGGGCAAATGTGTACTGTTAAACATACCCATAGGATTTTGGCAAAGCTATACTGCTAAACATACGAAGATGATCAGGTGAGGGTCGAAGGAAATTGTTTGTTGTAGTGTGTGTGATGGTTCAAATCTCGATATTAGAGGAAAGAGCTTAACTTGACAGATTTATTTGTATTTTGGTGAGATAGTTTGAATCTCGCTGTCAGAGATAAGGGCATGACATGATAGATTTAGTGGTTTTGAGACAAGATGATTCGAGTCTCGTTGTCGGAGGTAAGAACTTAACATGACATATTTGATTGTTTTAAGATGATATGGGTGAGATGGGTGACATGACTTGAATCTTACTATTAGAGATAAGAGCTTAACATGATAAGTTTACGAGATTTCTAGCAAACCTTCAACTATCAATGGATTTGACATGGTGAGGTGACCGGGTGAGGGTTGAAAAACCATGGGTAAAGGTGTTCAGAAAATGTACCCATAGGGTCTCAATAGAAGTGCTTAGAAAACATACTAATATGACCGAGTGAGGGTCGAAAAACAATGGACAAAGGTGTTCAGAAAACATACTAAGTGACCAGTTGAGAGTTGAAGGACTATGGGCAGAGGTGTATTGTTAAACGTACCCATGGGGTTTTGACTTTTAAACATACAAAGATGACCGGGTGAGGGTCAAAGAAAATTGTTTATTGTAGTGTGTGTGATGGGTCAAATCTCGCTATCAGAGATAAGAACTTAACTTGATAGATTTGTCTGTATTTGGGTGAGATGGTTTGAATCTCACTGTCAGAGGTAAGGGCTTAATATGACAAATTTGGTAGTTTTGAGACGAGATGATTCGAGTCTCACTGTCAAAGATAAGAGTTTAACATGAAAGATTTTATTGTTTTGAGATAATTTGGGTGAGATTGTTTGAATCTCGCTGTCAGAGGTAAAATCTTAACATGACAGGTTTACAATATTTCTAGCAAATTCCAACTATCAACGAATTTGATATAAATTTACCAATCGCCATTTGTGTTGGGCTAGCCATATTATTTTTCTCAGCATGATGAGTTGTCGAAAGTTTTATTCGGGCGTAAATGTCAAATGTTCCTTCTTCTCTTTGTCTTTTTGGCATTGAGTTATTTCTACCGCCAGTATGATAAGATTGGTTGAGGATTTTAGTTTACTTTTGCCCTTTGCCTTGAGAGCGCTGGGCTATTTGCACATTATTTCTTATCATAATAGGTTGGCAAGGACTTCAATCTCCTCTCCTCTTTGCTTTTGAAGTATTAGGTTATTCATATTTTTTACCTCAGCATGATGGGTTGGCTAGGATTTGAATTCCTTTCCCTTTACTTTTGAAGCATTAGGTTATGATATATCCTTATAGGATAGTGTTGTAACAGATTTGTCATGAGAATTTTAGAAAACTCCTACCTATCAACAGATTTGATGTGTTTTTACCAATCTCCATTTGCGGTTGGCTAGCCATACTATTCCCCTCAATATGATGAGTTGTCGAGGGTTTTGTTTGGGCTTAAATGTTAAATGTTCCCTCTTTCCTTTACCTTTTTGGGATTAGGCGATTGGTTTTATATTCTTACCCCCAGTATGATAGGGTTGACGAGAAATTTTAGATTTCTTTTCCCATTGTTTTTAATAGCATAGAGTGGTTGACTCACTAGCCTTCCATTTCATTTTTTTCGAAGGTGGCTATATGTAGTATATCTTCAAGAACTTGTTGTTAATAAGCATCATCTTCCTGTCACTATCTTAATTGATCAGACGACAGGCTCCGTTTGAGTAGACAGTCTCTAGTACAAATTGTCCTTCTCACTTGGGTTCGAATTTCCCCTTAGTCTTGTGGATCATGATCATTGGTCTTTTGACAGCCCAGACCAAGTCTCCCTCTTTGAAAGTTCTTCATTTAACTTTCTTGTTAAATGCTCTCGAAATGTACGCTTGGTATAACTCAATTTGTTATCTCGCATTTAGTCACTCCCCGTCCAAGGCTTCTAATTATCGGAGCCGTTTTTGATATTTTTCTTCAGTCATCATCTTCATAGCCAGTGCTACTCGTAGAGATGGGATTTGAATTTCTAGGGGTAATACGGCTTTGCAGCCATATACTAAAGAAAAAGGCGTAGCTTTGGTCGGAGTTTGTACTGTAATATAGTAAGCCTATAGACACTCGCCTAACTTTTCATTCCAATCACACCGACTTGAAGAAACAAATTTTTGAAGGAGCTTTACAATTGTCTTGTTGAAGAATTCGGCTAAGCTATTGGCTATTGGATTATGGGGCGTCGACGCCACATCTTGAATTTTGAATTTGCTGCAGAACCGCACAAAGCCCTAACTAATAAATTGAGGTCCATTATTATAGATGATTCGTCGGGGCAAGCCAAAATGATAAATTACATGGTGTTTGATAAACTTCACCACATCCGTTGTCTTTACTTCCCTCATGGGGACAACTTCTGCCCACTTGGAGAAATAGTCAGTTATTTCCAATATGAATCGATGTCCTTTGGAGGATGACAGAGTAATTGGCCTGACAACATCCATACCCCACGTCTCAACAAGCCAATTGGAAGTTGACGTGTGCAAGTACTCTAGAGGTTGGTGTATGAAATTGGCATCTACCTGATAGGCATGGCAATGCTTTGTATATGCCACTATGTCTGTAATCATCTTGGGTCAGAAGTATCACAATCTCCTAATACGGTCCCAGAGTTTTAGTCCCGGCTGATGGGCTCTGCAGGTCCCGTCATAGATTTTCTTAACCACATTTTGAGCTTCACTTTTTGATAAGCAACGAAGTAGGATGCCGTCATGAGACCTCCGATAAAGAGTTTGCAGCATGGCATTGTAATAAAATTTGGTAGATTTGTTTCTTATGGAAGTGGCTTCTTTAGGGTCCTCCGGGAGGATGTCATGTAATGCATAGTCCACAAGCGGAAACGCCAATCTCATGGCTTGAATTTTATTCCAACTTGGTTCACTTCGTCTACTTCCATCATTGTGTCCAGATGCAGAAGTTCACGGCTTCCGATAGTGTTCGTTGCAAAAGTTTCTTCACTTCCTTCCATTGAACACATCTTAGATTACAACGGAAGTGAACAAGATATATAAAGAGAACAAACGAGAGGATTTTATACTTCAATCTCTCTCTTTTACAATATTGTGGGATCTATGGCGATGGGATCTATAGTAGTTCCTTTGGACGATCGGTACGTTGAAATCTTCTCTCTTGAAGATATCGGCCGACTATAGACGATCTTCTCTGGTTTTGATTTGTTCAAGGCTCTCTCGCGTAACTCGAACTTCTCAAGAACTCCAGAAAGAAGATGGTGATTTTCTCTGATCTTCACGAACTCAAGGCTCTGTGCGT
The DNA here is from genome assembly GCA_036321105.1 of Dracaena cambodiana. Classification (NCBI taxonomy): domain Eukaryota; kingdom Viridiplantae; phylum Streptophyta; class Magnoliopsida; order Asparagales; family Asparagaceae; genus Dracaena; species Dracaena cambodiana. The sequence goes on along the minus strand of JAYEPQ010000001.1, from coordinate 4,368,473 downwards.
AACTTGAATTCTCCAAGATTTTAGAAAAATATCTTAATTGCCGAAAAGAAGATGATCAGCAGAGGCTTCAAGGCTCTCTCGCGTACTTGAATTGCCAAAGGATCGATAGAAGACTTCAGATGCCCAAAAGAAGACCCCTAGGGTTTCACCGAGAAGGTATTTATAGCTCCAGGTTAATGCAAGAGTTTCTATCTAAATAGAACTCGCATTCATCAAGGATTCCAATCAAATATCTTAGTTTTGATGGAATTCTGATTAGACTTGATTCGGGTATTTGGATAAGCCCAAAATCATAATCTCAATCAATTTGAGATTCTGGTTATCTGCTTACGCGGAGCTTTAATCGCATCAAAACGCGGCGCTAAATAACCAAAATGCGGAGCTAACGCGGAGCTATTGATCATCTCCGCGTTTCACTCAAACGCGAGGCTAATACAAGCCAAACTGCGGAATCAACGCGGAGCTATTAGACATCTCCGCGTTTTATTCAAACGCAGGGTTAATGTAACCAAACGCGGGGCTATTGAATTAACTCCGTGTTCTGTTGTGGAAAATCCTTTTAACTTAGAAATTTTCACTGCCAACAGAACCCCCTCCAAAGTTTTCAAAATGGCTTCGAACTAAGTAGATTTTGAAATACTTTGGATCTTCAAACTGAAAACGCGGAGTTAGAATACCAAGTCTATCTCGCGTTATGCTCACTTACGCGGAGCTAATCAGCTTCACTTCGTCTTCAGTGAAATGAGGAATTATGTCATTAATTACCCCGAGTTTCCACGCCGAATACCAAGCGACGGAAATTCTGTTTAAATAGAGCTCCCGGCTCATCTTCTTCTTCATCTCATCCGAAGAATTTCTGAGAACTCGAATGATCTTCAACTGATCTTCGTTCAATTCTCCATAGATTTTCATCATTAGGATGTCTCTCCAGAGGAGTTTGGCTTTTCGCAAGTTGGCCGGCGTTAATGGCAGCAGCCGTGAAGGTAAACGCAACAGCGCACCAGTCTATGCAGCGTCTTCTGAAGGTAAAAACCTCATCTCTTGGTTTTCTAAGAACCATTCTTAGATATTTTGGCTTGGTTTATACTGGATGATTGCTTATCTTGTCGGCGAGATCGCCATTTTATTGTGTTGTCCCTGCGCTTGAAATGCGGGGCTTTACTAGTAGTCTCAATGAATCCGCGAGGCTATCTTTGATTAGCAGTCGCGAGGCTATCTTTGATTAGCAGTTGCGATGAATCCGCGAGGCTATCTTTGATTAGCAGTCGCGATGAATTGCGAAGCTATCTTTAATTAGCAGTCGCGATGAATTGCGAGGCTATCTTTGATTAGCAGTCGCGATGAATTGCGAGGCTATCTTTGATTAGCAGTCGCGATGAATTGCGAGGCTATCTTTGATTAGCAGTCGCGATGAATTGCGAGGCTATCTTTGATTAGCAGTCGCGAAGCTTATGAAAGAGAAGGAAACATCAGAGAGAAACTTTGGCCCTCCTTTACGCGAAGTTATCGCATCCACCCCTGCGTCCAAAGCGCGAGGCTATTTCTTCAACTGTGCGCGGAGTTAATTTAGCTCCGCGTTTTCACTCTTTTGGAAACTCTGTTCCTTTTGCAGTAAGTCCAGTCCTTTCTGAAGAGGAATGTATGCGGGTCCATCGATCTTCATCAAAAGTAACTCTAAGGAAGTCAGAAGCATATGCTTTACAACATAGTTGCAGGTTTCAAGCTCTGGCTCCGAGATATAAACTCCTGAAGGGGCTGTAAATAAGGAGCTGCAGCACTTGCAGTGCAGAATTGCAGCACTTGCAGTTCAGAATTGCAATACTTGCAGTTCAGCTTGTGCTTCGTTTCGGATGACAGATCCTAGTTGACATTTGCAGAGGAGATCTTTTGCATGTGAACCAGGGAACTGAGCTTCAACACCCTGTAGAGAAGTCTGGAATTCTTTTGCATGTGAACCAGGAAACTGAGCTTCAACACCCCGTAGAGAAGTCTTACTGTTCAGTTATTGATAAATTGATCATGTAAAAGCTTTTGAGAGAGCTATAACTCCCTCTTTGTAATCTCTTCTTTTATGAATAAAGAGCAAATTATTTTTCTCTCTATCTGTTAGCTTCAAGAATTTTGCTTGCTCAACAAACAGATGGTCAATAATTTTGGTAAAATAGTCTAAGGCACTTCTACGTAACTTAGACTGATAATACCCAAATGATCGGATAAAGATCGCCTTAACTTAGATGGAAGCGCCTAATTGCACTCGTCAAAAATCTAAGTTTTTCCATGAAAACGCGAAGCTAAGGCACAGGCTATCCTCGCGTTTTGTATAGTTGCGCGGAGTTAAACAACTTTGCATTTCCATAATCGCGCGAGGCTAATAGCTTCGCGTGTTGGAGAGTAACTGACCAGTCACTTTCTCCGAAATTCGCACCGAATTCCAAGAGGCGGTTCCTTTCATTTAAAAGAAATCTCTATTTCTTATCCTTCTCACCCTATTTGAGAATTTTCCAGAAACTTAGAGATTCAGGCGATCAGAGTTCAGACGACCCGATCTTCTTCCGACCGAGTTTCTCCAGATTTTCAGTCGATTTTTCTCAGCAATGGCACCCAAGACTCATGCTACTTCTCGAGCGGCTCCGTCATCGGCGACTGGCGCAAGCAGTGGTGGCGGTGGCCAAGGCAGCGACGCGCCAGCCCACATTTCGCCTATCGGGGTAAGAATCTCTCCATCGAGACTCTTTAGAACATTTCTAGAGTGATTTGGCTTAATTTTAACTGATCAATCAACTATTTTACCGGCGAGATCGCCGTACTCTTGCCGTAAGGCTTGGAGAAGAAGAAAAGTTTCCGACTACCTTCTTACGCGAAGTTATCGCGTCATCCTCGCGTTTAAAGCGCGAGGCTATTTTAAGTAGCAGTCGCGCTGAAACGCGAGGATATTTTAAGTAGCAGTCGCGCTAAAAACGCGAGGCTATTTTGAGTAGCAGTCGCGCTGAAACGCGAGGCTATTTTGAGTAGCAGTCGCGCTGAAACGCGAGGCTATTTTGAGTAGCAGTCGCGCTAAAATGCGAGGCTATTTTAAGTAGCAGTCGCGCTAAAAACGCGAGGCTTATTTTGACTTCTGTGCGGTCTAATCTTTAGCTTCACGCGACACTATTCTTAGCTTCGCGCGTTCTAATTTTTAGCTTCGCGCGTCCATACTTAGAGAATTTTTCTGTCTTATAGAAACTTCTCTTACTCTAGTATTTTTTTGTGCAGTAGGGTATTCGATGGAATCTCTTCCCCACAAGAACTACTTCGGCTTTGCTGGGGGTTCTGATCCCTCAGGCCAATTCCGTTTCACTACCATCCTGCCCTCGTACAAGCCAGACCCGAAGGATCGCAAGGAGAAGTTGATCAAGTATCATCCCACCACTGCGCGAGAAATGATAACTGATGCTGCTTTTGAAAATGTGAATAGAGAGGTGATGGAGAAACCCGCCTTCCTCTTTGGAGACCAGATGGATCAATCAGATGAGATCCTTTCTGAAGAGGAGCGCATTTGGTTATATAACTCAGGCGAAATGCTGATGTTTCTGCCTAGAATGGATCGTAGCTATCCTCTGGTCTATCTTCAGAGGCTGGCAATACCTCGGGAATTAAAATGGGGACTGACTCAAGAGCAAGATGGCGTCCCAACAGGCAAATTTGGTGCAAAAGGAGTTTATCAACATGGTTCCCCCAGATGCATTACTGGCTTGCTTCCAGGCCGATTTGGCAAGGAGCTTCCAATAGGAGAAGTCCCATCTCGTGCCTGAACTTTCTTAAGTGAGTTTCTGGCGAAGGATGGTCAGTACCCGGCTAGCGACTTCAGGATGCCTGGCTGGGTTCATTCTTCTAACAATATGTGGTGGGCACGCCTTGTTCAGTACATGCTGGATTCCCACGAACCCATTTTAAAGGATATTGGCTTGTATAAAGCTATTAGGAATGTCCAATTCGGTTTTTCCCAGAGTGCTTATCACTTTTACTGCCTCTTGGAGATGTATAACCCTGAGACCTGTTCTTTCTTTACACCAGTGGGTGAGCTAGGGTTCGCTCTCCCCGAGATGTTTGAGGTTTCCGGGCTTTCCATAGGTGAAATCCCCTATGAAGAGTATATCCCCACTACCAATGAGCTGAACATGCTACTGGCGAGGGATGAGCGCATCCATGCCACGTACTGGGAGATGATGTGCCATTATCATATTTGCGCTGACTTGACGGGTGCGCGTAACCACGGTATCGGTCATAAGAAATGGGCCGAATACCTTTTTGCCAAGTTGAATTCTAAGGATAGTTCAACGACTATCCATGGTCATCCACCTGTCTATGGCTCAGAGATTGATCACCGCATTGCTAAGGGCTGCCATCTATTATATTATACCACTGAATCCAATGAGAATGGATACGGTCCTGGTACTTCATTCAAGAGTTACCACTATCAAGCCCAGTTTCCGATTTCCAACAGAGGTCTCATTGCCGGGTTTCTGATGCTGTGGCTGAAGAGATGCGTCGTGCCATCGTTACCCAAGGAAGCAATCGCAATGACCGTGGTATATCCGGCGGTTCTTCTTGCATATGGCCGACCCCTTGGACTCCTTCCCGCTATGGTATGCAATTTGCAGTATGGACTGAGGGTGTTCTGTTGTGATTTCCTCCCCACTATTAAGGTCAAAGGGAAAGGAAAGGGCAAGTCGAAAGAGACTGCCCAGCCAAAAACTCCAAACCCTAGGGTGGAGATGCCCTACACCTATTTGATGGCGTGGCTCGTCTTGCACTGTCTCTCTTTAATAAGTGCACCAGAGCGTCGTTCAGGAGAAAAGTGCTTCTTTGTAGAACTGTATGAACGCTCTTCATGGAAGCAGAATTATATGTCCCAGATTCGGAAGACTCTTCGTAGCTTTCAAAATTATGAGATCTTCAGATGTTTCCCCGACTTCCCTGACGGAAGATATGGGATGAAGCTGAAGGATGCCGTGGGAGCAGATAAGTTCACTACTTTATCTGCAGGAGCGTTCTGGTGGCTTCTCAACATCCGTCCCGGACACTTGGTGTATCGTCAAGATCTCAGGTGTCAGATCGAGCCATATATTCTGAGTCGCTTTGCTCGCCAGTTTGGATACTCTCAACTCTATGTGGGTAATCCAAATAAAGATCTTGCTCACGAGGGAGATTTGTATGAAGGTGCCCGTGGCTGGTTCTATTTTGCAGCGGGCGAGACCGAGGCTGAATTCTCCTTGCCCCAGAAGGTGCCAGAATTGGCCATGACCCTCAGTTTCTGCAATTGGTTTAATATTGCGAATACTGACGTGCCCGGCTTCTCTCTCAATCGGAGTTGTTGCAAAGAGATTGAAGCCCTCTATATTAGCCGCCAGGGTGCTTCTAGGGTAAGAATAAAAGGAATGGAAGAATTCCTTGGCGCTGCGGCTGAGCCTTCGGATGTCAGCGAATCAGATGATGATGCCGGTGATGATGACGACAATACTGGTGCTGGTGGAGCTCCTCAGCTTGTTGTCAGTCGTCCCCTGAGTCCAACTCTCAAACGCCGCGGCACTTTACAGAAAAGGCCGTGTAAGAAGCAAAAACTGGCACAGGAAACTTTGATAGCCCCCCAAGAAGTGGCTATCAAACTTGCTTCTGACTTGTTGGCTTCAGCTGTACCCCCAGTGTTGGCAAGGGATGATGAGCCTACTAAAGCTCCAAGCATTGCTGAGGTTTCGGCTCCTTCGGCCGTAGAACCTGTGGCAGAACCTGGAGTGCAACTAACGGGTAGTGAGACGGGTACATTGCTGGACACGACAATGGCACCCCCTTCAAGTCCGACAACTGGACTTGTATCGCCTGGTATGGCCCTTAATATTTTATCTTTTGCCCATTATTATTTAACACAACACTGCTTTTCTGGTCTTCTGACATGCAGGTGTCAACTTCTCTCGCCAATGCACTCGACTACCCAAGTAGAGTCTGACGATAGAATGGACCATTCTGGCTCCATTGGTGGTGTGGGTAGCTCTGCTGGTGAGTTTGCGGCTGATTATTCCACACCGGCTCCTGCCTCTGTTTCCTCTTCAATTCCCCCAATTGACGAATTGGGAAGTGACGAGAGAACTGAGATTATTATCGCAGCTGCTGCTAATGAGGCTACACCTTCTCTTAGCATGCCATCTCCAACGCCAGTCTGTTCCACTGAGACATTTCCAACAGTCGTTGGCGTGCCTTCTAAGTCAGCGATTTTAACGTCGTCTGTTGTCGTGGCTGCTGAGATACCTGCAACTCTTCCGACTTCAAACCTTCCAGCAAGGGAGGAGAATAATTTGAAATTCTCGTTCGAAGATGCTTCTCCCACCGGAGGAGCTTCAGGCGAAGTGATCCCATCTTCTCTTCCTGTTGGTGGGGGTACCCAAGTGATCTGTACTGACGGTACTTCGTCTGGGGTCTCCAGCTCTTCCAGATCTGCACTGGCTCTGCTGGTCCCCCATATTATGAATTTAATGCAGGGACGGGCTTCTTCTTCTCCAATTCTAGCAACTACTGCTCCCTTACTTACGACACCTTTCTTGGCATTACCTACTTTGCCTACCGACACTACAAATCCTCTTGAAAAACTTTTCAGCTTCATTGTCGAGGATTTTATGCATTTGTTAAGAAGATGTGTCGAGATGGTTCTTGCTGGCCACGATTTCTTCAACTTCGCACGTCCATTGTTACTCCGCTATCTAGGAAATATTGAAGAATTTGGTGGATAAGATCGAGCAGCTCCATACCGGGCCCGCCTTGCAGCCTTAGAAGAGCAGGTGACCACGCTACACACACTCCGTCAGGCGGATGTGGAGGCGATCACTGAGATAGAGCTGGTGCGGCTTCGGGCAGAATCCTTATCTCGAAGAAATATTTTAAGGCAGCAGAAGGAGAGATGGTCTCAGGAGCTGACAGAGCTCCAGGCCAGTCGGGAATCCGTTCTTGGCGACCTGCAGAGGGTAAACTTTGGAATTGAGGAAAGTCAGGCGGCCATCTCTAAAGCCCAGGAGACGATTGCCAGAGCTCGGGCCACCTTGATAGAAAATGAACTCCGATTAGGAGAATCTGTCAAGAAGCGGGAGATGTTGCTTGTCCAGCAGGAGCAGATTCAGTAGGAAGAGATGGCCAGGAATCGTGCCATAGAAGAATCTCGTCAGCAACAACTTACAATAAGTGATGATGAGTTGCGTAGGCAAGCTCAGCAAACCGTGGAGGCTTCTCATCGTAGAAATTTGGACGAGACAATAAACCAATTGAGACTCCTGGGAGGCCAACAGTTTCATCTCTCTTTACGCTTTTATCTTCCTTGTAATAAGAACTTCGTAAACAGGAGAGAGATAACCTTACGATGTTTCTTTGAAATTCTTTTTGTATCTTCACCTTTTTAATAAAGATGATTCTTTTGACTCTTTTATTTGCCGGCTTCAAAACAGATTTGCTTGCCCAACAAATAACCTGTCGTCAAAATGATTTATCTCGGTACCGTTTATGCTCAATTTCTCGAGCCAAAGTAAAAATTAAAGTTTAATATGGGATTTTTAGCAAACCCCCAGCTATTAACGGATTTGATTAGCCTTTACCAACTACCGTTTGAGTTGGGCTAGCCATGTTATTCCCCTCAACATGGTGAGTTATCGAGGACTACGTTTGGGCTTAAATGCCAAACTTTTCCTCTTCCCTTTATTTTATCGGTATTGGGTTATTCATACTTTCACCCCAGCATGATGGGTTAGCGAGAAACTTGTTCTCTTCCCATTGCCTAGTCGGCGTTGGGCAATTCATACTTTTACCCCAGTATGATGGGTTGGCGAGAAACTCGTTCTCTTCCCATTGCCTAGTTGGCGTTGGGCAATTCATACTTTTACCCCAGCATGATGGGTTAGCGAGAAACTTGTTCTATTCCCATTGCCTAGTTGGCGTTGGGCAATTCATACTTTTACCCCAGTATGATGGGTTGGCAAGAAACTCGTTCTCTTCCCATTGCCTAGTTGGCGTTGGGCAATTCATACTTTTACCCCAGTATGATGGGTTGGCGAGAAACTTGTTCTCTTCCCATTGCCTAGTTGGCGTTGGGCAATTCATACTTTTACCCCAGTATGATGGGTTGGCGAGAAACTTGTTCTCTTTCCATTGCCTAGTTGGCGTTGGGCAATTCATACTTTTATCCCAGCATGATGGGTTGGCGAGAAACTTATTCTCTTCCCATTGCCTAGTTGGCGTTGGGCAATTCATACTTTTACCCCAGTATGATGGGTTGGCGAGAAACTCATTCTCTTCCCATTGCCTAGTTGGCGTTGGGCAATTCATACTTTTACCTCAGCATGATGGGTTGGCGAGAAACTTGTTCTCTTCCCATTGCCTAGTTGGCGTTAGGTAATTCATACTTTTACCCCAGCATGATAGGTTGGCGAGAAACTTGTTCTCTTCCCATTGCCTAGTTGGCGTTGGGCAATTCATACTTTTACCCCAGTATGATGGGTTGGCGAGAAACTCGGTCTCTTCCTATTGCCTAGTTGGCGTTGGGCAATTCATACTTTTACCCCAGTATGATGGTTTGGCGAGAAACTCGTTCTCTTCCCATTGCCTAGTTGGCGTTGGGCAATTCATACTTTTACCCAAGTATGATGGGTTGGCGAGAAACTCGTTCTCTTCCCATTGCCTAGTTACACATGCCTAAAAGAAAGATTGGGGGCTGTTCAAACTTGAGGACTAAGCACACCAGGTTTGGGTCAGAGGCGCCAAATTGCGCATGCCCAAGAAAAGACTGATGGTGGTTCAAACTTGAAAACCAAACTGGAGGCGGTTCAAGGCTCTCTCGCATAACTTGAACTGGATACTCCAAATACACCAGGTTTAGGTCAGAGGCGCACAATGCGCATGCCTAAGAAAAAGACGACTCATATCTCCAGGGTTACTAAGAATAGTATTTCTTCAGAAACTTGCCATTGATCGGCATCATCATCCTGTCGCCGTCTTGATTCATTAAGCGATAGGCTCCACTGGAGTATACTGTCTCCGCAACAAACGGTCCTTCCCACTTGGGTTCAAACTTTCCCTTAGTCTTGTGGGTTAGCACCATTGGCCTTTTAACAGCCAGAACCAAGTCTCCTTGCTTAAAGGTCCTTGGTTTGACGTTCTTATTGAACGTTTGAGATATTCGGGCTTGATACAACTCAATTTGCTGTTGAGCCCTGAGACGTTTTTCATCTAACGCCTCTAGTTTTTGCAATCTTTGCTGATGGCGCTCTTCTGTCATCATCTTTGTCGCTAAAGCCACTCTCAAGGATGGTATCTGGATTTCAAGAGGCAAGACAGCCTCACTTCCGTAAACCAAAGAGAACGGGGTAGCTTTAGTCGTGGTACGAACGGTGGTGCGATAAGCCCACAGGCATTCTCCTAGCTTTTCATCCCAATCTCGTTTATTAGAAGAGACGAACTTCCGAAGGAGTTTAATAATCGTCTTGTTGAAAGCTTCAGCTAACCCATTAGCCGCGGGGTTATATGGCATTGAAGCAATATCTTTGATTCTGAACTTATTGCAGAATCTGGAGAATCCTTGACTAATGAATTGCGGACCATTATCATGAATAATCCGTCGGGGGATGCCAAAGCGGTAAATGACATGATGCTTGACGAACTTGATCACATCTGTCGTCTTCACCTCTTTCATGGGCACGGCTTCGGTCCATTTTGAAAAATAATCGGTTATTGCAATAATAAACCGATGTCCTCTGGATGACGGGGGAGTTACTGGCCCCACAATGTCCATTCCCCAGGCTTCAAATGGCCAGCTTGCGACGGTATTGTGCAAGTATTCTTGGGGTTGATGAATAAAATCGGCATGTATTTGGCATGCATGACATCGTTTAGCGTATGCCATTACTTCCGTAACCATGCTCGGCCAGTAGTATCCTAGCCCTCTTATACGGTCTCCAAGTTTGGGACCGGGCTAATGAGCTCCACATACTCCATCATGTGTTTCTTTCAGCACTTGTTCTGCTTCTGCTTTCGATATGCAACGTAGCAATAGGCCACCTCTTGACTTTCTATACAAAGTCTGAAGTTTATGATCATAATAAAATCTTTGGGCCTTCCTCTTTATTGAGGTGGCTTCCTTAGGATCTTCTGGTAATATCCCATGTAAGGCATAATCCATAAACGGAAATTGCCAATCACGGGGTTCTAACTTTAAGCAATCTGGCATACCTCTTCGGCTTGAGATACCACGTCTGGGTGGAGGAGTTCTCTGCTACCAATGGTGATGCTTTTAGCTTCACCTGGCGGGATTGCCAGTGTTGCGGCTAATGCGGCAAGAGCATCTGCATATATGTTCTCATTTCGAGATATGTGGTATATGTAAAATTGTTCAAAATATCCTGCTAGCTCAATAGCTAGCTGATGATAGGGGATGAGGGCTTCATGTCTGACTTCATACTCACCTGTCATCTGATTGACAATGAGTTTAGAGTCTCCATATGCCTCTAGATGGTTCACCCCCAGTTGCAGAGCTATTTTTAAGCCGATAATAAGCGCATTGTACTCCGCTACATTATTAGTGCACGGTTCCGTTAATGAATAACCGTTAGGCAATATATGTTTATGTGGGGATATTAGCACAACCCCCACTCCAGCAGCAGATCGTCTCGCGGCACCATCAAAGAACATTTACCAAGGCTGTTCTCCAGTAACTGTGTTGACTTCTGATGTCTGCTTTAATTTGGACCAAATTGGATGGTCTGCAAGGAAATCAGCGATTGCATGTCCCTTCATGGCTTTTTGAGGGACAAAATGTATGTCATAGGGCGATAGTAAGAGCGCCCATTTTGCCAATCTGCCATTCAAGGATCCCGGTTTTGTCATCAGAATCTTCGAGGGATTAACCCGTGATATGACATGAATTGTTTGCCCCGAAAGGTAGTGTCGTATTTTCTGAACAGCAAACACTAGGGCTAAACATTCTTTTTCAATCGGGGTATACCGCTGTTCGGCCCCAATCATTGTTCTACTTAAATAGTAGAGGGCATGTTCATGGCCGTGCTCATTATATTGAGCAAGTAATGCTCCTAAAGTATTATCCATGGCCCTTACATATATAAGGAAGGGCTGCCCAGGGGCTGGTGCCATTAGTACAGGAGGCTTAATAAGGTACCTCTTGAGGTCATCAAATGCCTGCTGACATGCCTCATCCCATATGAAAGACACTCCCTTCTTCATAAGTTTGGAGAATGGTCGGCATCGTCCAGATAAGTTGGATATGGAGCGCCGAATATAAGCGAGCTTTCCTTGTAATCCCCTCAATTCTTTAAGATTGCGGAGAGGCGGCATTTCACTAATTGCTTTTACCTTTTCAGGGTCGAGGAAAATTCCTTTTGAAGTTATTATGAACCCCAGAAACTTCCCGCTGGATACCCCCATGAACGACCTGGTAGGATTCATCTTCAGGTGATGTTTCCGCATAAGATCGAAGACCACTCTTAAATCATGAAGATGATCTTTCTTGCTTTTGCTTTGGACTGCTAAGTCGTCCACATAGCACTCCACTGTTCTGCGTAGGTGTTCTTTGAATATGGCACTCATTGCGCGTTGGTAGGTGGTACCTGCATTTTTTAATCCAAATGGTATCACCGTATAACAGTATACCCCCTGTGGCGTTCTGAAAGCTGTATGCTTTTCATCATCCGGGTACATCTTGATTTGGTTATAACCTGAGAAGCCATCCATAAAGGACATCCCCTCAAAACTGCAAGTATTATCGATCATCACATCAGTGATGGGGAGTGGAATTTCATCCTTGGGACATGCAGCATTCAGATCTCGAAAGTCAATGCATATCCGGATTTTGCCATTCTTTTTGCGAACTGGCACTATGTTTGCCACCCAATCTGGGTGTTGTTCTTCACGGATAAACCCGGATTTTATAAGCTTATTGACCTCAGCAACTATTGCCTCCATCAATTCCGGTCGAAAATTTCTCTGTTGTTGTTTAACAGGTTTGACATCTTCTTTTATATTTAACCGGTGTGTGGCAATTTGAGGGTCAAGTCCAGGCATATCTTCATAACTCCATGCGAACACATCTATTTACTCTTTGATAAGGGATATAAGTTCCTCTTTTTCTAAAGGAGTTAGTGTGTCGCTTATGAAAATGGGTTTCGTATTTTCTTCCGTTCCCATGTTAACCTGTATTAATTTGTCTTCTGTGGGCGGGTCAACCTGTTCAAAACGGACATCCCAGAGAGTATCCATATGCCTAGCCTAAGCATCATCTTGAACGTCAATTGGTTCCTCGTTGCTTTCTGGCGCGGCTGAAACCATATTGATTGTCAAAGATTGAAACCAAGCACCGGTGCTTATATCCGAATAATGATCTGGTGAAAATGTTTCTTCTTTGGCCGAAGAACTCTCTTCAGCTTTTAATGGTGATGAAGGTGGAGTAGATACATAACCCAACCCCCTGCGGGTCTTCTGATAATAATCAGGGCTCTTTCCTCTCGGTCTAAACGAGGGTATGAGATTCCGTCGCCCTTTTCCAAAGTTTAATCCCGGCTTATGGGTGAAATCATATCCCATTTTCTTCATTATTTGCCGAGACTTCTGTTCATATAGGTGAAATTGGGGTGATGTCTGCTCATCACTTTCACTGCTTTGTGTTCGGCAAGGTGAGGTAATTACTTTACCAAACATAATCGGCCTTTGGGATCCTCTTTGAGGAGGCACTTCAAAGTAGTGACCTTTCTCCTCAGCTATTTTAGACTGAGAGAGGAGGGATGACCTAAGTGGCAAATGACATGCTGCCAGAACTTCAAGTTCGGATAGGCCATCCACTTTGGTAGAAGTACAAGAGTGTTCTGATTCAGTAGCTACAGCATGCTCGTAGACTAACTTTACATTTTCATTAATAACCCATTCACTTTCTATTACATCCACTATATTATTAAGACCTAAGATAAGATCTAGGTGAGGGTTGATTTCGTAATCACCCCCATCATCTTCTCCAAGGAGCTCGTACTCAGTGTCGGCTTCATTGCCACTGTCGTCGGGCTTTGGAGACTTGCTAAGATTGTCATTGGAGGCTTCATGTCCTGGCTTGTAGAGTGCAGCATCTGTGAAGTAATTTTCCAACCCTTTGAATGGCTGCTTGTCCGCAATTAGTGTCCGGACCTCTCCTTCCTCATCGCAATATTTCATGCACTGGTGAAGAGTCGACGGAACTATCATATGAGTGTGGATCCAAGGTCGCCCCAATAAAATATTGTAGGAGGTATCAGCGTCAATTGCATAGCATGTAACCTCCGTTTTCAAGTCTCTAATTTGACACCGCAATCGGATCTTACCAAGAGGATGGCTATTATTAGCGTTGAATCCATAGATGGTAGTGTGTGTAGGTGTCAAGCGATGAAGGAAAATCCCCAACAGCTACATCAATCTACTGGGCACGACGCTGAGTCCAGAACCTGGATCAATCTGAATTCGGTCCACTTTTGTGGACCCGACATATCCAGTGAAATATAAAGGCCTATTATGCTTTATATTCCTCACCTGCATGTCTTCTGGAGAGAAGATGATTTGTGGGACTTGCCTCCTCACTTGATGACAGTGGGGGCAAGAGTCCCGCTCTTCGATGGCCGGCTCGACAATCTGAGCTAGGAACGACTCAGAGTCTGCCAAGGCCTCTCTTAGAGCTTCACGTGTTGATTTTGATAATCTCAACAATTCGTAAAGCGTTACTCGCGCTGGGATGTTAGCCAACTGCACAATTATGTCAAATTCGAAGGGAGTTTCTTTGGCTCCTTCATCTCTGGTAGGATTCTTCTGGAAACGAAGTCCTTTCTGCTTCGCAGGCTTTGCGAGTTCTGCATAGATGTCTCTTGGATCAACTCTAGTGTAGTCCTTAAGATATGTCTTTCCAGATCGAGTACCGGAAGGGCCTGCCCCATCTTTATGGGTGGCCATAGTTTCGGGTTCTTCTTCAGAATCTTTGAAGGCCCCCCGAAGCTATATATTCTTCATTTATATTTGCAGAAATGGCATTAACAGCCCGTTTCTTCTCTTGACCTCTTGAAGTAGTCCATTGTTCATCTTCCAGCAAGTCGGGGTGAACCCACATAACTTCCCCCTTTTGGGTTGTTACGGGGACAAGTCCCTCTTGGGCTTTGTTGTGCGGATCAAGCTTCTTCGTGACCATCTTACCCTTAGGGATTGGGGTCACTCCTGCGGGAAACTCGTGGGTTCCGACCATTATGGTTGCCATATTGGCAGTGACTTTCTTCTGTTCTTCCTTAAGCGTCAGAACTCCAGTATCTATTAGTGCTTGGATTCTGTTCTTAAGGGGAAAACAATCCCTGGTAGGGTGCCCAATATTCCGGTGATAAAGACAGTAATTGGGGTCTTTAGTCTTACCCGCATCTTCTGGCTTTTTATTCTCCGGAAGTTTTAGCATTCCTTTCTTCTGGAGCAGGTGAAAGAGGATATGTGTCTGTTCCGCCTTGAAAGTGTAATTTCTTTCTTATTGCGGTCTGATTTGCCTTGATTCTCGCTGACCTTGAGGTTTTGGCTCTGGCCGAGGACCGGTTTTCTGAGGAGCAGCTTCTGACGACATGACTGCTTTCCCTTTATTCTTATTGCTGTTGTTTTGGGTATATGGCTTACTACCCCCAGCGTTTCTTGATCCGCGGGATTCCTCAACTCGGCGAATCAAGTCTTCAGCTTGCTCTCCTTGTTTGAGCAGGTCCCTCCACGTCTTAGACTCTATGGCCCCCATTTTGAGGAGCACATTGGTCTTAAGGTTGTGTCGACAGGTCTCGACTAGAGTTTCCTGGATCATTCCGTGTTTACAATGTACGGACTTCTCCCGGAACCTTTCTATGAAATCTTTAACCGCTTCTTATTCTCCTTTCCTAGTTGCAAGGAGGGAATGAACCGTAATCTCGGTGTCATCCTCGAACAAACGTGAGAGAAATAATTTCTCAACAT
Organism: Dracaena cambodiana; assembly: GCA_036321105.1. Classification (NCBI taxonomy): domain Eukaryota; kingdom Viridiplantae; phylum Streptophyta; class Magnoliopsida; order Asparagales; family Asparagaceae; genus Dracaena; species Dracaena cambodiana. Next base: position 4,353,467 of record JAYEPQ010000001.1, on the reverse strand, counting down.
CTAACCAGGTATTAATAGTACCTGGGGGTAACTGCATGAACCAAGTAAAGGCAGGCCCTCGCAAAGTACTTGCAAATACTTTGATCATGATGGGATCATTACCCATTAAGTGTCCTGCTTGGGACAAAAAGTAATATATATGCTGACTGGGCGATCCCTTCCCGTCGTATGGCTCTAACTTGAGCGGCTTATACTTTGGTGGGTAAGGTATCATATCCCATTCAGGAGGATACGGTCTAGAGACCCCAGTTTCTTTCAACTCCTTTTTACGCATTAAAGCTTCGAGTTGACTCTGCAGCTTTTCTATCTTTTCGCCATGCGGATCATGGAAAGAAAATCTATCCTCTTCCTCATGCATCGAGTGGGCTTTCTCTTCCTGTTCTTCTTCATTCAGAGTTTCTTTGCCCTTTTTGGCATTATCTTCAACAAACCTCGATAGCATGACTTTGAGTCCTTCAATCATCTTTTGCTGCTCTCGAATCATCTTTTTTTGAGCTTCAAATCTCTGATTGATATCGTCAGACTTATCTGCCATATGCGATGCTGACTTCTGTAGCCGAGACGATATAGAGGATGGAGGCGAGGCTATAGCGGAATTATCGTTGTCCTCGTTGTAAGAACCCCCTGCGAGCTTCTTATAATTTCGGGGCGGGACGGCTCCTGATCTTAGTCGAGTAACACGATGAGGTTCTTCATCGCTCGATTCTGAATCATCATCCGTCTCTGCAATTTTCTTTCCTTTTCCTACCATGTTGGAAGTTACAGCTCTCCATTGTTTCAGGAAAGTGGTTCTTATCTTCTTAGCAGGATTCTGATTTGACTCGTTTAATCGGTCGAACACGGATATCCTGTTCTTGCTGCAGCCACAGTTGTCCATCACGGCTGATACTGCTGTCACAAGTTGCTGGCAATGGCAAATATGTTCAACTTGAAGTTGGTCTATGCCTCTCTTCTTAGAGAGATGTTTCCTGAGATCAGTGCCTCTAGCCATGGAGTCAAGAGGTCCATTCAACTCTTGAGAATGTTTGGGAACCCACTGAAGCTTCTTTGATTGATCAACCCTGACTCAGGGGTCGGACTGATCCTCGCGTGGCTTAGGAATAGCCTCGCATTTCACATTGCGGGCCTGAAGAATAGCTCCGCGCTTATCCACATTAGCCTCGTGTTTCTCGCTGGCTTGGTGTGTCCTTGGAAGTTTAGCTTCTGGAATAATAGCCCCACGTGAAGGGAAGTTCTTGCACGCTGGCTTATCTTTGCGATTAACGCAGATCATAGCTTCGCGCTTAGCGCGGTTTTTACGACTGACAACTATCTGCCAATCATCCTCACGTTCCTTGTGGGTGTCAGAAGTCTTGCGTTTATTGCAAGTATCACTGGCTTCGCGTCTCTTGCTAGGCACAGTAATAGCCTCGCGTGGAGAATCACACGCTGGCTTTGAATAATTTTTATACTCGCGTAACTCGCGAGTGTTGGGTATTCTGCGACTAGCGCAACCCTTACTGGCTTCGCGTCTCTCGCTAGGCACAGTAATAGCCTCGCATGGAGAATCACACGCTGGCTTTGAATAATTTTTATGCTCGCATAACTCGCGAGTGTTGGGTATTATGCGACTAGCGCAACCCTTACTGGCTTCGCGTCTCTCGCTAGGCTCAGTAATAGCCTCGCGTGGAGAATCACACGCTGGCTTTGAATAATTTTTATACTCGCGTAACTCTCGAGTGTCAGGAATCTTGCGTAACTCTCCAGTATTACTAGCCTCGCGTGGAAAATCACATGCTGGCTTTTCCTTACTTTTAAGGCAAGTTGTATCTTCGCGTTTAACGCGGTAGAGATTGGTCTTGCGGGTAGCGCGAGCCAGTTTGTAAGGGACTATAGCCTCGCGTCCTCTAGAGTTACCTCCGCATCCAAGGCGGGCTTTGAGGGCTCTACGCCTCGCTCTCCGGTTTCTGTTCCAGAGTTGGGTCCTGGTAAGTCCAGTTCCTAAGTCTTCTTCGGCAATCGGAAGCTCATCCCCAGCTAGGATTTCTTGTGTGAACTCTGGCTCTATAGCCGCAGTCTCCAAGGATCCCCGTCTCTCGGTGGATACCTTTCTACCCGTCACTCGGGCATTGAAGTACATGCGACAATAGTGTCGTGTCTCATCCAAGTCACCTGATCTGGAGGAGAGGAACTCCTCGTACTTCTGCTGGTCGATTTCAATGACCAGCGTGTCTACTTCGGATCCGATCAAGTCAACGTCCGATTGCGCCACAATCTCTTCATCAGTGAAAGAGACGGCTCCTACTGTGGTCGCCAGTTTGTTCGTCGCAAAAGTTTCTTCGCTTCCTTCTATTGAACACATCTTAGATTACAACGGAAGTGAACAAGATATATAAAGAGAACAAACGAGAGGATTTTATACTTCAATCTCTCTCTTTTACAATATTGTGGGATCTATGGCGATGGGATCTATAGTAGTTCCTTTGGACGATCGGTACGTTGAAATCTTCTCTCTTGAAGATATCGGCCGACTATAGACGATCTTCTCTGGTTTTGATTTGTTCAAGGCTCTCTTGCGTAACTCGAACTTCTCAAGAACTCCAGAAACAAGATGGTGATTTTCTCTGATCTTCACGAACTCAAGGCTCTGTGCGTAACTTGAATTCTCCAAGATTTTAGAAAAATATCTTAATTTCTGAAAAGAAGATGATCAGCAAAGGCTTCAAGGCTCTCTCGCGTACTTGAATTACCAAAGGATCGATAGAAGACTTCAGATGCCCTAAAGAAGACCCCTATGGTTTCACCAGGAAGGTATTTATAGCCCCAGGTTAATGCAAGAGTTTCTATCTAAATAGAACTCGCATTCATCAAGGATTCCAATCAAATGTCTTAGTTTTGATGGAATTCTGATTAGACTTGATTTGGGTATTTGGATAAGCCCAAAATCATAATCTCAATCAATTTGAGATTCTGGTTATCTGCTTACGCGGAGCTTTAATCGCATCAAAACGCGGCGCTAAATTACCAAAATGCGGAGCTAACGCGGAGCTATTGATCATCTTCGCGTTTCACTCAAACGCGAGGCTAATACAAGCCAAACTGCGGAATCAACGCGGAGCTATTAGACATCTCCGCGTTTTATTCAAACGCAGGGTTAATGTAACCAAACGCAAGGCTATTGAATTAACTCCGCGTTCTGTTATGGAAAATCCTTTTAACTTAGAAATTTTCACTGCCAATTTATTGACCCGCTTGGTACGGCCAGGGTCGCAACTAATTATGCAAGTGCATTGGCGTATGTATTCTCATATCTTGGCACATGGTCAATGTAAAATTCTTCGAACTAGTTTGCTAATCGCATTACTGCTTGATGATATGGATGAGGTTTTCATGTTTTACTTCATATTCCCTGGTCATCTGATTAATGACTAGTTTTGAATTTTCATATACTTCATGATGCCTTACCCCCATTGCCAAACTATTTGGAGGCCAATTATACGGGCATTGTACTCTGCCACATTATTTGTGCATAGCTTGGTTAGCGAGTATCATTGAGGCACCACATGCTTGTGGGGAGATATTAGGACAACCCCCACACTGGCTACATCTCTTCTTACTGTCCTGTTAAAGAATAATTGCCACATCTGTTCCTCTGAGACTGCATTAACTTCTGCGACTTCATCTGGGATGTCAGGCTGGAGTTTGAAATTTTTGGAATAGGGTGTTCAACGAGAAAGTCCGCTTTGGCTTGACCTTTTATCGCTTTCTGATCTATAAATGCATGTCGTAGAGAGACAATAACAATGCCCAATTGGCTAGTCTACCATTCAGCAACCATGGCTTAATCATGAGTACTTTCACCCGTGAAATGACATGTATCGTTTGGCTGACTAGCTAGTGTCGCATCTTTTGGACTGCGAACACTAGTGCCAGATATTTTTTTCCGATCGGGCTATACCGATGCTCTGCACCAATCATCATTTAGTTCAAATAATAGATTGCTTGTAACTGGTCTTGATCATTATGTTGAGCTAATAGGGCCCCTAGGGTGTGGTCCATTTCTCGCATATAGATCAAGAAAGACTTTCCAGAAATGTGTACAATTAACACATGCGACTTTGTGAGGTATTCCTTAATGTCCTTGAAAGCTCGTTAACAATCTTCATCCCAAACGAATGAGACTCTCTTCTTCATTAACTTCGAGAATAGTTGGCATCTCTTTGATAGATTTTCTATGAACCACCAGATATACACCAACTTCCTGTGCAACCCCTGAGTTCCCTCAAGTTCTGCAGTGACTACATTTCTTATATTGCTTTAACTTTGTCAGGGCAAGGTGAATTTCTTTTGACGTCACCACAAATCCCAAGAACTTCTCCCTTGATACTCTGAGAAAGAACTTGATAGGATTCATCTTCACTTGATGCTTCCGCATGATATCGAACATTACCCTCAAATCTTAGAGCTGATCTTCTTTCTTCTTACTCTTAACAGGGAAGTCATCCACATAACACTCAACAGTTTTACGTAAATACTCTTGAAAGATGATATGCATAGCTCATTGGTAAGTAGCATCAACATTCTTCAATCCGAAGGGTATTACTGTATAGCAATATACCCCAAGCAGTGTTTTGAATACCGTATGTTTCTCGTCTTCTGGATATATTTTAATCTGGTTACATCCTAAGAAACCATCCATAAAAGGCATCCACTCAAACCCGCATGTGTTATCAATCATAACATCCATGATGGGGAGCGAAAATTTATCTTTTGGGCATGCAGTGTTGGGATCTCGAAAGTCTATGCATATCCTTATATTGTCATTTTTCTTGGGCACCAACACAATATTTTCTACCCAATTAGGATATTGCTCTTCGCGAATGAATCCTGAGTCTATCAGCATCTTTACTTTAGAGTCTATGACTTTCATTAATTTAGGCTTGAAACACCTTTGTTGTTGCTTCACAGGTTTAGTATCTGGCGTAATTGAGTCGGTGCATGGCAACCTGTGGGTCTAGGTCAGGCATATCCTCGTAGTTCCATGTGAAGACGTCGATGTAGTCTCTTATGAGAGATACGAGATTCTCTTTCTTGTGAGGACATGAGATTTTCTTTCTCGTGAGGAGTTAGACTCTCACTTATGAAGATGGGCTTCGGATTTTCCTCAGTCCCCATTTTGACTTGGACCACTTTGTCTTCAGTTGGCGGCTCTCGCTGTTCAAATCTGATATCCCATTAGATATCTGTGTGTTGTGGCTAGGCAACATCTGGTTTTTTATGGCTTACTGAAACCATATTCGCAGTAAGGGCCCCGAATACCACACTTATACTGACATCAGAATCCCATTTTACTGTTCTTTTGAGATTTTCCAATTCAGTCGAGTCTGCGTACTCTCATCAAGAGTATGCGGAAGTAGTGACCTAACCCAACCCTCTGCAGATTTTATGGAAATAGTCGGGATTCTTTCCTCGTGGGATGAATGAACAAAAGACGTTTCGTCGTCCCCTTTTGAAGTTTAGTCCCTATTTACGATTGAAATTGTAACCAATTTTCTTCATCATTCAATGGAAAACTGCTTTGTAGTGGCTAAATTGAGGTGCCACTTGATCATCGCTTTCACTATTTATGCTTGGCTCCGGCCACGACTCAACTCGACCAAATATTATCGGTTTTTGGTCTGGCCATCGAGCGAGCACCTCAAAAGTAGCCTCATCTGCACTGTGTATTTTAGTTTATACGGGAAATGACAATCTTATTGGCTAATAGAATATTGCTAGAGCCTCCCATTTAGATATATTGTCCACTTCTGTGCTTAGACAAGATGGAGTAGAATATGAAGCGACAACAAGAACATAAGCAAAAGCTAGACTTTCATTAATAAACTACTCATCCGCCTCATTAGCAATGTTGGTTACATAAAAAATATTATTATTCATTACAAGGGGATTTATCTCAAACTCACAGTCTTCTTCATCTGCTAGTTCGGGTTTGGCATCTGCTTCATTGCTGATGTAGTAATCCTCTTTGACATTTTTTGCTAAACCTGTGGACGCCTCTACAGTATCTCTATATAATATTGCATCTGTGAAGTAATTCTCCACTCTCTTGAAGGGTTGCTTGTCAGCAATCGGCATGTGGACTGTCCCCTGATCATCACAGTATTTCATGCGCTGGGAGATAGTAGAGGGCACCACCATGTTGGAATGAGTCTAGGGACGTCCTAGAAGCATGTTGTAAGAAGTGTCGGTATCAATGACATAACATGTCGCCTCTGACTATAGACTCCCCATCTAGCAACAATGGAGGATCTTTCCCAAGGGATGGCTATCACAGGAGTTGAACCCAAAAGTAGAGGTTTGGTGGGTGTCAATCGGCTAACCGAGATCCCAAGCATCTGCAACAATCTCCTGGGGATGATGCTTAAGGCAGACCCTGGGTCTAAGAGAATTCAGTCTACTTTAAGAGAACCGATGTATCCTGTATAGTACAGGAGTTTATTATGTTTAATGATGTTGAGCTGCATGTCACCCGGCGATAATGTAATGCATGGGACCTACCTCGTCAATTGGTGGCAATGAGAGCAAGAATCTTCCATGTCAACTTAGGGTTCTGTAATTTGAGCCAAAAAAGCCTCAGAGTCATCCAGAGCTTCTCTCAATGCATCCCGGGTCGTCTTTGACAATCGCAATAACTCGTAAAGTATTATACGTGCTGGGATATTGGCTAGCTAAGCAAGCACATCAAATTCAAATGGCGCAATAGCTGCCTCACTATCCTTCTTTGCCCATTTTCGAAGCGAAGCTCCTTCTGTTTAGAGGATGGCTCTTCATTTATCGTGATGGGTTCGTCAGGCTACACATTGGAGTAATCTTTAAGATAACTCTTCCCCGATCGAGTTCCTAATAGGCCTTCCTCATCATGATGAGTGGCCAAAACCAATGCCTCAGTTCTGAGTCGGTTAGCATACTTGCCTCATCGTGGTATTCGTCGATGATTGCGAAAATCACGTGGCAAGTTTTCCCTTTGCTTAGGTTCTGTTTACTTGATGAAGATCATTGTTCATCGTTGAAAAGATCCAGGTGCACGTACATAATTTTAACTTTTTTTTGGTGATTGGAGAGAGTCCTTTTTCTCTCATGTTATGCGCATTGTAGTTAACTAGAACCATCTTTCTAGCAGGTACAAGAGACACCCCTGCAGGAAATTCATTAGTTCCAACTATTAGAGTGACCATGTTAGCCATTACCCTCTTCTGTTCAGATTTCAGTAAGATTACTTTGGTTTCAAGCAGTGCTTGGATCTTTATTTTCAGCATGTAGCAATCTTTTATAGCATGCGCCAAGTTCCTTTGGTCTCACATTGGAGAGAAACTAGAGTATTCCCTTCTTGTTAAGCAAATTAAACAGCATTACTGTTTGCTCATCTTTGAAATCATACACGGGTGCGGGGTTCTACTTGGACACGCCCTTCTCGTTGTAGCCTTTGGGCTTTTGTTGCGAAGTTGTTTCTACCGCCATAGCCTCCTTCCCTTTCGGTCGAGGATTATGTGGATATTGTCTTCCTGTCGGAGCACTCCTTATGGAGCGCTGTTCTCCCTAACGACAAATAAGGTTTTCTGCTAGTTCTCCTTACTTAACTAGTTCTTTTTAGCTCTTTGATTCCACAGCACCCATCCTGACTAGTATCCTAGTTTGAAGATTGTGGTTGTAAGTTTCCACCAATGTTTCCTGTACAATGCCATGTGGGCATCACACTGACATTTCTCAAAAGCGCTCAATGAAACTCTTAACCGTCTTCTCTTTCTTTTGCTTATTCGCAAGAAGAGTGTGAATGGACACTTTAGTATCGTCTTCAATGAAGCAACTCAGGAATCCCCTTTCCACATTAGATTAGGCATTGACAGTTTCTGGGGGCAGCTGTATAAGCCAAGTGAAGACAGACCCTCATAGGATAATTGCAAAGATCTTTTTCATCACTGAGTCATTGCCCATTAGATGACTGGTCTGAGAAAGGAAATATTACATATGCTGGTTTAGAGATCATTTTCCATCATATGACTCTAACTTCAAATGTTTATATTTTGCCAGAAACAGTGCGGACTCCTACCAATGGGTAGGGTCTCGCAATCTCCGTCTCCTACAATCATTTCCGGTGCATTAAGCCTTCTATTTGATTTTGAAGCTTCTCCATTGTTTGGCATGGAGATCAATAACATATTCCTCCTCCCCATCTTTTCCCTCGTCATTTGGGTTGGATTCATGCTCATCCTTCTTGTCTTTAATAGAAGAGGAAGAACCACATGCTTCGTCTTCTGTGTTCTTTTGAGTATTTTCTATGACATCTACGAGCAGCGCTTTGAGCTCCTTGATACTCTTTTGCTATTCTTTGATGAGCCGCTCATGTGCTTCTTTCCTTTGATTCATCTCGACTGATTGTTCAGCTATATGAACCGTTCTTCTCCCAGACTGAGAGGAAACATGAGACCGTAGCGTTGCTATTAGGGGTGAGTATTGGTCGGTTCGGTTCGGTTTTTTGAAAAAAAATCCAACCGAAAATCGAACCGAACTTATAAAACCGAAACCGAACCGACCAAAAAAAAAGTGAAAATCGAAAACCGAACCGAATTTTCGGTTCGGTTCGGTTCGGTTTTCGGTTTTTAGGATTTGAAACTAATTATGTTTATAAACGCATGTTTTTTATAGAAAAAATAATAATTTTCTTTCTATTTTTTTCTTTTTCTACTTATTAAAATAACAATCACATGCTTTTCATTAAAAATTTAAAAGAAAAACACATTGAAAATAAATCAAAAAAAAGCTATAATTCTAAAAGTTCGATTTTTTTTGGTCGGTTTCAGTTGGAGCTAAAGCCACTAAAACCCGTAAATAATTTCGGTTTTTAAACAGAACCGAACCGAAAACCGAATAAACCGAACCGATCGATTCGGTTAGGTTCGGTTTTGTGGTTCGGTTCGGTTTTTTCAGTTTTATGCTCAGCCCTAGTTGCTGTGGCCGAATGGTCGCTAAGTTCTTCATATTCATCATCTGAACCCTCTACTAATCTTCTGTAGTTGCGGGGAGCTGTTACGCCAAATCTAAGGTGCGTGTGATGATATGCCTCTTCTACCTCCGTGTCAAAGTCATACCCTCCGATGACCGGGTTCTTTCCTTTATTCACCATATTCGATGTGAAAGCTGGCAGGTCCTCATCTAAGTCAAAGCTTTGCTTTTGCAGTCGCCTTCTCTTGGGACATTAATTTTTTGTGCTTACAACCAGTTAAATACAGATAGTCTTGAGGCTTGGCAGCAACAGTGAGTCAAAACTGCCATGAGTAATTCTTCGCAACAGCATAATCGATGGGGCCGCACCACCCTTCTTTTGTTTGTCAGATATCCCCGTAAATCTGGAGTTTTCTCTTGTGTTGCTGATATAACTATCTTTTACGGATGGGGCCCACTTCTTACGCGAGGTCTATTTGTCCAGACATATGGCTCTAAAAAGTCACAGAAATTGTATTTGTCAATCCCCAGGTTGTTTGATATCCAGCTTCAATTCTGGGATATTTCATATAAAACTGCTTGGTAATCTTGCGTTCTTCTGTTCTTATGCAAGGTTGAGGCTTAACTTTAGCCTCGTGCACTGGACGATCCTTGCGCTCTAGGTGAGCCTCACACACTGGACGAGCCTCGTGCACTGGACGCGCCTGGCATACTGATCTAGCCTTGCACACTGGCTTAGTTGAACTAGCCTCGTATAGTGGCTTAGACTTAGTTTGATCTTCAACTTTACTTATGCTAGGCTGACGTCTAGTTTTATTTATGCTAGGCTGCAGATTAGCCTAGCGTCTGACTTTATTTATGCTAGGCTAGACTCTAGCCTTATTTATGCTAGGCTGCAAATCAGTCCGGTGTCTATCTTTGTTCATGCTAGGCTGGGATCTAGCCCTGTTTATGCTAGGCTTCAAATCAGCCTAACATGCTTCTTGATTTGCGCGAGGTTGAATTGTACTAGGCTGAGACTTAGCCTAGCATCTTCCTTACCTCATACTAGGCTGATTTATGCTAGGCTGATTTATGATAGGCTGATTTTTGCTAGGCTAATTTTTGCTAGACTGAAATTTAGTCTGGCATCTTCCTTGCCTCATGCTACGTTGATTTGTGCTAGGCTGATTTGTACTAGACTGATTTGTACTAGGATGATTTTTGCTAGGTTGAGATTTATCCTGGCATTCACCTTGCCTCATGATAAACTGAATTTGAGCCTAGCATTCATCTTGCCTCATGCTAGGCTGATTTGTTCTAGGCTGATTTGTGCTAGGCTGAGATTTAGCCTGGCATCCACCTTGACTTATGCTAGGCTGAGTTTTAGCCTGCCATTGAAAATGGGTTCTAAGTGCCTGACGGCATGCCCTCTGATTCCAATTGCAGATTCAGATCCGTCTTTGTGCAGCAATAGGTTCTCCTTTGGCATTGAACGCGGCAAGTTTCCTGAATATTAGAAGAGATATTGTTTGTTTCGATAAACCAGAGTTTACAAATTCAAGTGGCTGTTAATGAATCAACGCCTCCTTATCATCAAAAACCATCAAGTCATCATGTTGTTTAGGTGATTGTGAATGTTTTGAGTTCATAATTTTTTTTGTGTCCTTACCACACAGATCTCTTCTTGCATGGACTTGACGAGTCCGAGGATATGTAATCCTCATATTTTTGTTGGTCGACTTCGATCACCAACATCTCCACCGTTTCTCCAATTTTATTGACGTTGGATTGGACCACCATCTCCTCTTCAGTATAAGAGATTTATCCTACTGTATCGCCAGTCTGTTTTTGGGAAAAACCGAGGGTCTTTTCATTGCCATTGAGATTATTATAGAATTCATCTAGATCGATTATGATCGAATACAATGGAAAGAATAAAGAAAACGAAAACAAACGAGAGGACTTATACATCGTCGCTCTCTTTTACAGAATTCGTGGGATTGAGACAGTTATGAGGATTAATCTGTTTCTCGTTCACAATCCGACGTCGAAGATTGGTGATGGTTGAGATTTTTTGAATTTGCTCCTCTCTTCTATTGCTGGAAGAAGCTTCGAACTCTTGTACAGGAGAGAAATCTAGCCGAAATTCCTTTTTGAGTCCCTCCATAGGGGTATTTATAGGCTCCAAGTTGTTGAGCGAGTTTCAATGTTGTTAGAGACAGAATTTTCTTGCAATCTTAATTAAATATTTGAATTTCTTTTCGATAAGTTTTGCTCTAGAGATTCATAGTATCCGGTTCTGATCCTACACCAAAAATTAATTGAGATCTGATTAGAATTCGTAGAATTAGCAAAATATCCCCTCGAGGACACAAGGTGAGGCCCACTTTTATTGTGCACGAGACCAGATGCCAGCCTCGCGCAGCGAGGCTAGTTGCTAGCTTCGCGACGCGAGTTTGTTGGCTAGCCTCGCTGCGCTGATTTTTTATGTGGGATTCGGGTCAATGTGGAGTCAATTTTTTTCTCGTTCTATACTAGTCTCCTTGATGGCCTTGTTCCACATATTGACCTCTTATTGAAGTTGTCCATAATGCAGAATAAGTTCATCTTGCTTTGCTTAGGTGGCCTCTAGTATGGCTTGAGTTTTGATAATAGTCTGATGAACACAATCTATCATAGCTTGGTTGGCATTGAGCTCATATTTCGTTATCTCTATTTCTTCATTGATAACCTCTTGATTTGCCTCAAGGCTACCAATTTCAGTAGACCACATTTCCTCTTGTCATCAAAACTCCTTTTGTCGTGCAATCATCTTTGCCCTTCGATGAGCAATTTTGATTTCCATTATAGTAGTTATGTTGACCCATCAAAGAGTTTCCAGTGCTCAGACTTGCTCATCTAGAGCTTCCAAGCGAACCCGATAAGGAGCGGCTCGTTCAGAACCACCAATGTTCTCGATGTTATCTAAATAGTTCAATAACACCGGGCGCCCGAACTATATGGAATGACAATCTTCCAGAAAAATAGACACACACCACTGCAACAAGTGCAAGAATTCCATGATGCTATGCTGGAAAATTCTTCGAGTGGATTGTCATTAGGAACAATTTGAGTAGAAGTCAAAGTAAGTGTCGGATGAGGCATCACAGATAGTGATGTCGCGATGGTGGGAAGAGTTTGACTGCTTATTACTGCTAAGATATGTGGTGCCAGTAGCTACAATAGAGAGCTGGCTGAAGTCGAAATATTAGGCAGAGGTCCTCCTAAAGTTACTATGATCGTAGTGATGAGAGCAGACTCCAAAGGAAGACTTTCCTCTAAAATGGTTCCGGTGCTAGATTCTGCCCCTTCAAAAGAGAACATCAATGAAGTTTTAGAAGTAGATGGCACCCTCGCCGAGGGTCCTGTACCAAGATTAGTAAACAAGGAGGTAGTGATGACCTCTATGTTCGCTGCCACAGGTGGAGCAGGAACAACACTTGGCAAGCTACCAGGTTGGACACCGATATCTGCGAGATAAGCGTAATAAATAAGTACTAAAAACATAGCAAGACATAAGTGATAAATGAGAGAAACGCAAAAGAAGAATACATGAGGGACCAGTTGATACAGCCGGAGGAAGAACACTCTTAGAAACAACTGTCTCCAGTTCCTTGGGACGGAAATGACTGTGCTTACTCGTGTCTAGAGTAAGAGTAAAATAATTCTCTTCATAGGCATCTATATCAGATGCACTACCACTGTCATCACCAGCATGACCACTCGTACCTAAGTAATCAATGCATTCAGATGAGACCGACCAATCAAAGGCAGAACGAGGTCACGAAGAGCCAACACCTGAAACATAATTTCTTATAAAGATAAAGACAAAAAAGTTAAAAAGAAAACACAGTGTTCGCACTTACGAGAGGAAACTAATCCGATTTTAGGACTGCAAGGAGGAGTTGCAGTCCCTGGCATCATGACGAGTGGTTAAGGAATAGCACTAGTGCCCTCGCTAGTCACAATGATGACTACTAGCTCAGAAGTGGCTAGAGCAACTTCAGGAGCAGCCTCCTAAGTAAAGACGATAGACTTAGAAACGTCTGCAACCACTCTTGCAACCTCTAGAGCTTGCAAAGGAGATGATAATTCCCTGGCCAACTCAGTTGTAAGATAACGATGTGGCTACTTGGTTGGACGAGCAGAACCATGAGCACTGGCCGATCTTGTACGCTTCTCTACAGTTTCATAATCTCCCCAAGTGGGAGCATTTCAATGAGCAAGCGAATTAGCTCGAGGTGGCACATCAATTTTTGCAAGCATATCAGCCTATGCAGGCACATCGGTCTAGACCTAGTAGTCTGAGCTGGCACATCTGCCTGAGCGGGCACATCTCCTTGAATGGGTGCTGCAGGCACACCCCAGTAACATCTTCATCATAATCAACAGAAAAAAACTCATCCATACCTTGTACTAGAACTACTTTGGTGTCTTTCCTCTAGGAATAGAACGCCTTGATCTCTTTCATACGCGAATGGTTGATCAAAAAAGAGGTAACTATAGTGTTAATACTATAGTACCAGGAGCAAAATCTAAGAGACATGTAACGATTGGGAGTCTTCTGAGGTAGGACAAAATGAAACCCCATACAGCCGGTAGCAAAGAGATACCACCCTTTGGCACCCTCGAATAGCTTACCCCAAAACCACAGCAAAGTGTAGGACTGCCAACATAGAGATGTGAATATCTAAACTAACGTGCAAACCTACTAGAGTAATATGGTTCAATGAAATAGAATGACTGATGATACAACAAATGTCCCGATCGGATGTTGATTAACCACCAAAGGCGGCTCAGAAGAAAGAGTGGTGTAGCCATCAAGACCGGTACTATCTTAGAATTCTTCTCGATAAGCACCTCCTGAGAAGTTAGGAAAATATTGGTAGATGTGATAGTTCTAATGGCTGTGCACAGTCTTATGAATTGCACGCATATAATGGTTCCTCCAATCACATCCTTCATGCCTCTAAATAGATTAAGCCCCACTGCTATCTTCTGGGGGCGAGATTATCAAGCTTGGAAAATGCATCACAAACCATGTCATGAGATAGGTATAAAGTAACTCCACTCTGATATTAGGAGTTTGCACCTTAACCTCGGATTCAATACCTTTACTCTTCTTCTTCTTTTTGCCTCCTAGGTAAAAGTCTGTAGCAAGTTCTCGAAGACCATTCTACAATTTAAAGACCATAATGGGCAGAATCCGAGGGGTCTTACGTGTGCAAGAAAAACTGCTAGGGATACTACCTCAATAGCTATGGCATCCTGTGACAGAGATGGGACAACATACCATTTTAACCATAGCATCAGAAAACCTGCTATCAATCTCCTGTCGGAAATAGGCGTTTGAGCCTGATAGTGAAAACTGTGGAAACTCATACCCGCTTTAAACCCATCCTCATCTGACTCCGTTATATATGAAGTGGTACTTATGTTAGCTATTCGAGTCTCAACAGCAGCTTGATTAAAATGGTCCAACTTTGTCACTATGACTTTGGAATGATCTACATCTTTAAATAGGTAGTTAGCCTATAGTTTTGGCTAATACGTCGGCTCCTTATGCTTGAAACCTCCTGGGCGTGCAGAAGTGGCATATCACCTCCCAATATGTTTTATATATTTGGGGACCTAAGTCTTCATCTATCGTAGCTACTCTGTGGTTAGGACTATTTCATCATACGGCAGCTCCCCCATCGATTGTAGAGAAACTTCGAACATCTCGTGGAGAGCAAAGCCAAGTTTGCCGACATGAGTAAAGAACATTCTAGATTTAGGACTGTACATCTTCAGAATGCTGAACAAATGATAGGCGCTATGAGAAAGGCCATACTGTATGTTTCTGATGGCCCTATACAATCTAATATCCTTTAGGATGGCTTCAAAGTTTGAGAGCATGAAGCTAATCACCCTGCTCCACTATATCATGTCAGTAGAGTGAATCCATCTAGGAGTGCAAAAGTTTTAGGCAGGATATTTGTCCTTGCGACTTCAAGAAATCATTGAGAAAGGTGCTGACAAGCTGGGGCGACTCGCTGAGAGGAAAGTCCTTCCCCACTCACCCCAAAAGTAGACCAATCAGCCATCTAGCAGGACCTTGATAAGGACCTTCACTGACGACATTGCCGATAGGGACGCCATCCTGATTCTTAGTAAGACTCTATTTCATTTGGCGTGGGATGGATATGCTCTGAAGATAAGTCAATGAGAAACTCCTCGCTATCCCTAGAATGAACATCCTTACGTTGCCTACTTAACGAAGCCACTTACATTCGTCCTCGAATAGAGACTCATCCGAAACTAATATCGAGTTACCAAACAGGAAGGTGGGCTACTCCAATTCTTCTCTTTTCACACCCTCAAGTGGGACATCGCTTATCAACTCTCTTAAGATTGACAAGTTGCAACTGGATAACCTATCTCTTCAGTCATTGCTACTATCCAGAGACTGGATGGGTCTACAGAATCCAAGTTGAATTCCATCATCAGAACCTCCTCTAAAGCAAAAGTGCTGGCACTTCGTTAGAGAAGTTGTGTAGTTCGCTGCCAAGAAAACAAACAAGAAATCAGAAGCTCATCAAGAAAACTACAAAAAATTCTCCAAGTAAAGAAATGCGAGACTAATAGCCCCATGTATAGAGAAGTAAACGCAAGGCTAAATATCCCCGTGTAAAAGAAGTGTAACGCGAGGCTAACAGGCTCGTGTAGTTAAATGTGAGGTTATTTTCCTCGCATACTAAACACGAGACTAACAGCCTCACGTGGCTTTACGCGAGGCTGTTTAGCCTCACATCAAAGAGGGATCAAGGCGGTCCACCACCAATTGCAAAAATCATCTTTTCGACCAAATTTCATCCAAAAATCATGACAAAAATCCACAATTGAAGCATTAATATTTGTTTCTACTCAAAAAAAGAGGAAGATAATGAAGTTTAAAAGGGATTTTACTTCCAAGAATGGGAAGAACGGTTCCAACACTGGTGACCGACAGTCAGAAATGAGAAGAGGCGCTGATCTAGCCAACTACAACCTTCTTTGATGCCATTGATTGGTAAATAGAGAAAGAATTCGAAGAAAGAATGAAGAAAATCGAAGAAATTCGATGGAATTCGAAGAAGTTTTTGAAGAGGAGATGATGGGTTTCTTTTGAAGGAATAAGAAGAAGATTATGGAGGGGCAGTTTTTGAAAAGGAAATGGTGCCGAGGGGGCTTGATTTGAACCAAAATTTTGCAAGACAGTTAAAGTCCCACGAGGCTATCAGCCCCGCAAGGCTATTAGTCTCGCAAAGCTAATTAGTCTCGCATACAAAAGAAGTTTGTGTGATGGAAAATTTGAAGAATTGAAATCAAAAGTATTTCAAAACTCGTTAAAATTCAATAAACGAGATTTTGAAAACTTTAGATGGAGTCTTGTAGGATGAAAAAAACTGAACTCAAAAGAATTTAGCCACACGGGGCAAGTAGCCTCACGCACGCGGCTAAATAGCCCCGCGCGAGACTAATAACCTCGCATAGGGATGACAGCTTCGCGTGCGTGGGGCTGACTCAGCACAGAGATGGTTTCCTTTTGGATTTCAATCAGAATTTCAAATCTAATCATATCCAATTACCTGAATTGAAGAATTAAAACCCAACTGAAGTACAATATCAGATATTGAATTGATATATAATTTCATTCTTATCTTCTAAAGAAACTCATATAACTATAAATAGGGGTCAAGAGGGGACTTTTGCAACGTTGGAGACTTTTGGTAAATTGATTTACACGCGAGGGCATACTGACCAACAGTAAGAAGCCACCAGCCAACAGCTATCCTCCATCAATTCTTCACTTTCAAGATCAATCCAAGGATCAAAATCATTGTTCGCAGCAGAATTTCTTTGCTTTCCTTCTATTGAATTAACTTAAATTACAACGAAAGTGAACAAGAGAAAAAGAAAGAACAAACGAGAGGATTTTATATCTCAATTGCTCTCTTTTACAAATAGTGTGGGATCTGTGTGGCGATGGGATCTGTCAAGCAGCTCCTTTGGACGATCTGACGACGAACTCTTCTCTTGAAGATGGCGACCGACTATAGATGATCTTCTCTGGTTTTGATTCGTTCAAGGCTCTATGCGTAACTCGAACTTCTCCAAAACTCCAGAAAAATATCTAAGATGCCAAAAAAAAAGACCCCTAGGGCTTCTCCAAGAGGGTATTTATAGCCTTAGGATATATGAGAGTTTCTATCTAAATAGAATTTGTACTCATCAAGGATTCCAATCAAATTTCTTAGTTTTGATTTAAATCTCTTGATTTAGAGTTCTGATCGGACTTAATTTAGGTATTTGGATAAGCCTAAATTATAATTTCAATCAATTTGAGATTCTGGTTATCTGCTCACGCGGAGCTAATCGCATCAAAACGCAGAGCTAAAGAACCAGAACGCGGAGTTATTGATTAGCTTCGCGTTTTTCTCAAATGCGAGGCTAATATAGCCAAACGCGGAGCTACTGAGTTAGCTCCGCGTTCTGTTGTGGAAAACTCTATTTACTTAGAAATTTTCACTACCAACAGAACTCCCTCCAAAGTTTTCCAAATGGCTTAGAACTTAGCAAATTTTGAAATACTTTGGATCTTCAAACAGAAAATGCGGAGTTAAAATACCAAGTTTATCTCGCGTTTTGCATAGTTGTGCGGAGCTAATAGCTTCGCTTTTCAGTGAGTAATTGCTTATTAACTACTTAGTAATTACTTAGTAATTGCTCAGTAATTACTCTGAACCTTACGCCAAATACCAAGAGGCGGGTTCTCTCTTTTAAATAGAGGCTTTAGACCTTCTTCCCCACTTCATCCGAAGAATCCAAAAATCTGGAGCTCCGGGGACCGGGCGACTCATGCAAACGAGCGGTCATTTGATCGAACTTCGTTCGATTTTCCATAGATCTTCATCATTAGGATGTCATCTAAGAAGAGTACGGTGTCGCGCGCCTCCTTACGATCGGCGGCCGGCGCTAGCAGTAGCGGGAGAGGCCGAGGGAGCGGACACAGCGGCGAACCAATTCATGTCGCGCCCATTGGAGGTAGAAATCTCAACTTTGCGGACTCCTTAGAACAATTTTTGAGTGTTTTGGCTCGGTTTTAACCGACCAACCATTTTTGAACCGACGAGATCGCCGTTCTCCGACTGTAAGACTTGGGAAGAAAGGAGAAGACGGAGAAGAACTCTGGTCTTCTTCTTACGCGAAGTTGTCGCGTCATCCTGACGTTTGAAACACGGGGCTATTTAACTAGCAGTCGCGTTTCAACGCGAGGCTATTTTGACTAGCAGTCGCGTTTCAACGTGAGGCTATTTTGACTACCAGTCGTGTTTCAACGCAAGGCTATTTCCTCAGCTACGCGCGAAGTTATTTTTTTTAACTCCGCGTTTTTATACTTAGAAGATTTTTTGAGTTTTTCTAACTCATGATTCTTCTTTTGCAGTGGGGTATTCGGACCAGATCCTTTTTGAAGAGGAGTGCATGTGGCTCTTCCGATCTTCGTCAGAAAAAGTAATTCTAAGGAAGCCAGAAGCATATGCTTTACAACATAGTTGCAGGTTTTAAGCTCTGGCTCCAAATGATAAACTCTTGAAGGAGTTACAAGAACTCTTCGGCAGCTCATTAAGTTTTTTTTAGGACCATTTCTGTTAGATGACAATCTCTGTCGCTTTCCAAAGCGATAGAGATGATAATCTAGGGCCTGTAGCATGTTGAATTCAACTTGTGCGTCTTCATCAGGATTCTTGTAGTAGTATCTTCAGATGATCCACTAAGAACTTTAAACAGATCATAGTTGACATTTGCAGAGGAGATCTTTTGCATGTGAACCAGGGAATTTCAACACTCCATGGAGGAGACTCGTTGTCGGGTTATTGATGAGTCGATGAATAGGTTGAAGCTTTTTGGGAGAGCTATAACTCTCTCTTCTTCTGTAACGTTTTGTTTTATGAATAAAGATAACTCCTTTTCTCTTTATCTGTTGGCTTCAAGAATTTTGCTTGCTCAACAAATAGATGGTTCATAGTTTCGGTAAAACAATCCAAGGCTCATTTACGTAACTTAGACTGTTAGTACCTGAAATGATCAGATAAGGATCATTTAACTTAGACAGAGGCGCTTAATTGCACATGCCTTAGTTCGATGGAGGCAGTTCAAGACTCTTATGCGTAACTTGAACTGCACATGCCAAGATGATTGTTATTATAATCATCAAATTTCGGTAGAGGTGCCTAATTGCACGTGCCAAATCCAAGCTTCTCATAGAAACGCGCAGCTAAACTACCAAGTTATCTTCGCGTTTTGCATAGTTGCGCGGAGCTACTAGCTTCGCATTTCTCATCACCACGCGAAGCTAATAGCCTCGCGTTTTGGGGAGCCACTGATTAGTAATTGCTCCGATTCTCGCGCCGAATACGAAGAGGCGGTTTCTTTCATTTAAATGGAGTCTCTTCTTTTTCTTCCTTACTTCATTCGAAGGATTTTCAAGATATTAGAGTTCCAGAACTCTGGCGATCCAGGCGACTCAGGCGACCGAGTGATTTTCGACCCGATTTCCGTCGATTTCCTTCAAGATTTCGCAAGCAATGGCACCCAAGACCCATGCTTCTTCACGCGCAGCCTCGCCGTTGGCGACTGGCGCAAGCAGCGGCGGCAGCGGCCGTGGAAGTGGCCGCAACAGTGACCAGTCCATGCCTCACCTATCGGCGGTAAGATTCTTCACCTCTTGGATTTTTAGAACTTTTTTAGGAGTGATTTGGCTTGATTTTAATTGGCCAAACATCTCTTTTATCGGCGAGATCGCCGTACTCTGGCCAAATGGCTTGGAGAAAAAGGAAAAGATCTCTGATCTTCCTCCACGCAAAACTATCGCGTTATCTCCGCATTTTTAAACGCGAAGTTATCAACTTAGCTTTGCGTTTATTATTCAAATGCGAAGTTATTTTATCATCCTCGCGTTTTATCAAAATGCAAGGCTATCTTCTTAACTTCACGCGGAGTTATCCTTAACTCTGCGTTTTCATACTTAGACAATTTTCCTGATTTTGTAAGAATCTTTTTCTAATTCTTTGATTCTCTTCTTGCAGTTGGCTACTCAGTGGATGCACTCTCCTAAGGATATCACTTCGGCCATGGTGGGGGTGCAGACTCAGTCACCCAGTTTCGCTTCACCACTGTTCTTGCTGCATACAAGCCAGGTTTGAGAGAGTGCAGGGAGAAGCTACTCAGATACAGCCCTGCTACCGCACGGGAAATCATAATGGATGCTCCCTTTGAAGCTATGAACCGGGAAGTGTTGGAGAAACCAGCATTCTTTTTTGGAGATGCAATGGGCCAATCAGACCAGATCCTCTTTGAAGAAGAGTGTATGTGGCTTTACCAATCTGGTGATTAGCTAATATTTCTGCCCAGCATAGAGCGTAGCTACCCTCTAGTCTATCTTCAGAGGCTAGCCATGCACCGTGAATTGGAGTGGGGGCTGAGCTAGGAATACGATTGTGTCCCTACGGGCAAATTGGGCACACACGGGGCTTACGAAGATGGTCCCATAAGATGTATCACTGGGTTGCTTCCTAGAAGAATCACTAAGGAGCACCCAGTAGGAGAGGTCCCAATTCGTGCACGAACTTTCTAAGCGAGTTCATGGCGCAAGGAGGCCAATACCCGGCTAATGATTTCAGGATGCCTGGCTGGGTCTACTCTTCTGACAATATGTGGTGGGCCCGTCTTGTCCAATACATGCTAGATTCCCATGAACCAGTTCTGAGAGAAATTGGCTTATACAAAGCTATCAGAAACGTTCAATTCGGGATTCCTCATAGTGCCTATCACTTTTTCGGTCTCCTGGAGATATACAACCCTGAGACTGGCACTTTCTTTACACCAGTGGGTGAGCTGGAACTTGCTCTCCACGAGATGTTTGAAGTGTCCGGGTTATCAATGGGCGAAATCCCGTATGAAGAGTATATCCCTACCACCGAAGAGCTGAATATGCTGAAGGTGAGGGACGAGCGCATTTACACCACTTACTGGGAGATGATGTGCCATTACTGCATCTATGCCGACATGGCAGGTGTGCGTAATCAGGATATTGGTCACAAGAAATGGGCTGATTACCTTTTTGCCAACTTAAACTCCAAAGATAGTTCGGCAATAGTTCATGGCTATGCCCCTGTTGATGTCAAGGAGATCGATCGCCGTATTGCTAAGACTCGTGTTATATTTTATACAGCTGAATCCAACGAAGGCGGATTCAACCCTGGCACTGTCTTCAAGAGTTTCCACTACCAAGCTCAGTTCCCAATATCCAATAGAGGTCTCATTGCTAGGTTCTTGATGTTATGGTTAAAGAGATGCGTCGTGCCATCTTTGCCGAATGAGGCAATTGCAATGAACGTGGTTTATCCTGCAGTTCTTCTTGCATACGGCCGACCCTTCGGACTTCTTCCCGCGATGGTGTGCAACCTACAGAGGGGACTACAGGAGCTCTGTAATGGTTTTATTTCTGTCGACAAGGGAAAAGGGCAAGGAAAAGGCAAGTCAAAGGAGACTGCCAAGGCGAAGGCTCCAAACCCCAGGATGGAGATGCCTTACACTTACCTGATGGCATGGCTCGTCATGCACTGCCCCTCTTAAATGAGTGCGGCCGAACACCCCTCTGCTGACAAGCCTTTCCTTGTGGAGCTATATGAACGCTCTACATGGAAAAGTCATTATATGTCGCAAATCCGAAAGATGCTCCACCATCATCAAAATTACGAGATCTTCCGATATTTCCCAGATTTTCCTGGTGGGGAATACAGGTCGAAGTTCAAGGATATTTTGGGAGCGAAAAATTTTACCGTCTTATCTTCAGGAGCGTTCTGGTGGCTCCTTAATATCCGACCCGGGCACTTAGTGTATCGTCAAGACACCAAGTGTTATATTGAACCATACACCCCAAGCCGCTTCGCTCGCCAGTTTGGATATTCCAAACTTTATGTGGGTAACCCGAACAAGAATCTGGCTTATGAAGGGAATTTGTACGAGGGCGCCCGCGGCTGGTTCCACTTTGTAGCTGGTAGAACCGGAGCTGAATTCCTCCTGCCTCAAAAGTCGACAGAGTTAGCTATGACTCTTAGCTTCTGCACGTGGTATAGTGTCGCAAATGCTGACGTGCCTAACTTTTCCATCAACCGGAGTTGTTGTAAGGAAATAAAGGCCTTTTATTCCAGCCGCAAGGGGGCTAAAAGAATAAGGGTGAAAGGAATGGACGAATTTCTTGGCACAGCGGTCGATCCATCAGATGTTGACGACTCTGATGATGATGACAATGATGGTGATGAGGATGACGCTGATGCTGGCGGTGCTCCTCAAGACTTGGTTTCCCATCCCTGGAGTCTGACCGTAAAACGCCGCAGGCTCCGAAAGAGGGGCCTGTCCAGAAGAAGAAGAAATTGGCCCCAGGGTCATTAGTAGTCCCTCAAAAGGTGGCAGTCAAATTTGCTTCGGACTTGCTGGCTTCGACCTTGCCAACAACTTCACGAGAGGAGAGCAGACCTGTTGAAGTCTCAGGTGATACTGAGGTCCCGACTCCCCTAACCGCAGAATCCGTCGAACACACCGCGACGCAACCTCTAGGTAGCGAAATGGGTGTACTTCTGGAAACAGCAACAGCTCCTCCTTCAAGTCCAACTACTGGACTTGTGTCTTCTGGTATGGTCCTCTCAGGTTTTATATTTTTATGTTCTGTTTCTATATCTCGTGTAACACTTTGTGCTTGCTTCTCTGAGATGTAGGTAGTCAACCTCATTCGCCGATGCATTCGACTACCAGGGGGAGTCTTAGAATTTGGTGGATTACTCGGGCACTACTGGTTCGGTGGGAGGACTTGGCAGTTCTGCGAACGAGTTTGACACAGACTATTTCACGCTGGCCCCAAGCTAGGTTCCTTCATCGATTCCTCCCATTAATGAATTAGGGAGGAATGATAGAATAGAGGTTGTGATTGCGGCCGCAGCAATAGAGGCTCCCCCATCCTCAAGTCTGTCATCTCCGACACCAATGGTCTGTTCTGAAGAAACTTTTCCGGTAGTAGTTGGTGTGCCCTCTACTCCTCAGCCAGCGATTTTAACATTGGCGACAATAATGACTGTTGAGACATTAGTGACTCCTTCAGTCGCAAGTCATCTGTCAACAGGGGATGAGGAAAATTTGAAGTTCTTATTTGAAGCCACCTCTGTTGCAGAAGGAGTTTCGGGTGAAAACACTAAATCGTCTACTCCTGCTGGTGGTGTTGCTCAAATGATCTATACCAGTGATACTCCTCCTCGAGTTTCTAGTTATGCCAAGTCCATATTGGTTTTACTGGCCCCTCATGTCATGAATCTGGTACAGGAACGGGCTTCTTCTTACTCAACCCCAACTAATGCTACTCCTCCCCCAGCGACATCTTCCTTAATGCTGCCTGCTTTAAACACAGACACTGTGGACCCTCTCGAAGAATTCTTCAACCACAGTGTAAATGACTTTTTGCGACTATTAAGGAGGTGTATCGGAATGATTCTGGACGGAAGAGATTTCTTTAATCTTGGATGTCCAATGTTGCCTAGCTATCTGGATAATATTGAAAGGATTGGGGGGCATGACCGAGCAGCTCCCTACCGGGCCTGCCTTGAAGTTCTAGAAGATCAGGTGAGTACGCTAAACACAGTTCGCCAAGCGGATGTGGAAGCGATCTCTAAGATCGAATCGGCACGTCTTCAGGCAAAGTTGGTGGCTCGTCAAGAGGAACTGAGGCGCCAAGAGGAAGTCTAGTCTCGGGAGTTGGCAGAACTACGAGCTAGTCAGGAATCGATCCTCAGGGGATTAGAGATAGTGGACTTCGAGATTGAGGGAGTCAGGCCGCCATCCTTAGAGCTAGAGTGACTATTGCTAAGGCTCGAGCTATTCTGGAAGCCAGCGAGTCTCAGTTAGGGGAATCCGTTAAGAAACGGGAAGAGCTGATTCTCCAATAAGGACGGCTCGAACAAGAACGCATAATGAGGAGCCGTGCTATTGAAGAATCTTGTCAGCGGTTGGCCCAGCAACTGGCAATAAACGACGATGATTTACGCCGGCAGGCCCAACACTCCGTGGAGGAAACTCATCGTCGAGTGATTGACGAGACGACAAATAAATTGAGGCTTCTAGAAGATCCATAACTTTCTTTCTTTCTATTCATTTATTCTTTTTGTAATAAGAACTTGTAATAGAAGAGAGAACTTTACTGTTTCTTTGTGACTTCATTCCCTTTCGACTAAAGGTAATCTTTTGATTCTTTTACCTGTTGGCTACAAAATTTGTTTGCACAACAGATAACTTGTCATCAAAATGATTTAGTTGTTTAGGTAAAATAGTCCAAGACTCATCTGCGTAACTTAGACTGCTAATACCTAGGTGATCGGGTCAGGATCACCAGACTTCGGCAGAGGCGCCTATTTGCACATGCCTTAGTGTTTGATTAGAGGCGGTTCAAGGCTCTCATGCGTAACTTGAACTGCACATACCAAGATGATCGGGTTAGGATCATCAGATTTCGGCAGAGGTACCTGATTGCGCATGCCTAGTTTTAAGCAAGGAGTTCAAGTGCTCATCTGCGTAACTTGAACAAGTGGAGACGGTTCAAGGCTCTCATGCGTAACTTGAACTGCACATACCAAGATGATCGGGTCAGGATCATCAGATTTTGGGCGAGACGCCTAATTGTGCTTGCCTAGTTTTAAGCAAGAAGTTCAAGTGCTCATCTGCGTAACTTGAACAAGTGGAGGTGGTTCAAGGCTCTCATGCGTAGCTTGAACTGTACATACCAAGATGATCGGGTCAGGATCATCATATTTCGGCAGAGGTGCCTGATTGCGCATGCCTAGTTTTAAGCAAGGAGTTCAAGTGCTCATCTGCGTAACTTGAACAAGTGGAGGCGGTTCAAGACTCTCATGCGTAACTTGAACTGCACATGCCAAGATGATCGGGTCAGAATCATCAGATTTCGACAGAGGAGCCTAATTGCGCATGCCTAGTTTTAAGCAAGAAGTTCAAGTGCTCATCTGCGTAACTTGAACAAGTGGAGGTGGTTCAAGCCTCTCATGCGTAACTTAAACTGCATATACCAAGATGATCGGGTTAGGATCATCAGATTTCGGCAGAGGCACCTAATTGCGCATGCCTAGTTTTAAACAAAAAGTTCAAGTGCTCATCTGCGTAACTTGAACAAGTGAATGGTTATACTCCTAGTGATCTGAACCAAATGTGACAGTTACTCTGTCATCATTCTGGTTTATTTTAGGCATAGTATTTCTACAGAAATTTGCCGTTGATCGGCATCATCATTCTATCGCCATTCTGATTCATTAAGCGATAGGCTCCACTAGAGTATATCGTCTCCACAACAAACGGTCCTTCCCACTTGGGTTCAAATTTACCCTTAGTCTTGTGGGTTAGAATCATTGGCCTTTTAATAGCCAGGACCAAGTCTCCTTGTTTAAAGGTCCTTGGTTTAACGTTCTTATTGAACGTTTGCGAGATTCGGACTTGATACAACTCAATTTGTTGCTGAGCCCTAAGACGTTTTTCATCTAACGCCTCTAGTTCTTGCAATCTTTGTTGATGGTGCTCTTCTGTCGTCATCTTTGTAGCTGAGGCCACTCTTAATAATGGTATCTGGATTTCAAGAGGCAAGACGGCCTCACTTCCGTAAACCAAAGAGAACGGGGTAGCTTTTGTTGGAGTGTGAATGTTGGTGCGATAAACCCACAAACACTCTCCCAGTTTTTCATTCCAGTCCCTTTTGTTGGAAGAGACAAACTTCCGAAGGAGTTTAATGATTGTCTTGTTGAAAGCTTCTGCTAACCCATTTACTGCGGGGTTATATGACGTTGGAGCAATATCTTTGATTCTGAACTTATCACAGAATTTTGAGAATCCCTGGCTGATAAATTGCGGTCCATTATCATGAATGATCCTTCGAGGGATGCCAAAACGGTAAATGACATGATGCTTGATGAATTTAATCACATCTATCGTTTTCACCTCTCTCATGGGTACGGCTTCGGCCCATCTTGAAAAATAATCGGTTATTGCAAGAATAAACTGATGTCCTCTGGACGACAGGAGAGTTATTGGCCCCACAATATCTATTCTCCATGCCTTAAATGGCCAACTAGCAACAGTATTGTGCAAGTATTCTGGGAGTTGATGAATAAAATTGGCATGTACTTGGCATGCATGGCACCGTTTAGGTTATGCCATTACCTCTGTAATCATCTTTGGCCAGTAGTATCCCAGCCTTCTTATGCGGTCTCCGAGTTTTGGACCGGACTGATAAGCTTTACACACTCCATCATGTGTTTCTTTCAGCACTTCATCTGCTTCTACTTTCAATATGCAGCGTAGCAGGAGACCATCACTTGACTTTCTATATAAAGTTTGAAGTGTATGATCAAAGTAAAATCTCGGGGCCTTCCTCTTTATCGAGGCGGCTTCCTTTGGATCCTCTGGTAGTATCCCATACAGGGCGTAATCTATAAATGGAAATCACCAATCTCGGGGTTCCAGTATTAAACCTGTCTAGCACACCTCTTTGCTTTGGGATACCGTATCTGGGTGGAGGAGTTCTCTGCTACCAATAGTGATGCTTTTAGCTTCACCTGGCGGGATCGCCAATGTTGCAGCTAACGCAGCAAGAGCATCTGCATAGACATTCTCATTCCGAGATATATGATATATATATAAAATTGTTCAATATATCCCGCTAGCTCAATGGCTAGCTGATGATAGGGGATGAGGGCTTCATGTCTGACTTTATACTCACCCGTCATCTGGTTGACGATGAGCTTAGAGTCTCCATATGCCTCTAGATAGTTCACCCCCAGTTGCAGAGCCATTTTTAAGCCGATAATGAACTTGTTGTATTCCGCCATATTATTCGTGCACGATTCTATTAATGAGTAACCGTTAGGCAATATATGTTTATGTGGGGATATTAGCACAACCCCCACTCCAGCAGCAGATCGTCTGGCAGCACCATCAAAGAACATTTGCCATGATTGTTCTTTGCTAACTGTGTTGACCTCTGACGTCTGTTTGGAATTGGACCAGATTGGATGATCTGCTAGGAAATTGGTGATCGCCTGTCCCTTCATGGCTTTTTGAGGGACGAAGTATATATCATATGGCGATAGCAATAATGCCATTTCGCCAATCAACCGTTTAAGGATCCTGGTTTTGTCATCAGAATTTTCAAAGGATTAACCCGTGAGATGACATGTATCGTTTGCCCTGAAAGATAGTGTCGCATTTTTTTAACAGCAAACACTAGGGCTAAACATTCTTTTTCGATCGGGGTATACCGATACTCGGTTCTGATAATTGTCCTGCTTAAGTAATAAAGAGCAGGTTCGTGGCCATGCTCATTATATTGAGCAAGTAACGCTCCTAAAGCGTCATCCATGGCCCTTACATATATAAGAAATGGTTGTCCAGGGACCGGTGCCATAAGAACAGGAGGTTTAGTGAGATATTCTTTGAGATCGTCAAATGCCTGTTGACACGTCTCATCCCATATGAAAGAAACCTCCTTTTTCATGAGTCTAGAGAACGGCTGGCATCGCCCTGATAGATTGGAGATGAAGCGTCGGATATAGACTAATTTTCCTTGTAACCCCCTTAATTTTCTAAGATTGCGGGGCGATAGTATTTCACTAATCGCTTTCACATTTTCGGGGTCAAGAAAAATTCCTTTTGAGCTTATTATGAACTCAAGAAATTTTTCACTGGACACCCCCATAAAAGACTTAGTGGGATTCATCTTCAGATGATGTTTTCGCCCGTTCTTAAATCATGAAAATGATCTTCTTTATTCTTGCTTTTGACCGCTAAGTCATCCACATAACACTCTACCATTTTGCGCAGATGTTCTTTGAATATGACGCTCATTGCTCGTTGGTAGGTGGCACCGGCGTTCTTCAATCCAAAAAGCATCACCGTATAACAGTATACCCCCAGCGGCGTTCTGAAAGCCATGTGCTTTTCATCATCTGGGTGTATTTTAATCTGGTTATAGCCTGAGAAGTCATTCATAAAGGATATCCTCTCATAACCGCAAGTATTATTAATCATCACATCGGTGATGAGGAGTGGAAATTCATCCTTAGGACATGCAGCGTTCAGATCTCGAAAATCGATACATATCCAGATTTTGCCATTCTTCTTACGAACCGGCACTGTGTTAGCCACCCAATCAAGATGTTGCTCTTCACGGATGAATCCGGATTTTATAAGCTTGTTGACCTCGGTAACTATTGCCTCCATCAATTCCGGTCGAAAACGCCTTTGCTGTTGTTTAACTGGTTTGGCATCTTCTTTAATATTTAACCGGTGCGTGGCAATTTGAGGGTCAAGTCCGGGCATGTCTTCGTAGCTCCATGTGAACACGTCTATATACTCTTTGATAAGAGATGCAAGTTTCTCCTTTTCCAAGGGAGTTAGCGTCTCGCTTACGAAGATGGGCTTCGGATTTTCGTCCGTTCCCATGTTGACTTGTACTAGATTATCTTCTGTGGGCGGGTCACGCTGTTCAAAGCGGACATCCCAGAGAGTGTCCATATGCCTAGCCCAGGAATCATCTTGAACATCAATTGGTTCCTCATCGCTTTCTGGTACGGCTGAAACCATATTGGCTGTCAAAGATTGAAACCAAGCGCCAGTACTTAGATCCGAGTCCTGATCAATCAGGTTTAAATCCTCATCGGATGAAAATCTATCCTCATATTGCCATGGTGGTGAGGGAGGAGTAGATACATAGTCCAACCCTCTGCGAGTCTTTTGATAATAGTCTGGGCTCTTTCCTCTCAGTCTAAATGAGGGTATAAGATTCCGTCGCCCTTTTCCAAAGTTTAATCCCAGTTTCTGGGTGAAATTATAACCCATCTTCTCCATCATTTGTCGGGATTTCTGTTCATATAAGTGAAATTGAGGTAATATTTTTTCATCACTTTCACTGCTTTGTTTTTGTCGAGGTGACGTAATTACTTTGCCGAACATGATCGGCTTTTGGGACCCCTGTCGAGGAGGCACTTCAAAGAAGTGATCTTGTCCCTTAGTTATTTTTAATTGAGAGAGGGGGGATGACCTGAGGGGCAAATGGTATGCCGCCAAAACTTCAAGTTCGGATAGGCCATCCACTTCGGTGGAAGTACAAGAAGATTCAGATTCAGTAGCTACAGCAGGTTCGTGGACTAACTTTATGTTTTCATTGATAACCCACTCATCCTCTATTACATCAGCTACATTATTATCAAAATTCAAAATGTGAGGATTGATTTCATAATCACCCCCATCGTTCTCTTTGGGAGGTTCATACTCCGTATCCGCCTCGTTGCCGCTCTCGTCAAACTTTTGAGGCTTGTTGAGGTTGTTGTCGGAGACTTCATGGGCTGGCTTGTAGAGTAAAGTATCCGTGAAGTAGTTTTCCAACCCTTTAAATGGTTGCCTATCTGCAACTAATGTTCGGACTTCTCCTTTTTCATCACAGTACTTCATACACTGGTGGAGAGTCGACGGGACTATCATATAGGCGTGGATCCAAGGCCGTCCCAGTAAGATGTTATAGGAAGTGTCTACATCAATGATGTAGCATGTGACCTCCGTCCTCAAATCCCCTATTTGACACTGGAGTCGGATCTTTCCAAGGGGACAGCTATCATTGGAATTGAACCCATATATTGTAGTATTGGTTGGCATCAGGCGATGTGGAGAAATTCCCAATAGCTGCATCAACCTTCTGGGAATGACGCTTAGCGCAGACCCTGGATCAATCTGGATGCGATCCACTTTCGTGGATCCGACATACCCGGTGAAATATAAAGGTCTGTTGTGCTTTATATTTTTTACCTACATGTCTTCCGGAGAGAAGATAATTTGAGAGACCTGCTTCCTCACTTGATAACAGCGGGGGCAAGAGTCCTGTTCTTCGTCGGCCGGCTCGACAATCTGAGCTAGGAGTGACTCAGAGTCTGCCAGGGCTTCTCTCAACGCCTCGCGAGTTGATTTCGACAACCGTAACAACTCATAAAGCGTGACTCGAGAATATTTACCAGCTGAGCTATTATATCAAATTTGAAGGTAGCGTCTTTGACTCCTTCATCTTTTCCAGGATTTTTCTTGAAGCGAAGTCCTTTCTGTTTGTCCTTTCTGTCCGTATATATATCTTTCGGATCTACTCTGATATAGTCCTTGAGATATGTTTTTCCAGATCGAGTGCTGGAAGGGCCTGCCCCATCCTGATGAGTGGCCATAGCTTCGGGCTCCTCTTCAGAGTCTGTTAATGCCCCTGTAATTATGTATTCATCTTTTATTTTAGTGGAAATAGTATTGCTACTCCGCTTTTTCTTCTGACCCCCTGTGGTAGTCCACTATTCATCCTGTAGTAAATCAGGGTGGACCCACATGATTTCCCCCTTTTGAGTTGTTACGGGGACAAGCCCTTCTTGAGCCTTATTGTGCGGGTCATGGTTTTTCGTAACCAGCTTCTCCTTTGGTATTGGGGTCACCCCTGCGGGGAACTCATGGGTTCCAACCACTATGGTTGTCATATTGACAGTGACCTTCTTTTGTTCATCTTTTAGCGTCAGAACTCCAGCTTCTATCAGTGCTTGGATTCTGTTCTTTAGAGGGTAGCAATCTCTAGTAGGGTGTCTAACATTCCGGTGGTATAGGCAATAGTTGTGGTCGTTGGTTTTACCAGCGTCCTCCGATTTTCTATTCTCCGAAAGTTTTAACATTCCTTTTCTGAGAAGCAGGTGGAAGAGTGTAGGCGTCTATTCCGCCTTGAAGGTATAGGTCCTCTCTTGCTGAGGCCTATTTTGTCTCGTGCCCTTCTGATTTTGGGGCTTCGAGTTTGGAGGATTTGTCTTTTGTGGAGCGACTTCTGATACCATCACCGCTTTTTCCTTATTTTTATTATTATTATTTTGGGTGTAGGCCTATTATTCCCAGTGTTTCTTGACCCACGAGACTCTTCAACTCGACGAATCAAGTCCTCGGCTTGCTCTCCTTGCTTGAGCAAATCTCTCCACGTCTTACACTCTACGGCCCCCATTTTTAAGAGCACATTGGTCTTAAAATTATGCCAACATGTCTCCACTAGAGTTTCCTAGACCATTCTGTGTTTACAATGCATGGACTTCTCCCGGAACCTTTCTATGAAGTCTTTTACTGTTTCTTATTCCCCTTGTTTAGTTGCAAGGAGGGAATGAACCGTAATTTCGGTATCATCCTCAAAAAAACGTGCGAGAAATAGTCTCTCAACATCAAACCAGGTATTAATAGTACCTGGGGGCAGCTGCATAAATCAAGTAAAGGCAGGCCCTTGCAAATACTTACGAATATTTTGGTCATAAACGGGTCATTGTCCATCAAATGTCCTGCTTGGGACAAGAAGTAATAAATGTGTTGACTGGGAGATCCTTTCCCGTCATATGGCTCTAATTTGAGCGGCTTGCATTTCTCCGGGTATGGTGCCAAATCCCATTCAGGTGGATATGGTCTTGATACCCCTGATTCTTTTAACTCCTTTTTGTGCATTAGTGCTTCAAGTTGATTTTGTAACTTCTCTATTTTCTCTCTATGTGGATCATGAAAAGAATACATGCCCTCGTCCTCATGCGTCGAATGGGCTTTCTCTTCTTTGTCTTCTTCATTCATTTTATTGAACAGAGTTTCTTTTCCCTTTTTAACGTTATCCTCGATGATTTTTTAGGTATTCTCGATCACTTTTGAGAGCATCATTTTAAGATCTTCAATTGTCTTTTGTTGCTCCCGAATCATCTTCTCTTGGGCTTCAAGTCTCTGGTCAATGTCGTCAGATTTATCCGCCATATGTGATGCTGACTTTTGTAACCGAGATAATGCAGAGGAACGAGGTGAAGCTATAGCCGAGTTATCACTGTCATCGTCATAAGAACCTTTTACAAGTTTCTTATAGTTTCGAGGCGGGACGGCTCCTGATTTTAGTCGGGTGAAGTGATGAGATTCTTCATCACTTGACTCTGAGTTATCATCTCTTTCAATGACTTTCTTACCCTTACCGACCATGTTGGAAGTTACAATTCTCCATTCTGCTCGGGGCGTAGCCTTTATTTTCTTAGCAGGGTTTTTGTCCGACTTGGTTAACCGGTCGAACACCGATACCCTGTTATTGTTGTAGCAACAATTATCTATTACAGCGGATACCGCCGTCATGAGTTGCTGGCAATGACAGGCAGGTTCGGCTTGAACTTGTTCTATACCTCTCTTCTTGGTTAGATACTCCTTGAGATCAGTGACTTTAGTCATGGAATCGTGGGACCCATTTAACTGTTTAGAGGGTCCAGGCGCCTGTTGAAGTTTCTTGGAATCACTGGAGTTCAGTTCTGGTCCATTGATACGACGATCAGTCCTGATTTTGTATTCGGATTGATCTACGCGGAGCTGAGAAATAGCTTCTCATTTTGGAGCTCGGAGCTGAGAAATAACTCTGCGTTTTGCGTCGTGGGCCTGAAGAGTAGCTCCGCATTTTGCTACGCTAGTCTCGCGTTTTACGCTGGCTTGGTGTTTCTTCAGAATTTTATCTTCTGGAATCTTAGCCCCGCATGGAAGAAAATTCCTGCACGCTGGCTTACTCTTGTGATTAACACAAGTCGCAACTTCGCGTCTAGCGCGATTTTTACGATTAACGACAATCTGCCAATCCTCTTCGCGATTTACGCAGAGGTGAGGCATCTTGCATTTCTCGCAAGTACTACTGGCTTCGCGTTTCTCGCTAAGCTCAGTATTAGCTTCACATGGAGAATTACACGCTGGCTGTAAGGAATTTTTATCCTCGCGTTTCTCGCCAGTGTAAGAAATCTTGCGTTTATCGCAAGTTGCACTGGCTTTGCGTTCCTCGCTAAGCCCGGTAATAGCCTTTCGCAGAGTATCACATGCTGGCTTTAATAAATCTTTATCCTCGCGTTCCTCGCGAGTGTAAGAAATCTTGCGTTTATCGCAAGTGCTACTAGCTTCGCTTTTATCGCTAAGCCCAGTAGTAGTCTCGCATGGAAAATCACATACTGGCTTTAAGGAGATTTTATACTCGCGTTTATCGCGAGTGTCAGAGATATTGCGATTAACGCAAATCTTACTGGCTTCGCGTTTCTCGCTAAGCTCAGTAATAGCCTCGCGTGGAGAATCACACGCTGGCTTTTCCTTGCGATCAACGCAAGTTGCAACTTCGCATTTAACGCGATAATGACTGGTCTTGCGATTAACGCGAGCCAGTTTGTGAGAGACCATAGCCTCGCGTTCTATGACTTTAGCCTCGCGTCCAAGGGGGGCTTTGAGGGCTTTTCGCCTTACTCTCTGATTTCTATTTCGGAGTTGGGTTCTGGTCAATCCAGTTCCCAGACCTTCTTCGGCAGTAAGGAGGCCATCCTCTGCTAGGATTTCCTATCCAAACACCGGTCCTATGGCTGCGGTCTCCAAGGATCCCCGTTCATCGGTGGATACATTTTTACCCGTTGCTCGGGTATTAGAGCGCACGCGACGATAGTATCGTGTTTCGTCCAGGTTACCTGATTCAGAGGAGAGGTACTCCTTGTACTTCTGCTGGTCGCTTTTAACGACGAGCATATTTACGTCGGATCTGATCCTATAGACGTCAGATTGCGCCCCGATCTCTTCTCTGGTGAAAGAGACTTCTCCCACTGTGGTCATCAATTTGTTCGCAGCAAAATTTCTTTGCTTTCCTTCTATTAAATTAACTTAAATTACAACAAAAGTGAACAAGAGAAAAAGAAAGAACAAATGAGAGGATTTTATATCTCAATCGCTCTCTTTTACAAAATAGTGTGGGATCTGTGTGGCGATGGGATCTGTCAAGCAGCTCCTTTGGACAATCTGACGACGAACTCTTCTCTTGAAGATGGCGGCCGACTATAGATGATCTTCTCTGGTCTTGATTCATTCAAGGCTCTATGCGTAACTTGAACTTCTCCAAAACTCCAGAAAAAGATCTCAGATACCGAAAAAAAGACCCCTAGGGCTTCCCCAAGAGGGTATTTATAGCCTTAGGATCATATGAGAGTTTCTATCTAAATAGAATTTGTACTCATCAAATATTCCAATCAAATATCTTAGTTTTGATTTAAATCTCTTGATTTAGAGTTCTGATCGGACTTAATTTGGGTATTTGGATAAGCCCAAATTATAATCTCAATCAATTTGAGATTCTGGTTATCTGCTCACGTGGAGCTAATAGCATCAAAACGCGGAGCTAAAGAACCAGAATGCGGAGTTATTGATTAGCTCCGCGTTTTTCTCAAACGCGAGGCTAATATAGCCAAACGCGGAGCTACTGAGTTAGCTCTGCGTTTTATTGTGGAAAACTCTATTTACTTAGAAATTTTCACTGCCAACAATCGTCAATATAGTGTGAGATTTAACGCTCCATAGCCACGTTATGAACCCACACTTTTTATAAAAAAGTGTGATAAGTTATAAATCCTCTTATTTGATTTTCCTTTATTTCTTTTTATTGTATTTTGAGATTTTTGTCGTTACAAATCAATGGTATTGAAACGAAGATCGAGTTTTGTGGGAAACAGCCCGTAATGCCCGTGTCATGCCTGGGCCTGGGCACAAGCTCGATTCAGCATGAGCCTACTCGTGTCTGCAACCCACATAATGGGGCTAGGACTGACCTCGCCCCTCTCATGCCAGCACTGAACCAGGCACCGATGAACTTGGATCGTGCTTGGCCCAAGCCCATTCCTGTTGAACCAAGTGGGTTTTTGGGCCATTTGGCCAACTCACCACCCCTATAATCCAAAATATCCTTTGTGTTGCATTATATATTAGGTTAAACACAAAGGACATTTTAACCAGCATATATCTCAAGACTCAAAAGGTTCAACTCCTTTTCCCTACTAATTTCAATCATATACAATCTCCAATATTTGGTCATTATCTTAATCTGGTCCTGATTCTAGATGGTTAATAACAAATAAACATATAAAACAAATGCCAATGTAATGGCTTCAGAAAATTCTTGCTTTTCATCATTATTGTTTGCTTTTCATCATTATTGTTTAGCAGTCTAATTCAGCACATGCATTTGCAATCTGCACAAGGGACTGATCACTTTGCTTCCATAGACTCAACCTGAACTTTGCCTAAGGCCCCCTTCTTCCTTATGAAGAGCCTGTACTCTCGGAACGTCGTCTGCGGGTAGCACGCAGGGTTGTCCGGCGTCACAAGCTCCTGAACTGGCTGGATCAGAACGTCGTTGTTGGGGTTGTAAAAGAAAGCTATCGAGAGACGTTCCTTGGTTGAGTTCGTAATCACCCGGTGCTCCACGCTCTTGTACTTGCCATTACTTATCACCTGATTTGTATGCATATATCAACAATAGGCAGAAATATTATTATTATTTATTTATTTATTTTTTTAAAGTCATCGCATCTATGTTAACTTGGTTTTAGTTGTTGTAGTTGTGATAGCTAAATAAACATAAAAAATTTGAACGACAATGTTCGCCTAGTATCATTTCTATTCATAATCTCTTTCATAAAGATTACATCACATTAAATATGATAAAGTTAGATTTATTAGATATAATAGATTTTAATAAGAAAAAGCTATTTGCGAATTAAGCATGTGTGTCATGCATCCTGAATGATATATAATAGCGTTCACGTGCTCAATAATCCCATTCAAGACAAAAAGCATGACGCTACTAAAGCTTGTCTTCTCACGCAAGCATGACGTGCTTAAATTGATACTTCTGGAGTGTTCAAATTATATAAACATAGTTCCCCCTATTTTTGTTGCTTGCTTGCATGCGTACACATATGTATGCATATACGAGAAAAATAGAAATGATTCGTGGTCTCCTATAAGTTATCAAAATTGCTGTTCATTTTTATTATCTCTAATAAATTTTTTTTAAAGTTTCTCTTGGATAATGATCTCGACTCTCTAGAGTTCATTCAATCCTAATTTTCTGGGATTTTATTTTAATTTTTTATTCCATCAAATAAATACAAAATTAACAGTTTTCAGTGAAGACAATATTTTATATCTACTGAATGAAATAACAAATAAACTTCAAAACTCATAAAATTTAATATTAAAGTAGATATGGAGGTAAAGATCATAATAAAAAAAAAATTGAAGAAAATAATAGAGCCATTACTTTTTTTTCGCTAACTCATATAAGTAACTTACCAAAGCTATCTTGCTGACTCATATATATATATATATATATATATATATATATATATATATATATATATATATATATATATAAGAAAAATAAAAATAAGCTTACAGCTCACGTAAGCTATTTGAGTTGCAATTCATTTTTACTATCTCCAATAATTTTTTTAAAAAAATTTCTTTTAGATTATGATCTGGACCTCTTAGAATTCACTCATACCAAATTTCTTGGGTTTTAGTTTAGATTTGGTCCTCCATCAAGTTAATACAAAATTAACGATTTTTAATGAATAAAATATTTTGTGTGCACTTGATGAAAGGGTAAATGAACTTCAAAATTTATGAAATTTAATCTGAAAAAAGTTAAGGAGATAGATATAGCAATTGTATAAAAGAAAAATTGAACAAAAATCATTAGACCATTATAGTTTTGTCGCTAACTCACATAACTTTTTCTGAGTTGGCGACTCTCCTACAGTAATCCATATATCTATAGACACACACACAGACACACATGCGTGTGTGTATGGAAAAGTGTACCATAGGGAAATTACCTATGGAAATGCTCTAAATCTCAATATGAATAGTATTTGCAAAAATCAAAACCGTTAATTGTGATCTCTACGTTAAAAAATAATGGTATATAAAATATCATTTTAGATAAATTTTGACCATGCAAAAAAATTTTCTTTGGAATTATATATATATATATATATGTGTGTGTGTGTGTGTGTTTTTTTTGGGGGGATGGGGGTATATATATGTGAGATTCCATCTCGGCCTGGTGTGAACTTAGATTCTGATGGTTATGATCTGAAACGTGAAATGTCATACCGCATGATTTGCTTTCAACAAGATAGCAAATTTATCCGCGATACGAATGGCAGTTAGTGCACGACTTTTCTTTTTGATATGAAAGCCACACGTGATGTTGTTGATGGTGTATAGGGAAGAGTCTAATGTTGACGCCCATTGTGAGTTTTCATTTTTAGTTATCATTTTTTATATCTATTAAGAGAGTTTCTGTTAGGGATGTAAACAAATGCAAATAGTTTTATAGGGTATTTACTTGTTTGTCCCTCAAATCTTTATATATTATAATTTAGTCCCCAAATCTTCATATTTAGGATTTAGTCTCCCAAATCTCCTAAGTTACTACAATTTAGTCTCCCTCCGTAATTTTCTTTAATTTTTTAGCTTATATTACCATTTTACCCCTCCT
This sequence comes from Dracaena cambodiana, assembly GCA_036321105.1. Lineage (NCBI taxonomy): Eukaryota > Viridiplantae > Streptophyta > Magnoliopsida > Asparagales > Asparagaceae > Dracaena > Dracaena cambodiana. Next base: position 4,315,975 of record JAYEPQ010000001.1, on the reverse strand, counting down.
TATTCATTTCCTTCTCTTCTTCTCCTCTCTTCTCCTCCTCTCTTCTCTTTTTCTTCATTATTCCTCATTTCTCTATCTTCTCTCTTCCTCCTCTTTTCTTCATTGGAAAAAGAGGAGGAAGAAGAGAGAAGGAGAAGAGAGGAGGAATAATGAAGAAAAGGAGAGAGAAGAGGAAGAGAGGAGGAAGAGAAAGAATGAATAAGGAGGGGTAAAATGGTAATATCAGGTCAAAAATTAAAGGAAGTTAGGAAAGGGGACTAAATTTTAGTAAATTAGGAGATTTGGGGAACTAAATCCTAAATATGAAGATTTGGGGGACTAAATCATAATATATAAAGATTTAAGGGACAAACCAGTAAATACCCCTAGTTTTATATGTATTCAATCGCACAGTCGTAATTTAATAAATAGATATATTTCTAGTAGTTCTTTTTAGAAAGAGGTACGGATAAAAATATATTGTTAATTTCAATGTTTAGCATATTTGAGAATTATTGTCTGAATATCAAAATAATTTCCGAATATGTATGACAGCATAAATTTTTAAATTTATTTGGTATTTAATAACTTCTTAGACCTAGCGAAGCAAAAAACAATTAACAAGTAGTTAAGAAGCATTTTTCTGGTGACATACAAGGAATATAAAATTTGCATCAAATTTTCTTCATAATTATTGTCATAACTAATAATATTTTCTTTTAATATCTGGATTCAATTTCAATTCTAAATCAATTGCCAAATATTAATTGTGAATTCAGTCCATATTACATGTCTAGAAGGAAGCAATAAATGAATATAATATATCTATATCCACTCCTTCTCTATTCCGTGTGTATTCAAATTTTTTAATTTGTGCTCATCAAACTTATACATATATATTTTCCGCAATATTATCTAAATTGAGTTCGCATTAAAAGTTGAATTTTGGAAACCTTACAAATTAGAGGGAATGATACGTCAGAAGCAAAACTCACTTCTTAATTGCTATAACTAATTTTGTGATTATATGTGTGATTGATTGTATGATTATATGTGTCTTCCCTCTATATTAGTAGAAATAAATACTAGTATGTGTATATGTGAATACCATTGCTAGAGATATTGTTGCCATTTATGCGTTATTAATCTTTCTTTTAAAAAAAAAATTCGTGCTAATATGTCTATAACGAGACTAGTCTTAATTGGGTTTGACAGTGTTTTGATATGAATGGACATTCGGCAGAGAATGTATCCTCACCCATTTTCTTTTTAAACAAAAACAATATCGAGACATGCTCAAGTGATCTTAATTACCTGAATCTGATCGGCAACATTCACAATGAACGCACCCGGAACAGGCTGCACGGTCACCCATTTGCCACCTTTGTTAACCTGCAGCCCCGTGACATGATCATCGGCGAGCAGCACGGTCAGTCCACCGGGATCGGAGTGCGAGGAGAGGCCGAGCGTCAGATCAGGCTGCGGGCACTTCGGATAATAATTCACCCTCAGGCTCGCCTGAATATCTTTGCCCCCAAATTTTTGCTGTAAGAAGTTATCGTCTAGTCCGAGGCTTATCGACAACACCTTCATCAGTGACGCACAGAGCTTCAGTACCTCGTTGCTGTACTCTTCTATTGTCTCCCTTCAAAATTATCCATCCAATAGTCCCCTATTAATTTGAATTTTTTTTTCCTTATCATAATTGTTTATTTTAACAAATTAATGATGATTTATTACATTGGATACTTCCTACTAGACATTTGCAATTTTAGAACAAAACTTGCAAGATGCTTGTTAGAAGGAAAAAAAAAAAACTCTTTTATTGATTATAATTTGTTAAAATATTTCCTGTTTTATCATTATTTTTCCCTGAAAAGTTAAGACATCGATTAGCGAAAAACACAATATTTAAAGAAAAATAAACTAGAAATTGGTTCATAACATAATTAATTATCTAACCCAAATTCTTTCGATCGATCTCTATATATTTATTCTATTAAATTATATAAATTATCGTATTGTTTCATTCATTAAATTCTCCTAAAATCATATATATATATATAACTTCATTCAATCGATATATACTTTAACATTTAGCCGTCACAATATAATATTTTTTTTAAATGCCTTTTTAATTAATAAAAGGATTTTCTTTTTTTCTTTTTTTTTTTCCAATATGATTGATTAAATTACGTATATATACCTGCAAGCAATGGGGTGGCTCGGCCACTTCTCAAGATTTCTCCTGGACTCAGGAAAGACATCAAGATACAAGTAGTCCCCCCAGTCGAGAACCGCCCCCTTCTCGACGCCGAGGCGGCTGCCGTAGCCCTGGTACGTGACCGGATCGTTGGCCAGCTTCTCCTTCTCCTCGATCGGCACCAGCCGGAAGAAGTCCCCCGACACCACCCTCATCCTCTCCACCAGATCCGCGCTCACCCCGTGGTTCACCACCTGGAAGAACCCCCACTGCGTGCACGCCTCGGAAATCGCTTGGACGACGGAGTCCGTGGGCGCAGCCAGGTCGATTACGGGGATGCTGGCTGGTTTCTGGTCAGGCTCGGGCCAAGGGCGCTGGGACGGGGGCTTGATGTAGCGGTTGGGGACAGCGGTGATGCCGCTGCCGGATAAGGACTGGACGGGGACGATTGGTTCGGGCCATTGGTGAGGGAGATCCATGGCGAGGTGGCGGAGGAGGGTTGCAGGGTGCAGAGAACATCCTTCATGTATTTTTATAGAGTGATGAACCTTTTGATTTGATGTATGAACGTATCCGAATGATACATAGAATGACTCACCATGCAATTGACATAAGATGAGTGTATGGAAAATATTAGAACCACCTCAAACCAATACAAAGTGCGGGCTATACGTTGTTCAAACTATTTTTTTAGATTTAATAGAAGTTTATACTCCAATCATACCATATTTACACTATCCAATCGATTAGCTATAATCTACATACTATTTAAACATTTTTTTTATTATTGATTAAGAGGTCTCATATACTTTTTTTTTTATCATTGATTAAGAGGTCTCATATACGATCAAAAAATATAGAAAATATATGAATTTTTTAATACCATCATTTTAAAATACAAAAATCACAATTAACAGTTTGTGTCGAATATATAGACTCTCTATTTTAAGCTTAGGAGCGTATCTGTAGAGAACTTCTAAAATACAAAGTGAACCATGCGAGTAAAGATAAGCTGTCGACAATATGGCTAAGCCACACGCATAACGCTCTTCATGCTATGTGGGTGTTGGGGAGCCTGAGGGCCCAGCCCACAGGTTGTAGGCACGTGGAGTACTAAATTTGGGAAGGTTCCAAAGGGAGTGCGTGGGATTCTATAAAAAAAAATTGGAGAGCATTAAAATGTGTTGTATGTGCGGGGTTACCGCTTATGAACTTTTGTCAGGTTCCGACGAATTATAAGTCAAGAGGTGGGACATCCCGTGTCTGGCTCCCTTGCGGCTGACGAGCACTGCATGACGCATGGCATATGGGAGCTAGCCATAGCACTGGCCAATGAGACTTAGTTTAAGTGATATTGCATCTCTTCAATTTGCGAGAGATTCTGAATTTAATACTCGGCATTCAATTTGAATAATATTGTAAAAAATACATATTTGTGTGAGTTTGACTGGCCAAAAAAAGCTTAGTCATGGCACCGTGTCAATTAACTAGAGTATTAAAAATACTCGAAGAGAATTGAAAGTTATTTACACTAATATGGTAGTAGCTCTACTTTCAATTTTCTCTTAACGTTATTTTTTAGGAGAAGAATGCATGCATGTAGTTTTAGGAAATAAATAAATTATTAATTTTTTATTTATTTCTCATGATTGCTTTCCAATTTTAGTTTAAGTAAAAAATAAAATATTATTATTAGAGAAAACGGAAAATTCACTAGCGATAATGGGAGTTCCTTCACTAGCGCTTAGATGACCAAATGAAAAAATTACAATATAACAAATAAAAGAACTCTCTTAATCTCCCTTTGAGTGGAAGTGGCGCCACGTGTAATTAATTTATTGGGTCACCTAAGCTCTAGTGAAAGTAACATTCAATATGTAAGGATAAGCTAAAACTTTTAATAATCCTTATATCTTGGAAATCTAAGTGGAGTATGGCAGGATTCTTCTAATAAGATATTACCTATATAAGTGTGAAGGGGTCACTTCTATGAGAATGACAAAGGCTAAATTCCCTAAAGCACTCATAAAATTACCAGGTTGTCCAGGGCTAAAACGGACACAACATAAAGAATCTGTTAAAGTTGAAAGAAATTGTGTGAATATTATTGTCTTAGTTTATATCAAAAACTGAACAATTCAAAAATATCGTGTTCACTGGTTAACAAGTAAACTCGATAATATTTCACTAGGGAAGGTTCAAAACCAAAAGTCATCTCTCCTGATGCGGTAACTTTCTATTATACTCTCTATTTATCTGAATTAGAGTCTAAGTCATTTACATTCATGTGGGGGATTGTTGAATTCATGTATATTTAAACATTAAATTTTTGAGTCAATTTACTAGTTCAAAAATAAATGAATTAGATGAATGGAAAATGGCTTCAAAGTGGAGTGCATAGTAAAGAGAATAAAAGGAAAGAGAAAAAAATAATCTCACATCGGATAGAGTGTTGCTAGGATATGGGTTTATATAGGATTGTTTGTTCCATATCATTACTTATGTAAGAAGAGGAGAAATCCTGAGCACCACGAGTGCACATTGGGCGTTTTAGTGGCTCACTTGGCACGTACGCATCATTGCGAGGAGCCTTTGATTTTTTTGGTGCTATTGGATTCGGATTATCTCTATTGGGTTCAGACTTGGATTCGACCCACCCGTTAAAAGACTTTAGCCGTTTGGATTTGGCCGTTGAAATCCAATGGTCGTCTATTAACAGTTGTCGTTAAACGGTCACAACTATTAACAGTCAACCGTTGCGACTGTTAGTCCAAAAACCTATAAATAAGCCTTTGTCCAGACTCATTAGTAATACGTTTTTGACTCTTTTCTTCTTCATTCTTCTGCAGACAGAAACTTTGTCTTTCAGACAGAAGTTTTCTATTTTCAGAAGAACAGTTATATTTATTTTTGTCCTGCACTACACCATACACAAAATAGAGAGTATTTTTTATCATATTCGCCAGAATAATAGGATTGCGACTTCCTTCATATTGCAGACCGATCGTTGTATTTTGAGAGACCGACACCTACTCTAATTCAGAAGCAAGGTGGAGGGCAAATTGGTTTTAAAGAGATAGTGTCAAACACTAGCCTCGATCATCTGTCATTCATCTTCTGCATACACTCGCTTCCAATCAAATAAAGTATTATAATTCTGTTTTCATTTTTATTAGATAATTAACATATATATAAATATATAGATATTTTGTTACTTTCTAGAAGATAATGAAATCAATTCAGATTGAGAATAATTTTAACTTTGTCTCTAAATTTAATTAACAACAGTAGGAACCAAGAATAATTTTATTAGTCTTTTACAATATTTATACTTATGTAAAGTTCTGAATCTTTTATACATATAAATCAATTTAGATTTCTTCTATAATATCATCATTTTGATTGGATTAGAAAACATATCTTTCTAAACTTTTAGAGTAATAATTTTGTTTATATCAATCTAAAACAACTAACAAATCCAATAGGAACTCCCTTCACAGCTAGTGAATTTTCCGTTTCCTCTTATTATTAGACAATAAATAATGTTCTTTCCTAGTTTATTATTATTATTATTATTATTATTATTATTATTATTATTATTATTATTTATTAGACAATAAATAATGTTCTTTCCTATTTTATTATTATTATTATTATTATTATTATTTATTAGACAATAAATAATGTTCTAATCGTAATTTTAAAGTCACAAACACTATAACTTTATTGAAAGTATATTTTTCTAAACTTTCATTTTAGAAGGTATTTCTATTTTTCTTACTTACTTCATCTACTTCCTACCAAACCAAGCCTAGGATGATATAGATCCTATATAATAACTCTATTTCTAATTTTCACTTCATCTCATTTATGAATAAAAAAACTTATGAAGCTCTAAGGACAGAGTAAAATATTAATATTTTATTTATCTCTCATAATTAATTTTCAATTCTAGTCTAAGTAACAAATAAAATATTATTATTATTATTATTATTATTATTATTTATTAACAATAAAATAATTTTTTTCCTAATTCACTTCTAACTTTCAAAAGTAAGTACATAAACACTACAACTCCACTAAATTCTTTCTAAACTTTTATTTTGGAAATTATTTCTTTTTCCCTTTTTTTTTTCCTACATCTACTTTCATTAGCCAAATATGGCCGACCTTAATTAATATATATGTTTGCCTTATCCAATATTGCAACAATCTTGTATGTTGATTTTTTTAATTTTTTAATTTTCTTTTTCTTTTTTTGCTAATCAAGCTTGCATGTCAATTATTACTATACGAAAGTGGATTAGAATGTTATGAATAAATTTCAATAACCATATTTTGAACTTTGAGATTTTCCATAACAAGCACAGTGCCTTACAAATCAAGTATCTTAGAAATATTAGATTCTGACAATCAAAATTTGAAGTAGGGATAGAATGTGCATGTACAAAGGCTCGCTCTTAATCCATTCTATTCAAAAATTTGAATTAAAATAATTTTATTATTTTTTAATTCGAAATTTTGAATAATACAAGCTAAAATCTGGTCCTTAGATCCATACACGAAGGGCATAAAAAACACACTATGTGGAAGATGAAAGATTCCCAAATCAACAACATGATTAAAGCCCAGCATGCGACAACATGATTAAAGTTCAACATGATCAACAATAATAGTAAGATTCCTGACAGTATCAACAATAAAATTTCCAGCATGATTAAAGCTCAACAGTAAAAATATATTAACAGTAAGATTCTAAAAGATTTTCCAGCTGACAATACTTCATCCAAAAGAAATTTATAATACTTCAGTTAGGAAGAATCCAATGAAATTTATAATGCTACCCTTAGAAGGAATCCGATCCATAACCATCAAAGTTTTATGGGCCCACGTATGATGGGTCATACAATTTTGTTTTAGGACTTTAATGGGACCACGGTTATTCTTAGGACCCCCATAGCCCAAGGGAATTTCTAGATGGGCACAATTTTTTTCCTAGTGAGCCCACTTTTCTAGTGAGCACACTCTCTCTTTTGAAAAGAAATGATTTTTCCTAATGAGCACACCAATATTTCCAAACTATCATTCCATCTCTTCTCCCTCTCTCCTCCCACCCCACCCTCTCCCTCGCCTCCTATTCCTTGCCCGCCTCCTTCCCCAACTTCCCCCCCCCTCCCTTCAACCTCCGCTCCTAGCTCTACCTACCCCCTCTCCCGCCCTAATCCTCCCCATCCCCCCGCTCCCCCTCCCCCTCCCCCTCCCGCTAGTTCCTCCTCCATCCCTCCTCCCCCCTCTCCCCTCTCCCCCTCCCTGTCCCTCCCCTTCCAACCCTCGGCTCCACTTCCTGTCCCCTCGACCCCTCCCTCTATCTCCTTAGAAGATCCCACTCCGGCCTCTCCCTTTGCTCTGTCACAAGGGCGGGTTGAAAGGAAGAGAGAAGTTAATAGTTTTTTTTTTAATAAAAGTGTATAAATAAAATCTTAATTTTTTGTATTAATTTTAGCATTTTGATTTAGGGAAAAAATTAAAAATGAGTATTAAAAATGAGTGTTGATGAGAGTAAATTTTCTGGCCCCTTGATCCTACCTGACCAGCCAGGATCATACCTAGCCATCCGGAACTGTTAGCCCGAATGGATGGGCCTGATCCGGACTGGCTAGTCCAGATCAAAGGGCCAGAGGATCCTCTGGCCCCTTGATTCGGGCTAGCCAGTCCGGATCAGGACCATCCATCCGGACTAACAATTCTGGATGGCTGGGAGGATGAAGGAGAGGGTGAAGGAGAAACAGTTTTGATCCAGAATTTTGATAGCAAAATGGTAAATAAAGAGAAGATTTTAAATGAACTCACTGGAAAAAAAGCTGTGCCCATCTAGAAATTCCCATAGCCCAAGAGACAAAGAGGCCCACCAACTGTCAGTCAATCAAATTTCCACATCAACAGCGGATCCTAAAGCTTCAATCCATCAATTTGAGGATTCGTATCACGTTTAATATGAGTTCGCTTAAAAAAAATATCTGCAATCATATCGACATCCCTTTGACAATCGACAGAAGAAGAACACAGACTCGTGTAAAGTTGCATTTACGACGCTGAAGCCACAAAGATGTGTGAACACGAGAAGGGGGGTCCCCCGCAAGCACTGTAAGCGATTAGGTTGAAATCGACACATTTGCCCTGCAGCCTGATGAAACCAATCCTCCGTTCACAAGCTGACTAGATTTAGATAGAGATAGGGAGCAACAATGTTGTTGTTTCCCCCCAACCTCAGCTGCCGGGATGGGTCTCCCACCTAAAGGCTAGTTCCAACTAGAGATAGATGGATTTAGGATCGGAAGGCCGGTGCGAGATTTATAGCTAGGAATGATATTGATGCATTAATTGGTGTTGTACGTGTTGCTTTTCTACCCTTTCTACGACTGAAGCCAAGGTTAGGGGCTTGTAGGATGCTCTTGTCTGAACTTCGGATATAATTCTTGATCAGCAAATTTTGCTAGAGAGAAGAGCGCATGAAGCTCCCACTGCTCTATTTCCACACTCTATTTCCATCATACTTGGAGGGAACACAACATACACGCTAATTACATGACAAGTTAAGGTGTTGAACGAGGTTCAAAAGTGATTTGAATAGGTAATTTTCCTTGTCGCTTATGGGAGCTAATGGTTATGGATATGTTTGATGTCAAATACAAGTGATATACTCTTTAAGAACCTATCTTAGCGCGCGCACAAAAAAAAGGTGCGATGTTAAGATAGTGTCATTTAAACAACCTGAAGATAGATGTCAATTCGTAGCTGAACAGAGGATACAGAGAAGATATCAATGAACTTCTACACATCTGCTCAAACAATGAATATGAGATCCAGATAATAATCAAATTAATCAAAGGGCGAAAAACATTTGCAGAGAGAATACAGATTGTGGATATAAGTTAAAAACAAACAATTCTTACCCTACACAATGATGTCTTTATATATGAACATCAACTCCTTCGATGACCTAACATTTTTAACTGTTAAACCAAAAAAAAACAAGTAAAACTATTTCAAAAGCTTACTGTCGGTAAACGCGAAGACATGGAGCATAAACAGTTATGTTCACTGCCTGCTTTTCTTTGAGCTGCAGCTGGGGCACTTGTAGTGCTTAATGCTCTCGGCTTTGGCCGGCGTTATTTTCACACACTTCCCATGGAACCACCTCTCGCAGGTATCGCACCCGATCCAGAACTCGTTTGAATTGTAGTTGCCACCGCAGGTTCCGCAGAGAGTTTCACTGTGTTCATCTTCATCCTCACCGTAAGCCTCATCAACTGGCTTGGAGTTGTTCTTCATCTGACCATCGCTTGATCTCTGAACAATCGATTAAGCACCAAAATCATAAAGAAATAACTAAATAAATACACGGTATATAAAAGGTTTGGAGTATCTTAACCTTTGCCAACGGTTTTGATTTACTTGCACTATCCACGCCCGACTTGTCTCTTCCCTGCTTCCGTTCAGATACCACTTCATAAACAGTTGGCAAGTCGTTGATCATGCTAAATAAACGCTTCCTGCCAAGATAGTAAATAATAGAATCAAACTCCAAAAGTTCAAAAATATGTGAAGGTATTGCATTGGTCTAGAAAAAGAATGTCACCCTTGATGCACGGTTTCCTAAGAAAAATATATTGTACTCCGTAAAATGTTCACAAGAAATGATCAAACAGACAAGTTGCATCACAAGTAACAGCTCAATTGGGGAGATCAGCCACTCTTTCAACACTTGTTAACTTCAATAAGGTTTCAAATATTACAGTATCTGAAGGCCCGTCCAGGTACAAAGTTAAACTAGGGAACAAAGTTCCCTACCTCCACTTTTTTGGGGGAACGGTAACTCCAAAGCACTTAAATGGCAACTGTTTGGCAAAATAATTGGAGTTTTAGTAACTCCAGTCTCCAGACATCTCAACTCTGAAGTTTAGATAATTCCAAGATATTGGAGGTAGCAAAACTCCACTTCTACCTCTGTTAGTCTCGTAACTCTATATTCTTCCAATCCAAACACATTACGAATTGGAATTTAGATAACTAGCATTAGAACCCCGCAAACTGAATTGAGCATGACCTATACCTCCACTTAAAATCTACCTCCAATTTCTAAACCCCATTAACAGACAGGCCTGAAGAAGTTGCAGTTACGATATCCACAAGTCATCCAACAACAACAACAACAACAACTAAGCCTTTTAATCCCAAGTACTTGGGGTAGGGTATATGAACCAAAAGAGAATCACGCCGAATCAATTACGTTGATAATCCATCTCCATTCATTCCTATCAAGTAGTATCTCCTCATTTAAACCTCTAGAATGCATATCTTTTCGTATCACCTCAACCCATATTTTCTTCAATCTTCCCTTTGCTCTTTTAACTTATCCTACATTAATAAACTCCCCTCGTCGAACTTGTGCATTTGTAAGCCTACATTGCACATGATCAAATCATCGTAAGCGATTTTCTCGCATCTTCTCATCGATTGGGACTACACCTACCTGAATATCTTCAACAAGTCATCTGACCTAAAAATATAATGTAAAATGACAAAGTTCAGGCAGTATAAGGATCAAATGCAGATTCAGAACAGCCTCAGAGAAACTTAAGAAATAAGACCTATAAAGTTCAACTGAATTTATAATAACCCTTCATCTTTTATAGCTATAAATAAATAAATAAAAATAAACAAATAATAAATATAACATTTCATTTTTTTCTATAACTCTTACACCTTTCATTTTCTTTAACCTCCTAAACCTTTCATCTTCTCCAACCTCTAAACTCTTCATCTTCTCCATTATTTCAATAATAAAACTCTCATTTTTAATTCTCAAAATTAAACTCCCTAATTAAACTAAAACCTTTCATATTCTAAACCCTTCAAAATTAATCTAAAACCTTTCAAATTCCATAACCCCTCAAACTCTTAAAATTCCATAACACCTCAAACCCTTTAAATTTTATAACTCCCAAAACCCTTCACATTCTATAACTCCTAAATCCAACACTATATAAACCTAACATCTTTACTAAATTCAATCTACACTCATTCTCTAAAATTTCTCTCTTCCTCTCATCACGCCGAAAGAGCCGCCACCAGAGTCGCCACCGTCGAAGCCATCACTTTGCCCGAGATGAACGCATTTCTCTTATCTTTCCACATCTTGAATTATCATCGTTTTGTCAAAAAGTTAGTAATAAACACTTTGCTTTCTTATTGGGTTAAACTATTGGGCCTTAAAACTACTTGACCCATTATCTAATAACCCTAATGATTTAAGAATAATATCAATCATTTTATAAACCCAATAAAATGGAGTCAAACTTATTTCCTAATTTCAGACCAACTTAACTTTAAAATCAATTTTGAGTATGTTATAAATATTAGAAAAAAATCCCTAAAAATCATCTAAATTCATATTAATATATTTTTAATATTCTTAGAATATTTTTAATGTGTAGATTACTCCATTGAGCAACATCGGGAAACAAAATCCAGGTGAGTTCATTTTTGGACTCACTAATCATGCTATTCTATATACATGTTGTTTCAATCATGTTATTTATTTTGTGTAAATTGATTTGTTATTCTGTAGGAATTTATCAATTACTTATTATGTTTCTTGTCATTAAAAATCTATTATCAATTGTCATTAAATTTAAATTACATAGTATAGTTAGATTTTAGAATAATCATATATACAAATTTGATAAATCACATAAAAGTTATATTCACGGAAAAATACTATTCGTGATATCACTTTGTGTCGGTGTCTAGAAAAGTTATTTTGTATGCTGGTTCTCTAATTAAGGAACGTGCAACGCACGGAAAACCTCCCAGCATCCATATAATTGCCTGGCCGATATCTCTACGATGTCTCGAATCAGTGACTCTTAAATATAGCTAATTGTGATTTATTGAATAAAGCATAAACTGAATGGACTCTATAAATCATGTTGTTAATAAATTAAGAAAAATCCAATTGAAATATTGTACCTGATATAATCAATATACTGTACTATACCTAAATGACACTGGGTTAGGGGAGAAACTGAATGATGGAAATATACTCTGTTTCGGTTGTAAACTTTTTAAGTTGTACAACTGAATATTTCGCACACCATGGGTGCGTGATGATTTGCTGGATCATACCTGACTATAATTCCTGTTTGCCTGACGGCAGATCCGACTCAGCACCGGACAATCCTGTGACCATTTCCTGGGTCTGTACAGGAAACAATCGAAACAGTGGTATCCCATCAATTAGCTTTTTCAATTACATGACATTCTAGACAAAAATACCTCTGTTATAAAGTTGACTTCATTAAAATGACATTAAGATAACATAAATTAATTGACATCATTATTACAGACATCTCATTCCATATTTTCTAAAACTTGTGTTATTATTATGTTTGGATATAACTGCTATATTTCATATTCTTTCTGCATTTTTATTTTGGTCGCAATCTGACGACCTGAGTGTGCATGTCCAGATTTACCGATGGACACGCCAAAACTGATGCAGGATCTGGTGTACTTTAAACATCATATTGAAGCTCCATAACGGATTAGAGATTCCCTTCTTTCTTTTGTTTAATTTTATTATATTTTGTTTCAATTGTATCTAAACTTCATTCCAATAAATGAAAAGTCAAACTTTTGTTGAATTTTTCTATCGTAATTACTGAGTATTATTGTGGCAAATTTATTGAGGCTTTAGCATATTCAAATTGAATATATTGCCGATACCTGTTACACGTGCTCGTATACCGTATATTGGGAGCGGGGCGTGACAGGTATTTCAGTGGTATCAGAGTCCAGGTTTCTCAAATCAATTCATGTGACTTGAATTGATTTGGATCCTGATATAAAATTTTGCCACATTTATATAATAAATTTCTTTGAAATTTCTAATGTCCCAATCTATTGACTATTTCGGCATCTCTTATTTATCCTAATTAATGACCCACCTATTTTAAATCCATGTCCAAATTTTTCAGTGTCTAAAATGAATTACATCCTAAATATGGATTAAATATTTACCATTTATTTTATAATTATATTTTCCATAACTCTTCATTTATTTCCAATTTTTTCTAAAAAAAAAATAATTTGCCTATTCCGTAGATCAACCTCAAGCTTAATTAGCGAGATTGTTAAGCAGTCGTCCTTAAAAAAAAAAAAGAACAAAGTGGCCTGTTGATCATGAGTAAAAAAAAAGAAAATTTTTAATACGAGTTCAAAAATAAATAAACAATATTTTTCTACTTTACCTTATTTAATTTCGAGGACGAAATTATTTTTCTAAGAGGGATAGAATGTAATAACTCTTCATCTTTTATAGCTATAAATAAATAAATAAAAATAAACAAATAATAAATATAATATTTCATTTTTTTTCTATAACTCTTACACCTTTCATTTTTTTTAACCTCCTAAACCTTTCATCTTCTCCAACCTCCAAACTCTTCATCTTCTCCATTATTTCAATAATGAAACTCCCATCTTTAATTCTCAAAATTAAACTCCCTAATTAAACTAAAACCTTTCATATTCTAAACCCTTCAAAATTAATCTAAAACCTTTCAAATTCCATAACCCCTCAAACTCTTGAAATTCCATAACACCTCAAACCCTTTAAATTCTATAACTCCCAAAACCCTTCACATTATAACTCCTAAATCTAACACTATATAAACCTAACATCTTTTCTAAATTCAATCTACACTCATTCTCTAAAATTTCTCTTCCTCTCATCACGCCGAAAGAGCCGCCACCAGAGTCGCCACCGTCGGAGCCATCACTTTGCCCGAGATGAACGCATTTCTCTTATCTTTCCACATCTTAAATTATCATCGTTTTGTCAAAAGGTTAGTAATAAACAATTTTCTTTCTTATTGGGTTAAACTATTGGGTCTTAAAACTACTTGACCCATTATCTAATAACCCTAATGATTTAAGAATAATATCCATCATTTTATAAACCCAATAAAATAGAGTCAAACTTATTTCCTAATTTCAGACCAACTTAACTTTAAAATCAATTTTGAGTATGTTATAAATATTAGAAAAAAATCCCTAAAAATCATCTAAATTCATATTAATATATTTTTAATATTCTTAGAATATTTTTAATGTGTAGATTACTCCATTGAGCAACATCGGGAAACAAAATCCAGATGAGTTCATTTTTGGACTCACTAATCATGCTATTTTATATACATGTTGTTTCAATTATGTTATTTATTTTGTGTAAATTGATTTGTTATTCTGTAGGAATTTATCAATTACTTATTATGTTTCTTGTCATTAAAAATCTATTATCAATTGTCATTAAATTTAAATTACATAGTATAGTTAGATTTTAGAATAATCATATATACAAATTTGATAAATCACATAAAAGTTATATTCACGGAAAAATATTGTTCGTGATATCACTTTGTGTCGGTGTCTAGAAAAGTTATTTTGTATGCTGGTTCTCTAATTAAGAAACGTGCAACGCACGGAAAACCTCCCAGCATCCATATAATTGCATGGCCGATATCTCTACGATGTCTCGAATCAGTGACTCTTAAATATAGCTAATTGTGATTTATTGAATAAAGCATAAACTGAATGGACTCTATAAATCATGTTGTTAATAAATTAAGAAAAATCTAATTGAAATATTGTACCTGATATAATCAATATACTGTACTATACCTAAATGACACTGGGTTGGGGGAGAAACTGAATGATGGAAATATACTATGTTTTGGTTGTAAACTTGTTAAGTTGTACAACTGAATATTTCGCACACCATGGGTGCGTGATAATTTGCTGGATCATACCTGACTAATTCATGTTTGCCTGACGGCAGGTCCGACTCAGCACCGGACAATCCTGTGACCATTTCCTGGGTCTGTACAGGAAACAATCGAAACAGTGGTATCCCATCAATTAGCTTTTCCAATTACATGACATCCTAGACAAAAATACCTCTGTTATAAAGTTGACTTCATTAAAATGACATTAAGATAACCTAAATTAATTGACATCATTATTACAGACATCTCATTCCATATTTTCTAAAACTTGTATTATTATTATGTTTGGATATAATTGCTATATTTCATATTCTTTCTGCGTTTTTATTTTGGTCGCAATCTGACGACCTGAGTGTGCATGCCCAGATTTACCGATGGACACGCCAAAACTGATGCAGGATCTGGTGTACTTTAAACATCATATTGAAGCTCCATAACGGATTAGAGATTCCCTTCTTTCTTTTGTTTAATTTTATTATATTTTGTTTCAATTGTATCTAAACTTCATTCCAATAAATGAAAAGTCAAACTTTTGTTAAATTTTTCTATCGTAATTACTGAGTTATTGTGGCAAATTTATTGAGGCTTTAGCATATTCAAATTGAATATGTTGCCGATACCTGTTACACGTGCTCGTATACCGTATATCGGGAGCGGGGCGTGACAGGTATTTCAGTGGTATCAGAGTCCAGGTTTCTCAAATCAATTCATGTGACTTGAATTGATTTGGATCCTGATATAAAATTTTGCCACATTTATATAATAAATTTCTTTGAAATTTCTAATGTCCCAATCTATTGACTATTTCGGCATCTCTTATTTATCCTAATTAATGACCCACCTATTTTAAATCCATGTCCAAATTTTTCAGTGTCTAAAATGAATTACATCCTAAATATGGATTAAATATTTACCATTTATTTTATAATTATATTTTCCATAACTCTTCATTTATTTCCAATTTTTTCTAAAAAAAAAATAATTTGCCTATTCCGTAGATCAACCTCAAGCTTAATTAGCGAGATTGTTAAGCAGTCGTCCTTAAAAAAAAAAAAGAACAAAGTGGCCTGTTGATCATGAGTAAAAAAAAAGAAAATTTTTAATACGAGTTCAAAAATAAATAAACAATATTTTTCTACTTTACCTTATTTAATTTCGAGGACGAAATTATGTCGGGAGCGGGGCGTGACAGAATTGCAAAAAGTTCCACTAATTAACAAGTAGTGGAACTGAGTGCAATTTCATTAAGATACAGCTAATCTCAATAGTGCAAAAAAATGCCAGTTTTAAATTAGACCAGGGAAGGTTGAAGCATAGAGGATTTGGTATGATAACAAGTAGTAGGAAACTGAGTGCAATTTACAAAATCTTTACAGCCTACATTTTGGAATGCAATTTACAAAAAAAGAATAATTCCGCCAGTATTGTGCTTAAAAATTTATCCTTTCACTGTTTGTCCCAAGACAGGATATAGGAGGAGAGTTGTGGTAGGCCGGTGCAACCAACATAAAACACCATCACATATTATGACATAAGCCAAAATATGAATTTCGTTGAGGCGTTCTCTACTGAGCG
Source organism: Dracaena cambodiana (assembly GCA_036321105.1). NCBI lineage: Eukaryota > Viridiplantae > Streptophyta > Magnoliopsida > Asparagales > Asparagaceae > Dracaena > Dracaena cambodiana. The sequence goes on along the minus strand of JAYEPQ010000001.1, from coordinate 4,299,370 downwards.
ACGCGCTACATCGGAATCCGGGTGTAGTGAAAAATATGTGAGGGTTGTTAGGTCGTCGTCCAGAAACGACGCGCCACGTCGGCGTCTGAATGTGGTGTCAAATGTAAGATGGTTCCCACGTCTTAATGAGTGGGTGGGAGTAAATAAATTAGCTCATGAACATAAGATTCAGTTAGCATCATGAAATATAAATTTCCTTATAGGTAGATTAGCAGAGTTAGTTGATACTATAATTAGAAGAAAAGTTAATATTTTGTGCGTACAGAAAACTAAGTGGATCAATGAGAAAGTTAAAGTCATAAAGCCTTGGAATTATAAATTTTGGTATACGAATAGAAATAGAAATCGTAATGGAATAGGTGTAATCATAGATAAATAATTACTTGGGGATATAGTGAACATTAAGAGGAAAAGTGATAGAATTTTATTAGTTAAACTTATTTTAGATAAAAAAATTCTTAATGTCATTAGTGCCTATGCATCATAAATAGGACTTGATTAATGTAGTAAATATCAATTTTGGGAGAATCTAGATGAGATAGTATAAGAATACTCGCTATAGAAAACTATTTATTGGTGGTGATCTCAATAGACATGTAAGAACTAGTTGTAATGAGTTTGATAGTGTACACGGAGAATTTAGTTTTGGAGAAAGAAATGAAGCAGGTAACTCAATTCTACATTTTGTTTTGTCTTATAATTTGATTTTAATGAATATTTGGTTTAAAAAAAGAGTTTCTCACTTAATTACTTTTAAAAGTGGATCGAGTGTGAGCTAAAGAGATTTTCTTTTAACTAGGAGGGTAGATAGAAATAATTGCATCGATTGTAAGGTAGTGCCAGATGAGAGTGTAGTTACCCAACATAAACTTAGTTTTACATATTCGGATTAAAAAGAGACTTAGAAATATTAAGTATAAGTTAGATCTTAAAATTAAGTGGTGGCGATTAGAAATTAATCAAAAAGTTTTTGTTGATAGAGTAGTACAAGAAGCAGATTAGAGAGTTCATGATGATCCTAATATAACATGAAACAAAATGGCTAGCTACATTAAGAGGATAGCTAAAAATATATTTGGTGAGTCGAGAGGTGGTGCTCCACCATATAAGAACACATCATGATAGAATGAAGAGATAAAAAATGATATTAAGATCAAACGGGACCTTTATAGAGATTTAAAGAATAATGATGGAACAAGTTTTGAGAGAGATAAACTAGCCAAGAAAGAGGCCAAGAAAGGTGTTCGACATGCAAAAACTAAATTATATAAATAAGTGTACGAGAAGTTGGACAATAAAGAGACAGAAAAAGATATATACAGAATTGCTCGAATAAGAGAGAAAATCTAGAGACTTATGTACTGTAAAGTGTATTAAAAATGAGAATCAAAAGATTCTAGTTCGAGATGAAGAGATTAAAGAAAGATGAAAAGATCATTTTAATAGATTATATAATGGTAGTTTTACTCCAGATTTGAGAGATCTTACTATTCAGTATATGAATATGAATCATAATTTTATGCGCAAAATTAAAGAATCTGAAGTAAAAGAGCTTTTGAAAAGGATAAAATCTAAAAAAGCTGTTAGTCCAAATAGGATTTCTATAGAGGTATGAAAATACTTAGGAGGGATCGGTGTGAGGTGGCTAACAGATCTTTTTAATAAAATTTGGTAAACTAAGAAAATATCAAATGAATGAAGAATGAGTACCCTAGTATCTCCGTATAAGAACAAGAGTGATATTCAAAGTTGTTCTAACAATCGTGAAATAAAACTCATGTGTCACACTGAAGTTTTGGGAGAGAGCAATTGAACATAGATTGAGGCAGACTGTTAAAATATCAGAGAACCAGTTTGGATTCATGCCGAGGCGGTCAACGATAGAATCTATTCATTTACTTCGTCAACGTATAAAGCAATTCCGAGAGAGAAATAAAGGTTTGCATATGGTATTTATTGACCTAGAGAAAGCCTATGTGAGATACCACGAGATATACTTTAGTGGACATTGATGAAGAAAAGAGTCCTCATCAAGTATATTGACATAATTAAAGACATGTATGAGAGAGTAGTGGCCAATATCAAAATATATGGTTGTCTAACAAGTAATTTTTCTATCATAATTGGATTGTATCAAGGATCTGCAGTGAACCCGTTCTTATTTGCTATAGTGATAGATGAGCTTACTAGAACTATTCAGAATGAGATATCTTAGTGTATGCTATTTGCTGATAATATTATCTTAGTTGATAAAGCAAGAGTAAGGGTAAATGCCAAATTAGAGTTATGAAGGCACACATTAGAATTTAGAAATTTTAGATTGAGTAGGTCTAAAACAGAGTATATTGAGTGTAAATTTAGTAAGCGAAAAACCCTAAACTATAGTGATGTAACACTCGACGGGCAAGAAATACAAATAAACAATCAGTTTAGGTATTTAGGTTCTATTATTCAGAATGGAGAGATCGATAATAATGTCAACCATATGATACAAGCTGACTGGTTGAAATGAAAGAGTGAAATGAGAGTTTTATGCAACCGTAACATGCTGTTAAAACTGAAGGAAAAATTTTATAGGACTACTATTAGACCAACTTTATTATATGGAACGGAATGTTCTGCTATAAGGAAACGTATAACAGAGATGCGCATACTTCGATGGATATGCGGCAATAATAGGAGTGATAAAGTGAGAAATAAAGATATTCGTGTTAAAATATGTGTAGTTCCCATTGATGCGAAGATGCGAGAAAATCGCTTACGATGGTTTGGTCATATGCAACGTAAACCTACAAATGCCCCAGTTCGACGAGGAGAGTTTATCAATGTAGGACAAATTAAAATAGCGAAGGGAAAACCGAAGAAAATATAGATGGTGATGATACGAAAAGATATGAATTCTAGAGGTTTAAATGATGAGACATTACTTGATAGGATGAATGGAGAAGGATTATCAACGTGATCAATCCGACATGATGCTTTTTTGGTTCATGTAGCACACCACAAGTACTTGGGATAAAAGGCTTAGTTTTTGTTGTTGTTGTTGTAATTTACAAAAAAGAAAGCAATTTACCTAAAGCCTGAAAATGGTGACAGGCAAGTGAATCAATTTACAAGATCTTTACCGTCTACATTTTGGAACTCAAGTAATAAATGTTTCCACAAACAAAAGCAACATGACTCCTAGGGAAACACCTAAATAAAATGAGAAAAGAGCAACTACCAAACATTATTCATCCTTTACTGTCCAAGTACCGATTCAACATGTTCTTCAATGATCCAAATTCCTATTATCATACACAATGTGCGAAATAAATAGAGTTCAATGTTTAGTTTCTTTCATTAAGGTACTTTCATCCTTCTAGTGGTGAAATTAGGTTCATTCTAGAAAGTACTTGCAAACTATTCAGCATGCCTGATTTGTGGCCAGGAATTTATTTCCCTCGAATAAATTTAGTAATGAAAAAAACTCCGCCAGTGTTATACTTAAATATTTATCCTTTCACTGGCTGTCCCAAGCCAGAATAAAGGAGGGTTGTGGTAGGCCGGTGACAGCCAGCGTAAAACATTCACATATTATGACATGAGCCAAAATATGAATTTCGTTGGGGCATTCCCTACTGAGCGACGCGCTATATCAGAGCCCAGACGTGGTAAAAAATGTGAGGGTTGCTACGTCGTCGCTTAGAAGCGACACGCCACGTCGGTGCCCGGATGTGGTGCCAAATATACGAATGTTCCCACATCTTAATGAGTAGGTGGAGATAAAGAAGTTACCTTATAAATATAAATATAGATTTCAATTGGCATCGTAAAATATAGCTTCCCTTACAGGTAAATTAACAGAGTTAGTTGATACTATGATTAGGAGAATTAATATTTTGTGCGTGCAGGAGATTAAGTGGGTAGGTGAGAAAACTAAAATCATAGAGTTTTGAGGTTATAAACTTTGATATATGGGTAGACATAGAAATCGTAATGGGAGTAAGTGTGATCATAGATAAGCAATTACTTGGGGATGTAGTGGAGGTTAGGAGGAAGCGTGATAGAATTTTATTAGTTAAACTTATTTTAGATAGAGAGATTTTTAATGGCATTAGTGTTTATGTACTACAAGTAGGATTTGATGAATCTAGTAAACATCAATTTTGGAAGGATCTATATGAGATAGTAAAAAGAATACCCGTTAGAGAAAAACTATTTATCGGTGGTGATCTCAATAGGCATGTAAGATCTAGTCGTAATGGGTTTGATAGTATATATGGAGGATTTGATTTTAGAAAAAAAATGAAGTAGGTAATTCAATTCTAAATTTTGTTTTGTCTTATGATTTGATTTTAGTAAATACTTGGTTTAAAAAGAGAGTTTCTCACTTGATTACTTTTAAAAGTGATCGAATGCGAGCTAAATATATATTTTTTTAATTAGGAGAGTAGATAGAACTAGTTGTATCAATTGTAAGGTAGTGCCAAGTGAGACTATAGTTACCCAACATAAACTCTTAGTTTTAGATATTCAGATTAGAAAGTGACTTAGAAAGATTAAGTATAAATTAGATCATAAGATTAAGTGATGGCGATTAGAAGGTAATCAAAAAAATTTTGTAGATAGAGTAGTACAAGCATATTGAAGGGACCATGATGATCCTAATATAACATGGAACAAAATGGCTAGTTGCATTAAAATGATAGCTAAACATATATTTGGTAAGTCGAGGAGCGGTGCTCCATCGTGTAAGGATACATCATGGTGGAATGAAGAGATAAAAAAACTATTAAGATCAAACGAGAACTTTATAGAGATTTGAAGAAGAATAATAATAATGATGGAATAAATTTTGCGAAGTATAAACTAGCAAATGAGGCTAAGAAAGCTGTTCGGGATACAAAAACTAAATTATATAACTAAATGTACGAGAAGTTGGATAATAAAGAGAAAGAAAATGATATATATATAATTGCTCGAATAAGAGAGAAAAAGTCTAGGAAATTATGTACTGTAAAGTGTATTAAAGATGAGGATCAGACGGTTCTAATTCGAAACAAAAAGATTTTAAAAAGATGGAAAGATTATTTTGATAGATTATATAATGATAGTTTTAATCAAGATTTGGGAGATCTTACTATTCAATGTGAGGACATGAATCGTAACTTTATGCGTTGAATTAAAGAGTCTGAAGTAAAAGAGGTTTTGAAGAAGATGAAATCAAGAAAAACTGTTGGTCCAGATGAGATTCCTATAGAGATATGGAGATACTTAGAAGGGATTGGTGTGAGGTGACTGACAAATTTTTTTAACAAGATTTGACAAATTAAGAAAATGTCAAATGAATGGAGTACCCTAATATCTCTGTATAAGAACAAGAGTGATATTCAGAGTTATTCTAATTATCGGGGAATAAAACTCATGTGTCACACTATGAAGCTTTGGAAAAGGGTAATTGAACATAGATAGCGACAAACTGTTAAAATATCAGAGAACCAGTTTGGATTTATGCCGGGGTGATCGACGACAGAAACTATTCATTTATTTTGTCAACTTATAGAGCGATTCCGAGAGAGAAATAGAGATTTGCATATGATATTTATTGACTTAGAGAAAGTCTATGATAAGGTACCACGAGAAATACTTTGGTGGACATTGATGAAGAAAAGAATTCTCATCAAGTATATCAACATAATTAACGACATGTATGATGGAGTAGTGGTCAATGTCAGAACATGTGGTGGTTTAACAAGTGATTTTTCTATGACAATTGGATTGCATCAAGGATCTGTATTGAGCCCGTTCTTATTTGTTATAGTGATAAATGAGCTTACTAGAGCGATTCAGGATGAGATACCTTGGTGTATGCTATTTGCTGATGATATTGTCTTAGTTGATGAGACAAGAACAGGGATAAATGCCAAGTTATAGTTATGGAAGCACACATTAGAATCTAGAGGTTTTAAATTGAGTAGGTCTAAAACAGAGTATATAAAGTGTAAATTTAGTAAACGACTAACCATAGACTATAATGTTGTAAAACTGGATGGGCAAGAGATACAAATGAACAGTCAGTTTAGATATTTAGATTCTATTATTCAAAATAATAGAGAGATCGATAATGATATTAACCATACGATACAAGCTGACTGGTTAAAATGGCGGAGGGCAACGGGAGTTTTATGTGACCATAACATTCCGTTAAGACTGAATGAAAATTTTATAGGACTGCTATTAGGCCAGCTTTGTTATATGGCACGGAATGTTGGGCTATAAAGAAACGTTATTCACAGAAGATAGGTGTAACAGAGATGCACATGCTCCGCTGGATATGCGGCAATACTAAGAGAGATAAAGTGAGAAATAAAGATATTCATGCTAAGTTAGATGTAGCTCCCATCGATGCGAGAAAATCGCTTATGATGGTTTGGTCATGTGCAATGTAAGTCTACAAATGCACCAGTTCGACGAGGAGAGTTTATTAATGTAGAACAAGTTAAAAGAACGAAAGCAAGACCGAAGAAAACATGGATGGAGGTGATACGAAAAGATATAGATTCTAGAGGTTTAAATGAGGAGATATTACTTGATAGAAATGAATGGAGAAGAACTATCAAAGTGATCGATCCGGCGTGATTTTTTTTTGGTTCATGTAGCCTACCCCAAATACTTGGTATAAAAGGCTTAGTTGTTGTTGTTGTAATGACAAAACTAAAGATGACAGCTCATGACTACTTGCAGTCATGGGCATCTACTACGTATTACGCGAGTAATTTCTACCAAGCCATCAAAAGCTTGGTGAGTAGCTGTCCCCAAAAAGTTCATACAATGTCAGCAAAATAATAGTGCTAGATATTATTTTGCTATTTTTTTTTTATCATTCATACTCCCATCTTGTACCCATCTCCAAACAGAATCATACTTTCACCAATCCTAAAACTCGTAGAAAGCAATTCAATATTTAGAAGATTAACTTCCAGCTAAGGTGCTCTCAACTAAAAACTACTCATAACTGTCAACATCCAAACTGTGTAGGGTACAAAAGGCTGAGTGAAGATAAGATCTCAGTCTGAATGCCTTGCCAGTTGCCAGTCACATTTGGTGAAGGATGCCAATGTTGGGTTTGGCCTTGATCACCAAATGCAGCCTCTTCTGCAACCACGATGCTCATCTACTCTAAATCAAGATACTATTACTTCGTAGTACCAAATATAGGAATATGTCTCCCGCTAGCACATACAACCGAACTTCAAAACAATAGAATCCATTAGATTGCAAGGATAAATTGAAATGGGCTACAGAAAACAAAGAGAAACTGAAATATAACGCAACAACAACAACAACTAAGATTTTATCCCAAGTACTTGGGGGTAGGTTACATGAACCATAAAAAAATCATGCTGGGTCAATCACATGGATCATCCTTCTCCACTCATTCCTATCGAACAATACGTCCTTGTTTAAACCTCTAGCATCCATATCTTTTCGTATCACCTCCATCCATTTTTTCTTCGCTCTTCTAAAAAGTCCTATGTTGATAAATTCCTCTCGACGAACTGGTGCATTTGTAGGTCTACGTTGAAAAAACTGAAATATAATGCATCCTGCATATAAGTCAAAAAAGCTTAAACCGGTAATCTTTCACCAAAAGTAACATCTGCTTTCAAACATTTGTATGCCATCTAACCCAAGAAACACAAGGTCCTGATAATTATTCCGTGTATTATGTAATCCAATCTGCTTCCCAAGAACTAGTCAAGTCGACCATGAATGATGCCCCAAACAAAAGTCCCGTGTCATGTACTTATATAAGCAACTAATATTAGTTCACCACCCAGCGAACAGTCCCCTCAAAGTATTAGAACAGAATTTGAAAATCAATCAATTTTCTCAGTTATCAAATGCTAAATACGAGAATGGCACAAGCAGGTTGGTCCAGCTAGGTGCTCCCGGTGCATCCACTAAATCAATTCTCAGACACGAACGAGGAAGTCATAAAGAAATAATTATAGATGGATCCACCTATGAATTGCATCTTCTCAAGATGCCTGAGATGAAAAACACACAACATGACATGAGACACGTTGCCTTTGCTATGCTGCACCTTCAACACAAGCAAATTTGTTAATCAGATGCATGATAAAAGGACCACTTTGGTCATATTGTTGCAATTTTTTTACTCTCTCATTCATAACAGTAGTTCACTAAAACATGACAGTTATTACATCTCTTGAAAAAAAGAAAACATAGACAAAAGAATTTACTAAAATATAATTTGATAAACTAACTCGAGAATTCTTTCAATCATGACCATTTTTATACTCACCAAATTCAGGTGAATGTGATGGTAGAGCCTATAGCGCCTGCGTAAGCCTTTTAAGGAAACTAATAATGATCAAATTACTCAGGGAACACCACAAGTGTCGAACTTAACCAGAGGGGTTGACTTCCCCGCCACAATCTTCGCTGGCAGTACATAAGACTACTCTGCTACATTAGCTCCTTTCCCCCCTCCACTTTCAGTTCCAAACCATCAAAATATGCAATAAAGCCTTCCTCTTTCTATCCAAATAAATTTAGGTTCTAGTATGTAAACAACTTCATTTCTAATCATGACCTAGGAAGCATGGATCTGGACATGCCACAGATACAGACACAATATGACATTAGTGAAAAAATGCGGACAAGGACACAGCAAGGACCACAACAACGACAACAAAAAACAACTGTGCCTTTTATCCCAAGTACTTAGGATAGGCTACATGAACAAAAAGACAACCATAACAGATTGATCACACGGATGATTTTTCTACACTCATTCCTATCAAGCAATATGTCTTCAATTAAGTCTTTAGCATCCATATCTTTTCGTATTGCCTCCATATTTTCTTCGATTATTCCTTCATTCTTTTAACTTATTCTTATTCTATATTGATAAACTCTCCTCGTCGAACTGAAGTATCTCTACGTCTACGTCATACATGACCGAACCATCATCATCTTCTCTTCCATTGGGGCCATGCCTATCTTAACAAGAATATCCTTATTTCTCATTTTATCTCTCTTAGTTGTTATCACACATCCAATGGAAAAGTCAAGGACATGGGAAAATACACACAAACACACACACATATTAAGTGTATATATAAGTATATATTCTTCTATTATTAACATAGTAATAGAAGAATTAAATCAAATTCTCAATGAAGTATATAGCATATAGATGAGTTGATTATTAAATCAAATTCTCAATGAAAGCACAAAAATGAGATACACACATGCCGTAAGAGTAAGGTGTTATCCATTGAGATTTCAATAAATATAAACCAAAAGAAACTACTAATAACAACCACGATAATAGTTGCATGTTTCCACATAAGGATATGATCAAAACACATGCCATAAAAATCACAAATATGTAATATGTCAAGATGTCTTATCCAAGGATTCTAGGCAATAAGTTCCATAACCATAAACTGCAGTCTATGTGACCGCATGATAAAATATGGCAGGTGGCTGCATAAAATAACCATATAGTGCCACTATGCAGTCACAAAAAATAACATTGAAAGAAGCACATGTAAAAGATGTAGAAGGTAGAAATATGTTGGATAGCTACTAAAGATAGTTCATATCAACAAAAAGCAGGAAAGCTATGAGGCAAAGCAAATTGTATATAGACACTCCAAAAGCCACAAACCTCAACAAAATAAACTTTGCCACAAACTAGCATATCCTGAAAAGGTTTCAGCATGGATGCTTATTTAATATAAATTTTACCCAAACTTGACCATTTAAACTGCATCATTTTCTTCCATAGGAGCCAAACGACATTTACTGACTACTCTAGCATTTTGGCAACGATTGCTGTAAAAGAAAAAAGAAATTGAAAAAAAAAAACTTTATTATACTCTCCTATCTGGACTTATGAGCACAGATTCAAGAATTTATAGGAATGTGCAAAATTTGTCCCTTAAAGTACTTGCATCTGGACAAAGAAATCTTGCAAGTTTACTTGATGTGCACTGATTATAGCTAATAATGACTCACTACTGAGACCAAAAATATCAAGCCAACTATATCTATTTCTATTGCTTCCCAATTTTCCATTTCCTATAATTATACATAACAAAAAAACCAAAATCCAAAACGAGAAGTTGGAATTTTTAATAACCAATAGACAAAACTAAAAATCCTTTCTCATACTATTCTAGCTATTATACTCATTTTGAGTACTCCAAAGACAATAAAATTTCTGCATACCTAAAACCAGGTACTCTTAGCACAGTAGTTTAGATTATTTGCCTTAAAATGATGGTAACAATTCCCAGCCAAAAATGTAACCAGCAATATTCCTTCAATTGTACGATACATTTCATAAGTGTTCATTGCACTAAATGCCTATTCAGAACATCTGTCCAAGAAAGCTACCTCAGTTTTTCTCCCAAAACTTCTTGCGTACGTACCTCCATTTTTTCTAATTCTGAGACATCTCCAAGATGCTAGCCAACATTTGGACAACAATGGTTCTGGAGAGGCATATCACTGTAGTACAAAATGCATTTGCAACTTCCATGATTCAATGATGTCTACTAACTACCACGACTATAATAATATTACAAAATTTCCTTACATCACATATTTAAATATGCTCGCAATCCTCAATCAACAAGCTCTTGCACAGAGCTAACAAATCTCCAAAATTCAGAGCATATCAATGGCCAGACAATAAATTTCATCCAATTTGTATTTAAATTAATGCATCAGTTAGTGTTGCATGCCTCACCTGAACCCTGATTTTATTAGTAAGCAATTGGTTTTATAGAAAATAGTTGATTTTTAAGGATTAAACATGTCATACACCAAAAAATTGTTGAGATTGGAATTTCGTATTAAGTTAATATTGTTCCTAATACAAAAGTTAAGGTTTGCATCCCAAAATTTGTTTTACAATCAAAATCTCAGCTTAATGATATACAATTGATGACTCAAAGGGTCGATCTAAATCTTCAAACACATCAAACAACCAAAACATTTTTAGGGAAGTCTTCAAAAATGTTCAGCGGAACCAAAATAACAATGCCCATCCCCAGATTATTTAAAACCTGAACCCAATCTTGATATGGACATGACACAATGAGATTTCGACGTTAGAGGTCCAAAAATTTGATTATGGCTCCAGCCTTGGAAATGATCCTTAACATCTTATTCAGTGACGAAACTATGACTTTTTCCTCCCAGCCAAAAGGAACTAAAACTTCAAAACAAGTTTATAGTGCTTCAACAATAGGAAAGATCATAAATCTTCTAAAAATGAAGGAACATAGAAGATTATACTGATTCCTCTATGTAAGAAAATATATATTTTTCCAGAAAGTTGCAAATCCTAAACAATTAAATGCTCATTCACAGCATGGTCAATACTTTCCAATCTAAGACACACAAGCAACGAAGACTACAACTAAGCATTTTTATCTCAAGTATTTGGGCTAGGCTACATGTACCAAAATGAGAATTACACCGGTTCAAGCCTCAAGGATCATCATTCTCCGCTCATCCCTTTCGAGCAATATATCTTTATTAAGGCCTGTAGCATCCATATTTTTATCACCTTCATTCATATTCTACTTGGCCGTCCCAGTGCTCTTTTAATTTGTCCTATATTAATAACCTCTTCTCACCGAACGGGTACATCCATAGGCGTACATCGCACATAACTAAACTATTGTAGGCAGTTTTCTTGCATCTTCTATTATATGGGGCCTACGCCTACTTTAGTAAGAATATCCTCATTTCTCATCTTATCTCTCCTAGTGTTAACACATATTTAATGACGCATACACATCTCTACTAAAATCATCTTATGTGCACGATGCCTCTTTAGTTCAACATTCCGTGTCATTTAACAAAATTGGCTCAATAGCAATCAGATAAAACCTTCCCTTCAGCTTTAACAGAATGTTATCGTCACATAAAATTCTCATTACGGTCCTCCATTTCAACAAGCCAATTTAGATTTTACAGTTAACAATACTATCAATTTCTCCATTCTTGTGGATAATAAAACCTATATACCTAAACTAATCGTTCATCGGTATCTCTTGTCCATCCACTGTCAAATACTATAGTCTCAAATTCTCTGCTTACTGAATTCATACTCCACATACTTTATTTCGGACATACTTAATCTAAAATATCAAAATGCTAATTTTTACCACAATAGCTCCAATTTGACATTTATCCTTACTCACTTCTCATCGATATGGATAATATAATCATCTTATCCTAAATAGCTCTATTAAGTTCATCCATCACTATAACAAATAAGAATAGATTCAATGTAGATCCTTAATTCAATCCAATTGTGATCGAAAAACCACTTGTCACTAATCCATCATACATGTCTATGATTATGTCAAAATACTTAATGGGAACTCCCTTATTCATCAATGTCCACTATAGTGCCTCTCTAGGTATTTTATTATAGGTCGTTTCTAAATTAATAAAGACCATATGCAAATTTCTATTTCTTTTTTGAAATCGCTCACTATGTTGATGAAGCAAATGTTAGCCTACATAGTTATTTGCCCCGGCATGAACCAAACCGGTTCTCTGATATCTAAATATTCTACCATAACATGTATTCAATTATTCAATTCCCAAAACTTCATGGTATGACTCATGACTTTTATTCCACGTAGTTAGAACTCCAAATATCACCCTTGTTGTTATTGAAAGGTAATAGGATACTCTTCCTCCACTTATTTGATATATTTTTTAGTTTGTCAAATCTTATTAAAAAGATATGTTAGTTATCTCTCACCTATCTCTTGTAGTATCTCCCTATCTCAATCGAAAATCCATCCAGACCAATAGCATCCTTGATTTCATCCTCTTTAGAGCCTCTTTAACTTTAGATTCTCTAATTCTACATTTAAAACTATGATTCATGTTCTAATATCCAAATCTTAAGTAAAATTACCATTGAGCAATCTCAAATTAATCTCTCCATCTTTCCTTTATATCTGTCTCAAACGAGAACCTTTTGAAGCTCATATCTGACACTCCACAATACATAAATATCTAGTCTTTCTCTCCTTTACTCGAATAATTCAGTGTATATTCTTTTTGGCCTCTTTGGTGTTCAACTTTTCATACATTTCTTTGCAGACTTTAGCTCTTACATTTTGAACAACTTTCCTAGTCTTCTTATCTAACTTATACCTCTTAAAACTCACTTCATCACTATCTTCTTCAAATCTATGTAAGAATCCACTTTGTCTTACTATTTTTTTACCTCTTAATTCCACCATAATGTGTCCTTACATGGTGGAGCATGACCCTTGACTCACCAAGTACAATTTTAGCTACCATCTTAATACAACTAGTCATTTTGTTCCATGTTACATTAGGACGATCTTAGGCCTTCCAATACTTATTATACCATTCAAGATACAAAGACTTCTTGGTTACATTTCTTTTTTTAACCACCACTTAATCTTAGGATTTAACTTATGTTTAATTTATTAAAATCCCCTTCTAATTCAAACATCTAAATCAAACAACCTATGTTGGATTTACTATACTCTTATAGATACCACCTTACAATGGACCCAACTACCTCTATCCATTCTCCAGGTTAAAAAAAATCTATTTGGTTCACACTCCATCTAGAAGTGATCATGTGAGAAATTCTCTTCCTATATCAAATATTTGCTAAGATCAAATTATAGGACACAACAAAATCTAGAATCGAGTTACATGCTTCATTTTTTCTCCAAAACAAAATTCTTCCATGTATACTATCAAACCCATTTTACGACTAGTTCCTACATCCCATTGATGTCACAGCCTATAAAGAGCTTTCCTTTAATGGTTATCCCTTGTAACATATTATCTAGATTATCTCAAAATTGACACTTACTAGCCTCATCAAGCCCTACTTGTTGTGCATAAACACTAATAACATTAAGAATTTTCCTACCTAAAATGAGTTTAACTAATAAAATCTTATCACTCTTTTTCATAACCTTCAATACATCCCCAAACAACCGTTTATAGTCACGCTATCCCACTACAATTTCAATCTCTATCTATATACATTAAAATTTATAACCCCAACATATCCACTTAGTTTCCTATACACACAAAATACTAGCCCTCCTAATCAAAATATCAACCAACTCTACTAAACTATCTGTACGAGAACCTATGTTCCACAAACCTAACTGAATTCTATGTTCATGAGCTAATTTCTTTACTCTCATCCAATAATTAGTGTGGTAATCCTTACTCATTTTGAGACTATATTCGAGCATTGATGTGACATGCCACATCTGGACAGCGGCTTAACAACCTTTGTGTACTTTTCACTACACTCAGGCTCCAATGTAGGGCATCACTCTGCAGTGAAAGCCCTAACGAAATTCAATTGCTGCCTCATGTCATAACATATGACAAGGTTTTACAATGACACTTAAAGTGCCTACCATAATGAAATTCAATTTTTTGGCTCATGTTAGGCGGGCACGCATGAACAGTGAACACAAAAATTCGAATGTATAAAATAAAAAAGATTCTCTAACTAACCTAATGTACCAACAAAAGATACACAACAAACTATTCGCCAATGAAATAAAAGCATTGTTCGTCAAGACAGAAACATAACAAAACTTTCAAACCTATAAAAGCTTCAAATTCGATCTTACTAAGCAATGCACAAAGTTAATGACCAAATCTAATCCTTCCTCCGCATCAATACAAAAATAATTTCTATATTTACGCCCACAAAATCTTTATAAATTTTTAACACCAGAAGCCTTAATACGTATCAAAATGTACTATTTTCATTCTCAAGTCTTTTTCCATATCATAATCACAGCTCAATGTAGACATGCAACGCTCTGACTAGACAAACTATACACCGCGGCAAGTTACTACTTTTCCATCTCCACAACAAAACCAAATCTGTTTCCAAAACTCACAAAGACCTAGCAAGCCACTACAATGCACAACACAACAAAAGAGAAACTTTTCAAGAATATTCAGCAGGCAGGCATTACCTCTCGTTGCCGTTGAATCGGGCCCCCAGGTAGAAGGCCACAGAGAGGAGCCACGAGTCGCTGTGCACCGCCACCAGCGACAGCCAGTCCCTCCGGTTCATCCCGTCCCTCGCGAAATTGATCCCGAGCGCCGGCTCCGGGAGCTCCGGCGGCACCTCCTCCGCCGGGAGCGTCACCTCCCACGAGTTGTCCGGGTGCCCGTACAGGCATAAATTCTCCTTATCTGCAAGATCCAAAACCCAGACACAATTAAAAAAAAAAAAAACCTACTTTTTTCGTGTCAAATCTGGACGAATCGAAGTCAAATCACCTGGATCGCAGAGGCCATAGAAATCCTCCACATCTGAAACCAAATTGGAGATGAGTCAGGGGCTATTACTATAAATGGGTAAAAAAGAAGGGATATTTTTCGGGTGGGGGAGGAGGTTACCGGCGGTCAGGGCGCGGACGATGCCGGCGCGGCGGCCGGAGTAATCCTTGAAGATGTCTTCGACGGTGCGGGGGGCAGAGGAGATCGAGGGCATCTCCATGGCCGTCGATCGAAGAGATCGATTTTTAGAGTTTTCAGAGAGACAGGGACTACTCTTGGGATAATAAGGAAAGAGGAGACGAGAGCGAGAGAGAGAGAGAGAGAGAGAGAGAGAGAGAGGACAAAAAGTTAGAGAGAGAGGAGTAATGTCGTTATTGTTTACTTTTGGGTTGATTATACTCACATCGCTGTAATATGGTATACTAGAAATTATTATCTCCTCGTGAATTTTGAAAATCTCATTTAGCCTGCTGAAGAATTGTTAACAGAGTTAGTCAACTATTTAGCAAGATAGCTCATGTATCGTTAAAAGATAATTTTATCCTTCACAAGTTAAAAAACTCTTCGAAACCTCCCGCTTGCCCCTACCAAGCTCCACCTCATCTTCGTCATTGTAATGCGCCTCCCTCTCCTGTGCAGCAACTGCTGTAACTGTTGTGCAACCATGCACAGCAGTAATAGCTGCTGCTACACAAGAGATAAAGAGAGGGAGGTAGAAAAGAGATACTGAAAAGAATTATAGGGAAGTGGGTGGATTCTTAAAGAGAGATAAAAGGGCAAAGTTGGAATTAAACAAAATGAGTATATATTTGTTTAAAAGAGGGTGAGAATATCTCACTATTGACTAATACCATTAACGGTCCAGAAGGCTAAATAAGAGTTTCAAACTTCAGAAATAATAATTTTCAGTATCCCATAGTACAGGAGATCTGAATATAATTAATCCTTGCTTTTTATTTGGTTTATAGATCTTGGATTTGGAGGTGATCAGAGAGATGGACGGTGGAGAAAGAGTGTTGCTAGATGTGCCCCATCCTAGTGAGCTCCAATTTCTTAGTGAGCCCCATATTTTTTTCAAGATTGTCCATATAACCGCCAACTCCATGTTTGAGTGGAAAAATAGGACTCACTAAGGAAAATGATGGGGCTCACTAAGAAAAAGATGAGACTCATTAGGAAATTCGATCTCACTAAGAGAAATAGGGTACATGATCTTCCCAATAACCACTTCCGCTCTAGTGTCCCCCTTCTCCTTCAATTTCCTCTGCCTAGATCACCCCCTATCTCACGCCCATAGCATCCCTTTCTCTTTGGTCTGGTCGCCGCGAAATGCAACTCGCACCGCTTAGAAGATTATGTTCTGTCCCGCCAAGAAGGTGTGGTTCCTATCTCCTTCCTCTCATTTCATGCTCATCCCTTTTGAAACTTGTTAGTGCTAGTAAGGTTTATTTTATGATTCGAACATCCAATTTTAAGTAGGATTTAGGATTTTACCTTGTTTATATTAACTGTGTTTGTAATCTAACCCTAGGAGACGTGATAATTTTTAGTAGGATTTTTTTGGACTTGGAAAAAAATGCATTGTTAGTAGTTTCAACCAATTTGTCATTCCTAATATGTTGATACAGTTATTATATTTCGTTCAATTTGTTGAAAGAGTGAGAAATAATTAGAATTTGATTCGCGCAACAAGCGAACAATTTTAAGATGATATATTGGACTGTAATGATGTGGTTATTGTTAAATTTTTAGTTTAATGTATGTTCAATACTTATACATATTGATCAAACTGAGTCATCTCAAATTAGAACAATGGCCTCGTATCGGAGGAAGAAAGGTATCACGAAACTACCGAACACTCAAGCAGTACCAAGTTGGAGGAAGAAAACTATTACACAGCCACTAAACATTCAAATTGCTCTGCAGGTTGAAGAGGAACCTATTTCGTCGCATGAGAATACGAATGTCAATCTCAGGAGCTTAGAAGAGGGAGTCCCATGGCCAATGGAAGGCAGACCAATAGACCATTCAATCTTGAAGAGTTTTGTGACTCATGTTGCATATTTCATTTCTAAAAAAGAGGTTCATCTAGTCACTTCAATACATATATCTATAAGTTCCATATTTGTATAGTTTGATTTAACGCAATAATTATTGTTAGGAAAGACAATAGTTGAGGTACATCAACCAAATGAAGAAAATAGCTGCATGGCCACTAAGGTTGAGTTAGTTAAACATACGGTTTGTATAGATTATCAAAAAATCCTCATTGTATCCACTGGTTTTATATTCTTGCAACTATATAAGCAGTGTTGAGATATCAAAATTTGTGGAAAGATGGCATCAAAAAACGAATACTTTCCGCATGCCTTTCGGGGAGATGACAATCACCCTGAATGACATTGCATGCCTCTTTGGCTTGCCAGTAACAGGTAAATCTGTATTTTTATCAGAAGATGAGAATCCTTCACTTCCCGTTGACCTTGTAGTTAAGTACGTAGACGTAAGTCAAATTGAAGCGAGGGATGAGCTCAACATGAAGAGTGGAATCTCAGTTCGTCTTGAGTGGCTAAAAAATCGTTTTAGCGGGGTCATAGATAATGATTCTGAAATTAGAATTACATGCGCCATTCGAACTTATTTGCTATATCTTATAGGTTGCATACTATTTGGAGATAAGAATAGAGACTAGGGTGTCAGTTAATTACTTAACACTTCTAGATGATATTCACTCTGTACACACGTATGCATAGGGAGCAGTTAGACTTTGTTTTATGTATAGACAATTGGGTCGTGCATCAAAAGCAGATGTTGCTCAGATTGCTGCATTCACTCTATATACACGTATGCATATGAACACTTTGGGTTAGGATGCTAATTTCAACTTATTGTCAATTATATATAACTTTCGTTATCAATTTGCACTTACTTTAATATAATACGCTATTTGTGAATTATATCAAACGTTTGTCATCTTCTCATTCAATTTTTTTAATACTGAAACTAATTTAAACTATTCAAGATATAATATAGTCTCATTGGTGTTTGTATATATTGAAGTTAAATAAAAAACACACTGGCCGAGGTTTCATAACCAACCAGTGTGGTTTTTAGGCTAGGGTGTACAATCCGGCCAGTGAATCATCTGATCGGCATGTACAACCCAGCCAGTAGGTTTCTTTAAATTAGTAACCCACTTTGGGAACATACTAGCCAGGCTGGTAATCCCGTTCAGTAAGTCTACTGGGTTAGTTTTTGTCGTCCGGGTTTTCTTATCGCACGCACATTTTTCAATGGAGACGAGCAACTATCAACGGCTGATTAAACCAACTTAAATGCACACAGATCACATCGTGTTAAACTATTCATATTTCTTTTCATTCTTCCCGAGGAGGTAATTTCTCCATTGGATCACCAAGAGTGGTGCTGATGGTATTTGATATTTCTCTGAGCTTACTGAGCATTCGATATTTAGAATCATTATTAGATTTAAGCAATGAACTTATGAAGACCTTGACATCTTTCTTGTAATTAACACATTCAGATGGTGGTATAGCGGTGGACAGAAAGTCTATCTTCCTCCAATGGTGGTCGATGCACTCCAATGGAATTGGTCGGTTATCTCTTTTATACATTGCAATTTCATGCGCACAATGGAAGTTATGAATCCGACGAATTATGCACCCATAGGCCAACGGATTCACTCTAACAACTTCAACTCTTCTAATGTGGCTAAGAATCAAAGTCATGACATGGTTTGATACTAATTCTCGTAGCTCTTTCAGTTCCGGTAACATAAAAGTCCGGGAAATAATAGTCAAACTCTTCTCAAAAGATACTTTAATTTCAGTATGTTGGATTTCTAATAGGAAGTGGATATTGCTCCAACAAACCTCAAAGTTTCCTTATCTTGTTCAGAGTTGTCTCTTCAACCTGGCATTTGCACTCTTTGCCCTATTAGTAGTTACATTATCACGGTGAGGACACATATTTGTCCAATATGCAACAAATCTCTCCTTGTACGACTCTAATCATGTTGACGTCATGTACTCAACCGCAGCAGGGCATGTCCAAAAATCATTATTGAGAGTTGTCACAAGTTGGTTGTATTGCTCTTCTATATTTGACAACATAATAAATTTCCAATGAAAATAAAACTTCTCCTATTCTGATTGCTGATCAAAAAAAATTTTACAATTCACCAACACATTTTTGTTGATATGCCATCTACATAGAAGATGCCTACTTGATGGAAAAGTGGATTCCACGGCCTTCATAAGTGCTAAATCCCTGTCCGTAATAATGACATTGAGTTGCTTATTATCAACAAGTAACCCACGGAGCTTGTCCAGTCCAAGCATAATTAATCTCCTTTTCTCAGTCAAGGAAGGCGAAAGCAAAAGCAAATGTCATATCAGTGAACGTCATATCAACTATCTCCAACAATAGGTAGTATACATGTTCGTCTTGTATGTGCAATCCATAATGATAATACCCAGAAATGCACGTAACAATTCAATACCATCAAGATGCATCCAGAAAAGATCAGTTACAAAATTAGTAATATCATTTCTGCGATGTCATTCAATATAGTTCGTTTCAAAAACTTTGTATAACAAGTGCTACATCTGAATTCTTCCCCCTGCTCAAGAACTTTATACTTGTGCCAAGCATTATAAATAGTTTCTATTGTAGAGACATTCATTGGGTTATTCTATTTCAATGAAGTTAATATATCCCTCGGAGAGACGTAACACTTTGAAAGCTCAACCACAACAGATATCTCACTCTTTGATAACCTCCCTACATAGGAGTGACCCTCAAGATAATCCGCTAACGCGTGATTATGCACACCGCATTTAACTCTCAATCTCCATTCTGATCTCCCAAACTCAACTGATCACTCACCAATCTGAAAGGACATTCACATTTATTACTTTCATTGAAACCATCATTTTTAGCTGTTTTCTTGAATCTTGACTTCCCACCATGTTCACAACCAAAGAAACCCAACCCCACCTACTGCATCCACCACGATCTAACTTTACAATCATAATTATGAGCCGAGGCTTCATACCTGTATCTGCAATCTACTGACATAGTTCTTCTCGACTTTCAAAAATCTGAACGTTTAATTCATCAATTAAAACCTCTAAAATAGTAAACTAAGTTTCAGATACAAAAACTTAATCTCTTATACATATTTGACAAGTACTAAAGTGCAAACTATAATCACCATCACTGTCTACGGACTTAACTCGGCTGCTTCCTGTAGTTGCCTAAATCTAAATTAACAAAAGAAAATTAGAAATTCAGTGGATATACAATACTTTATTGTAACTTGCTTAACACCAAACTCTAACCCTATCAAAAAAGTTGTATCTAAAATCATTAAAAAAGCCAGGTCGGGAACTCAACCCCGACAAATACAGTTACTGGTCGAGATCGTCAACCCAGCTAATTGTTGAGTTAGGTTGGGTTTCACCTCCCGACCAAAATATCCATCCCGACAGCCAAACGATCAGCACGAGTGCTCCACATATTATTAAAATCTATAAAAAAAATAAATATGATTTTCATTCATCATTCAAATTAGATTGTATGTTGGGTCCAAAATAGCTTTAACGATACATCTAAATAAGGAGATTCATCAATTTTTGTCATAGTTATAATCATGTTCTACATCTTCTTCAATCTCCTCTCAATTCTCAAAAAAAGAGATATTCATATCAGATTTGCAATAAAATCAACACATAAAACTCAAACAAGAGCTAGCAATAGCATGCAACTAATGAAAATCAAATTTAGAGGGGGATTTAGGGTTTGGGAGATCAGTTTTTCTTTTTCTTTTTTTTTTTTTTTTTGGAGAACCATCGCACGGATTTGAGAAGGTAATTGAGGGGTTTGGGGCTCACTAAGAAAAAAAAAGGGTAAAGGAAAGGAGGGAATGGGGCTCACTAAGAAAAGTATGATGGCTATTTTGTCTAAAATTAAAATGACAAACTTGTAAATAAAAAAATCTTCTGGGATTGAGGCTTTTTAAGAAAAGTATGGGACGCATCTAGAAATTCCTATGGAGAAATGAGGAGGAGGCCTCAGACTCTCTAAATTGGCCATGGGGGCAATTGTTTTACTTTTATATAAAACTTATTAAAATGGTTGACTTGAGAGTTGCTTGGTTGCTTGCAAATGATGTTGTACTTTATAATTTATATTAAGGATTAATTACAGTGAGACCTTATGTAATATAAGAGTAGTGTAATTTATTATCTCTTAAATTTAAAATTATAAGTTTACTCCTTAAACAGTTTGCTATTCTCATCTTTATTTGACTGAAACTATACTTTTTTATAAATTCCCAAATTATTTACTTTTGGGCATGTTTTGGACGCATTCTTAGTGAGAAAAGGAGGATAATTTGATAATTTCATAAAAAAAAATATGTAGTTTAAGTTAAACAGGGGTAATAATAGCAAAATATTGACTAACGAAGTTAGAAATGATTGGATTAAACTGAGAATTTTAAACTTAAATGTTAATAAGTTACACTAGTATAGTATTGTAGTATATGGAGTTTCACTGCAATTAACGCTTATATTAATGATATAGAAGTTACGACAATGTAACTTGCTACAATTTGTATTAATGTTGTGTTTGGCTTGGATTTGTAGGTGGTAACTAGAGTGCATAATTTTGTAATATTAACTTTTTTATTTTTAAAAGATTAGAGAAATATTTTATTTATCAATAATGCAATTACGTGGTTATAAATTAAGTTTACTTCAAAATATTTTATTATAGTGTATAAACAGTGGAACATAATATTTTATGATTGTTTCGTATATTTGGACCTAAACAGAACTAGACATAAATTATATACATCGCCACACAACTATTTCCGAATTTATTATCAATTTTACTTGCTAAAAGTTCATGTATATACTTGTGTATTGTAATATTCAACTTGTAAATGAAAACATTTTAGTAAGTTGGTACATTCATACAAACATCACATTGCTTGTAACTAGCTAAGCAGCAATTATACTTAATTAGTGATCTCAAAGGCCACAATATTCACACATACTGACCTAAACAAAAACCCAGCAAAAGAGATTACAAGACTAACAAAACTAAAATCATAACAAATAGAAATTGCCAAATGATACATACACTACTATACAATGTACACATCAAACTATATCAAGTCAAGCCAAAACAATTTTGGAGGGTAGGAGCACCCCAGGAGCATGCTCCTCTGCAAGCGTCTCCTCGTCGTCGCAGGCAGAGAGCCTCACGACGCAGCGAGCTGAGAGCTTATTGCTGTACCTTTGCCTCAGCTCGACGAAGCTCCTGACAAGTACATTGTCAAGCCAGTTGTTCAGTTCTCTGACATCTTCTAGCAACCATGATGCGGCAAGTATCTGCTCCATAGCCCTCGTGTCGATCTCCATCTGACAGTCTGAGCTGACTGCGCTGAAGAACCTCTTGCTGATCTCCTTTGTGAGGTGATCAGCAAGGGCGTCAAAATCAAAAGGCTCGAAAGTCACGTTTTCGTCCATCGACTTGAGGAATTCTTCCAGCCACTGCTCCTCCCCGTCAGTGCTGTTGCTGCTGCTGCTGCAGCCTGCGTCATTGTCCACCATCTCTTCTTCTACAGGCAAGTTCAGGTCCAGGAATGCGTTGGAGAGTCTGTTTGCACGTTTCGCTGAATCATAGAACTGCTGCTGGTCTTTATGGCAACTGGAAGAGTCCAGTTTTCGCTTACTGGCAGCTTGTTTGTTATCGGATTCCTGCCTGAAGGTGATCGACACAAAGGATTTTGGACTCCTGCCTGTGGCTTCTGAGTTGGATACCACTGACATCTTCATTTTCCATCTCTGAGCTGCCAGAATCTTCTCTTCGCAGAAATTCCCAGTCTCTTTCCTTGGGGAAGAAGTTTTGTCGACGGCTCTACTTGTGCTCACCACGAATATGGCGTTGTTGATCCCATATTCTCGTCCTCCAGAACCGCAGATTTTGCCTGTGCGAATAGCTTGCGCTAAACTGTGCTGCACCTGGCAGTCAGCTTTCTCCACATTCTCAAGGAAGACTACAGATGACGGCTTCCTGCTTATCTCTCCGGCAATCTGATCAGCAAGTGTCTGCCCTCTCGAACTCGCATAAAATTTGCCAATCTCATACTGGTTGCATATGGAGTTTCGGCTAGGTATGCTGTCTTGGCAACCAAGATCGATGCAGATCATGTTCTGTCTGCTGCCAAACATCAACTCAGCCAGAGCTGTAGCAGCCTTCTTCTTCCCAAACCTATCAGGACCTAGAAAACCGAGCCATATGTCACCTTTAAGGCTCGCCCCTCGATGCCTTTCATGCTCTCTGCAGCGAACTATGGCTAGGCTTACAGCACGTATTGCTGCGCTCTGTCTGCAAACCTTTTCTAGGAAGCTACTGTAAAATGCTTTAGGATTACTTAGATCAAGCTTTGAAGACACATTGGATGAACTCAGACAAGCCTTTGGAGTCGAGAGAAATTGATGTTCTCTGGCCTCATTCGCCTTCTTGGATGGAGAAAGCCAAGCCAACTCATTGCAGGAAGGTTCACGAAGAGTCCCCAGAACCAAATCAGTTGTCACAGAGGTTACAGATGCAGGTGAACCGCTGTCTTCATGTGTACTCGAATCTGACAACGCACTATGATGAGACCCCAAGCCCTCTTTCTGGGTGGAAAGCCCAACTTGAAGTTTAGATATCAAATCTTTGTTTACAGGTTCTGATACAATAGGCAATGAGATGCTGTGGCTGGCTGAGGCCATTGTTTGTAGTCCCACTGTCACAGGGAATGCACTGCTGAGCCCACTAAGGCTTTGAGTTATACTAGGACTTGTGATGCTCAGATTAGTAGATATATTCTTGTCTGAAATACAAGGGAGACCAATGATAGATGGAAACACTGGGTGCTCATTTGTGTCGGGCTTCTTCTTATGGAGCCGCTGACAATGACCATTCCACTTCTTCTGCAGATCTACAACTCGGGCATCCAGTACTTTATCATCTTTAATCTGCACTGAATGAAATTGTACAGTTTTTACTAGGGAAAGTAAATTCATTGGGAAAGTATAGTAAAAAATGATAATGTTACGAAAATTAAGTTTCAGAATAAAAAATACCAAAACACCGAGGTGGAGACTAAACACTTCTAGTAACATTCGGGAAAGCAAATGAACAATTAGGTGAAGGGTTCCTTTAGTTTCTTTTCCTTTTCTTGTATTTCTTTTTATTACCATCATCCTAATCACTGTTAGATAACCACTTTACTCCATAGATTAGACTGAGGCTAAATATATATATGAGGCCTTTGAGCCATGGGAGGCGGCCTCCAGCATATATATTATACATCAGAGGTTAATGGGTCTCCAATGGCATTGGAGGTAGGTAGCTAAAACCCCATCTACCTTTATCTCCGGAATCTACCATGTCGATATTCATCTCCTAACTATATACACCAACTATCACAAGCATGTCATAAGGTTTGACGTTTGATTAAAGATACAAAATTAACAGTTTTCAGAGAATATAACATTTCATATCCACCAATTGATGGATAATGAACCCCCGGAACCTATGATTTTTGGTGTATGCGAAAAGGAATAGAGATCAACATGATGGAGCCTAATCAAAGTAAAAAAGTATGAGAAGTTAGAGTTTTAGCTAATTTTTCTCGAGTTCAGTTGGATACCTATTATCCTCAATATATTATGTACTTGGGTAAATGAACATATTTCAAATTGGCAATACCATGATAGTATGATGTTAAACCTCTGCTGAACAGCTTTAAGCATGGGTTAGCAAATATTATTACTGGCGTGCTTGATGACGAGAAAGTAGGGGACCTTGCATCCTCCCCCCCTCCCCCCCGCCCCCCGAATAAAAAAAACCCCACGCCACGCAAACAATACCCACACACGCACACACAAAAAAGGATATGAACCTCATCTCCAAACATCTCCCTTACCCAATTTACCAAGCACGATGACTAACGATGATGGGTCTCACAAGTGTATACACAAAAATATATCAAGGACTCGCAAGGAGGGGAAATTTGAGAAGATTTAAATATATGGATGTAAATTTATAGGTTTGAAGGGTCTGCACTATGGAACTTGAAAATGCTTGCTGAAGTAGGAGCAGACATGCAAGTCTTTAAATTCTGGGTAGTGGGTATTGAACCGAAACAGGCATTAGAGTGCTGAAACACTACAATAAAAGGGAGCATATGCCAAAAAGATAAAAAGGAAAACATAGGAAGAAGAGAAGGCACACCTTTGGGGCATCCAAAGGATTGTTCATTCTGACCATATCTACACTTTGCAACCAAGAAGGTAATTTTGTTTGGCGCTGATCTTCGCATGAAGGAGCACATCCCTTCAGAATTGCAGCAAGTTCTTGCTCATACTCGTCATTACAAAGCTGGCAGCGTGGACTTGGGGAAGATGGTTTCATTACTGGAACATTGGATTCATAGGCAGTGGGGAAGAATCCTCCAAATGGAACAAATGACTCCATCAGGCTGCAACATTTTCCGATAAAAAAATTGTTAGGTTCGATTGATCTAAATAGGCAAAGGGAAAAGAAATGGGACCGCATGAAAATAGCAAACCCAGTCAGTTGAAATTAAAGCATGAATAAAGGGTTGTTTTTTGGTTAAAAATTATGAAGCTAATTGATAGCAAAAATTAACCTTGAACTTCTTCTATGAAATCAATCCTGTTAATTTCATCTCTAACAAATATACGATGAAATTATGCTTATGTTTAAACAGTAAGCTGCACATCTCATTCTTAGCATATGTGAGATTGTTGGATCTCAGACTTGTTGTAAAACCAAAATAGAAAAGGACTAAAGGACGTACATTAGTATAGGGAGTAGGATTTTGACTGATGAAGGATAAAGTGATGCAGAACTGAAGGAGATGGTATGAAATGTATGGCATAGAGAACAGGAGGCTTGCAAAGAAAAAAAATGCTTGGATTTAAGATGACACGGTAAAACAAATTTTAGTCTTTACTAAGAATGATTGGTTAATGTATGCACACGCTACCTAAAGACCTAATGGTTATTACAGTCTTAAATCTGTTTCAGTTCCCAAATATGTGCACATTTGTAAAATGTATAATATAGAAGTGGCATCTTCTCACAGAAAAAATATATAGTAATAGCATCTACGAAACAAATTCCCACCACATTCCACCTCATTCAAAAATAGGTATTTATTTGTTGCATTGTTCTAAATATCCCCGATGCATCTAATAAATCACGCAATATATCCTTTTAGGGGGCTGCCGCGATAATATAGTAAAAACAAGGAGTTCAATCATTTCTGAGCACATCTCGACCGATATTTACAGTTGTGCTTGATATAGAGCCCAATATATCATCCCCATATATCAGTTGACATGGTTCTCTTTTAAATGGATTTTAGAAATAGTTTTGGGTTTTATACCCGATCTTGTTCATACGTATAAGAAAACACCCAAAAGTCTTTCATCTTTGCTTATAACAACAAGATTCTTAAATTTCTATAATGAAAACTTGAGAAAGAGAATCCTTTGCACACCATCGAGAGCTAAATACTAGAGGTCTATATCATGAAGCTTTTTCACGTACGATCTAAGAATAAATATATTTTTAGTAGCTCTCTTCTCCTTTCCTCCATATGTTTGCTGCTGCTGATCGACTATTGTTATTGTTATTGCTACTATTATTATTATTGATACTAGTACTGCCAATTTGCTTCAACTACTACATTGTTGATTCTTAAACATAATTATTTCAACAATTTATATTTTAAACTTTAAACTGAGTATGCTTGATGGGGACATTGGGCTGCGCAGATTTATTAAAATTTATTATATAGATTTTTTTATTAGATTTTGAGATTTTAGGTGTTTATTTAATTTTTAATGCACATACGGTGCATGCATGGTAGGGTTATATATATAATAATGAAAATGAACCGCCGCATCACGCAAATATCCTGAGCTATTGTTCATTTCCTTATTAAATTTTTTTACGAAGATTTAGATTATATTCTCGACCTCCTAGGGTTCACTCATGCCCAATTTGTTGGATTTTAGTTTTGATTTGGTCATCCATTAAGTCGATACAAAATTAATGGTTTTCACTGAATATAACATTTTATATCCACTTGATAAAGGAGTAAATAAATTTTAAAATTCATAAAATTTGATTCTAAGGAAACTAAGGTACAGATCACGATCCTAAAAAAATTTTTAAAAATATAACGGGTCATTACTTTTTCGCTACTAACTCACGTAACTTATATGAACTACCGACTCATATACAATAATTCCACACACACATATGTATACATACAAATATATATATATGGTCATGTATTAAACTTTTTGGCTAATTGATAATAATTATTGAAACCATTGTTTTTTGTGAGAGGATGTGATTTGTTTTTCAAAATCTTTGACATGTGACTTGTTTGAAGTGGAGCGTGTGATTCGTCGGAGTGCAAGGCATAAATCCTACCTTTTATTGTATTAAACTCTAGTTCATCCCTAAATCCTGTAAATCCTCAATATAAAGCCCTAAATTGCTTCCATTCAACATCATGTTTAGAATCAAAACCCAAACCATGTAGCTCCATCTTCTTTTGTTTTGAATTTTTAGTTTTGAAAAATATTTAAAAAGAGAGAATAAAACAAAAAAAACAAAACAAAAACCATAGATTGAGCAACACTGCAGTCCAAGTGCAGAACCATCATCTTCATGAACTGCAAGCTTTGCTGCCTCCAACTGTCAAATCTAGTTGTCATCATCATCTTCAGGTCCAAACCTCGTCGTTGAGCAAATTTTGCAGTCAGCCATCAAATCTGTTTGGATCCCATTCAAGCACTTGCCATTTACCTAAAGCCACATTGTT
Source organism: Dracaena cambodiana (assembly GCA_036321105.1). Classification (NCBI taxonomy): domain Eukaryota; kingdom Viridiplantae; phylum Streptophyta; class Magnoliopsida; order Asparagales; family Asparagaceae; genus Dracaena; species Dracaena cambodiana. Next base: position 4,271,064 of record JAYEPQ010000001.1, on the reverse strand, counting down.
GTCGATTTGAAAGTGGATCCAAGATAGCAAGTTCTAGTCGAATCATTCGAGTTATGTCATCTAATACTTAAAATAAGTTCTTAACCCCTCAGAAGTACTTTGGATCCTGCCACTCAAGATTAAAAGTTGTTGACCAACTTTGAGTCTAATTCCAGTTATTTAGAGACCACCTTCTGACTGACGAATGTGCCGGCAAACTTGTCAAAACCCTCTCATGTTGAATCCGCCATCGTCGACCTCCCTTGCAACCATCCTCATTCAAAAAAGAAGTTTGATCAAGATGCAACTAGGATCAAGTTCGTAACCGAGTCCAAATCAAATCTGGGTTTGTTATCGTACCTGACGCAACCCATCCGCTTCCAGACACACAATTCACGTCCAATACTGACCATAAACTTAGTGTTGAGTCAACAACCAATTAGACTATAGATCTAATCGCAGGATCCAACTATTTGAAGCTCAACAAACTCGTAAAGGATTTTTGAAGTGATTTGGAGCCCATTTCAAGCTCGATTTGAGACGAATTTGTGCCTTTGAAATTTTTGAATATTTTCTAAGTTATTGATTTTTTAGTTAATTCTCCATGAGATTCATATTTTATGGTTGAGTGTGACATGCATGATACTACCCTAGATTTTTGGGTTTAATAATTGATTTGGTTATAAATATTGGAAGAGCATCTTGAAGTTTTCGAAGTTTTCTTCTGTTAGTTTTTTTTTTTTTTTGACATATAAAAGAATGTCTCTATATCCAAATGAAGTCGGTTGGAGAACCTTCATTTTAGGTTTAAGGAAACTATAAATTATATCAATATTGATCATCCTTGCAAAGCCATCTTTGTACTCAGTATGCTCTCCACCTTCTTGAAGTTTCAAATTATTTTCTAAAATCCCATTTGTCTTTATCATTTAAACCCATGGTTGAAGAAGAGTCTGAGCCTGAACCTAAGACAAAGGCAGAAGAAGAGGTATAAGAATTTGAGCCATAGCCAAACTAAGTCCAGAGCAGTTGATAGATCTAGAGTTTGAAATTTTTATTGGGCCAGAAACTAGACTCTCTAGCTTGAGCCAATTATAGAAATTTTTGATAGGCTAGAGCGAAAGCTCGTGATAAGTTATTGTCATAGCTAGAAGAAACCCCCTTATGGCTCATAGAAATTGAAAAACCCTTATTGAGACTTCTGGAGATACTTCAACAAAAGATATTGCCATTATCACTTAAATTTGAGGTTTCAATTATCTATGAGATCATTTGTCGTCTTTTAATCATAACAGACATATTTATAGGAAATCAAACTTATTATGGTGCAAAGTATAATGAAGTTTGTTGAAAGAAACCAACTTCAAGATTCGACGTTGCATGTTACATTTTCAGGTGTTGTTTTCTATATCGACATTATTTTATTTGGAAACATCAAGTTGTGATGGATGAAAAACTTCATAAGTTGCTAAAAATATGGCGTCTTTATTCATCAAAAATGAATCTTCTACAGCCAAGGATAATTAATGGGAACATAGAATGTTTTAGATTTATTAGAATTTGTTATCTAGATTTCTATTGCGAATTTAGGATATTTATTTTATTTTTAATTGCACATGTGATGTCCTTATGGTTGTTATGTATAGCCATGTATTGAACATTTTAGATAACGAAGAATTTTATTGAAACCCTAGTTTTTGAGAGAGCATGTTATTTGCTTTTTAAAATTTTTGACATGTAATTTGCTTAAAGTAGGCATGTGACTTACCTGGATGTGAAACTTGAATCCTATCTTTTATTGTATCAAACCCTAGTTCATAGCTAAGTTCTCCTAATCCCCTAAATTGTTTCTTTCCAGCATTAGTGTTTTCTTCATGGCTTGTTTATTATTTAGTGACTGTATGTATGTATATGTTCTTAATACCTTTACATGCTTGTAATGCTAGACTAATTAGATGGCATCAACACATTAAGCTAATTCTAAGGTATTGTTCTTACATATTTGACATCTATATTTCAATATGAACATCCAATATGAGCCTATATCCTCAATATATCATCCATATCCGATGTTCAATATGGAAAACCCCCATTGATACGAACTCAATATTTAACACTTAGAACCCTGATTCGTTGTTATATTGTAATATATAGGTAATTAAGAGAATGAAATGCAACAACTCAAGAATATTGATCTATTAGTGACAAACTAATGATATCAAGGGCCATAGGATTTCCAAGGCAAAGAAATTCAGGCAAGCAACAAGGACTTTGCTCAAGTTACCGATTGAGGAAAGAGTACCTATTGAGGAAAGAGGCAACTGGCTTCATTTTCTAAACTTCCAGGACATATTTAACAGTTATCGTTTTGGACAAAAAGAATAGACAGCAGAAAACTCAATACACACCTAACTAATGCTAAGCAGCCAAAATTTCCTGAACTAAGAAGGCAAAGACCCAGTCTCGATCAACAGGAAAAGTATCTGATACGCTTCAGCACCACCACACATTCAGGTCATTTGAACTATAAAGCCTCCATTGTCAACTATTTAAGCTTGCTTCCACCCACCATCCTCGTGGGCGAGTGAAAATGGACAAGCAGGTGAGATTATCTAAAACTCTTAATGGATTATCAGGTTGATTTTATGACTGTATTTAGTAGCACAGCAACATAGACAGTGATGGAAAGCAAAATTGATCATTGGGAAGAAAAAATAAGAATGACATGCAATTTTCTTATTTCCTTTTCACTTCCTACGAATGCGAAATCTCCAGCGACTAGGAAGAAAATGTTTCCCAGTCTACTTCTCTAACTCTCTTTTTAGTAACTAAAGCATAAACAGTTCCTGCTCTTTATTAAATTTGCATCCGCAGCACATAATTATACCCACTGACCACCTTAAAACTGTTGCTTTACCTCCTGACAGGCTTTACTTTTCCATCATCACTTCAGGGATACAAGATTAGTCAGTAAACAAACCTCAATTGATATTTTTCTCGAGCCTGTGACACTTTAAATGACCAAAAACAAAAAATTTGAGCCTAATCTATGTAAATACAATGTTAAGTACATGGGACTCATGCTGCAAATTGATTTATGCTGAAGCTCTCAAACATCATCTTCCATTAGACGTGCGCTGCAACCCTCAAATAGATTAAGGTGCAACTGCCATTGAAGTTCTCAAGATTGAATTTGGCAAATGTTAACTTGCAATGACAGTGAAGTCTCAAGTAAAGGGAAAGAATAACCATACTTTTTTTTAATTTTATCTTTTTACTGGAAAAAATAATCATACTTGATCAATTATTTACTACTTATAGAATCCGAAGAGTGACAAGCCATACCAAAAAAAAAAATGTCATCAGCTTAGTTTACTTAAACAACAGAGCAGGTCTCTAATTCCACTTTTCTTAATACCAACATATATTATTTACACCTTTTCCTATTAACATTAACATCTTTGAATAAACCCTATAAAATCCAGTTTTTCTTATTTCTAAATTTGAAAAAATATGCACAAACTGAGTCATTGCTCCAACAAGAAGAAATGAAAAAAATATGTTAGTCATTCAGAAGTAAACTAGTTGCACAAAATGATATGAAGAGAAGAAGCCAATATTCTGAAAAGAGACGTATATATAATCCATCAAGGCAACAACAGAAAAATTTTGAGGAATCACATAAATTAAATATTATACAAAGCATATTATAACCCATAAGGTAAAACTTCAACTTCGCAGTTAGATTGAGAATGCTACTTCAAATCTAAATAAAAATTATGTGAGTACTGGATATTCGAAACAGAAAATCACTGTAGCTCATTCTTAGGGAAGCTACCAAGCTGGATGAAATGTTGTACAAAATATAGCTATTAATTTTTCTATGATAGTTTCCATTAAAATGCCAACTGCTAAAAATGGAACATATACCCAGCAGAAACAAGTAGTTCACCGAGGCACATATTTCACAATGCATGTAATTTGGTTCAGTTAAATAAATGATCACCTACAATTAAACTCAGTGGAGAGAAATTACTTTTCAGTAAAATAAATGCTTCTCTATATACCTATGTCGAGAAACAGAGAAAATGAAAAGAGAAGTTTGCAGAAGTATGAGCAAAAAAAGAGGACATAACCCTAATGTTAGAAATAAAATAAAAAAAATATCTCACAAGGAGATAGAAAACAGTAGCAGCAAGCAGAAGATAAGAGGGACTACGAAGTACAAATAACATTCTTATACATGGAAAAAAAGATTTCAAATAAGAACTTACTCATCAAGGATGATGAGAGAGTTGCTTGGCTAATTAATCAACTCAAGCACTGTGTCTAATGCTACCCTGCAAGCAGCATGTGGATATGTTGGCTATTGAAGTCCTCCCAAGTATATTTACTAAGTGATTTATCATCAAATCAAGAAAGAAGGAAGTCAACATGTAAGGGAACTAAAGAAGTGTAGATAAACCATAGATGAAAGAAGAAAATGATGTAGTTAAACAGAAAAAAATACTCAAGCCAAAACTTATGTAGTTTTGGACAATATATATGGATTCTAAAGAAAATTGATGTGAACCAACAAAAGAAACTACTAGATCGATGACAGCTGGAATAGATCAAATTACGCACAAAATTAGACTAATTTTCATGTCAACAAAATTGCAAGAACATTAGGACAAGGTGATGAGGACCATTAAAAGATAGGATTTGTTTGGATATTTGCTTAGATTTGGTTTGAATATCTTTTTTATTATTAGATTTAGGTTTGAATAGATTTAATTAGGATTTGATTATACATATATTTTATGATTAAATTACATCTTATTAGGATTTTATTTTAGTAGTTTATTTGAATGTGTGATGCAAGTAGTTTGTTTTGTAAATAATTGTGTATGAACTATTGAAGAGAAGAATGTGATCTTGAAATTAAAATTCCCTTTATTCTTAGCATAGTGATTCGCTAAAATAAAACGAATCTCTCTTCGAGTGGATGAGAGATCACTTGAATGCCAATATCAAAATCCATTTTTATTATTTTATTTCGTTCTAAATTTCCCCTATCCCCTACCAACAAACCCTAGTTTTGTTTAACAATCCCATCTTCATCATTTTATTTTGTTCTCAATTTCCCTATCCTTCACCAACAAACCCTAGTTTTGTTTCCGTGCTACATCAATTTAGCAGAAGAGCTAAATCGAGTCTTTTCTTCATTTTATTCACCAAAATCCTAACCCATAATCTTTTGCTTCATTCTCTCCAAAAAATGTTTTTTCAAGTTTTTTAATTTTAATTTTCATTATTTCCCCACTTTCTTCTTTCACCTTACTCCTCTTTCTAGTTTATAATTCAATTTAAAAAGAAAATCTCCAATTACCTGATCTCTTTCCATCATCAACTTCTTCCATTTTCTTTTAATTTTATTTTGTTCTGAATTTTAGTTTCAAGAAAATAACAAAAAGGAAAGAAAAGTCAAAAACAAAAAGTCAAAAAAGGAAAGAAAAGTCAAAAAAAGTAAAAGAAAACAAAAAAGAAAAGTGAATTTTTTTTATCTCAATCTCATATTGCCGACTTGACAACTTCAATCGTCGATCTTCTCCGACATTGTCAGCAACAATGAATTCTTAAATCCAACACAAACTGGCTCGACCAATGGCTACCTTTATCAATTTGTCAACATAATGGCCGTTCAGATCCTTCTCGAATGCATACTTCTTCCCTACAAGCAAAGCTCCTTCCTATACTTAAGGAGTGTCGAAAACCAATATATGCTTAGATAGGATCGAAAACAAACTCGAGCACGAACAATCTCAATGAAACAGAGTATAAAGCAAAGTTTGACATAGATTCAGAGCCTACAACCCTTGTCAAGCTTGAGAATCAGCCTATCCATTCTGCACCAAACATAGAAGTACTCGAAGGGTCCGAGCCTGAAGTTTTGGCTGAGTCACTACTATTGATAGAAGAAACTTCACAACCTATTGAAATTACAGAGCCCCTTAATGAGGTTTCTAGCGATCTTGCAACATAATCGCCATTGAGAAATTACAGCCACCCTCAAAAGTGATATTTCCAATATATATGAGATCGCCGAATATCTATAATCCATTTCAAATCTTTTATCATAGGATATCAAACTTATAATAAACAAGAATATTATTGACTGCAATTGATCTATACTAGAGACCAATTCCACCTCTACCTTGGCACAAGCAGAAAAATGCATATCAGTTCAACGGCCGCCACCATGGCCAGATTGAAATGCTCTGTGCAAGGATATTTATTAGTTCAATCTGAATATGCATACATTTATTATTGCTGCATTCATCGGAAATGAATTATTTGAATGTGGAGAGAATTGATGAGAACCATTAAAAGATAGGATTTGATTGGAGGTATACTTAGATTTAGTTAGATTAAGATTTTATTTTTATTGTTATTAGATTTAGATCTGAATAGATTTGTTTATTTTATGATTTGATTAGATTTGATTATGATTTTATTTTATTATTAAATTTTAGTTTATTTGCACATGTGATGCATGTAGTTTGTTTTATAAACAATCGTGTAACTATTGAATAGGATGATATGTTGAAATTAAAACCCCCTTTTATTCTTAGCATGGTGATTTGTTAAAACAAAATAAATCTCTCTTTATGTTGATTCACTGGGAGCAATGTTTAAAATAGCAATAATGATAACGTAACGTTTTGTTTCTGTTAGGTTATGTCGCATATAAGTATGTCGCATATAGCGTAATGCATAACGTAGGTTATGCAAATTTCTATTTATTTAATTAAAAATAAATATAAAACTATATAAAATAATTTTTATAAATTCAAAAATAAATTTAAAATACCTAAAAAAAAAAGAATATAAAACAATTTTGTAATACATAGTTTATTCTAATTTTATATTAAGCTTTACAATAATTTTCACATTTATTTTCATAAATTATATTAAGTCTCCAACCGTAATTCCCGTCATCATTTAAACAAAACAATAAGATTTCAATTTTTTATTTCAATTTCAGTTATTATTATTATTGTAATTTATATTTTGTAATATTCAATTTATCTTATTTGTAATTGTTGATTTCAGTTCAATTAAAAATTCAATAAAATCAACAAGATATTTCAGCAATCAGAGAGGAATTACTACAAGTAAACAAGAAAACAATCGTAAATTAACAAGTTAACAATTCAACAAGCAATCAAACAAGCCAACAACTAATCAAAAAAATTACAGTAATTCACTAATAAACAAAATAATAATCAACAATAATATAGAAATTATTAAAAAAATAATTATAAATAACGTAACATAACGAAACTTAATGTAATGTTACGTAATATAATGTAAAATAACATAAAAACATACTATTATGATACACTGAGTTATTTTCAGTTGTTACGTAGCGCTGGAGTTCCGTTAGGTTATGTAACGCAATGTAACGGGTTTCATAACATGTTATTTTCAACATTGGCTGGGAGTGTATAAGATATAACATGGGTGTTGAGACTCAAATCAATGCCTAAATCTTTCTTCATATTGATTCAATTGAGGGTTGGTGTGAGATCATGTAGGTGCCGGAACACAAATCCAGCTTTAACATTTTATTTTATTCTCAATTTTATAAATCCCCTACCAACAAACCCTAGTTTTCCTTTCGTGCTACGTCACAAGGAATTATTATGTTCCTCTAAATAAAATAACACTACCTTAAGTGAGAACTCATCCATGGGAGACTTACAATGAGAATGAGGAAGCATCAAACATATTCATAGTCATATATTAGTTACAATTTTCCAATTGAACAATAGTAGCAACTCAGCTATAGGTATAGTTTAACCAAGATAAAAATGTTTGTAGTAAGGAATTCATCATTTAGGTAATACCAAGATCACAAACTTTCGAATTAGCTAATAATGAATTTTCTTAGATCTTAATCTTAAGGAATTAGCTAGATAATAGATGAAATTACTGAAATGAGAAGGCCATTGTTCCTTTAGAAATAGGATAGAAGGGATAGAAGAGTAGAAATATATGAAAGTTGATAGGAAACATCACTTTATTTTATATGTTAAAGCAGGGGCTTCTAGGGAAAGATATGCTCCTAGAGTTCCTTGCACTCATATTATGGCGGAAAGAACTATACTCTAACAGAGTGGTTACACAAGACGTATGTTTATCCAAGATTAATTGCAGTTAACATGAAATAGAGCTTTCTAGAAAAGCTGCAGAAAGAGGAAGAGTGGACTAGACTCCACCATTGCAAATAAGTGATGACTAAGCTTACAGTTGTTAAGAAGCACCAAGTAGGACACCTAGCTGGACTGAGCACGGGGAAAAAAGAGATGCATGAGGTTTATATTTAAGCTTTTGATTGGAGGCCAGAGGCGCAAAAGAACACAACATGTTGGCATGGGCAGTGCTCGGGAAAGGGTGGTCATGACCTGCACCTGGCACATTTCCTTCTTCCCTTGGGTGATTGAGGTGAAAAGAAACATATATCTTTTGAGGTAGATCCAAGGTGGAGAGAGAGAGAGATGATATGGAGGGAGCAAAAGAAGAGGAAAAGAGAATCTTTGCTTCTTCTAATTGATTGGCAGTATTAGACCAAAGGATGAAATTCGTTGAGGGGTGGCCACGCCATGCTAGAAGCGAAGCATCCAAATCCCTTTTACTGGCCAAGAAAAATGTTGAAAATGAACAAACAGAAGAATTAGATTGTTGAAGTGTGCTGTATACAAGCCAAGTTAGAACCAAACATCAAATAAAATCTCTTTTACTGAGCCCTAAAAAAAATTTGTTAAACATGACAAGCATATGTTGCATCTATAGATCTCCAGTGGAGAACTTTTAAGATTTCATCTACAATTTCTCTAAGGCAATCACTATCTTGGATTAAAGTTGAGTAGCACTTGAAGAAAGTTAAATTCAATCACATCTTTAGGCTCGTTGAATTGAGCTCGTGGACTACATACGAAGTTTAGTATGTGAATATCTAATGTATCATGAAAGCCAAGAAGAGTTGAAGGTCTTTTTCATCTAAATTTTGCTGGTTGTTCTTCATCTAGATTTTGCTGAGTTTGTTCTGTTAGTTTCCCTATGCATCTGCCATTGTTTTGCCAAAAGATTAATATGATCAATTTCACCAGGATTTCCATATTTAGTCTTTTCAGTTCCACTCAAGGCCATAATTGGTAAATTCCTAACCACGTCGTTGTATGTATAAAAATTAAAATCAAATCTATATCAGTGAATCTAATGTAGATTTACTATGTTCAGCTATATGTTCATCCTTCTTGTGTTGCTCCAGATACCAACAAAGACAGATACATCAGAGATGTCAAGTATCACTTATACAAGGTCTACAATCTGTTCAAGTAAATGATATCCAGAAGTTAGTGTCAGCTTCTATTCATATGCCCTCGGTGTCTCATCTCGTAGTAAATTAATTTCTTTACACAGATAAAGAAATAAATTTGCCAGGCTTTCAAATCTCCACCATATATAGAAATTAATTATGATTTTGTGGTTTGCTTCTTTCTCTACGAGGAAATACACAAAAATACACGAACAATTTCACAAGACAAACTCACACAGTTTAAATATTTTACAGTAATTTGACCGCTCCTTTTACCAAGTTTAACTGCAAAATAAATAAACAAAAAAAGAACCTAAATCAAGTTGTTAAAAACCCAATACCGATAAGAACTCAAATAGTCCGATACAGAATCTTGGTTTTATAGTCTGCATATTTACGGCAATAACAATAGGTATCAAGTTTTAGTAATATTTGCAGCTCTGTATCCAATCAATACTTGCACGAATGCACCAAATCTCTTTAGAGAATAACTAGCCCAATACGAAACAGCAAAGTCCTAAGAGGACTTTAACAAAAACATACAAAATGCTTGCACAAGTGCAGCCAAACAATACTACCCCAATATGAAGCAACAAAGTCCCAAGAACACTTAGCACAAACATACAAAATACTAATCTAATAAAGCAACATAGACACTCACAGCATTTGCTAACAAGAAGTTTTAGTCATACCTGATTCTATTTAACATAAACTACTCTAACAAAACCGAATGAAGATGCAAAGGAATGTTGCATGATTTCATATCCAAATTCAATCAGAACAGCATTGAACAAACACTAAAAGTATATGAATCAGCAAAGAGCAAAGAAAGAATTCAAATATCCACTACGAACCTTGGTTGTCTACTGACCAATCCACCAGCTGCAGGCCCAGCAGCCGAAGTAATCAGCTGCAGCTGCAGATCCCAGTCCTTGTCCAGCGTCGGGTACCTCGACAAGAACTTCATGTAAGTCTCGTAAGTGGCAGACCATCCAATCACCCACAATCTCCCTCTGCACTCCTCCAACACCCTCGTCATCTCCGAGACCAAGCAATCCACCACCTCATCACCCAAATCCACCAGCCCCTTCAGATCCCCGATACCCAGCGCCACCCCGGCCCCCTCCTTCGCCGTCCTCCCCAATTCATCTAGCCTCGTCTTGATCCAGGACGAACCAGTGGACTCAGCTACATCTCTCTCCAGACTAACGAACTTCAAATTCGATATCTCCGGCGGCAGAACACCGCAGCTACGCCTCTGCAACGCGCCGGCGAAATCCCGAGCCGCATAGCCAGCTCCGACACCGACCAGCATAGGGTTCCGGCTGCTCTTTCTCGCCATGATCTCGCCGATCCGGCGGCAGTTCTCGTCCCCGCCGGCCGAAAACGGGAAGCTGAACCCTCTGGGCGTCAAATTCACCGACTCGAGATCATCCCCGGCCGAGAAATTGCAGAGAAACAGCGGCGGGCAGCGGGCGGCCCGAGGGAATCTTAGAATCGGCGGCGGGGGGCGGAGTACGGCGAGCTTTATGTCGGAGCTGCGGAACCCTGCCTCGCCGAAAACCCTGCTGACCACCGGGTCGTCGAGAATGGCGAGGATCAGCTGCTGCAGCTCGACCTTGACCCCCGAGAACGACGACGACGACGACGACGAAGGCGACGAATTGTGGAGCTGCTGCTGCTGCTGCTGCTGGTAGAAGTGAAAGGTGTCCGGGTGCCGCCGCTGGTTCGCCTGCGACCGCTTGATCGCCGCCATCAGCGAGTTCGAAACGGGAGGCTCGTCGGCGGAGGACGAGCAGGACGACGACGAGGAGGAGATTGAGGAAGAGGGGAGGCGGTCGAGGGCGACGCCGAAGCAGAACGCGAGAGCCTTGAACTGGAGCTTCGGAGAGTACCCCGAGCTCCGGGCCCGCGACACCGCGTCTCGGAGCAGAGGCGAAGGGCAAGTCGCAGCCGAATTTGAGTTCGAATTTGAGGGGGAAGGAGAAGAAGAAGAGAGGAGGGCGAAGACGACGTGAAGGGAGGTGGTCTGGGCGTGCTGGCGGCTGCGCGCGACGGCGACGGCGTCGTTCAGAGCGGCGGCGGCCTCGGCGGCGAGGCACTGCCGCGCACTGCTAACCGGAGTCGGCATCGTGCAGCAGAAATAAACATATACTGCCCGAACCCAATCAGGAAGAATACAAATATAAAATAAATAAATAATAATAATAATAATAAATATAGATTTAATCAGGAGTTGGATACTATAAAGAAAGAAAATGGTGGGAGGAGGAAAAATCTGAGCTAGTGAAGGGGGAGAGCGGGAGAGAGAAAGAGAGAGAGAGAGAACAGGAGAGTTGTGTTTTCTTGCGATTATTATAATAAAGATGTTAGAGATGGAGATGAAACGAGTACTAGAGACGATCCATTTGTTCGCTTTTGGATTATATTTAATGAGAGAGAGAAAGGGGGAGGCGAGTAAAAAGAGAGATGGAGAGATGCTTGAGAGGGAGGGGAATGGGAGATGCCAAGGGGAGTCGCCACTTGTAGAGGGAGGCGGGGCCCACAGATGATGGGATGATTTGTTGGGATATGAGGAAATTCTATTTACACTTTACACACATAAACTTACTCTCCGTCCACACGTTTTTTTAACTTATAAATAATTATAAATTTATCATTTATTTATTTAACTAAATTATTTTTTAAATTACTTTATAAAATTTAAGTTATAGCATTCCTTCTCTGTTTTTCCTCTAAAACTTTTAAAAATATTTTTAGTAAAATTTAATTTTAAAAAAATACATCTCCCACAGATTTATTGATTTGATTTCTTAACCTCTTAAATTTTTTAAATTCATATTCTTAAAAAAATTTGGAGAAATTTTAAATTCTTCAAATTCACTATAACAAGTAAAATTAGGGTTTGAAGTTTTAGTTTGAGTTTTTTTTATTCAAATTGAAAATTACAACTTGCAATTGGTGTCAGAGGACAAATATAAAGTACAATTTAAATTTATTCTTAGTTTTTTATGTATATTTATTTGCAATTTATTATTACTTATGATTCTTTTGTGAAGAAGACGTCGGCTGCTGGTTGGGTTTTAATACCCAACCAAGCAATTTTTTGGTGGGTATTAATACCTGACCAACATATTTTTAGTTTTGGAATTAATATCCGACTCGAAAAATTTAGAATCGGACGACAGAAGAAGATAAAGAGAAAGAGGAGGGTTAAACTTTGAAAAAAAAAATTTGGTGCATAGAGTAAATTGGTGACATTTCAAAATGGAAGTTTGGTGTAAAGAGTACTCATGCCGTCAAAAATAAATTGCAGTGTGTAAATAGAATTTCCCGTCAATCTGCTCCACCAAATTTTGTTATGTGGACTCATCATTACCAAATGCTTACCTTTCTCTCTCTTTGCTAACTTTTAATTTCATTTTTCACTCACTTTTAATTTTGAATCATATCATATTTACTCCAATTTTAACTAGGAATACACAAACAATCAAAGTCATCAGCGGAGATTACCAAACTCTGATCATCGTGATGCCCTCAAACCGAACGAACTCCAATCGATTCCGATCGGAAGTGGTTGAACTCTGACGGAGGCAGTTAAAATTCTGAGGTTGACTATACAAATGGGAAAAGATGAAGAAATAGATAATTTTTACTATTTTAAATTGGAACACGCCAATTTTTGAATTTAGTATTTCTCGGAACTCATTTCCACCCATCTAATTAATTTGTTTAATTATTTAATGAGCACAAATAATCAGAACACTCTTGATTTTCTCACTTTCTGGCGGTTAATGATCTCGGAAATTGAAAGTGCACGTAGTAATTTAAACTCTTTAAACCCCTTCTTAATTCTCTCTTCATTTGCAGCTGCATGGTAACAGGTGCCATTGGAAGCACGCTTATAGCCTCCATTCTCGCCCTTGGCCGCCTCAAACCCTTCCACATGCCCTTCCACAGGTGCAACTCCTTTGGGTGGCGGTGATCGTCTCTTCAGCAAAGGTTGGGTTCCTCTAGCAGTAAAGGTTGTATAATCAAACTCCAACCAACTCCGACTCCGACTCCATCTCCAGTTGGATGGACTCCGACGACTTTAGAGTATCAAAGCAAGATTCGGATCATAATTAGCTTTCCGACTCTGATCGAACTCTGTCAAAGTCTGATCTGAACCGGTCGAGTCGGTCAGAGTCGGCTGAACCTGTGCATCCCTAATTTTAACTCTCTCTCTCTTTCCGTTTCCATCTCATTTTATCCTAGTCAAATGTTGTTATCCGATCCAAACAAAATTTAATCTTGTACTATTATCTGATCAGTATTTAATTAGGTTAAACAGTAAGTTATGAAAGGATAACTTAGCCAAAAAAAATGATGGAAAACTTATAAGTTTTTAGATAGAAGTTTCAAAGGTGGAAAATTACTAACAAAGTGGCGTGCGTGAGTAGAACTTCCCTGTTGGCTCCAGTAAAGAGTTTGGAGATGGGATTTGGGTGCGGTATCATTAACTGGGAGTAAATTTTTTGGGTTTGGAGGAAGAGTGTTTCTTAGGGCTCACCAAATTACTGAGAGCAACCACTTTTAGCATACACTCTTTATAATTTTAAAACTTTAATTATTTTTAAGGACATATATAGGATTAATTGAAATAGTTACTCTGGTAATATATCAGTAATATCAATTAAGATTATTTTTTTACAGAGAGATCATCTGATGGGGTTATAAGTGCAACAAAAAATAACAAATTTCGGTGCACTTATAACCCATATCATGGGATCTATATGTGAAAAGTTTTTATAAGAGAGTATTAGGGATATGCCCCCAATTGTACAAATATATTTTATGTAAATAACGAAAAATTCTATTTACATATAGAAATTTACTCTTTACGCACGGTTTTAAAACTTGTAAATAATTACAAGTTTACTATTTTTTTTTACTAAGTTACCCTTTTAAATCCCAAATGAATACTTCTTAAAATTTAAAACTACAACTCATCGTCTTCCTCCTCTGTTTTCTTTCTAAAATCCTAAAAAAATATTTTTTTAGTGAAATTTAATTTTTTTTTAAAAAAATGCATCTCCTACAAACTTATTGATTTGATTTCTTAGCCTATTAAATTTTTTACATTCACCTTCCTAAAAAGATTTGGAAGAATTTTAAATTATTCAAATTCATTATGACAAGTGAAATTAGGGTTTGAAATTTGAGTTTGAGTTTTTTTTATTCAAATGAAAATTCCAACATGCAATTGGTGTCAGAGGACAAATCTAAGGTACAATAGTTTTTTATGTGTATTTGTTTGCAATTTATTATTACTTATAATTCTTTTGTGAGGGAGACGACGGCTACTGGTCAGGTTTTCATACCCGACTAAATGATTTTTTAGTCGGGTATTAATACCCGACCAGCATATTTTCTAGTTTGGGAATTAATATCCGACTTGGAAAATTTTTAAAAAATTTAGGGTCGGACGACATAAGAGTTAGAGAGAAGGAGGAGGGTTAAAATTTGAAAAAAAAATTTGGACGTATAGAGTAAAGAACAATCAGGATGTCAAGAGTAAATTGTTGTGCGTAAATAGAATTTTCCGTATATAACACTCTTCCAGATCTTTTCACTTTCTCTGTCGCATCTCTCCTTTGTGCTCTTTCACACCCCGTTGCTCCAAAGCCTGCCCTGTCCCTCCATCTTTGCGGCTCGGGTGCCCCTCATCACTAATTTTTCAACACCCCCTTCTCTTCCCGACCTTAATGCCCCTCCATCCACTTCAACCTCGATGCCCCCACGTCACTATTTTTTTTTTTTTTTATATATTTCATAACCTAAAAATAATATAGTTATATCGTAACATATCTATAGATTTTATATCTCCTGTAAAAAGACATTTATATATATTTTGATAGATTGCATGAATGAAGTAATCATACTAACAATAAGTTCAGCATGCTAATGTAATACCCATCGGGAGCCAAATTCGAAACCTCGACCCATATCGGAAAAGGGTGATGAAACAAAGACTAATTGACATAACATCTTGAAGTTATTTTCCTCTTTCCACCAATGCATTGTCTTTTACATAAGTTACATTTTTAGCACGAAAATGGGAATGTAAATGCAAAATCATATGACTTTTTTTTCTTTTCTGAATTTCCATCCGAAATCAAACTTAGAATCTCTTACAAATTTGATATGGATGATACCGTTGGAAATAAGACTCATTTAGCACTCCATATATAATTGTTTATACTTAACTATGTAAGTAAATAAAACTCATGAATTATATTCATTTTAAGTTGATCCAAAGTCCGCTTGTTTTTCATCGGTTATAGAAAATAAGTCGAGTTTTATTTTAGAGGCATGTCTCAATTTTTATTTTAGAGGCATGTCTCAATTTTTCCACCCAATCACTCTCTAGCCTGGGTCCATGGACTGTGGACCACTTGATAATTTTTCAAATATGGTCTATTTTGTATGTATATTGCTGGTCCTCAGTAGCTAATAAATCAATTTTCGGTTACTTGCTTGACTGGTGCTCATTTTCGCTATTGTTTCTACAATGAAAACTAAGGATTCGAAGCAGCCAATGAGCTTTGGCTTAGATAGTATCACCCATCTCCAATTTGCAAGAGATTTTTAATTTGACTTCCAGTAGAGAAAATGTTGTAAAAAATATTAGATTATATTATCATACTCATATATCATATGCAACAGAAATTTATATCAC